>CM032882.1:31951438-32551438 GCA_019176425.1 Megalops atlanticus
GCAACACATTGTCCTTATCCTCCCTTTCCTTTTCTGGGACCGAGACAGAGAGAGAAGGAGGCACTGTCTTGTCAGAACGACTCATCATTCGGTGGGATAGACCAGGCTATAAACATTCGGCTGCGGCAGCAACCCTGTCGCTCTCCCTCCCTCTCCACTTGTCATGCGGTAGTCGGGGCAGCGCAGCCTTGATTCGGGTATGAAGATGCTTTCTTCGGGAGTGGAAAATTGCAGATACTCCGGTTCCGCACCACATCGGAGACCCGCTTTCGCCTCACGCTGAAGAACTGGGACAAAAAATCTCTTCTTGCCTGTTTGGAGAAGGGGGGAGGAAAGAGAAAGAGAGACTGTACACTTAGCGACGGGGCTCGTGAAACACGCACCTGCAAACTGAAGACATACTGGATTATTATGCTGGACTTCAAAAAAGGGGTAATAAAACGAAGAAAGGAACATAAAAAACCGCGAAAATGGGAATGGGTCCGTTAACTATATCATTGAATCACGGTTCACTTCGTGGATACGTTTGCAAACAGCAGAGGAGCTCTTGAATATAAAAATTACTATGATGAGGGCGACGTGTGCTTCCGTCTGCTAGAGGTCGGACCGCGGAACTGTGACAGGGTATCCTGTTCGCAGCTTGCATGCGCAGCAAAATCTCTTCTCTAGCACTATTGATAGCATCATTATTAGACTATTGGTGTCGTCACAGTGCTAAAAAAGAAAGCTCAAAATGTTGATCAAAAACGTATCGAATGCATGCGGTGGAGCATCCCTACAATTGCGCATTTAGCCGAAGTATGTCGGGGTGGCGGTTATGTAGAGACGCTCCTGTTGCATTTCGTCGAGATCCTGCGCAACCAAAAACTTATGTTGCGAAGCTGGAAGAGTAGCTCCCTGTCAGTTTCGGTCGAATAAGCTCACCGTGTCGCCTTTGCGTTTCGTTTGGCCTTCTTAGATGCAGCAAGATGGTACTCTAAAGACCGCACATCAGATGAGGGTGAGCTGGGAGCTCTATGAATTAGGCATTCTGTGTAGGTGTTAAACGGTATGGACCATGGAACCGGAGCTCTGTTGCCATGACTTGAAGCGCACTAGGGTCAGAAAATAGGATACGTGATTGATGTAGCTCATGCGTCCCTGTACTTCAATATTTCATATTGCTGTCATACAGTATATTTTTTAAATAATGGGTGACACGATGGATTTTTTTCTGTTTAGCGTATCTTTTTATTTCTTGCTTTCACTTGCAGTCAATAGGCTATGTGTGTTTAAAATGAGCAAGGTTCTGTTTTTAAACAAATTGCGACTTCTGACCGTTTACACTCATTTTTTAAGCATCGATCGTGTGGGGACAACCTGTGCAGATTCATATGCATGTGCAATTTTACTGTAATACAAGAGCATGCTACTGCCTCGCTCTCTGTCGACGTAATGCGCCCAAGGAATATCACAGAAAAACTTGATAACCATCATTTTCATTTCTGTAGTTCCTTTATAGAAGCAGCAATCAACCTGGAATTAATTTCTTTTATTCCATTATTAACGTATTGAGCACAGAAAGGTATAATGAATACTCTTCAGATAGGTTTCAATGGAGCCTTCCACGTACAAAATAATCATGCATGTATCAACTTTATGTGGGTTATTGTGTTGTATTTATCCGTTTCCGAGTGGAAAAGTGTAATAAAAAACCCTCACACAGAGCCGCTGCTGTAAATTGTAATAGATTTCACCACATTAGATAATTGCATTAATTTATCTGATTCTCTCTTGTCTGTCTCCGAGGTGAGGGCAGGGCTGGCGATGTGAAATGAGCGGATTGGGAGTATCGCTGGAGCGCTGGAGGAGACCCATCCTAGGAGCAGAGCGCCGAGGGGAAGAAGCTGCCTGCAGAGAACTGAAGGCTCGCCTTCCGCGCCTGACAGCCCTGGAGATCGGACTGGCTTCATCCAGCAACCGCGGCTCCTCTACCTGTGGCCACCGTCTCCCTGCGGCTAGTCCGGGGATGCCGTTATTTACCGCCTCCGTTTAATGTGGGATGATACTTCTGACTTCGTGCGCGGACGATTTCTAAAGGCACTGATACTGTCATCAATAACGATAGCAATATAACTATCTGGCTATTTTGTTGTGAACTGCGGCTACCCAAAAAAAGAACAGTGGTTTTTCGATTTTGCTGCAAGACGTGCTGCGTATTTTCTGCGCTAATAATCACGAATAAATCGAGGGACTCGGGAAAAGTGCGTTTCCAAAGAGGAGGACAACGAAAACGGGACCATCTTACAGTAGCTGTCCTCTCAGTGTTTACTTTTCGGTAACCTTGTCATATTTCTCAGCATTTTTTTTCTCGAGTAGGCTTCTTTAGGTTATTAGCTAAATGGATGCTAATGAGCTCCCAGAACACTTGTCCCCCAATTGAACGGAATAATATTGTGCATTCCCCTCGCTAACTTTTGATCTCCGGGCTGATTAGGGTTTATATAAATCCACTTCTCATTTCCCCGGAAGGGGCTTTTACCCCTACCAGTAAAGCAGCGAAAGAGCTGCAGGATCATTCGCCGGGACTGAGGAGAATGCAGGCCGGGATGAGGACGCTATGTGCCGGCAGTGGTGCGTCTCTTTGCTGCCTGCTGCTGCTGTGGGTAATTTACTCCCACCTTCTGAAGGAAGGCAAGTAACTCCGACGTTTTCTATGTTACTTACACTGGGAGATGGGGAGGGGTGGCACATTATCATACTCCTCATGCGAATTGACCCCCTCGCCGCTAAATGCGTCTTCTGTCTTCGCTTTTGGCTTGGTTGGTGCAGTGGATTGCGTGTTTTAATTGTTAAAAGCTTTTTTTTCTGGAGCGGGATAAATTGCCTTTAGGCATTGTTTTGTGCTTTGGTAAAGTCGATTCACATAAGGTTAAATGGGTAACTAGTCCATCAGGAGAATAAAAATGTGCCACTAGATGAATTGGAGGACACAGTTAACCTCACTTACGCTGCAGTTTCACTCCTTGAGGAAGAAGAAAGTGTCGAAAAGGTGTCTGTTTCTACATTATTATTATTTTCTACAGAGGGCCGACTCACCACCCCATTCCTGAGCTGTAGCGTCGTCCACGTAGCAACTTAACTGTGTATTTGATGAAGTAGCTCATAAAATATGAAAGGCCGTAAGAACTATTTTTTGTACTTTAGGGCAGAGGGATACAAGGACATCATTAGTGTAATAATTCGCGATATGGAGAGTGCACGATGCTTGGAATGCATTATCGGAAGGGAAGGATAATATCAGCACCGCGCTGTATTTAATTTATTTAAGAAATAACGAAATTGAAATATATATTACGAGCCACAAACGCAATAAACGCAGAACTAATTGCATTTCACGTTAGTTCACGGATGCTGCCTGGAGTGCCGCGCAGACAGGCAGGGGTGTAATTTGGTGAGGGGGAGTGCTGTTGCGGAGCGAGATCGCCACTGAGCCCGAAAGCAGCACACAGACGGCGCTGATGTATGTGGTTGGGTGCCTAACTGCGGCAGCGAATTTGAGGTGCTCTACGACAGCAGAGCGATCCGCCACAAGGGACATTTCCCTTGCAATTGCACATTTCCTTTTGGGCCCAACAACCCTGACATTTCCCCAAGGAACTGTCACTGCACCTTTAGATCTAAATGTAAGCAATATGATTTGTGTAATCCAAGTCAATTTAACACACAGGCCCGCGTCACTCTGTCTCAAGGAACTTGAGTAATACCCTGTTTCTAATCCCGAGCGGCATTTACAAGGGAACCTACAGTACCACGAATATTTCGTTCTCAGCGTGGCCCCCCCACTGCGCATCACATCTCACCGAATTTGCGTGCGCTGATGGTAGACTACCGTGCCCGACAGAGTCCCAATTTTGAATGCTCACGTCAGGTGAGGTTTCCGCAACGGAATACCCTAATCTCTACCTCCAGGCTGTGAGTACAACAGACGCGTGCCAGCTTTTTAATGACAACGCAAGGTACATCCCGTCACCCAAGAGAGCGCATCCCTCATTCTGACACCACGCGGGTGGGACTCCATCAAACATTAATACATGCGCACTTTAAGACTTGTGCGTATTTTTATCATCGCCACTAGAAGAACATTCCCTCTCACAAACTTTCAATGAACAGTTGTAGTTGCAGCAGTATGCGGTGCAAGTTACGTTCAACTATCGTTGATCTAGTGGAGCCTGTTTTGGTGTGAAAGGCCTTGAAGGATAATGGAGTCTCTCACTGATGTTTCCTGTGCACGAGGAAGAGCAGCTGAACTGAATTAGAAATGAACATTAGGAAACCATCAACAGGGCAGACATACTGTGGAACTGGTAATCTTCCATGAGGTGGGATGGGTTGGTTGGAGTGTCAGTTCATTGGAGAAAGCTGAAGGAATTTTCACTATTCACTGGTCCTGCACAGAATGGCAATAAACCAATGTCAAACTGCAGTATTCATCCAAACATGTGCACCTGTTTAGAGTATAATACCATTGGGCATTGTACCCTGTCACTGTGTGCTTGCTGATCAGAGGATAATGATTTCCTATTATGATCAAAAACTGTGTGTGTGGTAAAGAAAGAGAAAGCATATGTGTTTGTGTGTGTAGGTGTGTGTCTGTGTGTGTGTGCCTGCGTGTGTGTGTATGCATGCTTGTGTGTGTGTGTGTGTGTGTGTGTGTGTGTGTGTGTGTGTGTGTGTGTGTGTGAGATAGAGAAGGAGAGTGAGGGTGTGTGAGGGAGGCTTTAGTGCTGAGAAACTGAATATGTTAAGGGGGTAGATCTGATTAGAATATTTTAATAAGTAAGCCATCAAAGAGTTGGTAAGGCAGGCTCTGATAATAGAATTCATATCTCCCTTAATTAACATACATTGTTTTCCCACCTTGTGACTGTGGAAGGCCTGATTCTTTCAGTATTTTCACTGACATTTCCTCAAATTTCTGTGTTAAACAGTGCAGTTTGTAACTTATTTATGTTTCCTCTGGTGTTGGATTCAAGCACAAATAACAGGACTCAGCTCCTTTATGGCTTTGACCTTTCTTTTCCCATGTTGAGAATATAACACAAAGCTGCTGTAATTAGATCCAGCGATGCCTTTGAAGTCATTCTCCGCTCTTTAGAGAGCATGGTGTAGTTACTGGACTGGCTCTGAGCGCTGCAAGTGGCTGGCATCGGGTTCTGTTCGAATGTGGGTCAGGAGAAAGAACAGTACATTGGCTCCAGTTGTGTGAAAAAGTGCCTTAAAAGGTCAAGCAGAGACGGATGGTGAAGCCCTGGGACGTGAGCCGCTCTGGGAAAGGGCACCGGTCGGAAAGCGAACCCCAGCTTTTCAATAAGGCCCGTCCCTGAAAGGCATGTGTTTACAGCTAGCGAGGGCACGTCAGTGTGGGAGCCGCAGGGAGGAATGAATACAGAAACGTCTGCTGTGAGACGGAGTGAAGCCGTAGCCGGCTAACATCCCTGAACTCCAAAGCCCCCTCAAAACACTCTCCAGGCGGTGTTTTCTTTTTCATGTCGGAGAGAAGCACGACCCCATGCCTGACTGAGAAATAGGATTGCGTTTGCATAGCCACGTTGACTGTTGCACTGTGACTCGGCTGAAATTGGTGGATGTGCTTTGGGCGTTGGTACGGCTATGAGATCTCGGCTGCCTCGTTTGACTCTCAGAATTTCATGTTAACTTTGAACACATTTTTTAAAATCTGTTTTCCTTTTTTTCCTGGACTGTATTGCATCATGACAACACAAAGTTATGCTGCTTGTGAAGATGTCCGGGTTTGCACAAGAGATCAGACCTTGGCTGTAACTCACATTAAGCATCGCGGTTGCCGTGACATCAGGCGGCCTTGTGGCAAAATGATGATTGCAGTGAGTGCCCTGGAAAAAGTCTTGATTCAGATTCAATAACCCACTGATTGATTTACTGGGCCTTTGACCCCACACCAGTTCACCACTGTGAGCCACTTACAGAGAAAGCCCTTGGGGGCATGACTTCAGCCTTGACCTCCACAGGACACTGACCCAATGGCCAACAACTCATCAAACCCTGGACATGGTAGCCTCTTTAACAGTGTAAAGGGGCCTTGTGAAACAGGAAAGTAATTACGTTCTCTTCAAGGCTAATTGATTGGATTGAGAGGGAATGTCCGTGTGTCTGTCTAACAGAAAGGTAAGCACTGGGACAGCAGCACTGTCTAGCCTTCTACAAACACAGTTTAATTATTGTGCCTCTCCAGGCTTTGGCTGTCCTAGAGAAAGTCATTGCGGTTTCTCAGCTATTTTGAACACGGCGCTGATAAGATTGAGTCATAGAAGATTTTAATACATGATATATAAAGAACAGCCAAGGAGGACTAAGAAAAGCCTAGATGAGATTCTCTTGCTGGAAACCATGACATTACATTATTTTCATTTATCAGACACTCTTAACCAGAGTGATTTCAAAACGTTACTGTTATCGAACCAGCAACCCTTCGGTTATGAACCCTGCTCCTTACCACTACGCAACACTGCCACCCCCAATATGAATGTCCTTAGGCACATTTTTACCTTTAAACTCTCACTGTGGATGGTCAAAGGCATTTTGCAGCACCTGGAGTTTAGATCAGACATGGTCAAAACCCATGACTTTATGTATTGTATGTGTATTAAATACTTCTATCATTGAGTGGGAGCCCACAGTCTTCAGAGGGGTTTTAAACTCCTGAACAGCGTACTGTTCTCTTGATAATGAGTTTTACATTAAATAAAACATATCATTACTGGCAGGCTTGCATTAACTTAATACCTTGGTGCTACCACAGACAGTTAGAGGTACACATGTCAGGCATGTCACCAACAGAAAGAGTCTTGGTTCCAAAGCTTTCATGATGCTTCATATTGGGTGTCTTGATTGAGGCTTTAAGTGGTTGACAACGTATGAGAAAATTGACTTATTTCACCTTTAACGGGAGCATCTTTCAGAGGTGCAATACAGCACAAAGCTGGAGGGTAGAGATGTGTAGAGATGGTATCGTATAGCTGAAAGGGGGCTGGAGGTGATCCAGGCAGGATGTATCAAAGGACAGTTCAACGATTAAATGAGGACACTCTGTTCCCCTTTGAATCCTCCCCATTTCCTGACTATTGCAGTGTTGCTTCGTAGGTGCCTGCATATTCTGTTTAGCATTAGCCATCAGCACTGGGATTTGATCAAGCATTTTCATCTTTTTGCACCAGTAAGTTGTTTGATTTTTTGTAATTTTCATGTTTTGTCACCCAGTGTTTTAGTTGTGAGCAGGAATTTACCTGCACATATGTATTGTGGGACCCTAGCTGTTAAACTCTCTGTCCCCTCTTCCATTCTCTCTCCATCTCAAGTTTGTTGCTCAGAGGTTGCCATAAACTCAGAAGAGCAGGTGGCTGTTATTTGGTAGTAATTATATCCATTTAATTACTTATTATTGAGTAATTAAATAGCTATCAATCTGTTTAAATGGTTCTGTTAGACTTACTGTTTATTAATTCGTACTTTCATTTTGCTTGGATACTCATCGGTGTAGTTATATCGTTTAGCAGTTCTGTCCATCCTTGTGTCTGTTTGAAACTGCCTGTGTATGATGTAAGTGTCCCTCTGTATCTAACCTGTGTGTGTGAGTATGTGCATCTGTTTAGAGTATAATAGATGTAATACCATTGGGCATTGTACTCTGTCACTGTGTGCTTGATGATCAGAGGATAATGATTTCCTATTATGATCAAAAACTGTGTGTGTGGGAAAAGAAAGAAAGAGAGAGAGAGTGTGTGTGTGTGTTTGTGTGTGTGTGTGTGTGTCTGTGCGTGTGTGCACATATGTGTGTGAGTGTGAGTGTGTTTGTGTGTGTGTGTGTGTGTGTGCACATATGTGTGTGAGTGTGTGTGTGTGTGTGTGTGTGCACGTATGAGTGTGAGTGTGTGTGCACATGAGTGTGTGAGTGTGTTTGTGTGTGTGTGTGTGTGTGTGTGCACATATGTGTGTGAGTGTGTGTGAGTGTGAGTGTGTGTGTGTGTGTGTGCACGTATGAGTGTGAGTGTGTGTGCACATGAGTGTGTGAGTGTGAGTGTGTTTTTGTGTGTGTGTGTTTGCACATATGTGTGTGTGTGTGTGTGTGTGTGTGTGTGTGTGTGTGTGTGTGTGTGTGTGTGTGAGTGTGAGTGTGAGTGTGTGTGTGTGTGTGTGTGTGTGTGCGTGCGTATGTGTGTGTGTTAAGCGCGCCTGTGTCACCTCAGCCGGCCGCTGTGTTCGTCCCCTCCCACCTGCTCCCTCTCTGGCAGGCCTGTAGCGAGGAAACGTCCCGGGCCCAGCGGCCGTGAATCGTGCAGTGACAGCTCTCCCACAAAGCCGCGCCATTCGTCACCGCGGCGACAGGAAATCAAAGCACACTTGCCTGTCCGCGCACGCCATTGGGCACCGGCCTCCGCAGATGGATGGCCTGTCACCACTCCCAACGCTGCCTGTTTATTTAACAATAAATTTGGAAATGGCTGGATTTCCACTGTGACTGTTCCAGTTCTGTACCTCCCCACCACCCCCACCCATTCCCCCAGCCAACACCCAATCGCTCTGTAGGAGACAGGGGGTCAGAGGTTAGAAAAAAATCATCAAACGTTTGTGGAGGCGAGGTGCTGTGGTTACAGTATGACTGTGATGCCTCTATTCAAGTCAACCATGATGTGCCCTGTCCTTAACTTTTGAGGTTGCTGAAATCAATTGAAAGATTTTGTCTGAAAAAAAAACATAAAAAATATGCCACACTTTCTCACATGGCTCTCAGAAATTAAGGCAAAGCACGTTGCAGTTAGATGTGGAGTAGGCGCCTAATTTTCATGAAGGATAAGAATCTCAGATAAGATACTGTGAATCAGAGAAAATGTTGTTTTTATATTTATGCCTGTATTAAGCATTTGTGCTCTCGAAGATCAGACCACCCATTTTTAACATTTCCTTTTACAACAATTTACAGCTTTAAATACCAGGTGAAAAGGCATAAAAGGTATGAGAAATATAATTGATTTGGAAGGATGGTATGTGGGGGGTGATGGCATGTGAGGTGAAAGCATGTGAGCTAAACTGAAAAATTATCACAGCTTAATCTACAGGGTTAGATTCTTTCCTCAATCAACCCCAAGAAGTCCTACAACTCGCAACTAGACCGTTCCACTATCATAACCCCAACAAAAATTGAGAAGGGTTAGGTGAAGTTCTGGGAAATGTGTGTGTGTGTGTGTGTGTGTGTGTGTGTGTGTGTGTGTGTGTGTGTGCGTGTGTGCGTGTGCTCAAGGTGGGGCGGGGGGATGTTTTGGAAAGAGAGCGAGAAACTAGAAATTGGAGTTTCCGCCTGAAAAGTAAGCAACCACAGGGAATTTGGGGGGGCATGTTTACGATTGTGACCTTCGTCATAAATTCGGACTAAACCACCAGCCCTGCCACCGTAGGTAATGAAGCTATAAAACAGAAGGAGTGTTTATGGAGAAAAAATGAAAAGGTTTTTTAGGGAAAAAATCCATTCTGGGACGCAGAAGCTCGTATTTCAGTGCTCCCTGAAGATGAGCTTCATTTCATGCCTGCTGTTTGCTCCCTGGCTGTAGACTCTGTCGTTCCCTCTGTCTCAGTGGTATTCATACACTGAGGTAAGAAATATGTCAGAGGGAGGATGATATTGAGTATATTACCATTGTATTTATTTTTTCTGGACAGATAGTAAAATGAAAGATGTTATCCTATGGCATCTTGTTATTCTGTCTCTGGGTTGTAGTTTGTCACCAGGGAGTACTGTGTAATAGTCGCCATTTTTTAAATGAAAGGGTGAAGCTGTGTGGGAGGCAGCATACGTGCATACATGTCTGTTCTTACCCGTCTGTCTCCTGAGAGGAAATACTCTAATGTCCCTCAGCTCCGTTCTGTGTGTGTCACACATGAAGGTGCATCGCGTCCGCTCAGCACCTGTGTACCCGCTCACCGCAAGGGTTAAGGATCGATCCAGCTGGGTCACGTCATTGCTCTCCCACGCCCACCAATCACAGGCTGGGGGCAGGGGGGGGCAGGGGGGCTCAGGGGGGCGTGACCCCCCCCACTTGTCCCCCAGAGACCCATTTGCATTATGATGACACGGAAAGGTGCCGATCCGATCAGCTCCCAGCAGCGAGACGTGGAACAAGAGCGGACCCTGATAACAGCTCTCATTACCGTCGCCTGGGTGACGAGCGAGTCAGGGAGGGGCCGAGCGCCGGTGTGCAGTGGCTCCGGTGGTCTCACCTCCGCCGGCCTCTTTCCATCGGCAACAAGAGAAAAGGTGAAAAAGGTGATGCCACAATGAATGGCAGTTCTCCATGGCAACAGAGTTGGCCCTTCTCACTCTTTCTCCCATCTTAACCACTTCTTTAATACTAAAGGTCAGGCAGCCTTTTCTTTTAGCCTTAAATGGTGGTTAATTGAAGGGTGTCTTCAAAGCCTGTGGCAGCAGGACACTGCGCGCGTATGTAGCAGACGCGCTGTGCCAGGTGGGATCTGGCCTGCCTGCACAGCTGAAAGGAAGGGCTGGTTTTGGAGAATTGCGCTACTTGTGTTGTGTCAGGTTTGCGTGTCTGCTGGTGTCGTGCCTGGCTGTCTACAAGCACAGTAGTTGTCTGCCTCTGTGGACACGCAGCATGTGGCAAGAACAGAGCGTGCGGGACCGCTTCCTCTTTGCCTGCGTGTGTGTGCATATGTGTGTGCGCGCGTGTGTGTGCATATGTGTGTGCGTGCGCGCGTGTGTGTGATAGGGACGTACTGTCCAAGTCAGCAAAATGGCATGGCAGCGATGTTGTGACAAAGTTACATTTTTAGTAACTCTTAGGAAACCGTACATTCGTGGGGTTTTAAAACTGTTGTCACAGCATATTAAAGGAAACTTGCGAAGAGTTTTATGCAAAGCTGCCACATGTCATTTCAATCACCCCAGCCATGCTGCACCTTGTCATTGGATAGTATTTTTTTTCCTATTTCTTACAAGGGGATTTAATCAACCACTTGAATTTCCTGTTAAAAAGATGCTTCACAATAGTGTCTCAAGGGGGCAGATCCAGAAAGCCTTCATCAGCAACATGCTTTGCCTAAGTGTCTCTCAAAGCGTTACCCTGACCGAGACCTGCTTAGCTGTACAGTGGTTACGAATTCACCTGCTGACTGCTGAGTCATTCTACCAATATGCTTCCTTTTGTGTCCCTGTGGCATATTTTGCATAGAAATTTGTAGTTCTACTCAATTTAATGACCCTATGATGAAATACAGCATTTTTCTGGACTAATCCCCTGGACTCTTATCAACATTTGTCCTTAGATTTGACTCACAATTAAATGGAAGTGTTACTCTGTTTTTATTATTCCCAGACACACTGCAGTGGTCATCAAAAATAATGACAAATAACAGTTGCATTTATTTGAACACCACGGTTATGGGAAAATATTGATTGCAGTCGGGGGAAACTCATTATAATAGTCACCTCAGTGTGTCTTTGAAGCATAGGAACACACAGCTTTTTGTAATACGTTTGCATCTTTGGTTAAAAAATAACACTCTGGAGAGAAAACCAATGCACAAAGTATAGGCTGTCAGCACCTTTTTTGTCTGTATTCCAGTACTTTCTTATCTTTGACCACAGGGGACAAGCTAATCATGTCAACACTGTAACCCCAAATTAAGATAAAAATACTTTAACTTTGAATATAATCCCATTATTATTTATGAAGTTAATACAAGTCATCACTGAATCTACACCATGCGCTCCCATGTTTATTATAATATGGGAAGTATGGCTGAACATGGTGTTTAAGATGTGTTTTGTACTGCATCTGTTTCTCTTGCGCCTTCTGAAGAGGATTCTTTAACACTGCTATGACATCCAGGCCCATGCAGCCAACGTGGAATGGTTTTTGACACATATACCATTGTTGCCTTTGGGGTAAAGTTGCCAGTGTGGTGTAGTGGGAAGGAGCAGAGCTTGTAACCCAAAGGCTGCTGGTTCAAATCCCTGCTGGGGCACTGCTGCTGTACCCTTGGGAATGGTACTTAACCCAGAATTGTCTCAGTGAATATCCAATTGTGTAAATGGGTAACATGTAAGAATGTAACCTATTTAAGTCGCTCTGAGTAAGAGTAAGCAAACTGTGAATGTAAACTTTGCCTTTCCTTTCCTACTAGCATGTTGTGGAGAAACATCATATCTCTTCCTGGAAACATTGTATTTCACTCCAGGAACACCGAACTTCTTGAAAATGGTTGTTATCCGTTCTCTGACATTTTCATTCAGCCCCCAGGCTTTGTTTACCCAATGGTAGTCCAGGTTTTGTGGCTTCAGTTTAGTTCCAGAAGATTTTGTTATTCTCCAGACAACATAAACCTGCAGAATGTAAAGTAAAACATGCAGTTGCTCTGCAGAGATTTGGTATGATTACGGTTTCACCTGATCACACACTGACAATTCCTCCGTTAAATGATTGTTTAGCCACACTCTTATTTATGTAACTTATATGTACATATGGAGTACACTCTTCATTGAGCACCCCTTTAACATAACTGAAAACTGATGAAGGTGATGTCACTAGCTTTCCAGCCACATTTCGTTCATCTGAGTTTTCTGAAAGATTGAAGAAAGTAATTAAAATTTTAATTAGGAGATGATAAAGACTGCAACTTTCATGCTGTCAAACCTGTTACTGCTTAATGTATGAATGAAAACATATCATTTTGCAAAATACACTACATTGGCTTGTTTATTTTTGCAGAGAGGGTAGTCTGTTGTAAATAATTTGGTGAAATTATTTTTCACTTCTACATACCACTATCAGTGCTGAAGTGCTGAATTTAGATTATGTGGCTTTTAGCAAAGATTTAGGTTTCCTTGGTGACTCTTATTTTATGCATGCATACTTCAATTAAGGGATGATTAATCAGTTTAATTTAATACTAACATACATTAAAATCCCTTTCAGACAGTTATGAATTTGTCTATAAGAGGGTTGACATATTAAGTGTACAGTGGTGTGTTCTTCCCCAGATTGACAATGGAATATTTTAATTTTGGTTATCTTCAGCACCCCAAAGTGATAACCAAGCCAGCACTCCCAGTTAGTAAAGGGAAAATGAAGTTTCACAAACTCTAAAATGGGTGGAGCTATCATGTGCTGTCAGTCAAATATGAACCAGTCAAACTACATTGCACTCAAAATGTCAGAGGATTTCCCCAAAGCCTTTCAAAGTAGGAAGTTATCAAGCCCCCATTTCGGGGTTTGTGAAGCCACGCACAAGATTTGTGTTTTCAGACTAAAGCTATGAACACCCCTCCTCCTTTTCAGACTCACAAGAACATAAGGCTATGGCACACCCTTTGGCTGGAATAGTTACCATAGTTACCAGTCTCAAGAAGTCCCAAGAAACAGCAAATAGGTTTTAATGCTCTCCGAATTACATATAATACTGCAAGTATTGGCCCACATCAAAAAAGTACTGAGAATGAGATAAGTACAGTAGCTTGAGAGGCAGGCTTGGAGAGGCACAGTGTGGTTTGCAGACCTTTTGCACATAGTTTTGCTGCAAGTCTTGTAACACTTGGGGGTTTTGTGCAATCATCTCCAATTTTATTTCCATTTGTGTTTGGCATCCTGGAAACAACACTGATGATGTGTCCAAGGTCGTGCATCAGAAGATGTTTCTGTAACTGGAGAACTTCTTATTACAATATGGCAAGACCAGTAATGGAATATTTCCAGACTGCTGCCAGGATTATTTAAAAAAATTACAGTGCAGCCTTATCATCATGTGTGCAATGGTTAAGTAACAGTTTTTTTATTACTACTGCTAATATTACATTACATTACATTATTGGTATTTAGCAGACGTTCTTATCCAGAGTGACTTAGACAGGTTACAATTTTTACACATTATCCATTTATACAGCTGAACAAAGGCAGTTGTGGGTTAAGTATCTTGCCCAGTGGTACAGCAGCAGTGCCCCAGCGGGGAATTGAATGGACAGCCTTTCAGTTACGAGTCCTGCTCCGTACCACTATGCTACACTGCTGCCACAGTAGTGATGATGATGTTAAATTAATTATTATTTTTTATTATTATTAACATCCTGCATGAAAAGAACTCCATACACTCCAGTAAGCTGAGTGGAAAATGTACGATGGTTGATAACATGACCACAGAAAGAGAATAATATTTACGATTATACATTATTATTATTAGACAACAATATTTGTTGTTGTCTTGTGTCATCACAGAGGGTGGTAGATGGGACATTTTAGAGAGCCAAAACAAAGGACAACAATTGACTTTGCTTAGTATTTTGACAGTGCTGCTCTTGTGTCTGGTTGTGCAGAAACATTTTTATACTCAGCTGAATTCAACTGAATGTAACAGAACTGAGAGAGCGAAAGAGACAGATTTGCTACAGTCCAAGAGAAACCATTGTTTCCTGAAATCAGGGAATATTTCGGAAACGCTCTGGACTGTAAACACCCTGAAGTGAACTGAAAAGATGAGTTTTTTCATGGCACAATTTATAAATCTGTGGGGAAAACAGGAGCCTTCACCATTACAAATCAGGCCCTAAGCAGAAAGCACTACTTGTTCCCAAGGGACAGTTTCCTGTTTATATTGACCAGATATGTATGTGTCTACCGTGGTTTGCATTATACTGGAGTGGCTATGGGTGTGGACTTTTAACATGATTTGTGTTGGATAATGTTACAGGCCCATTACAGAACATTCACTGTGACCCTCGTGCTTTGCGACCATGAGAATCAACCTCAGCATGGAGAATAGGCATCAGAGTAGGCCAGAGCACGAGTCCAGCAGTGCATGTGAGAGAGTTGACAGCTTTGAGTTTACTGGGTAAAGAAGATAACTTCTCTGAAAGTTACATTGAGGGGTATAGTAATAACTGTACCATGATTAATCTTATGGAATGGTCATAAGTCCTGAGATGAATCCTAAGAGAGACATCAGAATGTGTTGGAAGCTGTTTTTGTTTTTGGATGATATGTACAATGTTAAGAAACATCTTATAGAGTTCCCTTTCTCATGAATGGTTTACGCATTCTTACAGCTGCATTTCCAGTGACTGATGATGGATACTTAACTGATGTTAATTTAATTCATGCTTCATATGGTGGTATGCTGCTCAGATTTATGTGCATGTCTGCAAACGGCATTACTTTAAGTTTTGGCAACTGCATATGATAAATGCAGGTGACAATTTAACAGGTGACAATTTTGACTGCAAACCTTTTAACAAATTTCTGACTTTGTTAGGAACTCCTTATGAGTCTTTGTTGTTCAAAGACCCTGAAGCCCTGAAGGGCATTATGAATTACTTTCATATAGATTCTTCAACTTAAAAGTAACTGCTGATTATTCCAAGAACTGTCCACTCAAAAATAAACCTTTCTTTGAAAATTTTTTTTTTTAATCAATGTTGTCCGTAAGGAATACCAGTAAATTCAAACCCACCGCTCATCACAGCTTATGTATACAGTACACACATATATGTGTGTATTTTCTAACATGGCTCTAACTGGCTGAATATTCTGCAGAATTGCAGTGCAGGTTATGATTATTACTGTCCTAAACACAATCCTTCCAGAATGAGCCTAATGCGTAATGGAAATATTTGTGTGTGGCCATGACACTCAGTTGTATTATCTCTATTGTTTTATTCCTTTTAGTGTCTTTCATAATACACATAATTTAGATAATTATGTTTCCAAAAAATGTGAGTTCATTTGGGAGGTGTGCAGTGCCAGCCATTTTAATTGATGCATAGCTTCTCCATTAATATGTGAACATACATGGGTCTCACTTGGCTGTTATTTTGAAACTAGGCTTTGATGAATCACTGAAAAGGGGGGGAAACAATGCGCTTGTGTAATGCAGGTGAATTTAATTTATCTCTGCCATTTACTGTTTCCTGTTTTTCCTAAGTGAGACACCGCCTGCTGGGTTATTGCAAGCATGCAAGAGCAATCACGTCAATATTAACAGGATAGCAATACGCCAGTGCTAACAGAAGCCCTACAATGGGAGTCACTGTGTGTGTGTGTGTGTGTGTGTGTGTGTGTGTGTGTGTGTGTGTGTGTGTGTGTGTGTGTGTGTGTTCATGTAATATAATTTATAATATAATTTTTATTATGTTATGTGGAATGCACAGCCTGATTCATCATTCTGCACATCATGGGTTGTGTGAAATGTGTATTATCTCGCCCTTGTCGTGTATGGCTATTGTATATTCTTCATTATAATGTTATTCAAAATGTTTTTTTGCAATACCATGTCTGTGCTGCACATGATGGGTTTTCCAGTGCAGATGATAATGATCTAATATTAATTTAGGTATCGATCAGTGGAAGCAGACTAATTTAAATGTGATTCATTTCCCTGGTTGTGTGCCATGTCCGTGATCGAACAGAAATTGCTTTTCTGCTTTTGTTTCTATTCACACGTACTAGCATTACACAACAGCACATTACCACTGCTGTTTCTGTCTAAACCGTAACATTAAGGACATTTGTTCCACATTATATCCATCCACTCCCATTCCTGCTGAAGTTTTGATATCTTTTTTCCAGAAAAGATGTGACATTAATCACCAACAGACATTAGTGCCTCACACATTAGAACCACTGTATCTTTAAAGCGGCTGTAGAATATCATGTGCTTTAGAATGCAATACATTTTTCTGGATGCATTATTGCAAAGCAAGGATAGGTGGATCAGCGCCGTCTGTGGAATTGAGTTAGCCCGGTGTTTTGAATGGAATGTGTTCATAACTGTCATATCGGGCTCTAAATCCAGTCTTACCAGGACCTTTCCAATCAATAAGAGAGAGAGAGAGAGGAGGGAGAGGGAGGGAGGGAGTCCCTGTCAGTCTGCAGCCCCTCTCAGAGGCCTCCTATTGACAAACACAGCGGGAAACCTGCTCTCTGCATTTTCCTCCTCATTGGCTTTTCCCTCTAATCACGTCCGCCCCCGGGGGCTTGTTGACTGTAGCTTTGATGACCTGAGCGGTCGTGTCAGTGTGGTTCCCGGGAGCCCGTGGAGCGGGCGGCGCTGGGGAGGGGCACCCGGCCGAGGGGAGAGGAGCAGCCGGCGAAGACGGGTCCTCTGTGCCTGACACGGAGCCGCCCGGAGCGGAGCGACAGGTGACACTCTGGAGAGAGCTCCGGTGGGGTTAGGGAGGGGAGTTTGGCGCACTGACTGTCTGAGGTCTGTATTGCCTTGACCGTGTTACTGCCATCAGACTGCAGGAGGCCGCCACCTCACCCCACCTCATTACATTACCTTACATCACTGTCATGTAGCAGATGCTCTTATCCAGAGCAGCTCACATAGGTAATTTTACAAGTCCATTTATCCAGCTGGATATTTACTGAGGCAATTCTGGATTAAATACCTTGCCCAAGGATACAGCAGCAATGCCATAGTGGGGAATCGAACCAGCAACCTCTCGGTTACAAGCCCCGCTCCTTACCACTATGCTACACTACCTCTCCCGCTATCCGTGATTCCAAGAGAGGAGATCTGAGCCACTGGAGTGCTTGGAGTGTTAGGAGGAGAGGGAGCTGACTGAGAGAACAGTGTTGCTTTGGGGTTCTGTTGACCATTCCAGCACTCTCAAAGCGTAGTGGGAAGGGGACAGCTTGGAGTACCTTTGGCTAATATAGTTATGAGTATGTTGACCATTCCAGAACCCCCAAATTGTGGTTGGAAGGTGACAGCCTAGAATACCTTTGGCTAGTATAATTGTGAATATGCTGACCATTCCAGCACTCCTGCAGTGTAGTGAGTTGGTGACGTCCTAGAATACCTTTGGCTAGTATATTTGCAAATGTGTTGATGATTCCAGCATTTCCCAAATTGTGGCTGGAAGGTGACAGCCTAGGGTAGCTTTGGCTAGTATAGCTGTGAATATGCTGACCATTCCAGTACCCCCAAAGTGCAGTGGGAGTGTGACAGTTTCAAGCGCTCCCGGTCTGTATGGTCGTCCTGGACTTTTGAGGTTCACACTGCACAGCTTCTGTGTAAGAGCAGATGTGTGGAGCTCAATCCAGGCCTGGCGGTGGGCCGGGTGGGGGACAGGTAAGAAATTAAGACAGGCCTTGTCGCCGAAGTGTTTCCCGCTCCTTGCTGGGAGCTGTGCTGTCCCTGCGTTAGCCTGCCGTGTCCCCTGACAGTGCGGTGAGTGATGTGGGGGGAGAGCAGCGTGTGCAGATGTAGAGGCTGGAGAGAGAGCCTGTTCCAGAGATGTAGCCGAGGAGCAGAACATGGCTGATGCTGTCAGAGCCTGGGCATCTGGCCCTGCACTGCTGGAGGGCACCAGAGAAGGCAGGCTCAGTGACTGTGTGTGTGTGTGTGTGTGTGTGTGTGTGTGTGTGTGTGTGTGTGTGTGTGTGTGTGTGTGTGTGCGTGTGTGTGCGTGATGCCTGAGGAAACCAGGCTTTGTCTCTCCCCTTTTCCATCGCTCTCTTTCTCTCTCCTCTCCTCCCTCCATCTCTCTCTCTCTCTCTCTCTCTCTCGCTCCAGGCCTGAGTGCTGGGCCGCCTCCAGCTCCCTGCCTGTTGAATTCCATTATTGTGCTGACAAATACATACAGAAACAGGCGAATGGACACAGACACGCACACATACACAGACACCCACACACACATGTGCGCATACACAGACACACACACACACACAGGCACACACACGCACATACAGACGCATACACAAACACGCACGCACACAGATAGCTTTGACAACAAACGCCACAGTCCAATGGTGCAAGCAGCAATCATCCTCACAGAAAAAAGCAGATCAACGTTCTCTACAAATATACACAGTCTTGCATGCATCACCATAAAGGAATACATTACTGCTTTGGCAGCCAGCAAGCTACAAATATGGGAGGCAGAGGACCTATAATGGCCCTGACCCTGATTTTTAATGATTAACACACTTGCCAGTTTTAGTAAAGGATAACCCATCAGGAGCTGATTCTTTCCCACTTAACTGTGTCCATTTTACTTAATTGCCTCTACAGTGGTATCATTACCTCTGTGCCCTCGTAGTACACATTTTTAAATTACAGCAAAGATATCGGGTTGTGTTACATCTTCACGGGCATAACGACGAGATCAACAATTGGTTTTTCTAAGACGGATCCGATGGGGATTTTTTTCGTAATAGCTGAGTTGTGCAAAGGCCAAGCAGGCGCTGCAGAAGCAATCAACTTAAAATGAGTCATGAAAAAGAGAGCTCCTTATTTAAACCGGCGTGCTCGTTACTCTTGCAAAAAACAATCAAAATACACGTTCTGGGTAATTAGGGAATGAAAGTTTGCCTGCGTTCCCGCTTTTGAAGTCGGCAGCCACCGTCGCGTCACACGCAGCAGTACAGAGACGTACACAGCTCGGACGCATGCAATGCGCACACAGCACAAACCCGATGCTATATTTTCAGATCTGGAAACCAGCCCAGAGCAACTGTCCAATTTTGAAGCGGGGGAGTGCAGTGAAAAACAGTAATTTCCTGTGCGGTTCACTAAAGAAGGACTGTATTAATATCTTCTGAGGCTATCAGTGTATCGCAGCACATAGGAGAGGAGACAGTCGTGCCCATTATGCCAGCTTACACATCCCACACACACACACACACACACACACACACACACGCACGCATGAAAAGCAGACCTCCGTGTTGCTCTTTAAAATTCCACCCACAAACAACAGTCACACTCACATGCAGCAGGGAGGATCACTAGGACAACATCACCCAGGTCTCCCATGCAGGCATTTACTGTGTGTGTGTGTGTAAAAATTGTTGTGTGTTTGTATATATGTGCATGGATGTTTTTGTCTATGTAGGGTTTGGGTGTGTCTGTGTGTGGGTATGTGTGTGTCTGCTTTTTGTGGGTGTGCATGTGTATTTGGGTGTTAATGCTGGTGCCTCTATGTGTGTGTGTGTGTGTGTGTGTGTGTGTGTGTGTGTGTGTGTGTGTGTGTGTGTGTGTGTGTGTGAACTTGCTTTGATTCTGTTTCTTGTCTCAGTGCAGGAGGCCCCTGTCTGTGGATGTCATGTGCGTCTGCGACCGAATGTCGGTGACCCCCGTCACAAGCTGCTCCCCGCCCCGGCGTATTTAGATTTCATAATCTGAAACGGAGATAAGGCCAAGTGCCCCCGTGCAATAAAGCAGCAAAAAACTCGTGTCATATCAATTAAGTCAACCGCGCGTGATGGAATAGCCGTCTTAGCTTAGGGCACGTTAAAAAAGCCCATCTCCCCCCCACCCCCACCCCCCCAACCAATCCTGTTTTCAGGGCTTATCACACCAAACCCATTCATCTGCTCGCTGTTGAAACACGGAGAGGGCACTGTAATCTGATGGTACAGCCATGCAAGAGGGTAGCGCCAGCGGGCGGGGCAGCTGCCGAAAGAGCCGAGTGGGGGGGGGTCGGCAGGGAAGGGTGGGGGGATTTAGTGAAATTAAATGAAAAGAGCATAAACAGCGCGGCGGCTGGAGGCGGGTGGGGGTTAATTCCCTTATCTAAATTCAGTCATTGTTGTGAATTAACGCTGAGCAGATTATGAAGTTGTGGGATGGGGCCAGTGAGGGGGGGACGGGGAAAAAAAAGGAGTTGGAAGGAGCGAGGCGACCTTGACGGGGTCCTCGTGCACTTAGCGGTCTTTACCGCCACGTCGTCGCTGCGGCTGGACTCCGGCCAGCGCCGACGCAGCAGACCACTGAACGGCACTCCGGGGACGACCGTCGAAGCAGCTGGTAAAGAGCAAGCGCGGTCTCTGCGCATCTTTAGTCACCCGCGACACTGAGGCAACAGCAAGAGTGCAGTG
Source organism: Megalops atlanticus (assembly GCA_019176425.1). NCBI lineage: Eukaryota > Metazoa > Chordata > Actinopteri > Elopiformes > Megalopidae > Megalops > Megalops atlanticus. The sequence continues at coordinate 31,972,342 of CM032882.1, forward strand.
TGAGGTGCTTCTTTCTGCCACTCTCAGCGCTGGTTGGTCACTGTGAACATTTTAACGATGGACAGTGGAGCGGGATTGGTTCAGTGGAAGGATTAGCGGTACGGTCTGTGTTCTTGTGGCAGTGTTGCAGCGGGCAAGGTGGCATCGTTCTCTCTTTGTCGGCTGTGTGTGAACGTAGCCCCCGCGGTCGGTCCCCGCGGGGATTGAACCCGCGGATTTTGCGGTCACGTGACGCAACTTTCTGACAGGAGGCACGATTAGCTTGCCGCGCTAAAGACCGGAACAAATCCAGCCCTTATCTTGGCTCTGGGGGGGATATCATTGTCTGCAATGGACTCAGGTGCTCACAAAGGCTGCGTCCCAAAGGGCCTTTTTGTTCAATTGTCCTCAGCGCTTCCCCTCAAAATTGCTTCAGGTCACATGGTCGTGAGTGGGCCGAACGACAAAGAGGAACTTTCACTTGCCCTTGATAGCTCCCTTCATCCAAATGTGTGTAGGTATACACTTCACATTGGTCTCATATCCTAGAATTCCTTTAGTCTGATATCCCAGGGTGCGTGTTTGCCTGAGACTGCAGTTTTGTTTTGTTTTTTAGTGCTAATCAACCGCAATGGCACTGAAAAACTCTCTGTTTTACTCATGTTACTGAATTTTACTGTATGAATTACTCTTTTTCTATGCAGCAGAGTTTACATCAGACAGATGATTCCAGTCATTTTCAATTAGATGTGAAAAGAAATTGTCACAATAAATGACTTGATGACTGGATTTCAATGCTCAAACTAATCTGAATCACCTTGATATTTATGGTATAGCTATATATATATACATCAGACAGCTATACCAGGTTGGTATAGCTGTCTGATGTATAGCTGACCCTGCTGACTTGAGTTGTAAACAAAGTAACATTTAATTTGTTATGTTGCAGATCACTGAGAGCAGGAGTCCAATGTTTAATGTTTTTAATGTTTATCAAATGTGTTGAGATGTCTTGCTGCATCTAGCATCACCTTTGTGCAGTCTCAATGTCATGGACCATGCTTGCCTGGGAAACACCAGTGTGGAAGATAACATGATTTTTAAAAATGTCTAAAATGTGTGTTTAAACCCGCTTTCAGATTTGTGTTCATCAGCTGATGAGTAGCTTGATCCAAAACTCTAAATGAACACTTCAAAATGTTACATTTGGAGATTTGGAGATTATTTTTTAAGAGCAATGAATAAATCATATCCATTTATTTAAATTACACTAGATTACATTTTTACATGGTGCTTCACTCTTGTCCGGAGCAACTTAGACATCTTACAATTTTTACATTAGTCTTTTATACAGCTCCATAATTCTTGAGGCAGTTCTGGTTAAGTACCTTGGCCAAGGGTATAACAGGAGTCTCCCACCAGGGAAATGAACCAGTCTTTGGTTAACAAGCCCTGCTCCGTACCACTACACCGCAATGCAAGATATGAAGAAAACAGAGGTGAATAAAATGTCTGAACAAAGCTAAGCACACAGTAATGTGATTATCATCCACATTGTTGACGGTAGTGTGATCGCAATGGCTTTCTTTCCCTTCCTAGCTTCTGCTGTTTCCATGGTTTCATGCAGAGTGAAGCTTTTTCTTCAGCCAGTCTTGTTTCAACACAAGCCATGGTGCTGGAACCACGAGAATATAGTTGGTCCCAAATGCACTCCCAAATAACACCTCTGTCACCATGTATGTGCCTATGTGAGACTGTGTGGTTATGGTCTTGTTCGCTTACACTTCACTTGTTGTCTTGGATCAGGACACAGCCTGTTACTCCAGGATAGTGGCTCTGCTGTTGTTGACCATAGATTGAGCAACAGTGCTGACCAAGGTCATGAGCCCAGGAGTGCCAGAGCATGGGGACGTGGGCATTATCCAGACACAGGCCTTTCTTTGTTCACTTACCACCAACCTTTCCAAAACTTTCAACAGAGGACTATTGCGGAGTCTGAAGAGGGATGGAGTGTGAAATTAGAGGGTGCTTGGCCGACTGAGTCCTTTTCATCTTTTCCTCTTTGGCCCCTGCTCCCATCGACAGAGCCTCTGTTCACTGCTAGTGAGCTTTACTTTTTTATCTTGCCTTACTCCGGACATCCAGATTATTTCCATATCACTCGCAGATCAAGAGTTGCCGTATTCTGGCATGGGGTGAGAAAAGAAATGCCAAAGATAGGAACCTCATTTAGCCTTATCTCAGTAATTAGCGAAGAGATTTTTTTTTTTTTTTTTTTTGCAACAACTTGGACTGAGTGCAAGTAACCTTGGAGAGTGCATCCTCTGCTCCAAATTTCAAACGCTTGTTGGTTTCTAAAAAAAAAAAAAAAAAGCATCCTTAATCAATGAACTGCAAAAGATACTGCAGGATCACATCTCTTAAGCCTCCCTGTTTATATCAGAAAGCCATAATTAGCATATTAATTGGCCACCCATTAACGTCACATATCCCACACTCACGATGGCATGCTTCCTCAAAGCCGACCGCGAATATGCAGAACGTGAGAAACAGACAAGGCTGGAGCAGGCCAGCAGGGAGGTAGCAGTGAAGAGATGGATACGACCTCTCTCCGCCCCCTCCACCTCGGCGTTCTGCTGGAGAGAGGAGAAGGAAGGAGGCAGGGGGCGGGGCTACTCCGAATGCCGTATGAGAGGCGCTGACGCAGCTGTGTGTGTGTGGGATGGGGGGGTGACGAGTGACGACCTGTCTGAGCCGTAAATTCTCCGCTTTGAAGGAGTGATGCTGTGAATGTGAGCCTCTTGACAAAACCACTGAGTCACTGTGTCAGTCCCCACACCCTAAAACCTGCTACTTATTATTTGTATTACCTGCCGTTCATTTTACATGTACTTTCCTGCTGTTTACTGTACGTGTACTTTCACAACGTGTTTTGGAATCTGTGATCTAGTGACTGTGATGTATGGTAGCGTGTGTACTTGGCCTCCCTTAGTTTCTGGGCTGTGAAGTTCAGGTTAATGCAAGTTAACTTAAGGTAGGGCTTGAATAGTGTTATGCTCACACTCACTGGTCTGGGAGTGTTGTTAGCCTGGTGTGACACTGGTACTCATTCAACTTGAATGGATACACTTTATGTTCTTTTCTGCTGGAAGCCGCTCTGGGTAACAGCGTCTACTAAATGAATGTAATGTAATGTGCTGATCGGGGGAAGGGGTCGGTGGCAGGAATGCAGTTTCCACATACTCTTTTTCCAGCAGAATGATTTGGCCTTCTGAGAGATGCTTCATGTGTCATCCACACATATATGTATGTGTATACACTTTATGTGTCAATGGCAAAGCACAGAAGGGGTTTATCAGGGTGCTCTGACCTGGAGTTCCCCCAGGTTTCTCACTGTCCTGGGTAAGCATCACCACTAACTTCCTGTCTTGATCACCAACGGTTTCTGACCCATTCCCCCCGTTCTCTCTGTCGCCCCCTGCAGGCCAGCTGGCGGTAGGGACGTGTGAGATCGTGATGCTGAACCGGGACAGCAGTCAGCCGAGACGCACCATCGCCCGTCAGACAGCGCGCTGTGCCTGCCGGAGGGGCCAGATCGCCGGGACCACCCGGGCCCGCCCCGCCTGCGTCGATGGTGAGCGCATTACCTCACCTACGCCTTCACCTGTACCCGCTATCATACACACACCATACATACACCTGCTCAGACACACACATCATACATACACCTGTTCATACACACACACACACACACACCTGCTTATGCACACACACACACACACACCTGCTCACAGACACACATCATATATACACCTGCTCACACACACACACCATACATACACCCTGCTCATACACATACATCATACATACACCTGATCACACACACACACACACACACACACACACACACACACACATCATACATACACCTGCTCACACACACACACATCATACATACACCTGCTCACATACACACACATCATACATACACCTGCTCGTACACACATCAAACATACACCTGCTCAGACACACGCATCATACATACATCTGCTCACACACACATACATCATACATACACCAGCTCGTACACACACCAAACATACACCTGCTCATATACACACATCAAACATACACCTGCTCATACACACACATCATACATACACCTGCTCGTACACACACATCAGCCTTGTGATGGATAAGGAGTTGGGGCTTTTTTTGCGTGAATAAAGAAATAGTTGCCTCTTGAACTTTTTCGAGAACTTTTACCAAATGAATTCATCTCATTCCCATTACTGGTAATATCCCAGCATGCACAGGGTACCAAGTGTGTTGCTAATGTCGATGAGCGAGATTAGCCTCTCCCAGTCGGCGTCGGGCACCTGAAAGTCAGCACCACCGAAGACGACCCGAAATAGAGGCTGAACCCTCTGAATGGTTGCCTGGTGCCACGGCGACCCCTGTCCTGGCAGGGGGCTGCTTTTTGTTTTAACCCCGCTGGGCCGCCAGCACTTCAGAACTCTCAGACGATGGTAATTAACAGGAGAGGCCTATAATTACAGCAGCGGGAAATGGATTATTATTGGCTTTCCCCCGCTGCTTTCATGGTCCATTAATAGGGGGAGTTCATTAAAGCCAAACCTGTCGCTCACAGGCACACAGACAGGGGGCTGCGCTAATGGAAGATGGAATTACTTGCACTTTACGTACAAATGAGGCCATAGCAGTGTGATTCATGCATGCATGTATGTGTACCGAGTTGCTTCTGGACTGCGGGCTCTCTCCCTCCCTCCTTTTCTTTCTCCCTCCCTCCCCCTTCTCTCTGTCCTTGCTCTCCCTCTCTCTCTGTCTCTCTCTCTCTCTCTCTGTCTCTCTGCTTTCTCTGTGTCTCTCACCCCCTTCATCCTTCTTCTCTCTTCCTCTCTCCCTCTCTTCGTTCTCTGTCTCTCCCTCCTTCCTGTTCTTTGGTTCCTCCTTACCTCTTTCTCTGTCTCCGACACTCCTCTGTGTCTCTCGCCCCTGCACATCTCTCTCTCCTTCTTCTATCTCTTTCTCTTCCTCCCTTCTTTTCACTCTCTCTCCATCCCTTTTCCCCCTCCATCATTCTCTCTCTCTCGTAGTCCTTTCTCTCTTTCTCCGTCCATCCCTCTCACTGTCTCTCTCTCCCCTACCTCCTTCCTCCTTGTCTCTCTCTCTCCTTCCCTCCCTCTCTCTCTATTTCTCTCTCTTTCCCTTCTTCTCTCTCTCTCCCCTCTCCCTCCCTCACTCCTTCTCTCTTTCCATTTCTCTCTCTTTCCATTTCTCTCTGTCTCCCTCTCTCCCTCTCTGTTCCCTTTTCTCTCTGCCTGTCTCTCTCTCTCTCTGTCTGTCTCTCTCCCTTCCTCTCTCACTCCTTCTCTCTCTCCCCATTACTCTTTCTCCATCCCTCCTTCTCTCTCACTCTCTTACCCTGTCTCTTTCTCCCCCTCTCTCCCCCTCCCTCTCTCTCCCTCTCCTTCTCTCTCCCTCTCTCCCCCCTCCTTCTCCCTGTCTCTCCCTCTCTCCCCTTCCCTCTCCCTCTCTCTCCCCCTCTCCCCCCTTCCCTCTCCCTCTCTCTCCCCCCCCCCCCTTCCCTCTCTCTCGGTGCCCCGTCTCTGCTTGTACTCCCTGGTGAATGCTGTTTGGCAGGCCCCGCTGAGGGCAGATGGTGCAGGGTCTCGGTGAGGAAGGGCCGAGGGGGGCGAGGGGGGGTCTGGCTCGCCAGCGCGGGGATGACACCTCCACGCCGGGAACGAACCGCTGTGCGACACGCGGCCTTCCTCCCGCACAGGTGTGGGGGTGTCGCGCACCATCTGTGCGGCCGTGTCGCACCAGCCCGGGTCTGCGCGTAGCGCCGCTGTGTAGCGCAGTCGCACGCACCTCGGCTAGCTTCGGCTAACAGATTAAAACCTTCGGCGGCTCTCGTGTTTACTCTACTGTTCACTGCTGTTCGCCACCAGTTCAGGCATCCAACTTCGATTCAGTGCCTAGCCACATTGCAAGATCAAACACAGACGTGGACGTGTGAGCAGTTTTTGCTGGTCTGTTCAATCTTTCTTGACCAAACAGTGCATTGACCAAGATGAAGCCAAGCTTTGCCACAAACTGTTTTGTGAAAATCAGCACAGATGCTATTTGCCTTTTACAGCCATGTTTTACAGACTTGAAAAACGCCTCCCGAAGCCCTGAGAACAGGGCTTTAAAATTCAGCATGCATAGCATCCACGTAATGGTCTAACTAAATTCTTAAGGAATAGGGCTAAGCCACTGTGTTTCTCTCACTATTATTCAGTTCAAATCAATGAGGTCCCCAGTATATTTCACTGTATATAATCAAATGTGTTTGTAAGAGAAAATACAAATGAACATCTGCTATATTAATCAAACGAACCTGTTGCAAAAATACATGTTTAGAAAGTTAAAGGAAGAACTATAGGATGAAGTACATAAATTTTAACTAAACTGTCCTGTTCTCTGCTCAGTAATGGTCATTAAGTACTTTATCAATGGTTTTAAATGTTATAAAAGTTGAGTGTAATAGAGTCATACATTACCAAAACACTACATTCAAAGTTTTAGTTTCACCAATTAACTCAAATATGAGAGAAATATTACTCATTTTGCATTTTAATATTTTTCTTTAATGTTTCATTTTATTATTTCTGTATAACCACTGAGATTGGATTGGGCAAGAAACTCCTTGGTGCTGAAATAACACAGCTCTTCACTATTCTTCTATGTTCAGACTAAGTTAAACTATCTGCGTCTTCATTCACAGAGACTGTGCTGAGTCAGTTTGCTTTACACATACACACCAAAGAAAGCAAACTAAAGTGCCTTTGCTACATGCTCCAAGGTGATAACTACTCAAGTCTGGGAGTGCAGTGTGTATATGCAAAGAGCAGTATTTAGCGCTGAAAGGAGTGAAAGGTTTGACTTGAGTATTTCAAGTATCTCTGTGTGAGGCCCTTCTCTACCAGACCCAGCTTGGCGATGTTCTTTCAGCTGAGTCGCACTTTGGTCCCCCGGGCTAAAAAAAGCCTCCCTCCTGTCAACCGAAATGAAATGTATATTTGCAAATTGCTGTTGACGCATGCAGTCCTTTCATCAAATTGAAAGGGAGGGCGTAATAATTTAAATAGGGGGCGAGAATTGCTTTAATGTAAAGGCGGGAGAAGGAAGCTCAGCACTCAGCACTTCCCGGGTTGATCTATGTGGGAGTATGAAAGGGCAGGTGCGGGGAGGACCTGATGGATGTCTGGCTGCAGGGTCGTGGGGGGGTGTCTCTCTCCCCCCTCCCTGAGAGCGATGTGTCAGCCAGCCTCAGGGAGTGCATTCGGGGTCAGCCAGCGGGGGGCTCCACTTAGCCCCCGGGGCAACAGCGCGGTTAGGATCGCACTCATTAGCGCGAGGGCGAAGGTAACAAGAACAGCGGCCGCGCCAGCTGACGAAGGTGGCGGAACATAACAGCGACGGCGACAATGGCGGTGATGACAGGAAGCTAATCAGGGCTAACGGAGATAAAGCTGATTATAATGACGGTGTGGTGACAGTGAAATCGCCCGATTTGAAATGGTGATGGTGCTAATTGTGATAATGATGATAACTGTCATTATCAACATGCGATCATGTTAAGGCAGCGATGGTGGTTATAAGAGGATGCTGATGGCAGTGGCGAGGATAAAGAGGGCTTTTCACTCCCCTGACAGACAGCAGTCGCCACGGCATTTGCCCTTCGGTGCAGTGCCTGAGGTTGTGGTCTCAGCTGGCCATGGGAGTTAGGGGTGGGGAGTGGGAGTTAAGCTGGAAAGAGGATGTGCCCGGGGCGTGTGGAGGAGACAGACGGGAGGGTCTCCCCTCTCCACCACCCCTGAGCTCTGCAGGTAGCTCTGCAGCGAGAGAGACAGAGAGAGATGGAGAGAGAGAGAGAAAGAGACAGAGAGAGAGAGAGAGAGAGAGAGGGAGAGAGAGAGAGAGAGTGTGAATCTGTAGGTCAGCGAAGTGCTCGTAGCCTGAAGGAGTGACGGGAGATGGGAGGAAGGTGAGGGTATGACAGAGGGGAGGGGGAGAGGTGTGCGCATCTCCTGACCTGTAGGGCTGTCGATCTCTCCTCCCGAGGGAGCACTGGTGCAGCTTACCGGGTGATAGAGAGGTGCAGAGGGGTTAATACTGATAGTGATCTGAGGATGCAGAGAGAGAGACAGAAAGAGAGAGAGAAAGAGAAAGAGAGGGATGGAGAGAGAGAGACAGAGGGATGGGGGGGAGAGACAGAGGGATGGAGAGAGAGAGAGGGTGAAATCCTCCTTGCGCATTCAGCAGAGCTGCAGTGGGCAGAGCTAGGAGAGTAGATTCCGGAGGGGGAGGGGCTTCCATACACACCCCTCCTAGACACACACATACACACACACCATACAGACACACGCATACAAACACACATACACAGACAGGCATACACACCCCACACATACAAACACACACACACACACATATACATGCAAACACACATGCACAGACACGCATACACACCCCACACTTACAAACACACACACACACACACGATGCCCCTCACCTACAGGATGGGGAAACTGCATTGTTACCCCCAGTCACAGGCAATAGGATGAGACAGAACATTTAGAATGGCCTGCCTGCATCCCGTTAAAAGTGATGCTCTTTGATCGGCCTTTTTGGAACATGCAGAATGGACGCCATCTCATTGCAGATACAAGCATGAATTTTTATTAAACAAATATAAACATGTTCTGCTGCTGTACACGCGAGACCATCTTATGTTTATAAAGGGAGATCAAAGCTGATTTCCTCCTCATTTGCAGTGTGTGTCTAAGATTTGCTTTAAGAAACTGATTATGAACAGTTTGAAGAAAGGCTTGGGCAGGACCACTTGTCTCCATATCTTCCCGCATAGAAAGAACAGGTTGTCCTAAGAGCTGAGCTGTAGAATGGAATCGGTATAGTGGGGCAATGCATGATCCGTTCTCAACAGACCACTTGACTACATGAAGAAATAAAACCATTTGCAATCACTTGCATGCCGTTTGTGTGCATGACTGAATGGCTGTATATTCGTATGGGTGTGCATGAGAGTGTGTGTTCAGTCATATGAATGTGTCAGACAGAGGGCAGGTAAGACACTGAGTAGCTGTCTAAAGGAATGATTCATGTATTCAGAGAAGGTTTCTAGGAAGACAGGTGGACCGCACAGTCATGATGTTAATTGACAAGCCTGGTATAACTGACATTTTTTTTTCTGTGCTTCCTGCACATTTGTTGATAGAAAGGCTTAACTTAAAACTTAAGTTTAATGTATTGTTCTTATCTTGTCAACATGTTAGGTACTTTGATCATTGTTTAGACAAGGTTTACTATATATGATGTTTACTATATATACTATTATTTACAGAACCCAATTACCTATGAAGTTTCCCTGTGTGAGCTGGAATGCTTCTTTTTTCTTCTTTTTTCTTATTCCTTTTGGAAATTGTCCACTGTGAAGCACTATATGATTGTGCGGGAATTAATAAGATTTGATCAGTTTTAATGTAAGGAAATGTAAAGGACTATAAAGGGTGATGTCATACCTGTAACTTACAGTGATTTGCCCGATTTTCTTCGACCATCCTTATTCACAACCACCACCCCCCAGCCCCCAACTGAAATTACTCCCATGCCAACAATACTGTCCCTTCGCCCCCATGAGGCAGGAAGAGCCCCCTGGGAGACGGACAGCTGGGCCGATCCCTCCTGGAGAGGAACGATAACCTTTCGGCGGAGTGCTTGTTTGTGGAGGCTGCCGGTGCACTCGGCACCGAGTGCAATCACCGCTTGACTGCTGCTGTAGAACACTGAGATGATTAATCAACAACAACAAAGACAAATGACATTTTGAAGTCATTAGAATTTTAAAAGGCCGGGAAACAGAGTGAGCAAGAGTGAGAAGGGGGGAGAGATCGGGCAGGCGAAATGAAGTCACATTGTTCTTGCTGCTATTATTATTATCGTGTCGTCTAGACAGATGCCCTCATAGTATAAAATAATTATGTGGAGTAGGCCTATGACAAAGTACGAAAAAAACAGACATGGAACAAAGCCATGTTCCTAGCCTAACACGTGTTGCATGTGAACCTGTGTAGAAAGAAGACTGTGCTTCTTCTCCCATTCTCCCAGTTAGGAACACAAGCTATGGCCATTCCTGCAATCAAACATACATACTGCTACATTCCATTCCTGGAGTCAAACACCGTTCCTGCAGTTAACCACATAGATTGCTGCAGCGTTCCTTCAGTAAAACATATACACTATTACCCCATTCCTGCAGTCAGACACATATACTGCTACACCATTACTGCAGTCAAACACATATACTGCAACACCATTCCTGCAGTAAAACATTTACACTACTACACCGTTGCTAGTCATAAACACAGCAATGCACCATCCCTGCAGTCAAACCCATTGCTTCAGCCGGACACAATGTAGTGATCAACTGGCTGTCCCACCTCCGACAGCAGAGGTGATCATGTGACCGTGCACATCGCCTTCCTCCGACACCAGTACTGCACCTCCGCAGTAGGACTGAAACAGTGACCGGTAGGACCGGTAGCTCTGACTCATTACATTACATTACATTACATTACGTCATTTAGCAGACGCTCTTACCCAGAGTGACTTTCAAATAAGTGCATCATTATGCTAAGAGTACTTATCGAGAAGTATTACAATAGGTGAGTTCAGCGCTATTTTTTTAAAATCAAAGATAGGGATAGATAGGGTAGATAGAGAGGATGGCAGTCTAGAGATACAGCTTGAAGAGATGAGTTTTCAGCTTTCTCTTCAAGGCACCCAGGGAGTTTGTTGTACGAATCTCAGCAGGAAGCTCATTCCACCAGTGTGGAGCGAGTACTGAGAAGAGCCGGGTCCGAGAGATGCTGACTCTGTTCCCCTCTCCCCCCCCAGCACGGATCGTGAAGAGCAGGCAGTGGTGTGACATGGTGCCGTGCTCCGAGGGCGAGGTGTGCGGCCTCCTCTTCAACCGCTCCGGCTGGACCTGCACCAAGGGCGGCGGCCGGATAAAGACCGTCACGGTAAGGCGTGTGACATTACATTAACTGTCATCCTCCCCAGAGCCACTCGCATAGGTTACAATTTTTACATGCTATCCATTTATAGATGTGGATATTTACTGCAATTCTGGGTAAAGTACCTTGCCCAAGGGTACAGCAGTAGCAGGGGATTCAAACCAGCAACCTTTCGGTTTATGTGCCCTGTTCCTTACCACTATGCTACACTGCCGCCTGCAAAACAAAGAACAGCATGGGCTTCAGCCCCAAAACTTCTGTGCTGGACACACATGCCTTAGCCCTCTAATCCAGCAGTCTTCAGCATGTTCCTGTCTTTCATTGCTCCCCATTCCTGTCAAACAGCGACGGGGGCAGGTGAGGGTTAGTGAGCAGTAAATTAGGTAACACCTTACTAACAGAGACACAGTGTCTTCCTCGACCACGTGTCTGGGGACCTGCCCTGCCAGCTGTGAGATAATGATACGGAGTGGCTGACCAATCAAAAAACCGCCCAAGTCGCCCAGTCAGTGCCTGGCAGGCATCTGTTCAGAATTTTTACATTTTATTTATTCATTTTACAACCAGTGACTGGGACACCAAAATCAGAGGTCATGAAGGATGTGCTGGCATCTGTCTTATCAGACATACAGTACCAGTCAAAACTTTGGACACATTTGATTAAGATAATCTACTTTGAAGAATCTAAAATATAGCACAGTTTGGATTTGTTTAACACTTTTTTGGTCACTTCATAATTCCATTTGTGTTAGTTCGTAGTTTTAATGTCTTTACTATTATCATCTTTACTATTATTACTAAAATATGGAGTGTGAAAATTAAAGAAAAACTCTTCTATGAATAGGTGCGTCCAAACTTTTGACCGGTACCATATGTACCAGGTGACATTTCAATGAAACACTTATGCTTCCTTTCACTTAAATCACCAACAACAAAGTGAGATTTTTTTTTTGCACAAGACTTGCAGTCTGAAATTGCAGTTGTTTAACTTGCACGCCCATTGATATTTATAATCAAGGGACAAATGTCCAGACTAAGTGATTAGGGAATCTGTGCCATACACACAGAAGAAACATCAAAAAGTGCAGAAGAGGAATTCATAAACTTTTGTGAGCAATGGCAAATGTAGTATAGTCATTTATGACAGATGTGGGGTAAGTGAAATTTCCCTTTGTTAAGGCTGTATACTGTAAGTTACATGTGTTATTATGTAAAGGTTTAATTTTCAGTTTGAAGTCATATTCAGCTGTGTAATGTTTATGTGGCCCAACTTAGTAAAATATATAAGGAGATATTATAACAGTGGTTATGAGATACTATGTAGTATCTCATGCGCATCTGGTTGTACGTCCATGGAGTTTAATTGCTCTCTGGTGTGTGTGATTCTAGATGTATACAGTTTAAATGCTTTCAAGTTATTATAGGTAATAGGTGTGATTGAAGACCTCTCTGGTATGTTTGGTTATGAAATGCTTTCTGGTATGTGTGGTTGTAGGTGTATGTAGTGTAAGCGTTGCTGACAGTTGTGTGTGGTTGTAGGTATACGCAGTGTAAGCGCTGCTGTCAGGTGTGTGTGGTTATAATGATCCCAGCGGCTGCGGTGTCTGATCTGTTTCGGTCGACTCTCTCATCTGTGAGTCTGCAGCAGCTGCTGGAGATTTCATGCTTGTTTTCTCATCAGGAGATAATCTGCTCTGACAGGAAAGTGGAGTGCACAACATATGTGTAGCTTTTCCCACATTGTGTGTGTGTGTGTGTGTGTGTGTGTGTGTGTGTGTGTGTGTGTGTGTGAGAGAGAGAGGTAATACTTATCAAAGAAATAACTGTACACTATTCTTGATAGGCCAACCTGAACTTCAGTTTCTATTTTGACCAAAGTGCCAGTGGTAGTTAGGTGAGGAGGGTGAGGAGGGAGGAAATAGTGAGGGGTGAAGCGGGAGAGGAGCGGAGGATGATGGGAATGGCCACATCATAAGAGGAGGTGAACGGGCAGCTACAGGGCCACAGATGGAGGGTGACAGCGGACGGACTGAGAGGGACTGAGAGAGGGAGGCAGGCAAGAGCAAAGGACACAGACTGCCAGAGAGAGAGAGAGCGAGAGAGAGAGAGAGAGAGAGAGAGAGAGAGAGAGAGAGAGAGAGAGAGAGAGAGGGAGGGAGAGAGAGCGAGAGAGGGAGGGAGAGAGAGCGAGAGAGCGAGAGAGAGAGAGAGAGAGAGAGAGAGAGAGAGAGAGAGAGACACAGACAGGGGCTGCTGTGGTCTGTTTACGCTGTCGGACACACTCCTGCACCTGCAACCTTTCTAAATCCGGCCCCCTCCCCGCCCCCCCCCCCCTGCGGGCCCGGAGGTGAGCGGCTGCCAGGTCACACACCCAGAAGCTGACCCGCTAATGGAGTTTGCATATGCAGCATGTTGAACGCCAGCCAGCTATTAATATAGATCACTCACAGGGGCCCCAAACAAGCGGGCAATTTGTCTTCACTAGCGTGCCGCTGAAAGGTTCAAAGATTGTATTCTCTGGAGCTGACGCTCTGGCAGCTCGCATAAAGCAGATGTAAGTAAAGACAAGTGCAAAGGTAATGAGATGTAATAATGCTAAGTAATGAAGAAGAGGGGAAAACACCGTGCAGCCCTCCCTCGGAGGGGGGCTGAGGGGGCGAGTGGGGGGTCAGGATTCGGGGCAGCGTCGGATGTGAGGCACCGGAATTTGGGTCTCCTGTTGGGTCTTTTCGTTTTATACTCAGTCTGAGGCGTGGGGCTTGACAGTGTGTTTCGTGAGACCCAGGTGGGCGGCTTGGAAGAAACAGACAGAGACTGGGAGTGAATCAGAGAGGAAGGACTTGCTTATATATAGCTGGTGAATCATCCGTGTTTCACCTGGTAGGTGGCTGCGGAGGGCCAGGCCAGTGTTGGTTGCGTTGATCTTTTCGATCCGTTTAACCCTTACACAACCGGGAAGGTCAGCTGGGAACTTAGTTTATTTTACAGTGATGACTTGGGGAGACAATTTGGGCAAGGAATACAAGGGATCCCCTCAACAAGCAGTTATACATGGTTGATTAGCTGTCCAGATATTGAGAGCTAGTGTTGAGAGTTTGACCAGGATACTGGGGTTAATACATATATGATATCAATGAGTGCCATAGGATCTACAATAACTGCAGAGATAGGACCCTGCTTTAATGTCTCATCTGAAAGACAGCACCCTCTACAGCACAGCGCCTGCACCTCTGCATTTGCCCGCTGCATTTAATTAGTCCAGAGAGAAGAGTGCCCCCTACTGGCTGATCCTTATAACATCCAGCAGCTAACCTGTTTTTCCCCAGAAGGTCCCTCATCCATGTATTAACCAGGCCCAGCATCACTTAGCATCAGCTTTTTGGTATGGGAGCCAGATCTGAAGAAGATCTCCTGGGACCCAGCGTGTCTGTAACCGGCTTTGTGTGAAAGTTGTGACACCCTGTGGCAGCCCTCAATAAACTATAACGTTCTCAAGACGAGGGTTCACGGATGTCTTTTAGCAGTGGTCGCGACCGTGTGAAGCCATGCTGTGAAGAGCTGCAAATGTAGTGTTTACAAGAGTGACAGCTCCAGTGAAGTTGCACCTTTATGTTGTGAGAAGGGACATTTTCGGAAATTGCAGGCGCAGTACATGTGGTACAGTGCTTTTGCGATGAGACATGTAACAGTGCCTTAGTCTGTTCACAGTATTACTGCATATTTAATTAAATATATTTTAATACTGTATATTTAATTCAAATTTGGGAATCATCTCTACTGTTTTTATGAAAAGCCTCCTGTTGGACCACCAAAAAATGTATACAGTATCAACAACCTGCTTATTGAAGGTCATCTGTCATAGTTAAACAGGGCTTGGTGTGCATAATACTATCCTCTCAGGTCACACAGTAAGAGAGTTACCGGAGAAACTCAAACTACAAACAGAACTATGGAACTTAATAACCTTTGAATGAACTCAACAACCTTTCCCCTCTTAAAACTACATAATCATCTTCATTAGGAGTATGACAAATTCTATATAACAATGAATTGTTGAGTAGAGTCCTGTCATCTTCACTGCAATGGGCGGACTTTCTACAGAGGATTTAAGCTTTTAAGTAGCTTAATCATAGTGACATTTCTTGCACACAAACAGATGGATCAAAAAATAATCTGTTAATGGGGTTTCAAGATGAAGAATGCTGAAAAATCCTTTACGCATCGTAGCATGTAAGTCAACCCTCTCCTGGAAATATAATCTTTTTTTCTTTTTCGGTAAGGTACAGTAGATGAAAGAGGCAAACCTTTTATACCAACTTGAATTGAACATTTCATCCTTGCAAGCACAGCACCTGTCAGGAAGGTCAGATCTGATTGAATGAGTCTCACAATGAAGAAATGAGGGATGAATAGCAAATTGCAGCTGCTACGCCATGCTCCTTGTTTCAGTCATGATCGCCTCAGCTACATTCCACAATCCCTTCACAGTATTACAACAAAGTGTTTCTGCACATTATTGGCTTCCCTCAGATGTCTCCAATTTGAAAGAAACTGCATTTTTACACTGTAATTATGGGCTGTGTTTGGTGTGCAGCTATTTCTTTTGTATTCATAATTATTTAAGAAAATGTAAGTAATTATGTTTTTATGTCATGGTCTTATGTTTAATGTATAAACATCTTTGCGGCTTACATTTTAATGTTTAATTAAGTCTCAACATGCAATTACTTCAGTATGCAGTGACAGTCTTCATATTCATCTTCTCACTAAATCAGCTGGAACGTGGCCAGAATGTAACCATGTTGTGATAGTTGTTGGAAAACTTCATCAATTTCCATTCTCTCAATGCCTGCGTGTAACGTGACCGGTGTGTAAAATTACTCTGTTATGTTATTGTCTCATCAATAATGTTCCTGCAGTATGCTGAGACAACTGCTGGAAAATTTTCCGTAATTTGCATCTTCATATCTAAGCGCAGGTGGCCAGAACATTGGTGCAACATAACATGTGATCCATGACTGTAGCAAAACTATATCCTCGCGCCACCAAGCCTAGCTGTTCAGCATGAAACAAGTTTAAATCCTAAGAAAAGAAACAAAAATATTGTCGAGCAGGTCTGTGTAGAATGCATTCTTGTTTAGCTGTATGGCTCTTTGGACTTGCTCTAATCGTTTAATGAACACGTCCATGTTGGTCATTTATGGAGATGAGGTGGCACATTGAGCTTTGTCAGCGGGCAGTTGAAAGACACCTATTAACTCAGCAGGGTCCTTGGGGAGCGACCTCACCTTGCCCTGTGGTTTCGTCAATGGAAACCCCACTGTCCAGGGAAGAGGTGGCCCTAGCATTGTTTCTTGACAGTTTACAGTGGCTACCCCTTTGTGCTTCATCATTAACGAACTTATTGACTCCGCGGTTTAGCTTAATTGCCCTAAATTACCTGCATTTTCAAGGTGGTCTGTGATTGATGAATTAGAGAGAGACCTTTACATGCTTCGGGAGTGTTGTTTTTCAGGACCCCCCTCCCCCACACCACCTGCCTCACCCCCCCCATTAGGCGGGCCGAAAGTTGGCACAGAGGCGGAGGTGCTAATTCGGTCGCCTGTCCCCTCCTGGCTGCTCGGTGACCTTCTGTCTCTGGGAGGAGGGCCCACGGCCTCCCCTCAGCCTGCCGTTCGCTGCTCACACAAAAACGCGGCCCTCTGTCATTGCGCTGTTATTGTCAGCAGGGAGAGAGGACGAGCTCTCACAAAAGGGAAGGGATTGTTTGAGTCAAGCGTTTTCGTTCAGAGAGCTCCGCGGAAGGGATAACACAGACAGGATGATAAAACGGGTCGGGGAGAACAGCGCGGCGTCAAGAAAAACGCCTCCCGCTGTTCGGCGGTTTCTGGTCACGTCAGTCGCTGTTAGCACGGACTAAATCTCCAACGCCAAGGGGGAATCATCGAGCCTTTGAGAATCTTTACCCTTTCCTTTCTTCTCTTTTTTTTTCATTTCGCAGTTATTTATTGAGTCCAAATCCATTTTGGTTGTTTAGCTAGTCTGATTTGACCTTTTGTCAATGGATTTACAGGAAGCAGAAGGCTCTGTGTTTCCTAAGGGAGAGACAACACCAGAATATTGCCTCATATAGGGTAATATTCAGCACTATGACACACAGAGAGAGCTTCCATTTACATCCTGAGAATGGATGCAAAGGGAGATGCTGAAACCATGGTGCATTTAACAAATGTGTCATACTTAAATGATCTATCAAACAACATGCTTTACAACATTTCAGCACATATTTCATTTGTAAATATAACATTTAATCCTTTTGGAAGCACATAATGAATATTTCATTAAAATGTATTAGCAAAAACATTTTGTCTATCAATGACCATGTAAATGCATTTGACAGAGGGACTTATGAGCTTAAATGTAGGAGGAAATATTTGTTATGTTAAAATTTTTGTTACATGGCAATCTGGATCTCATACTGTACTGTGCATGCTATATTGTGACTAAAAACCCAAATGACCAACCAAGGGAATATCCAAGTTCTAGTGGATTTATCAGTGTTTAATAGTGGGCAGAGTTTTCTTTAAAAGTACAGTTGTTCCTTTGAAGTTTACCATTACCCCATTATACATTAAATCTTTGAACCAAGATTTCTTTTGAGGTATATTATAGGATATGCTGAGATTTTTTTTAAAAATCATCAAAGAATGTTGAAAAAAATGAAAAGATTTCATTTTTTCAATCCCATTGTCATACCGTTACAAAACTCTCCTGTGTTCAGAAAAATGGCTATGAGTTCATTCATGTTACATTTTTTTTAATCCATAATGCAGTCTGATAATATCCGCCACGCTAATTTAATTTGGCACAGACAAAGCCTGTTTGCTTAAGTATTCTCTATATGCTTGTCTATTTGTGCGTGTGGGCGAAGTGGATACCTTATCTCTGATGCAGTGCAAGTCATTAGAAGTGATCAAAGACTTAAAATGTAAAGTAACTAAACTGTTAAACTAATTAAAAGTTGTGCATTTGGGATGGTCGTTAAAATATACTTTGCTGTGTATGAATTTACTGTAATGTAGGTGTATTTTTTGACATCAGTCATCTGCCAATTAAAAATGGTCATGATACATACAGTACAAGGGAGTGCAGTATCAATACAGTGTGTGTGTGTGTGTGTGTGTGTGTGTGTGTGTGTGTGTGTGTGTGTGTGTGTGTGTGTGTGTGTGCATGTGCGTGTGTGTGCGTGTGTGCGTGTGTGTATGTGCATGTGTGTGTGTATGTACATTAGATTAGATTAGATTAGATTCAACTTTATTGTCATTACACATGTGAAACTGCAGTACAAGTGACTATAAACTGCAGTTAGCACCTAACCAGAAGTGCAATAAGCAGCAAGTGCAGAGGATATAATATTTACAGTTGTATGTATGAACAGTATAAGATCACTGCTATGAACATTTTGTACAGATGGATATATACAATGTGATATGTACATTATGAGGTCAGTAATTATGGACAAATTTACAGATAGATACATACAGTTGATATATACAGTGAATTAATATATACTATGATATTTACAGTTGTATAATATATAAAGTGGATCTGGATTAAAGGGGCAAAGAGATGTGCGTAGTGGTGTAGGGGGAGTCAGCGGGGGACAGAATTCAATAAGGAGACAGCTGTGGGGAAAAAGCTGTTCCTGAATCTGCTGGTCTTGGACTGAAGGCTCCTGGAGCGCCTCCCAGAAGGCAGGAGGACAAACAGTTTGTGAGCTGGGTGAGCAGAGTCCTTGATGATGCCTCGGGCTCGACATGTGTGTGTGTGTGCGTGCATGTGTGTGTGTGTGTGTGCGTGCATGTGCGTGCGTGTGCATTTGCGCGTGCGTGCGTGCGTGTGTGTGTGTGTGTGAAACTGCAGGGATTCAGTAAGTGACTATAAACTGGCAGGGATCCTGGTAACAGAGTTCTGGGTCGTACTTCACAGGAACTCTCAGGAATAAGACTTCAAATACCCTTCCGTTTAAACCCTAAAATAAGCCTCTGTGGCTTCCTCAGCAGTCTGCTCCTGTCAGGAGCCTGACTGAGGCGGGTAGGAAGGGGGGAGGCACCTCACACCTCTCCTCTCTCTCTCGCGCCCGTGCGTGTGCGACTCCGCGCGGGCTCTGATTCAGCAGCCGCTGATGAAGACGGATGGGGCGGAGTGGGGGTGACTGTGGGCTCCGCTGTAATTAAACCCCGGCTGTTTGTTCCGTTTCCCCCCGACTGACGTCAGGGACGCCCTTGATGCCTCGGTCCCGGGTTAAGCGCTGCGTATATGTTATGTTACGCTTTTTTTTTTTTTTTTTAATGTATTTCATGTGTCAGAAGTGTCCCGAGGCAAAGCTCATGTTATGATGAATAAACTGATTCCCTCTCCCTCCCTCAGTTCTCTCCCGCCGCCATTCATTCCTTGTTTCAGTCCCCTCCCTGTTATTTTTGCCTTGTCCCCGGTTCTCCCTCTCTCCCCTCCCTGTCAGACACCTGCTATAATAGCAGGCCCCTGCTCTGTCACTTTGACAGCATGTGGCCCGCTTTTCAGCCTAAGTGTTGCTGTTGGCTTACATTGAAATGGCATTTTTTTATTTTTGTTCATTTTGGGATCCCCCAAATGAGTGAATTGTTGTGGTGCTCACAAAAAGTGTCTCTGACTCCCTCAAGAAGTATCACAGCAGCCCTGAAGTTGAGTAATTTCTTCCTTGTCTCACAGGCAATCCCTTCCCAGTCATTCCATAAATGTTCTAGTCATCATAGGCTGGTTTTTAGTTCATGCAGATATGCAGACAGACAAGGGTGATCGCCTAACCTCCACTCCTCTTCTCAGTGGTGTAGGTCATTTGAGCAGAGTGATCAAAAATGGTACACCCCTGGCCCTCCTCTGACTCCTCCATAGAGGAGGAGGGAACTGAGAGGGGGAACGGGTTAGGGAAGAGAGGGAACAAAACGACAAGAGGATCCCCTCCCACAAGAGACAATGAAAAAAGATGACCCATAAAACAGAAACACGGAGCGGAGAATTCAACGGTGGAGGCAATGATGGGGAACACCCGGTGATGGTCCATGTGCCACAGGAGCTGGTGACTGAGTGAACGCATCATAGAGCTCCTCTCCATTCATGTCCATCCTGGCCTCCAAGCCTGCTCCTGTGGATCTGATGCAGCTCTGATTAAGCTCTGATACGGCTCTGATGCCTCTCTGGTGTGGCTGTAATTCGGCTCTGATGTGGCTCTGATGCGGCTTTGATTCAGCTCTGATACAGCTCTGATGCAGTTCTGATGCGGCTCTGATACTGCTCTGATGCGGCACTTACTCGGATCTGATTCTGTAAGGAGTGGCGCTGGTAGCTGTTGACAGAGGTTAATGAATCTTGAAACAATAAACCCCGGGAAAGTCCGCTCCAGAGAGCGTGCCATCACCCCACGCGCACTGGGCAGGGGGGAACAGCATTTGTTTTCTCTCTGTGGAGCGCCGGCAGTGAGCACAGCGGCGTCATTACGGCTGGAGATTAGTGTCTCCAGCTGAGAGGGTCCTGCCGTTCCTCCAGCTATTGCGCTCAGTGCCGCACATTCCCCCTCTCTCCTGTTGGTTTATACACACATTAATAGGGCTGTTTTGTGTTTTTTTTGTTCTTTATTCATTTATGCTGATAGCATGGGATTTCTGTATGTTTTTGCCTTGTTGTCTTTTTAGATTGTTTGGATTGTTCAGCTCTTCCTGGTCTGCTTCCTATCCTAATATCCTGCTGTAAATTCATGCGTTATGCCTGCCTCTAAGTCAGCAGTACTAAACAGTCAGAGCACATGGGTAATCTGGGCTGATTAAGTAGACCGGAGTCAATTAATGGATTACATATTAGCGGAATCAGTAGCAGACACCCCTGTAGGACCAGGGAAGGGATACCCCCCCAGTTTCCTCTCACGTGTGTTCGGTAGAGTTGGACACACCAAGGCGATTACTGCGTGTCTTATTCTCCGACAGCGCCAGGCTTCATCCGGCGGCCGTGTCGTCAGCGGCGCCAGCTGCTCCGTCTCCGACACGCCCCCTCCCGAGAGGCCTCGCTCGACTCGTTAGCCTTTTAATTAGCGGGAGCGTCTAATAGCGCTTCCCACACCTGCAGCGTCAGCGCTTTCTCCTGATCGATATCCGCGGAGCAGGAGGGAAGGAGCACGCCTCCAGCCTGCTGGACGAGCACCAGCGCGAAAGAAAAAAAAAAAGCCTCAGAAGCGAGGGAAACGGGCCAAAGTCCCGTGTACTCATTTCGGTCTTTCTTTTCCACGCTTCTCTGGAGGCGACGGGGGAAAAAGGGGCGCCCGGAGTTTGACTCGCGGAGCCGAGTCCTTTCCCAATGCAAGGCGGCAGAAAGAATAACCGAACAAAATCAAGAAAAGAGGGGTCGTTGTTTGCATACATCATTTTCATCACTTTTTTTGTTTCTGTTGTTACCGGCATGGTGTGGAGCGCTTAGCATTTAGATGACACGCTTGCGGCGGTGGAGCGGGGGGTTTTCGGGAGTGCCGCGCCCCGTTTCTCGGAGAGCACCGATGCGCCGGCACACACGCGTGCGGGGCAGGCAGGCTGACGGGCGGGCGTTCGGCAGCGGAATACCAACTCTGCCCGGCTCGCTGCAGGGGCTGCTGGGAATGACAATGTGCCGCTCAGTCGCCCACGTCTCACCGCCTCATTGAGTGACTGAACAACCCATTCATTTACTAATTACCCCATTCATTATCTCTTTAAGTGTGTTTGATTCCAACAATCTAGAGGATTGTTAGTTGTTGTTTCTTCTCCCTCTCTCTTTTCTTTTCCAGTGGTCTAGAAAACACTTAGCAGCAGCAGGCCGTTCAATAAGTGAACTAGTTATGCCACCGCTGCCATGTAAGTGTTTGTGCCGCTGCGGCTAAGGCAGTGTAATTGCAAAGGCAGCACCAGTGTTATTGTGGCTATCTAGGTCACGCAGCAATCAAAGTGTTACTCCAGTCCTGCAGTAGAGGAGTGGTATCAGTTGAGCTTGTGTAACAGGAGCAGCTGTACTTTGCAGAGACTGCTTTTTGCACTTGGCTGGTTGGTAAATCCAGGTTGTTTGGGTTTGCGTTTGACCATATGGATGCAATATGCTTTTGTTGTTGAATATTAACAGCCCATGAAAGTGAGTATGCGCAAACATAATAGCGGTCGCTAATTTGCGAGCTCCCTGACCGGAGAGGCGGAGCAGGCCGCTGTAACGTAGGGGCCGGGTTTTTCCGTTGGTGTGCCGAGCTCGCAAATTAACCGGCGCGGGCTTCAGCCAGAACGCCGCTGTGCCGGTGGGGAGAAGCGAACAGTTTGCTCCTAAAGCCGCGCGGCCGGAGGGGGTGAAGGAGCCGACCTTGGCCAGAATCCCGCGGAGCGGGCGTGCGGAGAGAGAGAGGCGCGAGCATATGTTCCGGAGCGCGGGGCGCACCGCTGCGACTCCGCCACGTCGCCCTCGCTGTGCTCTTCACTGCTCATCTGAGCTTTTCATCAGCCGCAGCTAATGCTCGCTGTTTGATTTTTACCCCGTGACAAGGTGGCGGCTTTTAATTCCCTTGCAACACACAAAAAAAAAATGTAAGACAAAAGGCAGGCAAGAGGAAAAAAAAAAAAAGAAAGACTTTGGAAAAAAAAATAACCTTCAGTCTTCACCTACTCTCCTTTGATTTCATCAAATTCAGATTGTTGCCATCTGTGCTTCAGAGTGGACATATGCTGTGCTTTGTGCTCCTGGCCTCTCCCGCAGTAATGAGCTGGGTTGTGGGCTCGGACCAAAAGGAGATGTGCTCGTCTGCTGTTTGTGTGTTTTCAGTCTATAACTCCTTATCTTTTGCCCCCAGCCTTTGCCCAAGGAGCCATCTTAAAGCATTCAGAAGCCAAGGGGAGGTGAGTAGGTTTGCTCTGTGTACTGTGTCCACATGCTGTCTGCTTTGCTGTAACTCATCAGCATACAGTTTCTCTGTAGTACATTTACATGCTGTGTCTCCTCTGTGTATCTCTCTTTCTACACACCATGTCCTCCACACTTCACTCTATCTACACGTTGCTCTGCTTCATCCATGGCGCACAGGCTGTTTCCTCTCTAGCTATTTCTGCTCGTTTTGCAAGTCAAGCTTTAAAATAATGTCCTCCAGCACCTGGTTGTGTCGGGGCGGCACAGAAGAAGACTTAGCCGTGTTTCCCAGGATAACACCAGAGCCGCGAGCGTTTCGCAGCAAGTTCTCTGTCCTCTCAAAAGTCACCCAGGCTCCATCCCGGAATAAGAATGGCTGTGAAATTGTATAAAACTCTTATCATTTATAAGGCCAATTTTCTCCAGCTCTCCCTGATTAGGCCAGGTCTGGAGCAGCTTACCTGATCAGCGGTGGGGTGAAACAGGATTAGTGGGTAATCAGGGCACACGAAGCCTGGAGATTGAGGCTGAGAAGGAGACGGCCGCTCGGAACGTGCCGGGGAATCTTAAAATCCGCGGCCGGGGTGGGGAGCCGCCCGCCCGCCCATCCGTGTTCACACCCGCCAACACCGCCGCTGCCCAGCCAACTGGGTGACAGAGAGGAGGGGGGGGTGGGAGGGGGAGTGGGGGGTTCTGTTTAATAAGATAAATCTACATCCAAGATGTCATTTGTCACTGCCACTTATGCACTGTGTCTCCCCCAATGGGAACCGGTGAGGGAAAGATGGCACGCACTGTTAGAGAGGAAGAAGGCAGAGAGGAAGAGAAGAAAGGAAGAGGTGGTTAAGTGGTTCAAAGAGGGGGTGTAGACAGAGGTCTGTGCTAGGGTTGCTGTTTATCCTTCTCCCTCCTGCTGCTCAGAGTTTAGGGCCTAGGGGGCCAAGTGGCTAGGCTGAGATTCTGTTGTTTTTTTTTTGTCTCAGTCATTTCACCTGAGTTGCACCAAGGACTTATCTCCCTCTGCCCAGAGGCCGCCATCTTTTTCCCACACAGAAGGAGTCCTGCAGCAGCCGCATGCTAAGCACAGGACTGCTGCCCAATGCAGACTCTGCACCCAGGGGAAAGAGCAGAGAGATTTGTTTGGCCGATGATGGGAAAAAAAAAAATTCCAGGGCTCTTGGTGACCCGTTGCTCACTGCAGTGTGCAGTAGAAATCCACCGAGACCGCAGTAGGCCAGGGTTTGGGTCACGCCTGCCGCTTTGGGTTCAAAACAGGGACACGATAACGCTGTGAAGGCGCTGACTGCAAAATGAGAGGTTATTGCGCTACGTTATGGTGTAGCTGAGACGTAGCCAAGCCACATCCTATACCTTCAGAAAAAGCTTCAGCCAATCGACACCTTTTTCTAGCCCAGACTGCAGCCAAGATCCTGCTTATTTTTGATTTGTGCTTGTTATTTATATAATTAGCTTGTTTTTATTATGCGACCCTAAATATAAAAGCTGTGAGCTGTGTAGTCTTTGCACTTTGAAATATTAATACAGTTTACACTTACATTTATTCTGTTAGCAGATGCTGTTATCTGGAACGAGATACAGATTATTGCTTGTAATAAGGCTAGATGAATAGTAGAATAGATACAAAAATCATTTGTAATCCTATTGAAGCAAAATATCACTGTATAAAAGAATGCTGCAGTAAACATATTATTATGTACATGTGACAGAGTGAATGCATACACGTATACATGTGAACCGTGTTAATATCACTTGGTGTAATGCCACAAGCCGCAGATTACGGCCATATGAGCTTACCTCATTCTCCACTGAATAACCTGGCTGTTTTTCCATATAGAATTTCCTGTCTGTTTTTCTACATACAGGAGGCTTCTCAGTTTAAATACCTCACACAAACCATCAGAAAACTTACACCAAGCTGTTTTTTTTTTTATCAACTGTTGGTGATATAAATGAAACATGAACTGATTTATTATTACATCTACTTGATTGCCATGATCAAATAGATGTAATTGTATTCGAAATTGATTTAAAATGTATATCATTACGTGCCATTTTTAAATATCTTGATCTACAGTTACTTACATGTGTTATATTTTAGTATTTATCTAAATAGGTGTAGATTGTTTGCAGTTAGTTAGCAATTTTATCTGAATTTCAAATTTCTGATCATAACATGGCCTGGTACTCAACTTTTCACATTACGAAGCAGTGGAATCTCCCTCTGGCATGGATTTCATGTGTATACAATTCAGAGAGCTTATACTATCAGTCTCTGTGGAGCTAACTGAGCTGACACATTTACTTTTGGACAGGCCTTCAAGTAAACACATTTTATGAGCAAGTACAAGTTACCTAATTTAAGAGAGCATATCAAATTCCTCATATCATGGACACAGCCAAATAGGGCCTTCCTTATACATTGTACATTGAGCAAGATGGTGGTCTGCTTGCTCACGGCTGTCCAATGAATATATTAAAGCATTGCATGGGCCGTTTGTTTCTGTGGTCCTCTAGCTCGCTAGATTGAGATGTTAACGTATGATCTTAAAGTAGGCTACCATGCTTTATGTCCATAATCAATTATGACAGTATGGTTAAGCACATGATGCGATTATTAAAAACAATAAACATAAGCGATAGTCCCGTAATAGCAGTTAAGAATGACAATTACACCCGTACAGAATACAATTTAGTTAATTTCCTAACAGTAAAATGTGTGGAGAAGTACAATTATAATGCCAGTCTTTGTTCTTCTGCTTGTCAGCACCATTGGACACTATTGAGACCCCCGTTAAAATCACACCCACTTAATATCACACATTTGTTCCGCACGGCAGGTTACACAATCGTGCAATCAATTACCATTGTGAAGGATGTATGTTCCTTGTTGGAGGCTACGGACTGAGGGGGTTTCGTGCGTAGTTGGACACTGGAAGTAAGTATGGTGAAAATCAGAGGTCCTTCATCCTGAGATCCTTGGAGAAGTGGCTCAGAGAGAGTCGGCTCCTTAATTCTGGTCATGTCAGAAATGATGATGGAGGGGGTGGGGTGGGGGTCCAAGGGTGGCAGCGAAAATCTGCTTGCCCACGACTCCCTGGGAATATTCCAAGATTGATTTCTCCGGCATCCGTAGAGAAAAACCGAATGAATCACCGGCAATTACCGGGAACAGGAAGAATGGGCAGAATGGGGCCCTCATAAATATTTATTTGTAGGGGCTTCAAATTTATGAAATTCCATTCCGATTTGCAAAATCATATTTAAGTCTATTAAAGATTCATATGGGCAGTTCAGAGTGTCAAATTTACAAATTCTCATTGTGAATCATTTATGTAGGAAATGGGGGTAATATGCATATTTCTGCCAAACTTATGAATCTGAGACATAAATATCCCTGAAGTGGACACATATGTATTACAGTACGTTTACTGTACCCCAGCTTTGGTCAGAAACCCACATTGTATCCAGCTAAAAGGAGTGGGAACATACTGACAGGGCCCCCAGTGGAAAGCAGTGAGAGATTGAAAATGGACTGCAGTCGATGTTATACGTCACACATAATTACATATCGAACATGGGGCCAAATGCCCTTTTTTTTTCCTTGGCAGCATCATCTGCGACCCACAAGAGTACTGGCTAAATATAGAGCAGCTCCTCTGCTTTGCATTTTCCATTCAGATGCAGCTTCTTTGCTGAATCTCCTCGCCTGAGGTCTCTCGCTAAGAGAGAGGGGGAGTGCAGATGTGTTTATGTCTTTGATTTTTTTTTTTTTTTGGTTTGATTTATTCACAAATCCCTTTATTTGTTGTCTTATTTGCTCATTCATTCCCTTTATTCGTTCTTAATGTTTGCTCTACAGCCAAATGGAGACTCTTCGGGGACTTGAACAATCGCTGTGATGAACAGTAATATGAGTGAATGTATGTATGAATATGTATGGCTGTGTTCAAATGCTATATTTTACTCAAAAGGGATTCAGGGAGCGAGTCCGGGGAAAGCTTGCAATTTGAAAGAAAGTCTGGCTTGTTTGTTTTTTGTTTTATGAGTTCTTTTTTTGCCATGCTGTGCTTTTCCCGGGTACAGAGAAAAAGTTCTCCAAAGCCACTTAGAAGGTTTTGTGGCAGCGTGGACCTGTGGCAGCACAGACCTGGGGCAGCCCGGGCAGGTTATGGCAGTGGCGGAGCGCGTAGTGCCGCCTGCCGTTCCCGCCTCCCTCCCTGGCTGTGTTCAGCGGCGCCCGGCCTGCGTGTTAAACAGCAGTAATATCCCAGCAGGCCATTAGGCTCACATGGGCTAAATGGAGTGTGGCGCCCTCCCTCTGGGGGGCTCTCACTGAGCCAGAGAGACAGCCAGGAGGCACTGATGACCCAGCGCTATGTCACACACACATACCTGCACACACACACGCACACACGCACACACAAACGCACACACAAACGCACACACACGCACACACACACACACACACACACCTGTATGCATACACACACCTACACGCACACACACACGCGCACACACCTGTAGACGTGCACATATAGGCATACATACTATCAAAGGCATTCACACCCACACACACACACACACACACACACACACACACATGTACAGGTATATTTAGACACATACACACACATACGCACTTGGCCTTTCGCTTCCTGTCTGTGGCTGCTGTGCATGTGATATGTGTAATACACCTGTTACACAGCACAGCTGAAATGAGCCACAAGTGGATATTTTACACTTGTCATTACCAGTAACCAGCTGCCAGGCTGTCATTCAATTGCAATTGCTCATCAGACTGTTTGGCAGTTTCACGCGGTTCCTGCTCAGCTCAGATAATTTGTTTTGTCATCCTTTATTGTTGTATAAGTATTGTATATTATGAATTACATTATGTACGCCAAAAGTGTCTGTATTCCAACGGGAAGCTGTAATTTCATGTGTATTTATATATGATAATACTGAATATTTGTACAATTATCCTAAAAAGTACAGTGCCAGACCCATTTCATCTGGGATTAAGCGGGCAGGTCCTTCTAGAACATGGACCAATGACATGGCATAAATTGGGCCAGTACTGTCCTGATAACATACTGTGCTATAAAAGCAGGCTTGCATCATACCATATTCTTATGTGTTGGTTTATTGCCATTTGGTTGTTTTTGTTTCATCCAAAGAGTGTTTGACTCTTTCTCATAAGATATCCCAAAAAGAACAAATGCTGGTTCTACGTCTGTCTTGTGGGACTCTCCAGCAATGCCCTGAGAGATTGGTGCAGCAGCACGTTCAAAACTGAAACTCTCTGCGCTGTGGTCTCGCAGGCAGGGGAAAGTCAACTGAATTTACAGATAAGAACAGGTGTAAAGCAATCCCAATAAATATTTAATGATCCCCTTTCAGCGTGGACGCATAATGCTGGAATTTCACTGGAACATGACTCTTTGCTTCCAGATCAGAAGACTCTGTGCTGTAATTAAAAGAGCAACCAAGCTAACACACCTCCCGCTCCCATTGTCATGTGTGCTAAGATACATGCATATAGATTGTTCTTGTAGAGCTGGAGGAGCAGGGCTAGCTGGATTTCATTAAGCAGTGGGTCATAATTGTTAATTGTAGGGTAAAGGTCTGGGTTCCGTTCCAGGTGAGAGTAAGTTGATAATTGAAAGGTACATCAATCGCAGGGCTGGAATTGCTCATCTTCGCTTTAGGGAGTCAAAAGAGTATCCGCCACCCTGTTTCCTGACTGAGGAGGGAAGAGGAGGAAGGAGAGTGGGCATGAGGGCAAAGGGGTGAGAGAGAGAGAGGGAGGGAGAGGAAGAGACGGAGAAAAGGGAGGGAGAGAGGGGGAGAGGGATGAAATGGAGGAAGAGAAGAGGGATGAGAAAGAGATGGGGTTTGAGAAGGTTCAGGAGAGGAGCAAGAGGGAAAAAGAAAGCAAGGGGTAGATGGAAAGAGGGATGTGGAGGGTGAGAGAGGGATGAGAGAAAAAAGAAAAAGAGGAATGAATGAAAAAAGGGATGTAGAGGGTGAGAGAGGAAAGAAGAGAAATAAGGATGTAGAGGGTAAGAAAGAGAGGAATGAGAGAAAAAGAGTGAGTGAGAGATGGAAAGGGGGATGTAGAGGGAAAGAGAGAGGGATGAAAAGAAAGAGGGATGTAGAGGGTGAGAGAGGGGGATGAGAGAGAAAGAGAAGCAGAGAGAGGACCGGGGTGGGAGGGAGGGAGAGGGAGGTGCTGCACTGCGTTGCCCTGTGCCTTGGTATGCAGACCCATGCTTCCCTCCTCTCCTGCAGCTTCATGCACGACAGCACACACAGCCAGTAGGATTCAGCCCCCTCTCTCTCTCTCTGCCTCTCTCCATTCTGCTGCTGCCATGCCACTCGCGTTCCCTGACACACACACACACACACGTACCCCTTCTGTCCTGCCCACAGGCATCCAAATCGGTCAGATGCTCATTTACAGCCTGCACTGTGTCTCTCTCCTCCACAGTCCTGGGGTGTCAAACCACACACACACACACACACAGAGCTATAACCAGCAGCGTCAGCTACCTCTGTTTCTCATTTCATACCATGCAAAGCTGGCGCTTCTGACAGGATGTGTAAAACGTAAAACGATCATTTGCTCAGCTGTACAGGGTGAGGTCACCTGATCTCCCAGGCGCCTTTTAAACTGTATGTGAAAATTACAGGGCTGCGGCCACACTATTAATACAGATAAGAGAGATGTAAAGCCTTTTAAATCGAGCAGATCTGAATAATAAATTAATGTGGGAGATTAATCATTGTGGGCTTTAATTGTGGAGTAATCTTTTATTAATGTATTTTATGTAACTTTACATCTGTTATTGAATAGAATGTTGATGTCTTACTGGTACTAAACATACATACATAGACAGTAGGCTCCAGGGTAATGCAGAGTTAGGGTGTGTTAGCATAGCAATTAGTTAAAGTGCCCTGTGTAACACATTGATAATTATTACCAAGTGTGAGGCATTATAAGCAGTGAAGTGAGTGATCAGCTGAAGAAGATGATTGGACACCAATGCTCCGGCTCCTCCCTCTTTAACTCTTTATCCTCTCCTCTCCTCCCGCAGGTTTTTAGGCAGTCACGGAAAGAGGGGACCAGGAATCATTCACCCAGCCAGCATCGTTTTCTCCATTCACCCGCCTCACCCCACCCCACCTCCTCCAGAGGAACCCCCCATCTGCCACGGACAGTACTTTAGCTCCGCCCACAGCCACGCCACGCCCATCCAAGAGGGGAGAGAGGCTTAATTTCAAGGTGAAGACCTTCTGAGCTAAAGAGTCTGTAGATATAAGGGACACACGCACACAGACTGAAATACTGCCATCTCCTCCTGTCTTCTCTCAGCGGGAAGAAGGCACCATCAGGTGGAATGAATGCACTGTACCGGTTTCTCTATATGGTGGCCGACACATTTGGTGCCTGCCAGTCCCCACCCCCAGCCCCCCTTTTCACAGGTAACGTCATGCCCCATTTAAAAAAAAAAGAGAGAGAGAGAGGACATTGCGTTTTGGAAAGAGGACTGAAGCACCGGTGCCACTGGGCTCCCTAAGAAATGCCTCCCCCACACGTGTAAAAAGTCCTGGATGTTCCACCTTTCGGCCGCTGCGGAGGAGGACAGAGCGCCTTGTCTCATGGGAGACAGCACAGCGAAAGACTGCGTCTGGCAGGAGGGTGTCGCTGTGGACTGCCGCGTCACCAAGGGGGGGTGGGGGGGTGGGGAGCGGACCCGAGGACGCTGGGAAACTGGAGCAGTCATGTGAGCCTCCCTGAAAGCATCAGCCGCCTTTTTTTTTTTTTTTTTTGCACATGGAGAGAGAGACCTCTGAGACGCGGAGGCGGAGCCGTGTTTCACCCCCTCCCTCCACTCCACCTCGCCTCCGCTTCCTCCAATCACACGGCTCCTCTCGCCCCTTCCCTTTAGCTTCCTGTCATTTCTATTCCGAATTCCAGCAGGTTGTTTTTTTTTTTTTTCATTCTTCTTCTTTGTTTCATCCCGGTGGACAGTAAGCAGCTGTCAGACACAGGAAAGAGAAAGAGAGGAGGGGAGGAGATACAGAGAGATTGCGTGTGGGTGTGTGCGCGTGTGCGGAGACAGGACACAAATCTCCCCTGAGTCACTGTGAGCTGAATATTTTTCTCCTGTGAGGCTACATTGTGTGAAAATATGTCATACACTCTTCTGACACTGAAGTCATGCTTACCGTTGTACCTGTGTTGTGTTGGGACATGGATTGGTCACACCTATGAGTGCACCCTGTCCTCTCTTACCCATAGGAGCTGGAAAACGTTACCTATTCTTTCGGCTGTTTTTCTTAAGTTTCGAGGAATGACTCCAACACAGATTAACTATACAGAAGAACCATGCATTTTTGAATATATGGATATATTTATATTGGGGTATGTCGGATATGTATAAGAATCAGTGAATATGTCCATATATTTGCCATGTTAATTAATCATATTTCAAATTCTATTTTAAAATGTTTTGTTTGAAATTCTCTCTATATATTTTGATATGATATACATTAATACTGTATTTGTGTTCCATATAAGAAATTCAGCTAGTTTTATAGTAATTGACATATATTTTCAGTGTGTGGTTCCTCATTAGAGGGTGGATGTTCTGACGCTAATTAGTTAAATTATTGAGTTGGTTGTTGAAACGGAGCATTGGAACACATATGTAGAGAAGACTTAGAACCTGATAAATTCAGCTACACATTCTGCCGTAGTTATATAAATGTTACGTCACTTTGATATCGGTTGCTCATTTCACCTGTGCGTTAACCCTAAGTTATCTTACATTTCTGAAAGCCCTTCTTGTAGAGGGAAGGTTTTTCATTTCATCGCTGGGCTTAACTGTCAACTGCTCTCCCATGATATCGGCTGCTGTCTTGATATCTTTGTGCTGTGATAAATAGCAATTATATCCACATGCCATAGCACACCTCGCATACGGTGAGACAGAGAGATGAACTGGGAGCAATGTGAGTGCAACAGCCCTTACAGCAGCGGAGGGGCAGCTCTAGAATTCTAGAACATTCTTCACCAGATAGAGATATAAATAATACCGGATTTTGGTGATGGTGTGTCTGTGTTCTCGAAATACGCAGGATGCAAATGGCCTTGGTCCCCGCAGGGGTAATGTGATTGATAGCTCTCCAAGCCTCTCTCTGAAAGAACTGTAGATTACACCCCTTCTAAGATGAAAGCCTGAAATCTCTGCCCCTCTTTGTTTTATCTGCACTTCTTCACAACTGTGACTAACACGCGTGCATACCTGTCTGCGTGTGGGTGCACACATGAGTGCATTCGTGCGTGTGCGTATGTGCGTGCATGCATATCTGTGTGTGTGTGCATGCGTGCATGTTTGCATGTGTATGAGTGTGTACGCGTGCATGCGTGCTTGCGTGTGTATGTGTGTGTTTGTGTGTGCGTGTGTGTGTGCATGCATACCGTGTGTGTGCATGCATACCGTGTGTGTGCATGTGTGCGTGCTTGCATGTGTATGAGAGTGTGTGCGTGTGTATGAGTGTGCGTGTGTGCGTGCGTGCGTGTGTGTGTATGAGTGTGCATGCGTGCAGGCGTGTCAGTCACCCATCCCCAGTGTTGTGGAGGCTCTGGAAGCTTGAGTCACACCCAGCATCCTCAGCATCACATTCCAAACACACACTGCTCTCTCAGTATAATCCACCCAATGCTCTCTCTGAAGCAGGCCTTCCTTGCTTTCACACGTTCACTCCAAGAATGAAATCCTTTGTGTTGGATCCTTTGAAAGTACGGTCAGAAGGCCCCCCGGGTGAGAGAAAGGGGACACCAATAGGGTAGTGAGGAGTTGGGGCATGAAGTGGGTGACGCCTCTCCTGTATCTAGGACTGCTGCTGCTCGCCTTTGTGTTTTTGACAGATTTTGACCTGTTTCTGCCCCAGAATGCCTCTTGTTCTTAGGGTAGACCCTGACCCTCCAACCAGATTCAGATTCAGCACCCAGCGGAGAGGAGTGGAGAGGCTCCACCCACACGTGACTCAGTTTGCCTCGCTCAATCGCTGATCGTTAATCATTTTTCCCCACACACAGACGTTTAATTGATCCTCCTAGTCTGCCTCCTTGTTTTCCATTTTCAAATGGAAGGGTGATTTATTCTTTGATCTTGTGGCAATGCCAAGTATAATTTCTGCCTCCCTAAAATCCAGAGGCGCTGATTATCATTATCTGTTCATTGTGAGAGTCTGTAATGTGATGAGTTGGCAGCCGAGGTGTGACCTGATCACCTCAGAATGGAGTGAAGGTAATGGAGTGACAGCCAGGTGAAGTCCAGTCTCACACACACAACTGTATTAATTTCTGTCAGTGATTATTTATTGTTTCAAATAATTAGGTGACGCTTAGTTGACATTCTGCGGTGTTGATAAAAAGTCAACATTAATGCAACATAGCTGCATCTGTTGGATAATACTCGTGCTAATATTTTTACAGGTATTTATGGAGAAAGCTTAACGCATGTCCATTACATGACATGTTAGCAAACAGCAATCCAGTCCTCACAGGTTGCAGAAAATTATATATGTTCCAATGTCCTCCCTTTTCAAAATACATGTGGGGTTTTTTTGTTTGATTTTTCATTTTGAGAAACAAAAACCTGTATTCTCACCTTTTGTTCATGTATTTATTGTATATTGATTTATCTGTAATAATTGTATTTCAGTGAGACACCCACAAACGTGTCTCATACATGTACACACACACAAAAACACGCACACACACACAGTAGCAGTCACACACATGAAAAAAAATAGAGTTGGTTTCTGCACTCTGACAAAATGCTTGTTAATGTAAATCAACTTCAGCAAAAACAAGAGCATAACAGACCTGTACATAAGTAATGAGAAGTTTAAAAAAAAGAGACAAGCAGTGGTTTTGTATGTTGTTCGGTCAATGGCCACTGCAGCTTCTCTGTACTCTGTGTAGCTGGGGTCATCTGCTGTGGTTTTAGTAAGCAAACTCATGCCGGTGGAGTAATAAAGGTATAACTTTATTAAAATATACATTTACTACAACATCAGCCTCTGGACAGACTCTTGTTTTGGCTGGGGTGGGGGTGGGGGGGTCTGGGTTGGGTGGAGGGGGGGGGGAGGTGGGCTTTGAGAGCAGACAGAGAGAAGGGCAGCACGACACAGAAATGGCAGGGAAAAATTAGGGAGTGAACTGTCCAATGGGGAGCCAGGGCATTCTGGGACAGCGGGGTCGGGGGTGGTTAAGCATCCAGCCGCTGCAGGACAGAGCGTGCCCGAGCGTGGCCTGTGAGATTTGAACGCACCCCCCTCCTCCTCCCCCCTCTCCCCTGGAGGACCGGACGGCCAGTGGGGGGGGCCCCCAGCAATGCAGAGCGGCATCAGAACACCACCGATTTGCATTTACGTTTCTGCTAATGGCTATGCATAAAGGGCCATTTACTGACTCATTTACCTTAGCGCCCCGCTAACGAGACGCCTGCGACCGGGCCGAGGTGTTTAAGCAGCGCTCCGTCGTTAAGGGGTGAGCAGAGGAGGCGTTGGCGACGGGGGGGATGGGGGGGTCAAGGGAGGGGAGGAGAGAGGAAGGGAGGAGGGGGCTGGTCTTTGTGCTGCTCCTCTCTCTCTCCTCCTCCTCAGAGTTCAGGCCTAAATTATTTACACAGACACGGAGCGGCAGAGTCACAGACATGGCATTTGCTCTGCGCGCTACGCTGCAAGGCTCTTTTCTGCATGAGGAGGCGCACGGCACTCTCTGTCTCCAGGCCTAATGAACGCACGCTCCATCTACGAAAAAAAAAAAAAAGAAGAAGAATAAAACAGAGACGTCCGGACCAGAAAAAAAAAAAAGAAATGCAATTGACCCGACCGGACTGTTAGCAACGCTTAAGGTCCACCAGCCTGTTTTAATTGAGGGGAAAAAAAATACAAAAGGGACCAATTTAGGCTAATAAAGTCAGCTTTTTACTTCAGGAAAAAAAAAAAAAAAAAACAGTCAATTGGCTGTAGCCTAATAAGTATGCAGCGATGAGGCTTGGCTAAATAAGGAGAGGAGATAAAAGAGGGGAAAAAAATGGTCATTTTAAAAGAGCGGCAGTGATTTATCATTCTCGCTGGGCTGGGCGAAGCTCTCCGAGTAGCACAGTTAATGGTGGTTTTTTATGGTTTTTAATAAAGTTTGTTTTGCTTGTGGCACATATGCAAAAAAAAAAAAGAAACAACACCCTTTAACTCCCCCGCATTCTGAGTGTGATTGAGCAGACTGCAGGAGAGAGCGGGGGGGGGCGAAATTCAGCTGCAACCCACAGAGTTCCTGGTTCCTGCCCCCCAATAGACCCTTTTCCCTGGTGTTTGGCGTATGGAAGCCCTCATGAGACCCCCCTTACTGAAACAGCCAACTCACAGGGGAGCTCACAGGGTTCCAACAAACCAGCAGTGAAGAGAAATCTCCCACATAACCTTCGCTCAGGAAAGCAAAACAACGAAAGCATTGCAAGGGATTGTGGGTATGTGTCAGAGACAAGTGGAGGGGAGGGGGGGTGTCGGCGGAATAGGTGAGGGCTGATGTGCAGCTCCATTTAGGCCACCCACGGCCTCCCCAGCGTGGCCGCGGCGGTGCTAATTGCTTACACGTGTGTTTCCTGCTCGGCTGATTTAAAAAGAGGGCTGTCTCCCCCCCGGGCCCTGAGACCTCCCCCCCCCACGCTTCTGCCCCCACCCGCACTCAGAGGGAACGGGGACGGTGAGTAGCTCTAATTGAGAGACACTGATAACAACTTAACCTTGAGCACCGTGGCTTCTGCTGCCGGGTGCCGTGTTACAAGGGCAGGCGGCACCTGTTGCTTCCCAGGGCCTCAGACAAGTACTGCTCTGTGCGCTAATGGCTGCCTACTCTTACCTGGCGCTTCAAGCAAAGCTATCTGAGCGTATGTTGCATTTTATTGTTCATTTGGTGGCACTTTCCTCGAGTAGGAGACCGTGCTGGTGGCACAGGAGTGGTTTAACAGCTATTCTGCAAAGAGGCAGAGCAGAGGTCAGACTTGCACCGTACACATCCCAGCCACCGGTCCCTTTCAAGCTGAAGCAGGGAAATACACTGGAGGCTGCCCGACCGCAGTGCCTTCTGCCCTCGGGGGGTGATTGACTGTCCCACCAGATCAGTATTAAGAACATGAATTATTTATGTTTAATGCGATTCTCCCGCTTTCTACATTTTACTTGCCCTAAGCTCATTTTTATATGTATATATGTATAACGTTTGTTATTATCAGCGGTGGTGGCAGAGGCAGAAGCAGCATCAATTCCCATAAACTGCCCTGACGGGGAGCAGGGGGGCATTACAGTAATGCTTATGCCTCACGCCGTCGCCTCGCGAGTGCTGGCTCCACACTTTTCGCGTGATTTATGCGTTGCCGCGGCGGCGGAGCCGAGGATCACCTGCCACATTTCCGTGGTATATGATGACGTGCGGGATCATACGTGTAATGCTCGTGTATATTTCATATTTCACGCCTGATGCGTTCGTGGGCGGGGGAGTGTTCATCGGGGGTCCTGCTGCAGGGTGGCCCCCCGTGTTTGCCCGGTTCCCCCCTGCCCGCCTGGCCAGCCCAAGATGCATGTCATCATTCAGCCTGTAGGTCTGGCAGTGTGGGGGCACGCCACGGAACAGGGGCTCGGCTCGGTCACGTCCTTAATCACGCTTCAACGGGCAGTCAAGAAGAGGACTCCGATTAGGGGGGGATTTCTGAGATGCTGAAACGAGAAAAAAACGAGGAACCACGCAAGGGAGAAAAAGGAGTCCCCCAAAATAAAGTGCAGGATGATGGGATTTGTATGTATGTGCTTGGACAGCGTATAAGCGATATACACTCCATAAGCCATCAGGATGAGCAGATCAGCCTGGAGGAATTCCGGATTACAGGTGTGGAGGTACATCATTCTGCCGGGGCTTAAAATGAGGCAGAGGATGCAGCAGGATTGGAGTGGATGGAGAGTGAATCTCTGCGGCTCTCTTTCTGTCAGTCTTCTCTCTCTTTCTGTCTTATCTGGGTCGGGGAGGGTGTGGTGCTTATGTTGTCTTTGTATACATTTTAAAACTTTCATGGGCTGCTGCCTGTGGGTAACCTGTGTTATGTGTCTGGCTGTAGAAGGCCTGACTCTTATGTCTCAATAAAAGGGCATTGGAGGTCTTCTCTCTCTCTCTCTCTCTCTCTCTCTCCTCTGTCTTTCCTTCTTGCTCTCTTTTGAATACCGCTTTTGATGGCAGGAGTCTCCAAGCTCCATCTCTTTAAAGCTTTCTCCGGCTTCAAGTGGAGAGCTGAAGGTGAACTGACCACACAAGCCGACACTGGTCCTGTCAGGGCATTGAGGCCTTTTGCCGTGAGAATGCGTTTCTCCCCGGTCTTCGAGGGACGGCAGGCAGCAGGACAACAGAGCATGTCCACAGCCATGAAATTATCAGGAGACTACAGAGGGCTCACAGGATATGTTCTGAGAGCTCTCATTTTTTTAAACTTCTCACCAGCACAACTGTTGCACGTGCATTGTGTCAGGTCCTGCGTTTCAGATCAGAAAAAAATGTGTGGCTGACACATGAATTTCTCATCCAGTGCAGGGTTGATTCTGACATTTTAGAGCATGGTTGTGAAAAGCTCCCTTGCAGAACATGTTGGTGAACTCCAATGGATAGTCTTTCACAGAATTACTGCCATTATTAAGAGTATTGAGACCAGGTTTAACCTAACTATAGGGAGTGAGCCCTGAAAAAGAGGGCTTATCACACTATTTTGGAGGATTCCCAAGGATTTCAAGTGTTTGGGGAGGTAAAGGACTGGATAACCAAGGTGAATGTATGTCTCTCACCTACTGTCAAGACATAAGTGGAAACTGAGTAACTATACTGTGTGTAGTTGTAGAGTAACTACAGACTAGCATATGGAGTTTTATGCATTTGTAATGTCTGATATGCTACCTGTATTCAGTAATATAGGATTAGGGAACATTAATTGCAACAGTTACATGAATTCATGACTCTCACTGCAACCAGAAAAAAGCAGCCCATTTTCTCTGATTACCTGCAAGCCTTTCCCAAATTTTATCTGCAACTCATAAACAAGAACTGAAGTCAGTCCAGGTCAAGCTGTAAACTGTGAACACCATTGCTAAAAAATAATCTTCTACATGGACTTAATAGCACTGTGTATGCCTTTCTCTCCTCCATTGTGTATCTGTTACTGTTAAGCTGCAAAGCCAGAGAGAATTTATGTTACTGACGTCACATCTTTGTGTGGTCTGTGACAGTGCATCTTCAGCCATACTGTATAACACAGCATTGTGCGGGCTTAAAGGTAACACAGGCTAAAATACTAAGCCCACTTAACAAGGGCGTTATGGCTCTTGCTTGATGTGGAGTTCATGTTAATTCTCAGAATGCCTTTGAAGCTTCAGCATGCCTTTCATAAAAGGATAACTTGAAAGAATTTAAACGCTTGGAAGAGTGTAAGTGGATCTATCTGTGACATTAATGATGTAGGGGATCTTGCATTGACATTATGATGAGGATTTTACTAATGGGAATGTGTTTGAGCATTGAAAGAGCCTCTTTTGTTTTGAATTTTTTTTTTATTTCAAGTTTATTTCAGTTAAAGTTACATTTTTAAATACCTAAGCTCCTTTTGACAGTTGTTTAAATAAAATGCTTTTTAAAGGTCAGAGTATTTCTGTCTCCTTCTCTTTCTCTCTCTCTCTTGCTTTCTTTCTTTATCTCTTGCTCTCTCTCTCTCTCTCCCTCTCTCTCCTTCCCTCCCTCCATCTCTCTCTCCTGCGTTCTCTCTCTCTCTCTCTCTCTCTCTCTCTCTCTCTCTCTCTCTCTCCTCTTTCCCTTTCTCAGTGTTGCATTGCAGGTCTACTGGCGTGAGTGCCCAGTCCTGCCACTGTTGCTGACTCAGCAGTGCACCCATCATCCAAGGAACCTGTGACAGAGCTCAGACTGGAAGGTAAAATATAGAGGCCAAAGGAAGTGAGCTGTTTACTGGAGCATCTTGGCTTGTCCTTGGTCACATGTGTTCTCAGAGACAGGGGACTTTAGGTATCCTATATATGGCCATTTACGGTCAGAATGGATTCCATTAGTGTATGTATATTTTTAATGCCAAACCACCACTTCTGGTTTGTTCCGGCCAAAGGACGACCATGTCAATCATCCATCCCAGTGCATCACAAGTCACAACCGTTCACTGATGTGACCCGGGTCAACAAAAGTTGTCAGAGGTCATTGCTACAACTCAGTGCAGCTGTCATGACTGGGTTAAAGTCATATTTCTGTTTTCCTGCTGTTTAGAGACATCACTATGGCTTTTCCCCCATCCATATTGTTTGTACTGTGGGAATGCCTTTTATGCAATGCACATGGTCAAAAGTGAGTAAAAAGCAATTTATTAACATAATATTTCTGAAAAGAGAGCGACAGCAGATCTAAATTGACGTATGATTAAAGCGGATCTACCCTGCCAATCTCAAGCTGCACTGCCAATTTTTGGTATGATGTCACAAAGCTGTTTGGTTCCGTAATGCATCCTTAATTCATCTCTCTAGCATAGACAATGAGAGATCCACAGTCATGTAAATATTATGGCCCTGGGTGCAAAGGAGTAGGTTTGCTCCTTGTTTATGCTCCTCGTTTAAATGCTAATTGAATGTACAGTATATCGGAAGCTCCCAGAAATTCTGCGGTCATATTTCTGGGATTTACTGAGGCAAAACTACAATTTCAGCGTAAAGCTTACAATCCTTTCTTTTCAGGGACGTGAATAACTCATCTCTCAGTCACTGTGATTCATTTTGCTGCACTGGTTCGCAATTTTAGGCTTCTTTATTTTTAATAACTGTCTCCATTCAGGGACACTGATTTCAGCTCGATTGCCATCCCAAGCTTTGCCTGATAGAGTCTATGATTTATAACAGACACATGAACATACAGACAGGCACACACATATGTATGCATGTACACACAAACACATACATTGAGGAAAGCTCTCCTATTGTTACCTGATGTTAATCTGTATTATCATCTTGGATGTGTTTAGTTGATGTTGACCTCTCCTTTTTAAAGCCTATTCTAACACTGGTACTCCTGACTACATGTAGTAATAAGGCCAAGCCATCCATTCCGAAAAAAAAAAAAACCTCTGTGACTCCTATACCGCACCTGAAAATAGCTGTAGCAAAGGTTTCCATCGATTTTTTTCCCCTCATTTTTTTGTTGTTTGCTGTCATTGTTGTTCTTCTGTTGGGAAAGTGCGTGTCAAACATCTGTTGGTGGATTTGAGCTGTGCAGGGCCAAGTGTGCTAACCAGGAGCGTGACAAAGCCGCACTTCTCCCTCTCAGCCACGGCCCGCCACCGATCGATAACGCCGCGGTCCTGTAAGTGTTGACACTGATCGGTGTGGCGGGGTCCTGACAGGGGAAAGCATTGTGACTGCTCTTCAATTTGTCAGCTGTAATAACAGAACCTGTCAAAAGCAGTGGAAGTGTCCCTGCCAGACGGGGAGACGGGTGGAAAGGTACCTTCACTGTAGCAGGTTTTCGTGAGTGATTGTAGTTTTTTTTCTTTCTTTTTTTTCCTAATCGGCTTTTGGTCTGGGTTCCATAATGTGGCTGTGGGTAATTTGGCTTGGATGTCAGTGCTTCTATTTAATGCAGATCCGTATCCAAGGTGACTGGTACAGTACATTTGTGCTTAAAATAAAAAAATTTCATTTCAAAATAAAAAAATTTCATTCCTACGCCGTGTTCATTACAGTAATTTGACCACAGAGCCATTTCTAAATGTGCTCCGTGCTGTAAACTCAGATGTGTAAGTGCATAAAAATAATTTCAACATGTATTATCAAGCAGAGTAAAAATAGGTAAGATAAGACTCAGGCCCTGTCCACACGTATACGGGTATTTTCAAAAACGTAGCTTTTTCTATGCATTTTGGCCTTTCGTCCACACGCAAACGGCGTTTTAGGTCACTGAAAACGGATCTTTTGCAAAACGCCTCCCAGGGTGAAGATTTTCAGAAACTCCGTTTTCAGTGTTCACGTGTAGACAGGGAAAACAGAGTTTTTGACTTGTGACGTCAGAGCGTGCGCTGTAGTAACTTTTTTTCATGCTTCTGATTGGCCAACATGGCTTTACGATTAGGGTTGTATCGTCGCCTGTTGGTTTGGCATGCTCTTGACAGCGTGCGTTTGCGTTTTTGTGTGGACGGAGATTTTTTTAAGAACGAAGGAGGGAAAACCCCCGTTTTCAAAAATACCCGTGTACGTGTGGACATGGCCTCAGTCACGTGCATGTGGCTTATTTTAGGTTAACTGATGTACCGTAAGTGTCCAGGCATATGCAGCCTAAGCTGAGAGTTTGGTGCTCTGGTGTATGGTTTGGTGTGGGGAAACTGAGTGATAGGATGGTCTACTCTCACTACATACTGCAGTAGATCTCAGTCCAGGGCCACAATCCAGGATTACTGCAATAGGCTGCTGACAGGCTACCCAATCAAACGGCTGCTACTGACAGACTACCCAATCAAACGGCTGCAGTTTGATCAAAGCCTGATATAAAAAGACATTAGCCAGTTCAAATGGTACACAGCCTTTGGAGACGTGTGCAGAGTGCTAAAAGGTTTTGAATCCAAATGGTATTGTACATATACAATTTTCATGTGATTATTATCTTGGATTAATATTAAATGATGTTTAATTCATGGTTCATGTTCATTCTTTGACTTGACCTTCTGGTGAAGGTCAAAAGCAAAAGGAGACACACATTAATAAACTTTACACCAGATTTTGGAAAACAACAAACTTATTATTCAAGCACCTAGTACATGTTTTATCTATTCTGTTCATGTTGTTCCTTGCGGCAAATGTAGCAGGGAGAGGATTGTTGGTTCTGATGGAGGTTTGCAGGAGAAAGTGTCTCTCATACAAAATAAAGAACGACTGCTGACCTTTGAAATAAGTCCCTCACCCTGAAGGCTTTAGACAAGTGAGTGTTGACAGGAGGGCACAGTCAACCTGCAAAGCATGCTGGGAGAGAGACGGCAGTGAAACTGTGCAGCCCTGATCCCGGGGTCCATGCGCAATCTAAATAACCCAGGACCTTCCCAGAGCTGCTCTGCTCCTGCCTGTCACTCCCATTGCCCTGCTGCAGCCAAACGCAGAGGTTTTTTAGACATTTAAAAAAGCAGGTCCACCGCCAATGTTACCGTTTATGTTTGTAAGTCGGTTGCCTCTGGTTTATTGGTTAGTCATCAGAGCGCTCTGAATTTAGATGGCGGTCGTGGCCACAGCCCTTGAGAACACAGACTGCACTGGGGCCGGTCCCTCTTTGATCTGAACGGGTGTCAACATGAGGAGAAAGGTATTTCGAGCGTTTTCTCCTTAAACTCGAGGAGCGAAATTAGAGCGAGGACAGGGCCGAGCAAGCCTCAGCTCAGGCACAAGAGCAGATAAAACACAAACATGGTGGAAAGCTTTTATTCTCTCATTAACTTACAGGTCTATGTATGCATGTATCTATCCATCTATTTATCTATGCATATTTTTTTCCTTCTTTTATTTCCTCCAAGTCCCACGGGGGGGGGGGATCACAGCAAAGACAGGATCAAAGAAGGGAAACAGAATATCCACTCTGAGGAAGGAGTGATTATAAAACATGCTCTGTGATTAAAATCAGAGAGCATCAAACACGGTTCGCGGGAGGCAGAGGGGATGGGATCCATCGCAATGACTGCGCCGGCTGATTGTGTTGTTGCTTTCTTAGCGCCGCGTATCTGTACACGTTCCAGCACCAAAGCTCAAGAGCAGGGAAATCTGCGCAGAGCAGACAGAGTTGGCCTGCAGCTACTCATACATATATATATGCTCGCCCATGAAGGCATCCACACGTGCAGATAAAGTTAAATATGCAGAAGAGGCACTGGCATAAAACAACATTGATGGTTGCATTTGTAGTCACGGTCTCTGGTACAGTGCATGCGGTAATTGCTGTGCATACTATGCACAGGACAATGGTTTTGAAGATCAGCCAAAATTGACTGCGCTGGCTTGAATAAACACATTAGCGTATGATAAACATTGGCCTTTGTAAAATGACTCGCTATTGTAGTTACCATTATTTAATGTGTGCAAATGTTACAGCTAGAAGTAGTGATTACCATTCCTTTTCCAATACTAAATTGGTTATATTGCATTACATTACGTTATTGTCAATTAGCAGATGCTCTTATCCAGAGTGACTTTACAGCAGCAGTGCCCCAGCAGAGAATCGAACCAGCAACCTTTCGGTTACGAGCCCTGCTAACCAATCCATGCAAGATTTCATGAACAGATTAGATGCATACTAAGTAGCTTTCTCCCAGACCACTGGAGGAGGTGGTCCTCCTAAATTTCCGCTTTTTATGTGTGATTTATTTATTCATCACATTACTCAGTTTTTGAAATTTATTTCCAATGAACACACACAAACATTCGGGAAGGTGTGTAGAATGATAATGTTGACTGCAGTGAATTGCCGTTTAGAATGAAGGCAG
This sequence comes from Megalops atlanticus, assembly GCA_019176425.1. Taxonomy (NCBI): domain Eukaryota; kingdom Metazoa; phylum Chordata; class Actinopteri; order Elopiformes; family Megalopidae; genus Megalops; species Megalops atlanticus. Next base: position 32,016,011 of record CM032882.1, read on the forward strand.
TTTTATTTTATGCACATTCGTTCAATCTACCTCAATTGAAGGCATAATGACAGCACAACTATCCAGCACCTGTGGACTGTAGTATCTCAAATGCCACTGCTATAGCAGTAGCTTTGCACATGTGCAATGCCACAGTGTGGTCTTTTTTGCAACATTAGAGAACTGACTATGGATTCATCATGGTTCTTTACATCCTAACATTTCAAGGATGTGATATGAGCATACCTGATATCCTGATATCCCATTATGATTTTATTTTTACTTAGATGGTATCTAATCCACTTTCCTTGTAAACAAAATTTATGCACACAAATATTATTATATATAATATAAAGCATAATAATTGAGTTTTTTTATTAATATTAATTAAGCAGAAATATCTACAAAATATGTACATTTGTCTGTTATATCATTAATTTTTAATAAATATGGAGGCCACTGTGCACATTATGACAATCTAGTCCTGACCTGTTCTCATCAGTGGCTTCTACAGCCAACCAATAACTAAAAACGTAAAACCGCAGTGGATTTTTATTTTATGTCTAAACAGGCAAACACATTTGCATGAGATTATAATGCAGAAGTTTTGTTTCACTGTGAAAACCTCTCAGAACCCTCACTTGTCCCGTGGAACATGCACGGAATAAGAATAGCGAAGAGGAGGCTGGTATACTGGGGAGGGAAAAGATCTCCAGAGATCTAATAAAATGAAGATGGGTTCTAAAATTGTGTGATGAAGTGAAAGCGGGATTCAGAATGCTAATTGGGCAGTGTACACAGGGAGGGGGGAATGTCTCGCATTCTCCGGTCTGCAGCGGGGCGTCTTTTAGGAGAACGGGTGCAAATGCAGATCAGTCAGACTAACCCGTGGATTGATTGCTTGCTCGAACGAAATACAATGAAACTCGGGACTGATTGTAGGTAATAAATTATGGCACCGCAATGTGTCACACCTGTAATTATGCGCGCCGAGAACACGAATTTGTTTCAATTTCCAATCAGCGTCATAAGGCTCTGAGGTAATGTTATTGATGAGACCCTTCATAGAGGACTGTAAAGTTAGATTCTGGCAGTCAGCGACCCACTTTGCACCATAAAAGTTTGAGAAAGGAAGTGGTGTCTTCACACCATTTCAGGACGTGAAGTACCAAGTACCAAAAGTGCCAGGATGTGAAGCACCAAGTTTCACTGCGCATACAACTACAGTACTTCTTCCAGCATAAGTAACAGCCTGACATTTTTATAACAGATATTTCAGTTTTGTAATTATTTCCCCATGACATTATGTTGGCAGTATAGGTACAAGTATTTTACTTAAGGATACACTATAGCACTCTCCCATCTCAAAGTAAGGTCTCCACTAAAAGGCAGCCACAACCATTAGCCTGAAGTGTCTGTACTTCCTCCCATCAATTTTCTCTGTTACACTGACACAAAATAATCAATGGATCATTAGTGTCTGGCTAGCTATGGATTGGAAAATTAGAGAGGTTTTTGGTTTAGTGGGGTTATTGACAGATGTGACTGTGAGTTAATTACTGTGGTGTTAGGGAGTAATTGAAAGACATGGCTGTATCAAGGCATCGTTGATTTGATTACGCTTGTCGCGCTTGAATTAGATTTCAGCGTATTTCAACCTACAAGTTATGGAGTGAAGATAAATAGGCAGCTGTTTGGTGTAGCGGTAAGGAACAGGGCTCATAACCCCCCCCAAAAAAACTGCAAAATTGCTAAATCCCCCATTTGCCAGGTGAGCCAGTGGTGTTGTACTCTTGGGCAGGGTACTTAAACTGAATTTCTTCGGTAAATATGCAGCTGTATCAACTAATAACGTGAAAAATGTAAGCTATGCAAGTCAGTCTGGATAAGAGCATCTGCTAAGCTAATGTAATGTAATCCAGTGATATAGGTGGATGAGATGCTTAGGTACTTCAAGGTACATTTCTTCTGCTTATCTTGTAGACCAGGCTGTGGGTTGCTGGAGTTATTAAAAACTGGGCCAGTCTGAACCACTGAAAAAGCTGTAGGCAAGATGTCATCTCTACAATACTGTATAAACAAATGAATGATAAGTCCTTGTGTACCTGGTTCATATCTTGCAACTGTCCTTCGTCAAAATAAACAAGATAAAAATTTAATATTAAGGACATTTTAATATATAAGGTTGGTCAACTAATCTAATGTACCAGTATGTCAGACCTGAAAAATGTCAACAAGTTGCATTTTCTAAGTGAAATCACAGAACACATGGAACAAATAATGTCCAGGGGAAAGTCTTTAAACATCTGAAATGTCACTCCTCTTTTCAAGAATGGTTACCAGCACAGCGACGGTCCGTTCTGTCTGTCCCTGGTTTACAAGTGCGACACTGATCTCAGTTATACTGAAATTGGGAAAAATAACCTTTTGCATTATTTATATCCCATAGTCACAAAATAATTAATAAAGCACAAGAACTAGCAAAAACCTAGAACCAGTCAGCTTCACTTTGATGCATCCAGACCAATCCAGATGAATTAAAATTAGTCTCTGACAGTTGGACTCTGCCAAAAAACAAGTTTTTGAGAGTCTCAGTTGCTGAGAAAAATTCCCACAGCAATTTACTCTCAGCAAGCCTCTGCCAGGGTAGTATGATCTCTTGTATATACCACTCTAGAATATTGTGATATAGAGCAGCCCTTCATCAGCTGAATTAAAACCTTGTAGCATTCCAGAGTCTCTTCAAAACCAACCGAAGTGCATACATCACAACCATTCAATCTGCACAGAGATAATGCTATTATTATGTTTGTAATTTTGACTGAGTCACTTTCACTGAGCCATTTGCCAAAACCCGCAGATTACTGGCATTTCGACAGGCATATCAAATCATAAAATCAGCTTTTATGCAGATGACATTATGTATGGCACTCAACAGTCTCTTCCTGCCATTTTCAGCCTCATAAATAATTTTGGTTCACTATGTTCAATCAGCTGGCTATGATCACAATTTATTTTGGAGTTACCAAGGGATTTATGTGAGCTGGTTAAGATGGCTCTGTCTTGCCTTTTGGGTAATGGTACACCACAGGTAAAAGTTGCACTTTCTTATTTCTTATTCCACATCATCATGTATAATTCTTTGTAAGACCTACCAGATAAGAAGCAGAGTTTCTGCCTTTGACAGACCTAAAGCTTGAGCCCTGGACATCCATTTGAGAAAGTCCAGGTCTGGTTTTACATGCACAGGAATTCACGTATCTCAAAAGCTGAATAATGTTTACAACCTCAATTTCACCCCATTACCAAACACAATAAAAGAAGACGTGGAGAGACCAAACAGTCTTCCCTTATCTTTAATGGGAGGAAGAACCATGACCTAAGTTAACATACTCCCAAGAATCATTTGCCTTTTATTCAGGGACTCCTGTCTACCTGTGCCAAACCTAAAATTGGTTTCAAATTAGGGCAAAATAGTGCAAAGTGTCTAAAGGGAAAAAGAAACTAACAAACAAAAATAAGGTAACAACACGTCTTAATACCAAATATTTCACAGGGTTAGCTTTAAAAAGTTTCTGTCTCCTAGCAACAGAACTGTACCACATAATTAAATAAATAGACCCCAATCATACATGTGAACATCTTTACAATGAATGCATGAATGCTTGGTATGACCTGTGAATGACTTGCCAAACTTTCAAATTATTAATTCAGGTGGGAGACAAAAGCAAAAAGTGATTCACGTAACAAAAATGAGTACCATATAAACTTATTCACTTTAAATCTGGTAATTATCACTCTACGTTGTCTTTCAAAGCAATGTGTACTCCTCTCATGATATGACCACAACATTGTTCTTAAATGTTCTGTATGTGTTTGTCTGATACTGGTGTGGTCCTAAGAGGTCCTCACAACATGATGGAAGATGGATATAGGGATTTTAGTTCACTCAAACTTTGTTCTGGATTTAAAATGTTTTTTTTTTTTCAGAGCAGGTGAAAAAATATGCTAAATGGTTAGAGCCGGGGAGATAGCCTTTATGTTCGGCAGTTATGTAATTTATAGCTTTAGATATGAAGGGAATGTTTTGTTTGCTGAACTGGGACAGAAGCGAAGCAGGAGGCCATTAAACATTGTCTGTTCAGAGGGGGAGGAGAGCAGTGGCTTGCATTCCCCAGTGCTGTGTGTGTGGCTTTTGACAGCTGGCCAGCTCACATGCACACATATTTACACACAGCCAGCATAGCGTACGCAGGCACAAACATGCACACACTCACACACACACACACACACACACACACACACACACACACACACACACACACACACACACACACACACACACACAGAGGCACACAGACATGGACACACGGACACACGGACACACGCTCACACGCACACGCACACACACACACACACACACAGACAACATGGCGTACACACACACAAACACAGACACACACACAAACACACATCCTGACAAAACGGCACACAAACACAGATGCACACACACGGACACACGGACACACGCTCGCACGCACACACACACACTTAACCGGAGCACAAGGACAGCGGGGAGATGAGCAGCTGCAGTGCAGTGGTGTAGAGGATTCCAGCATGCCAGCCAGTTTGTCCTCACTCCCTTGGACATTATATCAGCCTCCGCTGTGCTCGGGGTCGAGCCAGCCCTGGATTATTCATCAGGTTACACAGCTTCCTGGCCCAGTTCAGGGAAGAGGGAACTCCCGGGAGGAGGCAGGCAACACGTCCGCTGGCCCAGTCAGGCCCGCGATAAGGCGGGAGGGTAGCATCTGCGGACACGCTAACAGGCAATTTGAATTCATTCAATAATAATGGTGATGGAGCCGCGGAATAGGACGGCTAACGGATGTGGCACACGCGCGCACTGATAACATTAAAAGCGCGAATTCGCCGGTAAACTCAGGGGGGTCGGAGCCATGTTCGCTCCTTCTCAGCGCCCTTCTCCTGCTCAGTGATGTGTGCTCCAAGCTGGAGGACAGACTTCGAGAATGGCGTGTGTGTGTGTGTGTGTGTGTGTGTGTGTGTGTGTGTGTGTGTGTGTGTGTGTGCGTGTGTGAGGGGGAAGGGTAGGGGGACGTGTGAGGAAGAAATCTGCAGCCCTTTGCATGTCTGTGGGCGAGTGGACTATCGACTTTGACATTGAATTTTAGCGGTTGAGTGGCACCATTTAACAGCTACCCCCACCCCCAACCGCCCCCACCCCCAACCCCCAAGTCTCCAGGGTCAATATAACATGATCGTTTCCATGGATGCCTCTAAGCATGACATCTGTCTATCTCTCTCTCTCTCTCTCTCGCTCTCCTCTCATTCCTGTTGCTGGGGTGTTCCAGGCAGTGTCACAGAACAGCACACTGGAAACACAAATGTCACAGTTTGAAGTCAGGGATACCAATGACACCTTAATTAACTGGCCCACCCAGTTTTCAGACCCGCCAACACTCATCTTTCTTTGATCATTTCACACAAATACCCATGAATCAATTTGCCCATGTGTCCAAAAAAGGTCTTCAGTGATTGGATTTTTCCAGCACATTACTGTATCCCGAAGGAGAGCAGCCGATTGCCTCATCCACGATGTCAACCTGTGAGCTACTGTTTTTTTAATTTGTTAATATCCATTGTGGTTGTTCTCTCTAGCAAAGAGCCCTGCAGACTATTTCTAAACCCAGAGAGAAGTGGTACCTGAGCTTGTGCAATGCTAAGGCCTGGGCAGCAAGACTGTCTGCATCAGAACCCTCCTGTACTCTTCTTCTTCCTCCCTTACTGAGGCTCACCAGGTAAACCGGCCTACCTTTCCACCCCCAGTACTGCCTGACAAGACCGCACCCCACATCCCCTTCCTTGCCAGCTCCCTCCTCCCTGTTGTGCACACAAATCCCTTGTCTGGGCTGCCCTCCTTCCACTCACACATCATGCAGTGCCGTTGTTTTTACCCAGTGACCACCTCTACCATTTCACTCTGATTGGTGAGACCACTCCATTTCTGTGTGTCTGAATCTACCACTGCGCAACGTATTACATGCTTAAGTTAAAAAGCATTCTCTCTGTGATACGCTTGCCATCTGAACAACAGAGAGGAGGCATACAGGAAGTGCTGTATTCCTCAAGTGTAGCCTAAAGACTAGAGCGGATATTCCTGCAGATTCTCCCCAACTATAATAGACAAAAGCTAAAGCTGATTATTAGAAATTTAATTTCATTTTCAGGGATGGCGGAACATCTAGTTCTGCATTATCTGATCTGGAGATCAGTACAATTCACTTGCATTTAAATGACATTTCAGCACAGGCATTTACAAACTCTACCCCATGTACTGCACACAGGCTGTTGGGGGCATTAATTGATTTATGTTATATATAAAACATGACACACTACTTTAAGAGAAATGTAATATAATATTTATAAATACAACCCACAGTAGACATATGCATTGCATTACTTCTCTTATTACCTCACAAACACATCATGATGATGGCATCTTAAAATCAGTGCACATGCATACGCACAGCTGTGACCCACATCAGCACCTCAAAGCACTTACTAAGAGATCTGTACAAAATTGTATGTATATTAATTATCAAAATTCAATGTTCAGTGGCTCTGAATAGTAGCACGTTTAAGGCATTGATGTTTCCTGCACAGTAAAAGATTTTTGTTTTTTTTCAAAATATTTTCTTGAGAAATTATAGGGGTTAATATTATCCAGTATATTGATCAAATTTTTAGTTAAATTTGCACTTTCTTAGGGAACTCGTCAAACTAATGGCAACTGTCAAAGGGAAGATCAAGAGCTGCTAGTGATTTCTGCTGAAAACCACCTGGAGCCCAGTCCACTCTTTTGAGCAACTGATAAATTAGCCCAACCAAAGCTGAAAAACGCACACCTGTTCACTGTTATAAATATGTCTCGAAATGTTCCGAAAAAATATTGCAGATCTGCCTTGTATACTAAAGTGAACAAAATATAACCAGCTCTTGATGATATCAAAAAGTCCTCAAATAACAAAGGTAGCAGCACAAATTTCCAAAACAAATATAAAAATGGGCAGCATTTTATAAATTATCCTTATAAACATGTAAGTAATACAGTAATTACATTGGGAATGAGCATGTAACAACACATTGTTGCATAACAACCTCATCGTAACTAATAGGAAATAGGATTGTTCAGTTAGTATAATTACACTTATGTAAACGACTCGCCTCTGTTCCAGATTAACATAAACTGGTCAACCTACAGTGTTATCAAAAAATATTCATTAGCAATGTTTCTTTCCAAGTAGTTGTCTCTGCCAGTGAAATTAGTTAAAAGGGTTTTGCTAAGTCAAATGAACCTTTTTTGTTCTTGCATTTCCTTAAGCTCGGAGCTATTCTTTAGAAACAGCTATAAAATATATACAAAGGCAGGTACTGAAGTTAAGGGTATAATTAGCCAACTGCTCACATTTAAATCAGTTGATGCCATTTTAATCAAGTGTAAATTATCAGGAAATGAGGTACTCCGCTGCTAACTTTTGTTCAATTCAAGGAGAAACACAACACTCTACATACCAAGGGGTCCTCAAGACACCAAGTGACAAAGTGACAACACGTCAAGAGATTTCCATTTGGTACAAAGACGTAACTGAAGACAAATCAGTTTCAAAGAGCAACACCATAGTCTGTCAATGTGAACTCTGCCATGCTTTTTGCTCATACTGTTACTTAGCTCTCATACACCGTTTCTACTGACATCATCAACCTGCTGCTCGGTGCTTGCTTTTTGGGAAAGCTGAACTGTCAGCAGGAACCCATGAACCTGTGGGAACCTCAGCCTGATGCATGAGAAACTCTTGACACTCAGAACCGAACCCAGATTCCCTCATCTGAGATCAAGTTTATTTGCAGTGTCTTTGAAGGTAGCACCAGCCATAAAGGGAGATTTGCTTTGGTGTGGTGCTTCAAAGAGAGGCATCAGTTTAAAAAATCTCACATCTCCCTGTTAATAAAACTGGATATGGGCTACTCTGCTGTCTTATTATATATATGTCTGTTTCTCAATGAGTGACATGTCCTAGTTTTTCACTGTGATCCCGCACAGCCATTGATGCACCTGCTTCATTACTTACATCATTACATAACATTACATTTATTGTCATTTAGCAGATGCTCTTACCCAGAGCGACTTACATAGGTTACAGTTTTTTACATGTTATGCATTTAAACAGCTGGATATTTACTGAAGCAATTGTGGGCTAAGTACCTTGCCCAAGGGTACAGCAGCAGTGCCCTAGCTGGGAATCGAACCAGCAGCCTTTCAATTACGAGTCCTGCTTCTTACCACTATGCTACATTGCCGCCTACTTGTGCACAATTTCTACATGTATGTACTCCATTGAACCTTTTTCTCTAAAAAAAGAAAAAAATAAGTATTCTGTAACAGAGCGTACTGTACAGTATACTATATGAATCTGATGAAGAAGGAATGACCTGTCTGTGGATTTCTCTGCAAAAAGAGAACTCAAAATAACATTATTCCAGCATGTTGCTATCCCAGTCACCCCTGGACCCCCTGTACCCACAGTCACATGCTCACACCCTGCTCCTCGGAAAGGCTAGTCCTTAGTATTCCACTGCCACACAGTGCAGTTCAGCCCGAGCGAACAGCCGGCTCCCTCTGCCCTCCCCACGAACAGACAACAGCACACTTTCATTTCCCTGCCGCAAGTCTGCAATGCTCGAGCTGCGCCCAACAGCCTAGCAAAAAAGGTCGCATTGCTTTTCACATTGACATGCAAATGACGGAAGACGGATGCATGACGTTCCCTATTGCCGTGCGAATAAATAAGTAAAAATATTAATGAGTCATGAAAAATGTACAAAAAAGGAGGTATTTCGTATCCAGCCCTTTGGAAATGGGCATGTTTGAAAGCCTCCTGCTGGAAGCAGTAAGCAGCCACTTTGCTGTTATTCAAAGGTTCTGTCTTCATGGCCGTTGGCTTACACTGTTGTTCTGATTCCTCGAGTGCTTCTCCACATTTTACCACGACCCCCCCGCGTGGAGAGACAGTGAGAGAGGGAGAAATGTCAAGGCATTTTTAACCATGTGCTCGCTGTCAAAAAGGATGCAAGTCATTCCAGTTCAAGAGTCTGAAGAAGGAAGCTCTTTTGTAGATAATGCTTTACCCTTGTCTCACAGTGCCAGGGCTATGTTGTTACTAATGTAACTTTCATATGCTTTTTATTATTATTTATTGATTCTGCTGGTGGCCTTATCCAGGGCACTTCTGTAAAGCATGAAAAACAAACGTGTAGAACACAGAGAGCAAATTTACTAGTGTAATGCATCTGTATGTGTATGTGTGTGTGTGAGTGTGTGTGTTTCTGTGTGTGTGTGTGTGTGTGTGTGTGTGTGTGTGTGTGTGTGTGTGTGTGTGTGTGTGAGTGAGTGTGTGTGTGTGAACATGTGCATGTATGTGTGTGTGTGCGTGTCTGTTCATGTGTGCAGGTTTGTGTGCATGCGTGGTTGTGTGTGTGTGTGTGTGTGTGTGTGTGTGTGTGTGTGTGTGTGTGTGCGTGTTTGTTTTCTGTGTGTGTGCGCGTGCGTGCATGCGTGTGTGCGCGTGCGTGTGTGCACGTGTGTGCATGACACTGCGACGGCTGCTCTCTCCCATTCCTTCAGTGATGAAAGGGTGTGTGGTGGGAGCTGCTTCAAACCACCAGGCGTGAGATCCCCTCGCTCTGAAACTATTATTACTGAGCAGGTCCTGGAGAAAAGCTCTTAACAACTGCAACATGATTCCTGCTAATCCCATACCATACACACACACTCACAGCTACTGTGTCTCCTACCATTAAGATTCCCTGCAGCTTAGACTGAACCTCCACCAATGCTGTAAAACCTTTGAGCCTAACTGCCTCCATAATCAACAAAAATAAAAAGCCCCTTCAACCTCAAATACACAGAATATATTTATCCATTTCTCCAGTGCATGTTTGATTCTTAATTAACTTAAGATCTGTAGCCTGCTCCTTCAGGGAGGGCAGGTACTGTGTACTGACATAAAATCACAGGGCCAGACTTAGTGCAACTACAATGCATTTAAGAGGCACATTTAGACAAGTACCATGCTTTCTTTCTAATCCATCTTTTTTTAATCCAGTTTTTTTTAAATTACATTATTCTCATTTAGCAGATGCTCTTGTCCAGAGGAAGTTACATAGGTTACAATTTTATCCATTTGTACAGTTGGATATTTACTGAGGCAATTCAGGGTTAAGTACTTGGCCCAAGGGTACAACAGCAGTGCCCCGGGGGGAATCAAACCGACAACCTTATGGTTACGAGCCCTGCTCCTTACCACTACACCACACTGCTGCCCATTTTTAAGATAATGCTATGTAAAATTAGAAAAATACTTGAATTTGTCCCTCAAAGGTAAGGTCAGAGGGTATTGCAGTTAGATTGAATCTGGTTGAACCTTTTCAGTCGATCGGTTTAGACTTTCAAGTTTCACCACAACAGATTGAAGGTATCGGACCATATCCCCATGTGCTGGTGCATTTCAGGAGGGCCGGTTGTGGATCTGGGCCCATCTCCGAATAAATCACCATCTCCCCACCCCCCCACCCGCATCGCACCAAGGTGTGATCAATACCCTGCAGGTTTTCCAGGCGATGTGCGGCTGACAGCCGTGACATTGAGGGAGAGTGGGGTTTGAGACAGGCGGGCCTAAGTGAATCATTAACGGCGAATAGAATCTCGCTAATGATCTTTTTATTTGCGTCTCACGGCGAGGGCTGTAAAATGAACCTCACGGCAAGCCAGCCCCGACAAGCTGCCCTCTGTCCCCCCCGGGGAGTCCCTGCCCAGATGGTGCACAGAAAACTCTCATCTCTCTGCAGATCGCCCAGCTTCCACTGTTACAGCATTGAGTGCCTCTCACACAGGGGGCGGGAGGGGTGGGATAAAACTTCAAAGCCGTACGAGTCCCTCCAGCACCTGATTTGCAAGGTGTGGCCCTTTCTCCCAAAGTCAACAGTTTCACAGATGAAGAATTCTTCAGGGGAAACGCGATTCCCTCGGTCTTGGATTCTGCCTCTCTCTTTAAAAATGTCAAAACCCACTGAAGGTTGGATTGAAAGGGAAAAAAATAGCACTTGTGACTGTTGAAAGAGAGGAAGTCAAAGAGGCCAAAAGGAGAAGGTGAGAAAGAGATATGGATAATGAGACACAGAGAGATCTGACACATTCTGGTAGCTTTTTTTTTCGAACATTTCCATACATCTGTAGCCAGTGGGAGAGATGAAAATGAAATGAACCAATGGCGTAACAGATCTTAGACATGTGGGGACATCAAACAGACCCCAAACACATAAATCGGTAGAATGTATGTGACAGCCTCTGTCCAACACAGGCTCAAACTGCAGCACTGTAATGTAGACCTCTCTGCATTCCAAAGCAAGAAATGCACTTCGATATCTGCACCACTCCGTGCTCAAACATAAGAGGATAAAAAAGGAAGGGGCAGGAAGAAGGCGAAAGAAAGAAAGAAAGAAAGCGTGCATGAGACGTGTGTAACGCTCTTATTTTTCCCCCCCTCGGAGATTTCCACCGGGAGATTGTCTGAATAGTGTTGTCTGCCCTCCAATTGCGCAGAGCCGTAACACAAGAAAAAGAGAAATTAGGTTTGGAACAAAAGCAGGCCGTGCGTTTCTAAAGAGGGATTTGTGACAGGCTCGACAGGCACCTGGCGAGTCGATTTGATTGCTTTTCGTGTTTAAGCGCCTCCTGGACGCCGGCCACGGGAGGTTCTGCGCACTCTGCTGTTTCTCGCTTTTGTTAAGACGGGAGATGGGAGAGAGAGAGAGAGAGAGAGAGCGAGCGAGAGAAAGACGGGCAGGGAAAAGCATGTCAGATCAAGAGAGAGAATGGCAGGGCCCGTGTTTCTCATTTTCTTTATTTTATTTTTTTCCCCGTGTAGAGACGCTGGGAGGGAGCCATCACAGCCGGGTTCATTACCGAGCTGCTGTTACAATAGCTACAGAGTGATCCCTCAGGTGCTCCCCTTGCCGCTGCCTCCAATACCCGACTGCTGCCACATTCAGACTCCTCACCGCCGCCACAGAGAGACCCGAAGGCCTCGCCTTGCCCTGCAGCTTGCAGAGTCTCAGTGCCCTGCGGTTGTCCACCCTGTCAGTGTCTCCCGTCTTCCCTGCCCCCGCCCGCGCGGCTCTTTGCATGCACACCGGCGTGTCATCGGGGACCGCGGGGCGCATGTGTTGCGCGGCCAGCCTGGTTTTTGAAAAAAACAAAAAAAAAAAAAAAGAAGAAAAAAATGCATGGAGAACCATTGAGAAAATCAGGGTAATTCGCTATGAAATATCGAGTGTACGCTTCAGCGGCCGCATCTGGCAAAGTGATTCATTTTATTTAGCCCGTCCTAATGCGGCAATCAAAATATATTAGTGTGACAATTTTATTTTCTGAAAAGCTGTTTGGTGCAAAAGAGTGTAAACGAATTCTAAAGCAAACCCCAGCGAAGTCTTCACAATCAGGACCCCCCCTCCTCCTCTCTCCTCCTCTCCTCCTCCCTGCACCCATTCCCACTGGACCCCCTCTCCCTTCCCTCGAATGCCTCCAACATCCATGGCTCCCCTTGTCTGAAACATCACCCTCTTATCACCCATCTGGGCTAATGGCACAGCCTGGAAGCCCTAATAGAAACTGATTATCCAGCAGGCCCATGATAATGAAGACTGAGCTGTGGCCGAGAACTCATCCATCTCCTCCCCCCAGCGCTGACCACCCCATTAGCGGGCAAGGAGGTCGGGGCTGGTCTCTGTAATTGCCCAACCCACCTGGAAAGGGCAATATCTTTCTAAATTGAGGGGAAATAAATGAAATGAAATGAGAAGAAATGAGATATCCTTAGTCCTGGTTAACCGTGTTTTCTTTCTTTTTTTTTTTTGCGGAAGTTAATTTCTTTTGAATGGCAGCTGAGCACCATTGAGTTGAGTTCCTCTTCACACAGGGCCCTTCGAGTGACCCCCCCCCACCAACCCACATGATTTGCCAGCAGGTAAGGCAGGTAAGGTGTAAGTACATTGCATGAATGGTGCTTGACTGTGACGTGACAAAGGCATGTTGAAATGAAGAAGGCATGTTGTCCTTGGCATGAGCATACCTTGTGCTTGTTGAATTTACTGAATGTAATCGTGTTATACACAACATGAGCTGAAAATGCTTAGGTGAAACACTTCACTTCTGCACATTTTATGTGCCTTTCTTATTATTACACTAAGCTCAAAAATAATGTTTACTTTATAATTCTGCTTTATATTGTGTAATTTAAGGTGTACCATGGTTTTTTAGTTTAATTAAAGCTCGAGTATAAAGTAGTTACAATACACGTTGACAGAATAACGCATGTCTTAATTACCAACCCATTCCTTTCCCTCTTTCTCTGCCCGCTAGCAGCAGGTTTCTGTGTCTGTATTCATGACTGTCTTAGCAGCCCTGTTTGGCCTCCTCCCAGCGGCTCACTAGACAGAGTCAGTGAGGCCTACCTGGAGCTGCAGGGCAGCCATGGATGCAGTCTCTGGGCAGTGCTGTATGACAACCCCCAGCAGACAGGAAGAGAGGCTGATCAGCAGCGAGGAGGGGGCGCACCATCTGCCCGACCATAAATCCCACCCAACACCAACCCCCCCATACCCCCCCGAGCCCCCTATTCACTCACCCACTCTGTCCTTTCCAACCAGACAAGCTCAGGCTTGCAAATACTGTACCCATTTCAATCTGCTAAAATAAAGTCCCAACTCATCCCAAGGGCAGAAAAATCTCAACGTGTATAGTTTTTTTTTTTATTATATTTCATATGGTGACAACTCAGTGAAGGATCATGCGATAAACCCATGCCATGTGCTGTATTACACTGGTGAGGATTAGCACTTTTGGAAGTGTGGTAACACTTAAATTTAGGGATCTTATGTAGATGTTCATTGTGCCTTAAATGAAGCTACACAGCTGCATTCATAATGATTCATGAAGACACATAACCACATATTAAAACTGAACAAACTGTCTCAGGAAGTTGTGCATTGTTATTATATACTGATCTATAACCTTTAATGGCAATGGTAATGACAATATTAAATATTAAATATTAAATGAATAGTTTGCAGATTCTGGACATTTTGGACATTAGTGATGTTCTCGGCATTAATTTGGTCAGTTTATCATTTATGGCTGCCTGTGAAATGAGTGCAACATCATCTCATTAGTCAGAGAGATGGTTGAGCTGAATGTCAAGGCTTGTGAAAAACATGAAAATAAAACAGTATTTATCATGCCCTGCTTACCACGACAGCAATGTTTTTGCACCAGATAAAAGTTTTATTTAGTATCCTTTTCACCAGAACAGATTGCTTTTTCCAAACAATTGCCTGTACAAGTTTTGGGTGTCCGTTACAAGGTGTAATTCTGAAGGCACTGGAAAAGAGCAAAAATCAAGAGGTAATATTACTGCTCTTAACGGCACTGCGAAATGTTCACTGTTATTGTTTACATTTGTTTTTAAATTCTGATTTAATTCACCTTTATACTTTTTTTCAGATTCGTATTTACTGATAAAAATGGGTTGAAACTGAAAGTACAGAACCTTATATATTCAGTTTTAGATATGTTTTTTTTCCAGCATACAGATCAAAGTCAGAATTCTAACATGACGACTTAAGGTAAGGTAAAGATTAATATATTATAATTTGCTTCCAAGAGTCCAGGATGTACTACAATGGGAAATTTCCCCGCTCCTACTAGGCCGTTAAAAATTGTACGACTTGCTAACCAGGCAGGTTTTCACTCATAAAGATAATAATAAGAGGAATATTATCATCTGGCTTCAGAAATCTCTATGGAGGGCTAGTCTTCTATCTCCACTTAGCATTAGACTGACCTTGCCACAATGTTGAATATGTAGCAATCCTGGATTTCTGTGTCATTTCATTATTCACAAGCTTTCCAACATTACCATGAATCTTTTCAATGATTTTGTGCCAGGTTCATATACATGTCCACATGGCAGACTATGCTGAATTAACCATTCGCACAAAGCTGAAGGAAATCATCATGAACTCATTATTATCAGAGATGAATTGCATCAGTCTTACTGAATGACCACAGAGGAGAAAATGAGAATAACTAAGGCTATAAAATGACTTGGGAATGCTTATCAATTAGCATAAGAGCAATTAACATTACGATTATTGTGCATGAAGTCTTACCTAAGCATTTTTGCATGGTTATATTACAGAAAATACAAAATTAATGACAGACTAGATACCAATGTCTTGTGATTCTTTAATCTCTCAAATATTGGTAGAATTTTCCCAGTGACAGTTTTAGGCAATGAACATATTAGTCCAGCATCTCTGAAATGAGCTTTATGTTATAGATTGTCAGAGCGCTGGATTAGGAACCCTCAAATGGTGGCAGTGTCATTTTCATAAAAGGTAAGTATATTAAAAAAAGGCATTTATTAAAACAATAATGGTTTCTGTTGCTTTTAGTATCCGTGGCAACTTCTGAAATGTATTCGGCTTGAATAACGAGGGGGAAAAAGGAGATGGGTTGACCAATTTAATTGGTAGCTCCGTGCCAGTAAGAGAATTAGCTGAATGAGCGCACAGTCATTAATTTGTATTAAAATGTATTCAGATTTCAGCTGATGAGCTCCTCCACTGTCTTCACCAAGACAATAGTGTACTATAGTAAAGTCAAACGTTGACAAAAGCGATGTGGAGGAGCATTGGTTATTATATTCACAACAAAGCTCTTCATGTAAGACCCCGTTAAGACTCACCTGTGTTAATGGGACACACCTGAACAGTCAGGAGTTCCTTGAGAGTTCTTGATTGGTGGGGAGGGATTTCAGAATGGCAAAGGAGCAGTCCTCATGCACATGGTTGGGTCGACGTTTATTTCACTGGTGGGTCCAGGGTCTCATTACACTCCTGTACAAGTGCAGGTTAGGGGGCAAACATGTCCTTGGTGTTTTTCAGCGTGACAGAGAGATGAAAGTTGGCCAAGGAATGAGGAATCTACAATATCCATGGGGAAGCTAATGAGGGATTCAAATTTCATTTCTGTATCCTTTTTTCAAAGTTCAAATTTCAAATTCAAATAAAAAAAAAAACCTCCAATTCCGTTAAGAATTGATCCAAAGCCTGCTGGCAAAACTGGCCCAGCATAAATTAAGTTACCGCACCTTGCTGTATCTTGCATGCATATTTTACCATGAGCAACTTAAAGAGTGC
This sequence comes from Megalops atlanticus, assembly GCA_019176425.1. NCBI lineage: Eukaryota > Metazoa > Chordata > Actinopteri > Elopiformes > Megalopidae > Megalops > Megalops atlanticus. Next base: position 32,032,328 of record CM032882.1, read on the forward strand.
ATTTACATCCCTGTCAATATGAACTACTTCATTCATAAAAAAATCATGTGATGTCACTTGCATGTAGGTTACAAGATACATAGTGTTATTCCACACAGGCATAATAGTGATGTTAAATTCAGTAGCGCTCACCTTTCTCTCTGCTTCTACACAGCTTGTGGATATCTGGATCACTGGGAAGATCAGACCTGTGTGCGCAGACATCACCTGTTTGAAGCTGAAGAGACACCATTTCCTCGGAGGCTACACCACCTGTGCTTTAGGCCAAAACCACGCAAGCAGGTTTTAACCACCTCAGCAGTTCAGTTTCAGCTGGAAAGGTATCTGGGTTGTTGTCATGGTAGGCTATGTGTGCTGATTAATGTTTTGGCAGAGGTGTGAGGTTAGCGCTATATTGCTTATGATTGCACTAACCCACTCAATGATATGCATGATTGGAACCCATCAGCTTTGATTCCCTCTTCTGTGAATCAACAGACAAAGACATTGAACTAGATTGTTTTCACTCCAAATCTTAGTATATCTCATGTTCTAAAACTGAGATGAACTGGGTATATTAGGAACAGCGAAATTATGGCTAAAAGGCACTCAGGGTTAGGAGTATTGTGCTTTTGGGCAATTGTCTCCCTGCATCTCTCTAAAATTTATTTGGGGTACAATTTGGTACCCACTTGAAGAACAAGTTTGCTGTGCTATACTTCATTTTGGATCATTGACATGTATTCTAAATATGGAGAAAATTTTGTTCTACCTAACCACTAATAAGAATAGTCCTAGCCATAAGGATGCCAAGCACAAAGTATCTCGCTGACCAGAATATAAGGCACTCCTGATCATTAGGCACCCCCCACCCCCACACCTCTTTCACTGAAGAAAAGAAAATGCACTTTTATGAAACTGAAGAATAACATTAAAATGGTTGACTCTTAGAAATAATTAGGTATTTAAATGAGGCAGTGTATTTGAAAGTACAACGGCAATGCTAAAGCCAGGATTCAAACCTGAAACCTAACTGTTGCAAGTCCAGGTCCTTATCCACTGCTTATATTGCTGTAATCGCGTAAAGCTGTTTTAATCCACCAGCTGTTTGACTGATAATTGTCTGACCGCATTGAGATGCACTGTTGAACAACAGATTTGATGATGGTGTGAGCACATAATTGCTGCAAAAATTCACATAGTATTTAAATAAAACCTAAAATAACTAACACACATTTTTACAATTGGTATTGCCATTATTTGGATACACTTATGTTCTATTGTGATGGAAGTTACTGTGGATGAGAGTGTCTGCTAAATACATGTAATGTATTTAGTTCATGTTTATTTATTCATTTATTCCTCATTGTTGGCTGATTTTGTCCTCACAGAATAATCATTTTAGATGCAGGTTGTGAGTAGTATAACACTAGAGGTACTCTAGAGAGAAAACCTTCACCTCGTACATGTCAGAAGGACAAGGGATTTGGTCCACGCGTAATTACTGCACGTCAACGAAAAACCCCATTAATTAAACCGGGCTAAATGAGAGATAACGGCATTATCACAAGATTAGATATATTTATATATTTATACCTGTTTTTTTTCCTATTTAAAGAGTGAGGATTTTCGGCAGGCCCTTTTTCCCCCTTGAGTGGGGAGTTTCAGGGCGTTTAGGGGGATTTGCTGCCAGTGCAGAATAAACAGGAAGATAATAAAGTAAGACGGAGTCGAAGGAGCTGGCCTCGCCCGTGGGCCAGACTGGGGTCTCAGTGAGGGCTCCCGGCTCTGCAGTAGGGCAACCTTATCACTGCGCTCTCCGAGTCCAGGTCGCCCGCAGTCTGCTGCCACACATGTGTGTGTGTGTGTGTGTGTGTGTGTGTGTGTGTGTGTGTGTGTGTGTCTGTGTCTGTGTGTGTGTCTGTGTCTGTGTCTGTGTCTGTGTCTGTGTCTGTGTGTGTGTGTCTGTGTCTGTGTGTGTGTGTGTGTGTGTGTGTGTGTGTGTGTGTGTGTGTGTGTGCACACGCTTTCATTGTGAGTGCATGCATGTGTGTGTCGTGTGCTACCCTGCTTCAGGACACAGCTCTTGAGTGGAAAGCTCAGGACTTGAAGGACTCTGGGAGACTGTGGGAGAAAAATAATTATATATAATAACTATTCACAGAAACTGCCAGCATACGTATCATCAATAGCGTGCAATGGTTCCCTTATTTATACACTAACGCAGACCACAAAAGGCACTTACGACCTACCAAGACTCTTTCTGGTAAGCACAAACAGGTGGTGCATTTTAAGCCCTACAACAGGACTCTCTTAAGTCTCAAATCTATTTTCCTCAGGCTGATTGCATTAATATTATTGCATTATTTGTTAGCTTGTTCAGGCATCTTGGCAAGGCCTCTCAGCTTGCTGAATACAGCTTGCACAGTTACAGAAGGGATTAGAATCTCTGCCTGAGAGTTTCAAAATTCATCCAATCATAATTTACCTGCCTGTGACATCAGTTGTTGCTCATTTTCCCATTCCTCAGGATTCCCATGTCCCATACATTGAGTCATCCTTTGAGTGATGGGCAAGATAACGCTCCAGTTTTCACAGAAAAAGACTGATTCACTGTCTGATGCTCATGAAAAATTGTCTAATCAGGCTAATACACAGGGTGGGGACTCCAGGCATTGTCACAGCTGTGCAAAAATAGACTGTTCTGTGTATTTTGTGCAACATCCATTGAACAGGCTCATGTTCCAAATGAAATTCACACAGGAAATGGAATTAGCGAAATGTTGACTGATACTGATAGAAGATATAATTATGATCAAACAGGATGTGAATAAATAGTGTATCTTTCATTGGCTGAAAATTCAGAGACATTTTGCAATAAATGGTGAGCAAAACCAATGTGATCCCAAATCTGACATAAATCCATGGATTTTAGCATGTATCTGTCTCCACACTGAAGATTTATACCACGTTTTATTCCACATTGTTTCAATATAGAGCATTTGAAATTAGACAAACATTAAATGTGCTATATCAGAATTATGTATTCAAGACAGAAATGATCTTTAAGCAAATTTTTCATTATGCATCAGTTTTCAAGTTAGTAAATATTTTAAACAATTATGAAACTGTTTCATACATTTAATAAATATTTCATACACTTAGTATAAATGTGTGGTACATGGTAATGAGCTCTGCCTGTCTGGCATAAATTACAGAGCAGGTCAGAGAAATGCATGAGCCAGGTAATGACAACAGCTTTCCTCTGCTTTTACTCTAACACACAGCACAACACTGTAGAACACAGAAAGATACTTCAGTAAAATTACACCTCACTACAAAGAATGCAACTAAAAATCACTTCAAATAGCACATAGCATGCACATTCATCTGCAACCAAATAACAGCATGGGATATAAAGTAGAGGGGGTTAAAATGGATCAGAATCTGGTTCTGGAATGTTCAAAAATGAAAGGCACTCATCTCTGCTTGTGTTCATTATTACTACATAACAAAAATGTTGAATCAAGTGCCATGTTGATTGATATGAAAAGCATTTTTATAGAAACACAAAAATGATTTAATGAATATTTATTTATTCAATCCTCAAATATATGTTTATTCTATAACATGCATACATAAATAGGGTGGTAGGGTCTGTCTAAGGCTCAGATTCTGAGGAATATGTACAGTGTTGGATTAGTATTGTGCCAGAGAAAAACCATCTGAAATGGTCTGCCGTAAAAACCAAATGACCATCCTATCAACTGTGAAAGGGATGAAGTCTCATCCACCTCCACTTTCAGAATACAAAAGAAAAGGTCAGTGCTCATTTGCAGGAATATAAAAAAGAGATTTGGCATGTCATCATTGTAAGAGCGTTTTTTTTTTTTGGGTTGTATGACTCATTTATTAAGCTACTTACAGCGAGTCAGCTGCTGTTTTTGTAATGTACTGAACAGAATCATGACAGATTCATGCTGATCAGCTTTGCTTTCCTAGTGCAAGTTACTCTTTTTTGTGAAAGTTTGCATTGCATTTAAACGAGATATACCTCCTATCCCATACAAATATGAATGATCATATTTGAAGCTGCTCAGTATCTGGCTTTTTTATATTGTGTGTATGTGTGTATATGAACACACACACATGGTCACCATTGCAAAGGCTGTAGCTGAATTATATGCACATACAATATACATAGCACGGGGAACCGGTAACTATACTGCAGCTGGCAAATTATTAAATGTCAATACCTAGACAGGCTCTGTCTCAGTAAAACTGTGACATTTGATAAGAGACATTTGGTAAGATACAAAGCTTTGTACAGGATTAGTATGGGGTGGTCTTTAGTGTTCAGGCAGTTTACGAATGGCAATCACACACACAAACACCACCTGGGCCAGGGAACACAGCTATTACAGATCTTTTTGGAGAGGAAGTTTGGGAGCTAAAAAAAGTGGTAGACAAGCAGACAGAGCAAGGAAGGGGGTGGTGGGGGAGTGAACTTCGGAAGGAGAGAACATGAAGGGTGCGAGTGCACCTCTCTGTTAATCCCTCCGAGGAGCACGGTGTCCTCAGATGTTAATTGATGATTTCTCCCGGTGTTCTGGATCACTGATCTGACACCACCGCTAACGCGGGGGTGGGGGAGGGGGGGGGGTGTGGGCGGCGCTAATGAGTCAGCCCTGGCCGCCGGTGCGGCGGAAGGAGGGGGGAGAGGTGGGGGCGGGAGAGCGCGCCGCAGGTGATGGTGGGTTACGGCGCCGTAATGGGGACCGCGGGGAGTCACCCGCCGCGTCGCCCGAGGTGTCATCGTCCCCTCGCTCCCTCGTCAGCCCCGTAATTGCACTGTCTTTTATAATCTCACCACCTCTCAGGTGGAAACAGACAACCACCCACCAAGATAATTACAAAAGAGCAAAAGAGAAGGGGTGTCATGGATTTTGATGAGAAGGAGTATGGAGACAGCGGGGTGGGGGTTGGATAAGGATCTCCTTTAAAAGGGTCTGGTTCAGTATCGCAGATGTTCTCATGGCCCCGTGCTCCTAGTTTTGCTTGTTTTGTTTTTCTTTTGTTTTTTTTGGTTTGTCTTCTTTCTCTCAATTCCAAAAAGGTTCCGCTCGATTCGTGATCAATTAAAGAGCTCCAGGCTCCAATTACACACACCGATTCCTGCAGGTTTCTAACGCATTGGCTGAGGACCTCAGGAAATTGGTTCATCTTCTTCACCTATATAATGATTAAACCGAATCAGATGAAGGAGGGGGTCATCGGGGTCGCTGGCCACGCATCGGCGCGGCCCCCGGGCGTCTGACCCATGCGGTGCGAGCAGCGAAGGATTATCCGCCTCAAACCCGCTCCGCAGGACCCAGAGCGTGAGCCAAACTGCTCGAGCTCGCCAAGACCCGGGCAACCCAGGAGAGGACCGGGGCAGAGAGAATGGGCCGAGAGCCTCTGCCCTCTCTGGTGAGAATGGAGATGAGCGAGAATAAAGGGCAGATTAGGCACGCAGTCCACTGGCAGGCCCCACTCAGCAGGCCTGGCGCAGAGAAGCAGAGCGATGGCAGGGGATGAAGGCAGAGAATGATAAAAAGGGAGAGGTGGGATGGGATGAAGGAAGGGATGGGAGTGAATAGCAAGTCATGGGGGGAAAGATGGAAGCAAAATGGAGAACCCTTCCAACACCACCACCCCCCACAAATCCCTTATTCAGAAGGGCAAAGAAGTACAAAAACAAACAAAAGATGAGTAAAAGGAGGGAAGGACACTGAGCAATTGCGTGTTAAAAGAGGTGCAGCAGTGTGGTGTGGAGGCAAAGACCAGGGTCTGTAACCGAAAGGTTGCTGGTTTGATTCCCCCAGGGGCACTGCTGGTGTACCCTTGGGCAAGGCACTTAACCAACAATTGCCTCAGTAAATATCCAGCTGTTGAAATGGAAAAAAAATTGTAAGTTGCTCTGGATAAGAGCATCTGTTAAATGACGATAATGTAATGTAATGGTGTGATTGAAGCTGTGCTCAGGGTAAACCACCCCACTGGCGCTGAGTGGTGCGGTGTGGCAGTAGCTGGCAGGACCAGCTGAGCACAGCATGGGCGCGGGGTATGATAGAGACATTGGTGGCCCCCTGACCCCCGCTACGTGCATGCAGCCTCCGTGTCAGGCTCTGGCTGACCCTGCTACCGTGCTCACCCCCCATCAGACCCATCTCCACGCTCTCTGCTCCACCAAGTCAGCCGCAACCCACACAAGATGAATCTTATTTAATAGAATCATTAATCTTCTGCAACGAAAGAAAAAAAAAGGAAACGTCCTCTACAGGTGTGTACGAGGGAGTCGTGCCATTCCTCCACGCCACTCGCAATGAACTTGAGTCCATCAATTACATATGTATGTGTGTGCAAGGAGGAACAGCTGCAAACTCCTGCTGAGCCACTTACACCCCCCGCAGCCCCCCCTCCAGCACAGTCCACTCTGCGTAATGGACCCCCTGGTGCAGGTGGCAACAGAAACACGCTGGAGGAGGGTGAAGAGGTGGGGGGCACTGCTCTGTGCTTAACACGAGAGCCGGCGCTGTCTGCCTTACCCCGGCGAGTGGTGTGTGACACCCTGGTGGGCTGTGTGTGGAAGACCGCCGGGCCGGCGCCGGGTTCCGGTCCATTAGAGCGGTGAGCACCGCGGAGGGACGGGTCCCGCTCCCCAGGTTAGTGCCGCCTTCCACCGCTCACGAGACGAAAAAGCCGTAACTCCAGGTTAAAACGAGCGGGGAAACAAACAGGGGAGAGAGAAAATGGGCACGGTGTAATCGCACGATCGAAAAAAACGCAGAAAGCGGCCACACACGCAAGCAAACAGCGTATTTATCAGAGCGACAGATTTCTCAGGGCATCGCCTGAGGAGGACATGCTATGGGATGAAACACCTTGCATGTTAACCACGCTTTCATTCAGGTGCAGTTCTTCGCCTTCCGTCTTAAACGTTGGCTCTCTTATATGGCTGGTCTCTACCTTCTTGATCTGAGTGAAAATGAAAATATTCATGCTCAAATAAAGGTGGCGGGCTGTTCTCACAGTTGTCATGGCGATTTTGTCACAGCCGACCCTTTTTTGAAATATCCGCTGATCTAAAACCACAAGGAAAAGGCATACCTGCTGCATATATGGAATTTAATGGATTTTGAATGTGTTTGGGTGATATGTGGAAAACTCGTGTTTCTGGGCCTGCTCATTTTTATACACGCCACAGAGCATGACTGGATGTTAACTGCTAAATTGTACCATGCAGTACACCTGTGTAGAAACAACTGCATTCGTTATGTTTCTCTACTCATTTATTCAGGGTTTTCCTTTAATTTGTCACCCGTCTGTACGTGTGCTGTATAGCTGAGGTCTAGCATCAGTGTGCCCATCTTGTCAGCTGTACAGGTACAGGCAGGTATTCGGGCCGGCCCAGCCTGGAGGGGTGCCAGAGGACATCTCTGCTCTAATTGGGGATTATGGAAATAAGCCCTAATCTCAGCACCTCCGAGACTGCAGTTCACTTCAATCAACAGAGGGCAAAATTAAGGAGAGAATTAAAGACAAGACCTGGGCTTGTCCACCATTAGGTACTACACATTCCCAATCCTCTAGGTGACTGGGCTGTCAATCAACACACCCAGGCATGAACTGAACTGTAATGAGCGTACACACACACACACGCACACACACGCGCGCACACTCGCACAGATAAACTACAAGCTGCACCTTATTGTGGCGAATGAAGCAACCAAATCAAAACTATACACACCAGGATCACAGCCTTTCCCATGTCCTTGTGGACATCAATAGTAGAGACTTAAATCAAAGAACCCCAATAAACACAATGCTTTACTCTATTTACACACAAGGATCAGGTGGTATAAAAAGGTAGACTTTTTCAAGAGCAGCCTTGGATTAGTCAGATGTTTAATTAGTCAGAAAGAAGCATTTTGGGTGTCATTGTTCCTTAGAGCATCTACACCTTCACCTTTTGAAGGAGAATAAGAAATGAGTGATACTGTGATACTCAATCCAGTCCACTGATTTTTTTTATCCAACTTTATCGATATTAATGTAGCAATTTGGATGACACTAGAGCACTAGTCAGATCAGATTGTATCAAAATGTATCGTATCTCATTGTATCGAGTTAGTTGTTAGGCATATTCCTTTATATCGTTCTCTTAGGTATCAATATTGCATGTTAGTGTTTTTAAGCAAGAGGTTTACACCCCTAGTCACCTCTGGCTTTTTTCTTGATGCTTTCAATGCCTTTATATATCTTCTTGCTTTGGACACACGTTTATATAATCCTGTTATTCTTGTGTTGAAATGCTGCTAGAACAGTTTAAGAGTCCTCACTTCAGCTGGGTGCCTGGCAGCCACCAAAACCTAAGCACTGCCGAGTCTTTCTCATCCATTTCACCACAGGTTGGAAACATCCTGCCACATGGGTCTGACCAGCCTGATCACCTGTACCAAGCAGTAAATGATATTTTCCGCTCTTTGTCTTCTTCGCATGGCTCTGAGCTCTGCAGGTGTGTGGGCAGGATGAAGAGGAATGGAGGGACAGAGGGGGGAGATAGTGGAGATACCTGGAAAAACTCTACAGCTCTGTGTTGTAGTCCTTCTTCTGTTCACGTGAAATAAAACTAATGTTCTTCTTTTGCAGAGGGAATGGAGAAACAATAAGTGCCATCTCAAAGGACACAAATGATCTCATGACATGCTCAGGCGAGTAAAAAAAAGATATATAGGTATCAAACATCCCACGCATTTCCGAGAAGCGGATCTTAAAAATAATTAGTCATTCCAGGACAGCTGTGTGATTCATGTGTGGAATAATGCCATTGTAATAATGGCACTCATTTTGGTAATGATCTCCCACGGTCCCCCGGTATCAGGGCAGGGTTGGCATGCAGGAGGGCTGGGGTCCCCTCGTGCCTATCTCAGCTTGCTGCCTCAACCCCAATGCCCCCTCCCCCTCACCGCCCCCAACCCCCCCCCCAACCGACGGACAAGGTCATCCTAATTGTTCTCCTGCGGTGGAGCTAGGGCCTCCAACGGTCTATTTTTGGAGAGGGCGATAGAATTTCTCAGCTGAGCGGCTCTGACAGTTCCTGATGTTGGGGGGGAGAAACACCACCATGGGCAATAACTGCCACGATCAGGGAAGGCACTGTCCGGCGTTCCTCCTCGATGTCAGCAGAGGAATACCACAGTGATGCTCCCTGGGTCCAGGGGGACATGGTCCCACATTGCTGGGGATAATCAGAGGAGCATCATGGGAGAGAAACTTCACAGTTGCTCCACACTGCCAGGGGAAGGATACTGATGAGCTGTGTGTTTGGTCAGCATTGACAGTCAGTGGAGTTGTACAGTTAAACGTAGCATTAACACAAAAATACATTCAGTACATATGAATTTAAACATATACAGGTGGAAGTGTAGCACAGTGGTAAGGAGCAGGGCTTGTAACCAAAAGGTTGCTGCTTCAATTCCCTGCTGGGACACTGCTGCCTCTATCCTTGGGCAAGGTACCTAACCCAGCATGCCTCAGTAAATATCCAGCTGTATAAATGGATAACGTATAAAAAAAACTCTAACCTGTGTAAGTCACTCCGGATAAGAGCATCTGCTAAATGACAATAATGTAATATGAAATGAATGACATTCCAAATTTTTCTAGGCTGTCTAGTTTCAGATCAGCACATGTTAACTTGTGTTAATGCTTGAATGATGTTAGCCTGGTCTGACACTGTTGCCTATTTAACTTCAATGGATGCACTTCTGTTCTCTTCTGCTGGATGTCACTCTGGATAAGAGCATCTGCTAAATTAATGTTATGGAATTTAATGAATTTCCAAAAAGTTTAAATATATCTATTGGACAACGTGGAGGTTTGGAGTTTGATGTGGGTACAGCAGTACTAATCTTTGACTTCGCATCTGATGAATGATCTAGGCATGAGACCGAGTTTGTTGACCTCCATGAAGCAGTAAGGAATTTTTCATGCTCGTCGATAGAAGTGGTTTATCTAGGTTTAATTAACTGTGTGGGGATTGAAAGCTCCCCCCCTGAATCTCTGTTTGGAACTTCAAGCATGATACTTATGCTCTCCCAGAAACCCACCAGCTCTGGTGAAACATGCTGCCAATTGTCTTTTTACCGCTGCAGTGTTTCATTTGTTGAATTTTTCATTTCTCCCCACATAGCGAGCTGAAAAAGGCACTTTCTCCTCATGACGTTCTGTCGGTAGCTAACTGTTTAAGAAGCCAAACTAAACTGAAAATAGCTCTCACATTTGTGCGAGGGCAGACTTCTCCAGCACGGCTTGCGCAAAAAAAACGTCAGATTAAATTTATTTCACATACAGCAAAATTCCCTTCACAACAGGCTTAAAGTTCAGGTTTCTGTCATCCGTCTGGAAAAATTTTCTAATAAAGGAAGCTCGATGGTTTGAGCACAATATTAGAATGTTACAACAGGAATCATCCGGCCGCCCGTGAAGGTATATTCAGAATGAGCGGAGCCATCTTTGAACTGGAGGGAATGAGAGGGGAGTGAGAATGAATGTAATTTATATCATTTCAGCAGCAGCTTTGTGAATGTAAAGCAGTCCCTTTACCTCTTTATGCCTCTTCTAAGCACTCCTCCTGCTATACAGCTCTGTCACAAAAAAAAAGCAGTGAACTGGGGAGCACTGTAAAGACAATTTATTGTTCACTCGGAGTACAGCTTCTGTGTGCTGCTGTCAGGGCAGGCTACATATTAGTATAATCATGACTTTTAGCTGCTAACGAGACGACAGTTTTGTTGGGGGGGTCACGAATCCAATGACTTTATGAGATGCCCATGAAGTCCGGAAATTTCCAAATGCAAGCGTGAAATGTAAGTCAGAGAACAAAATTGAGCAAAAATTGCTGGTTTAATTTCAAATGGCCTGTAAAAATAGGTTTGTTTCTTTCAGAAAGACAGATCACATTGATCCACTCTTAACCACTCATTAATAGCAGTGTTTATAATTGTAGTCTAATGTGAGGGCATTTTATCCTGGGATTTGAGGCAATCAAAAATTAAAAATGTATTAAAATTACTTGACTTAAACTGATAAAGTTTTAAAGCATACCAATAAACTCACACCCTTATTCTATTTCATAAACAAAGCACCAAAGATTTGAGAACATCCTTGCCATTTTTCGCACTGAGAAATGCACCCAACCAAGACTACAGCAACCATAGGCCTACTGAATGCTCCAGACTAGAAACAAACATGCAATGTGTCAATAAAAGTATCAATCAAAAGATACCAACAGAGTGAGAACCTTTTCAATAAGCCTCAAAACTCATCAGTTCATTATTGCAATTATTCTATGCATTCATACGTATCCATGTGATTTCTTAGAGAGTCTTTACCACAGTTGATTTGAGTGAATTCATCTCAGTTCTCATGTGATATATCTTCTCTTAAATTTAAAATATGATGCCTTCAATTTCTCAGATGCTTCTAGTCATCTTGACTTTATTTTCATGATATTTTATTTATAGCCGTAGACTGCATATCTTGCCATAAGGAAATTATTTATGATCATTCAAACTCTGAGTCAGCAGATAAGGGTGCCTCTGGTTTAGATTCCTGTGTGATGTCCTCAACTTCTTCACTGGTCACGTGATGTCGTCCCAGTTGTCCCCTTAGCTGCTCCCTGTTGAATTTCAGTCTGCCTTCAAACAACAATTAATTTTTAAATGAGAACAGGAGAGGTGGAAATGGTTTCATCATGCATAAACCTTTATTTCTGGACTCTTGCCACCTCCACTGTTTACATTCCTGCTAGTCTGGCATCATTCTGGTGTGGATATTTAAAAAAGCACATGTGGGAGAGGTAGTGAAAGTTTGGACAGAGGCATATTGCTTGATTGCTTAAGGTAAAAAAATAAATAATTTATAGAACATTTTGACGGCAGTTGTTATAAGGGAGGACAGATTATTAACGTTCATCTTACTTTAATGAGATGCCTTGTATTGTTTTTTAATTTTTTAAATCTGGGTATGGTAGAGTGTGTTTGTACTGAGAAAGGTGACACACTTGCATTGGGGCTGCTTCCATAGCTTCTGAGCTGAAGGTTACAGTGAAGGAGGTGGCTCCTGTGGTGGTCATACTGAATTGCTATGCACATCATCTCAAGCTTGATCTCATTCAGGAGATCCGGGCATCTTACAAGCATGTTTTTGCAGTTTGTTTCTGTAGATTGGCTGCACCATACGTCCGTCAGCATTTCTATTGAGCAGTAGAATATCGTCAGTTTACTGGGGCCTAGTGCAGCTACAGATGGTGACATCACCCTGAATCCGAAGCTGGCAAAGTTAATTACAGTCTCCTTGGCAGTGAATTTAATGGACTCTATCCCAGCCTGAGCCATGCAGTTTGATCTATTGTGCGCTTTTCATAGCTGTGGTTTTTAAGAGTAGCATTTTCACCTCATCACAGTGATCTGGAAACAGCTGTCAGAGAGAGTTTGCTTGGCAGACACTCTCATCCAAAGCAACTTACAGCTTGTACATGTTATCCATTTGTACAGCTGAATATTAACTGAAGCAATTGGGGGTTAATCACTTTGCCTAAGGGCAAAACAGCAGTGGTCCATCCAGGCATTTACTGACCAAAATGAAAATCCACATGTATGTCTTGAATGTTTTGATTGTTATATTTTATTTAGATAATGCTTGTCTTGCATGAAAGTAAAACAAGAATAAGTAAAGTTTAAAGGAGTCAGAAAAATTGCCATTTAGATGCTTTAAGAAAGAAACAAATGCCATTGGTTTCCTTAGACCTTTTACCATCTACCTGCCTTTTCAATGTCTCACAACACCTGTCACCACCGTGATTGGTGGGTCAGTAGGGTAAAATGCTGACACCAAGAGGAAGTGGCCAATAGCATTGCAAGATGCAAACCCTGGAATCTGCTGGGAAAATGGTGATAAAAGCAAGACCCATATGACTGGCTTTGACACTGTAGGTTATATCAAGCTGCCAATTTATTTCAAAACCATTTGATCCCAACTTGGCCAAACGTATTGATCTTGTATCATTAAACATACTTAAATGTATTGTTGTGTCTGTAAAGAATCTGTCAGTATTATCCCAGAGGAGATTATCAATGCATGTGAAGAGCTCTATTGTTTTATCATCTTAAACATGATAGACAACATTGCCAGGTTGTCAGGTCGAAAATTTCATTTCTAAACAGGCAAGAGCAATGAAACTAACAAGAAAGACAATTTTACACAACTGATTCATTGGTGGAATTTACAATCTAAGATATATAGCTGCTGTTTAAAAAGCATGGCATTGATGATATCTGAATTGCTTTAATCGTGTAGATTTCTGCGAATAATTGGATTAAGCATGCAATTTCTGTGACATTGCATTTAGTGTGTAGATTTCCATGACTCCTTGCATTGAGTACATAGGTTTCCTTGACTCCTTGTATTTAGTATATAGATTTCCATGATGCATTGTATTTAATGTATATATTTCATGACTCCTTGCGTGTAGTACATAGGTTTTCATGAATTATTGTATTAAGTGTATATATTTCAATGACTTATTATATGAAGTATGTAAATTCCTGTGATTTATTGCATGAAGTGTGAAGAATTCCATAATTTATTGCATTCCATGCATAGTTTCCATGACTTATTGGAGAAAGAACATCGATTTTTGTGACTTACTATATTAAGTGTGTACATTTTTGTGACATATTGCACTGTGTCTATATATCTGTGACAAATTAGTGTGCCTTTTTTGCTAATCGCCTCTGTCCCATGCTTACCATTTACAAAAAGATCCCCTCCTAACACCATGACTGTAGCTTTTGAAAAATTAGTGGATAAATATTATTCGAAAATAATTCAACACAAGGACTAATGGTGCAAGTTATGGCATTTATGTAATTATGTTTTATTGCTGATGTTCTGCCATTGACAGTGTTGGCGGGTATTTGTTTTGTGGCGTAGTCACTGTTGTTTGAGAAAGCTGGGGTGAACAATTGCATTGTGATTGCTGCGGTCCCCGGGATTGTACTGTACATTTGCAGACACCGCCGGCAGTCACCGAGGGTAGGAGGCGATTCTAAAAGGAAAACAGTGCGACACTCTGGGGCGTGCATGGTGCCCAGGTGATAAAACGTTTAATCACCAAAATTTATTTCAAACATGTCTGCTCAAGGACAGAGGCATTGTTAAAGTGATGAATAGAACAGTACAGAATCCCAGATGGTATTTTATCATTTATTTTCTTTGTAAATAATGAAGTAAATGAGTTATTAGAGGATAATTAGAATGCAATTATATAATGACATGGTTTGCTACACAGAGGGCTGTCCACGAGGCTTTTCTGGCTCTTGTGGGGTTGTTTTTTTAGCATAAGTCAAAGAGATTATTGTCAGTTTTTACGGTTGTGTGTGTGTGCACGTGTGCCAATGCGGGAGAGAGAGCGAGAGGTATTCTGAGGCTAAGCAGAGTAAAAGAGACGGATTTTGCACAAGGTTTTAAGAAAATCCTCAGATCAGAAAACCTGGAATAATGGAAAGGCGTGAGATCAATAATCAGCCAGCTTGGAGTTGTGCCTATTCGCCGGTGCAGCAGCTCTGATTAACAGATGTGTGTTTACATTAACAGAAGGTGACATATAATTAATGAACGTGACCGGCGACCTAATTCCAAAGAGTAGCCCGGGAGCGTGACGGTGGAGGAAGAGGCCCCGCTCTGAGACATTATTTAGCTTTGACTGAACCCAGCTCTCATAATGGTGAGTTCTTGTATGCATGCTTTCACCCTATACTGTAAGCATATGTACATAGCTTCAGGCACGTACAGGCAATTGCACTTAACTTTCCAAACGCTGCCTTGTCAGGAACGCCTGGACCTGACCCGGCATTGATAGGCTGGTTTGGGTGGTTAGCCGTCTCTGTCCAATCCCCCCTAGACCACCCTTCCTCCAGAGTAACAACACAGGGCTCTATCAACTATTTATGGACTGTCTCTCTCAATTTAATTAAGTGCATTTCAGATTGAGTTTTGCCGCCACTGCACGGTGTTGCCAAAAGGACAGAGAGACAAAATGATACCGAGCAAATGTTCGATTATACATATTAATACACGAAATGCAAAATTTAACACCTTTCTGGGGAGAACTTGTTAAAATACGATTTGTAAATTCATGTGTTGTTCCTCACCTTTACTGTAGAAGGGATTCACACCAAGGAGCTCATTTTTATTACGAATCAATAAAATGAGATCATTTGCATTTTGGGGGTCCACAACCACCTCTGCACCAGTCAAGGCCTCCCCTAGCCTATTCCATTTCTTCATCTCTTTTTCTGTTTCCTTCCCTCTCTCCTTCCCCCCCTCCCGTTCTCTCGCTCTGTTCTCCTTCTCAAGATTGAAGCACCAACCCGGTGTGCCTGTGGGCATGGTTGTAAAGCCCTGTCCATAAAGTGTCATATGAACTTACATACATTCATTTGATGTGGGTTCTTGTATAAATAAAAATACAGTGACATCAATAATGGTATTCAGTATGCTTTCCCAGGAGTCATAAGACTGTCACAGTCATTTCGGTGGTAAAAGTCAAAGAAAGACGTGAGCTAAGGTTTGGCTATGCCACTTATTGTGTGAAATATTCTGACACATTCTTGGCTATGTAGTAGTGTGGATCGGTTCAAATGTGAATAGGGATATTACAGATCTTATCACCAGTCCAATAATTCTACATTTACTCAATTTCACATTCATTAAACACTTTTGCTGTGTTAATTACTTATCCTACCATGAAAACTGACAGTGAGATTAAGTGTAAGGTTGGCATGAGTAGTCATGAGACAAACAGGGTTTATGTATTTAGCTGTATGGTATGTGACATCCAACATGTTGGCACCAATGGTTTAAGCTACCTTCTCCTGTTGAGTCTATGTATGCTACCAACAATAGGCCTCAAGTACATGTCGATAATGGTGTTGAAGGTTACTTGGCCCATCAACGAAATGCCTTAGTCAGAGGGGTCCCCAGATGTTATAGTCGACAGCAAACACCTAATCCCCTTCATTGCCATACAGACGTTTCTTTCATCTTGACAGTTGACAGTTCTTTCTGTTTAGATTGGTGATCCACTGTGAGTAGCACACTCTATTTCTCCACCTCTCTCGTGATCATGGCCTACCAATGCCCAAGCAACAGTTGAAACATTATCACTTCATATGCTCCCTAGCACAACCTAGCTTAACCTTATTTTGAGTGATAGATCAGTGCACAATTACCTTTTCTTACTTGTACTTGTACATTACCAAATTTACCATGAACATGAAAAATAATGGATGTGAATGTTTTTCTGAAAATGTAGGCATAAACTGCAAATGGAGGAAAAACATTTCATTGTCTAAACGTAATAATAATAATATTCACATATATAGCAAATGGCAAATATTGTATGTCCTGTGATCAAGCCAGTTAAATGTCATTTCCTTTTCATAAGTTGTTTTTTATCATACAGAGTTCATCATTTACATGATTTTACAATTTATGTTGTATATTCTCCTGCGTCACTTCTGTTTCCTCACTGAGATGTGTTTACATTTCATTGTATGTTATTCCATCAGCACTGATTCATTTATTTTGTGTGCAGGGGAACTGGAATGCCCTCAATCGTTCCTCTATTACCCTGAACACTGATTACTCTGAAAGCATAACTTCAGAACTCGTGTAAGAGGGAATTGATTTTTTAAGTTTCTTGTTGTTGGACCTTTAATGACTCTCCTGGGTAGATTGTGAAACAGCACTGAGGGAGAACCCCTCACAGAGAGACAGAATGACACTCCAGAGCGTAGACTCGGGGGTGTCAGTACACAGGCTGGGCTTCTCCGAGTTCAACCCACTATGGTGTTTCTTAAAACCAGAGGAGACTTGCCATGCCACTGACACCTCCCAGTAACCACTGCTGATATCTGATTAATCCTCACTCACGGAGTCTCCCAAAAATAGCGCCTGACTTTTAAAGCCCTGACACCTTTTTTTTCCTCATCCAGCTCCAGTCTGTGTAACTGTCCGTAACATCACACTGCCAAGTTCCCACACCAATCACGATCACCCTGCATGCTGCGTTCTCCCACAGGCCACACATGTTCTCACTGTTCACAGCAATACGAAATGCACAAACCTGAACATATCTGAAGGTTAGGCAAACTTTTCCTTCATCCCCCCCCCTCCTCCTTATTTCCATTTATTTCAGCCTTGGCTGAATTCCCTGGCACTAAGTCATAAACACTTCAGCGAAGAGCGGGATCAAAAAGACGAAGCACTTTTCAATGAAGTCAGAGACAACCTGCAGGCTTTTCATTCCAGCAGCAACTGCACCCCACTTCTGCTCACAGGGGGGGCTGGAAAAGCTGCTGTTTATGCTCAATTAAAATCTCACTCCCTTCGGTCTGACTTTTGCTCAAGCCTGTAGCTATCCTTTCTCTTTTTCCCTCTCACTCCCTATCCCCTCTCTCTCCCTCTCTGACTATTTCTCGCTCTGTCTCTCTATTTCTTTCTCTCGCTCTGTCTCTCTCTCTCTCCCTCTCTCTCTTTTTCTCTTTATACATATGTATACATATACACAGAGAGAGAGAGACAGAGCAAGATAGAGAAATAGTCAGAAATATGTTTAACTCTTTCTCTCTCCCTCTTTCCCTCTCTCTCTGTCTTTCTGTCTCCCTCCCTTTCTTTCCTTCTCTCTCTCTCTTTCTCTCTCACCCTCTCTCTCTTCTTTTTTCAACCTCTCAGTCTCTTTCCCATTCTCCCCCCCACCCCCCACCCCCACCCCCCGTCTATCCCTCCCTCTCTCAGCCACAGTTGGAACGGCATTGCGGAAGATTAATGATTCTATTAAATAAGATTCATCTTGTGTGGGTTACGGCTGACTTGGTGGAGCAGAGAGTGTGGAGATGGGTCTGATGGGGGGGGGGGTGAAGTGTGGCCGGTGGCAGGGTCAGCCAGAGCCTGACACGGAAGCCGCATGCACGTGGCGGGGGTCAGGGGGCCACCAATGTCTCTATCATACCCTGCGCCCATGCTGTGCTCAGCTGGTCCTGCCAGCTACTGCCACACCGCACCACTCAGCACCAGTGGGGTGGTTTACCCTGAGCACAGCTTCAATCACACCATTACATTACATTATCGTCATTTAACAGATGCTCTTATCCAGAGCAACTTGCGTTAGTCACAATTCTTACGTTTATACAGCTAGGTATTTACTGAGGTCATTCTGAGTTACGTACCTTGCCCAAGGGTATAGCAGCTGTTCCCTTGGGGGGAATCAAATCATCAACCTTTCGGTTGTGAGCCTTGCTTGGGTTCCAATCCCAAATCTGCTGCGGGTGGTTCCAATGCTGCATACGAACGTCTGATTTCACACTAAAAAACTATCAAGGCATGATGATTTTTTTCATAATATTAAGATTAAGGTATCCCACCCATGCTTGACATGTCTGGGTGTAAATGAGTGTGAATGCGTGTGTGTGTGTGTGTGTGTGTGTGTGTGTGTGTGTGTGTTTGCATGCGTGTGTGCGTGCTTGCATATATGTGTGTGTGTGTGTGTGCGTGCGTGCATGTGTGTGCACATTAGAACATTTGCAGGGCCTAATAAAATAATAGAGGAACAAGCAATTTGCTTCTGTGCCAAGCACCCTGGCATGAAAAGGAGAACTTTCAAATTAATGAATGAACTAGAAAGGCAACAGTAATGAACACGACTCCTATCTCACAGAGTGAGAGAGAAAAAAGGCAGAGTTTTAAATAGCTTCATCTGTTTGCCTTGGGGTGGGGGGTGTTAAAAAAATGTACTTCTTTTTCTCTTTTTTTTCTCTTTTTCATGTTGAGCTCTGGGGGCTGCAGGCACAGAAGGAAGCCTTTGGAAATAAAGCTCCAGGAAGTTCGTTCTTAGCGTTAAAGCTGTGGATTGCGCACAGACCAGGGAATGTGTGAACAGGCTGTGTTTCAATATTTGAACATTGTGTTCTGCTTGGGCCCCAGTGAGGCGCAGGGCAGCACAAAGCAGCAAAATTACCCCCTGACCTAGAAGGGTATCTGATGTGTCCAGCAGGTAACCGCCTCAGTAAGCAGTAAGGCCAGCCGAGAACTCTCAGGGCAAAATGGCCACCCCGCAGGAGGGTGCCAGGATGACCGAGAGACTCAATCGAACGTTCAGTCCCGCTGGTCATGTTCAGCCAGCAATTCTGCTAAAACACGAAAAAGGGTTGCCACAGTAATGATGCCTGTTTCTCAGGTCAGGGCTGAGCAAGAGTCAAAGTCTAAACTGGGAAAGGGAACTACGAAGGGCACCGATTTGATTGTGTGGGCTGCCTCTCTGCTTGGCACGTCCCGCCAGCGCTGATTTTTAACATCCCCGGCGGGCGACGTCCAGCAGAACGGTCCGAACGGCGCGCTGGTGACACGCGAGGGCCGCTTACCGCGGCTTTGGCGGGATTGCTTTCGAGACGCGTCCAGCCCACGGCGGAATGAAGAGGGCGTGAGTGGCGAGGGACGTCTCAGACAGTCACGTCGGCCGCAGACAGCATTTATTACAGGAGCCCTGACACTGCGGCGGCAGCCAGAGTGGAGCTGAGCTGTCTCCCAGCAAGAGGGCATTCCTCAGAGTCCAGCACCACTCACACCATATTGCCCGTCAGAGCCATCTCAGCCATTTGTTGGTGCATGTGTGTATGTGTGTGCGCATGTGTGCATGTGTGTGCTTGTGTGTGTGCGAGTGTGCATGTGTGCATGTGTATGTGTGCGTGTGTGTGTATATATGTGTGTATGTGTGGGTGCGTTTCCACATAAAAATGTCAAGTAGCATTAAAACTGTGTGCATGTGTACATCATGACCTGAAGTTCCCCCATGTGTGTTACTGTGTGTCTTCGAGGATAAAAGTTCCCAGACACCTGGGTTTAAAATCATATTAGCTCCTCTGTTTTCTCTCCAAAATCTCATTTCTGGGAGAGGAGAGAGAGCACACAAAGCTCCATCTAATACTGTCACTTTTAAAAGCCATTGCTTTTATTTGGGCTTCTTTGGACATCTGTAGCAACTTCATTAAACCTCAACAATCCCTCCCAACAAGTTCGGAGCCAAAGAATTCATTTCAACGCTTCTCCAATCTGACAGGTCACCCCACACTCTCCCTCAGGCAGAGAGAGTCAGATATTACCCAGCATACCAACACCAGGGCTTCAGAGAGTCAGGGTGCAATGAACCAAACTAAGCAAGCCAGCTTTGAAAGGAGATTTACAGCGGATGACGCGGGTGCGAGTGCATGTCATTGTAATCTGTGTAGCACTTATGCTGTGACATTCCCACTTTAACGGCAGCTTTGTTCTGCCTCTTGTTGTTTTATTAAATCATTGTCTGGTCTGTACGCTCTCTTAGCTGTACTTGCAGAGGAGTACAAGGTGAAATAAGGTTGCTAATTCTGCAGACAAACGCGGTACACAACCCTGTTTTTAAATGCGCTGTGTTTTTTTGGCAGCAAAGTCGGCTTTACAAGAATAAGATCTGAATATTAGGTTTGCTTCACTGTGGTTATGCTGTCGAAAACATAACAGATAAAGTCATGGTAACTGGTAACATGGTAACATATCTATTTATATATTCATTTATATATTTGGTTGTTGGGAATTGTATAAAACTGTTTCTAAGTGGGTGGGATATCCATGGTTCTGTGTTGGAGGAGCAAGTGTATCTGTGAGTATCGGTGAGCCAGTCCCTCTTTAGATTTCTTTAACTGGTCTTGACTAAACAGCAATCAAGAGGCTGTAACCCTGCCTCCACTTCACTGTTCTTCTGATGGACCAGTTTAAGGACTCTTGCCCATCCCTACATCCTATGGGCCTCCTCTGCCTGCCCACACCCTTCCTTCTCCCCACCCCTCGCCATCTCTCTTTCCGGATCCCAGAACACCTTGCTTCTGCAGTTTATATGTAATCCATTCTGTTCAACTCGCTTTCATCGAGGGAGCCCCAGAGACTGGGAGGCAGGAGGTCTGCTGCTGAGAAAGGCAGTAACTGGTGCCTGGAAACAGGAAAGACGCTCCAAAGAGGCAGCATGGCTGGTGGGAGCAGGGAAGAGGGGTGAGAAAGAGTGGGAGGAAGTGAGGATGTGACACAGAAAGAGCGGGAGACAGGGAGAGTGAGAAAGGAGGACTGCCGGAAGAGCAGAGGAGAGGGAGAAGGAGAGAAAGTAAGGATGGAGGAAGCTGTGATTGGGAGAGAGAGGGATTAAAAGTGAGGGAGAGAAAATGAGGGCTGAGACAGGAAGAGTAGAAGAGTGAGAGACGGAGAATAGAAGAGTGGAGGAGAGAGAGAGGGAGGACGGCAGGGATGGAAAGAGAGAGAGGGAAAGGGTGAGGTAAGGGACAGAGGGAGAGTGGGACAGCGCGGCTCATCAGTGCAGTGGAGGGGAAAAGCAGAGAAACCGAGACTCATGTGGAGGCCCGGCACCCGCACCCGCCCTGGGGACACCTCTCCCTTACTTCAGCAGGAGAAGCATTAGCTCCTGCATCTTCCCTCTCACCCCTCGCATTTGCTGCGGTCCAGTTGCTACGCGCGGTTTTGGAAGAGCAGAGATCAGAGCAACAGAAGTCACAGTCACAGAACCCAGCTGAGTTTACCTAAGTACCCATGACAATAACACAACGTGCGTGAAGCTGTAGCGGCGCAGCACAGCGGTACAGCGATAGCAGGGGTGTGTGGATGCTTCCCCTCTGCCTCCTTCCCTTAAATTCATGAAACATTTATGTTTTAATTAAATGTGCAATATTAATACCTACAGATAATTTCCTCTGCTTTATCCCCCCTTTAGTCAAAATCGCATCTTAAGGTCACAGCCCCATACAAAATTCATAACCCTGCAGGCTTTTTGGACTTGTTCGTGCCACCGCGGCCTAAACAGGCCCGTAATTTTTAGTCGTAAATAGAACAGAACAAACAGAACAAATAAACATTCTTTACGCGCGTGGGGGAGGAGGTGCTGTACAATAATCACAAAGTTATAGCTGACTCAGGGCAAACGGCGGGTTCAGAGAGGGGAAGATTTTAAATCGTTCTCAGGTAGCCACACCTCGTAAGGATAAACATGCATCTTTATGCCTTGTCAGTATGCCTGGAACTGCAATGAATAAGCTGTACAGTTTCACTAGATCATAGTCTGTACCAATGAATGTAAGTTTAACATAGCTTTGGAGAGTGCATTACATTAGACGCCCTGTACTGTACTGTAGCTCCTTGCCTTCACAGGTGTTCTTCTGTCTGCCGGGTCTCACCTTAGTTTGTGTTAGCATTACGTAGCATGTTATGTAGTGATGTTGGTTTCAAGCAACAGAAACTCTGCTCTGTGCTGTGGTGTTTTGTCATTGTGAACCTTCCTATAGTTATATAAGTCCCAACACAAATATCCCATAATATTGCAAACATTTCATTTCTGTATGGATAGGGTTTTTTTCCCCCATGTTGCTTCCCAGTAGGCTGAACCACTCAGAAACAGTGAATAAAGCAAACGTATTTACTTTCTTACTCTTGAGAACAGATATAAGGAAACATTGAAAAACCGTTAAAACAATAATATGGTATGGACATAGTGTACATAGCCGAGGCTTAATGAATTTCCATCATCCGTCACCATATGGGCTTGGAAAGCTATATGTTAAAAGCAATCCAGAATAAATACTGCTAATGAAGTAAATCAAACTGATATGACAAGGACAGATGTGACATAAAATTACAATCAAATGTGATTACAACCTATAATTACAACCTATAATTACAGTTTTGATTGTGTTTCAGCCAAGACCTGGCTCTTCTGTAAAGCTGTTTAAGATGGTCTAGAGTTCCGTGTTCACGTACCAGTGACATAAAATGTGCTTCGCCCACAAGATGTTCTACACATAGCAACTCCGCAATTGTCTTTTGCAATTGCAATGCCTCTGGTGTTAATAGCACCGAGTTCCCATTCTTTTATTTTAAAAGCCTTCCTCCTACTCCCTCTCTGCCACTTTACTGTCCTCCAGAAGGCCTCTGCTGCAGCAGAAAGGCAAAGCACCTTTGTAATGAGAAAATGAACCTTTGGCAAAAAAAAAAAAAAACCATGACATTTCCTCTCTGCGCTTCCATGAATTCTTCAAAAGCCTCTAATACCACCGAATCCCCTATTCTCTCCTTTTCCCTGTCAGCGCTCTGTGTGACCGTGTCTGCTTTGGCTAATGCTGTCATATTAATTCCCCCTGACCCCCCCTCGGTGACCCGGGACAATCCATCCGACACGGCAAATTAAACAGAGCCGCTCTCTGATCAGGAACGGACCGCCAGCATGACCACACTTCAGTCGGCACCGGGCTCCACCGGCTCCTTTATCAGTCTGTGTTCGGCCCTTAATAACACCGCACTTCATTATATCTCTATCGCCTCACAGGTCGGCTCAGATTGGAAATGCCACGGCGGATCTCCACGGACCATTATTTTGAAAATGAAGACATTGAGCAGAACGACGGTCCCCACGAGGCGGGCGGCAGGGGGGATTTGGGCGGTCATGGAGGCGCCACGGAGACTCCGTGGAGGTGGGGTGCCGGACTGATGCTGGAGATTACAGGTACATGGTGGGTGTGTGATACTACAGGGACATAGTGGGTGTGTGATACTACAGGGACATAGTGGGTGTGTGATACTACAGGGACATGGTGGGTGTGTGAGATTACAGGGACACGGTGGGTGTGTGAGGTTACAGGGACATGGTGGGTGTGTGAGGTTACAGGGACACAGTGGGTGTGTGAGGTTACAGGGACATGATGGGCATGTGATAGTGTGAAGAGATGGTTGGTATGTGAGGTTACTGGGACATGGTGAGTGTGTAATATCACAGAGACATGGTGGACATGTGAGATTACAGGGACATTGTGGGTGTGTAATATTACAGAGACATGGCGGACATGTGAGATTACAGGGACATTGTGGGTGTGTGAGGCTACAGGGACACAGTTGCTGTGTGAGGTTACAGGGACATTGTGGGTGTTTGATATTACAGGGACATGGTGAGTGTGTAAGGTTACAGGGACACAGTGGGTGTTTGATATTACAGGGACATGGTGGGTGTGTGATATTATAAGGACATGGTGTCTGAGAAAGTAAGCAGAAAGTGACAGTAGGACAGAGAGAATGGAGGCTAGGACAGAGGGGCAAAATATGGGTATGAACGGATAAGATCCCAAACAACGCATCTCACAGCACAAAAAGGTGCAAAACTCTCAACGAAACAGACATGATTACATAGTCTGTTTGCTAAGCACACAGCCTTATACAGGGCCACGGACCATTATAAATCTTACCCTACTGGGGCCTATTTGCACAAGCTGATGTTTACGGGGGCAATTCAGGTAAAGTGCCCTGCTCAAGGGTATGACTGTATGTCCCACCAGGGACTGAATCCAATGACCCTCAGGCTTCAGGCCCTGCTCCCCAGTCACTCCTGAAACCAGCTGCCAGTACAATCTGAATAACTAAATATCCCTCAGAGAGGGGCTCAGAGAGGTGCATGGCTATCTATTATTTATGCTTTATGTAATATTTATGCAGCTGTTCTTAAGTGTTATTCACACCCGAAAAACAAACATCACCTCTTTGTGTCTCTTGCAGCACTTCTCCTCCAAAGCTGCTCATTTGTCTACCTTGGTGACTTCTCACTCCCAGGAACACAGACACTGTGTAAAATTAGAGGCACAGAGAACCTGTGAATGTGACTCAACACAAATGTGGTTGCCTGTGTTAAAAAACCCCAGCGTTTGAGACTGTATGTCAGTAGATTTGACGCAGAATAAACAGCAAGGCTATCATTTACTCAGTATTTTGTATGTTTTAAATTAGGAATAACAGGCCCTCTCTGTTGTATGGCTCATGCATGCTGTCATCCCAAATACAGTATGTAATTTGACTGGACCAGGTTGCCTATGCCACCCACTGAATATAGCCCTGCCAGCCACTTTTTAGCACGCACCTTCACTGGCTTAGGTTAAATGGAATAACTCCACAATGGCTGGCAAATGCAAGCCTGGAGATTGAGTTAAGAAGAAAGTAGAAAATGGCAAATGAAAGAAGTTTTCCTCCTCCAGCAAAGTGACAGGATGACAGAGGTCCTTCACCAGAGAGAGAGAGAGAGAGAGGAAGCGAGGGAGATACGGCGGAAGGGGAGAGGCAGCTTGACAGAGGAGCCGCCGCCAAAGATTTCCCAGGAGCCGTGGCCGGAGGCGAGACAGACCTCCAGCAGATAGACAGGGGTTCAGCTCCTCCTTGTCTTCATATTAGCGAGACCTCAACCGGGAGATACGCCACCAGCAAAACGCATCAATCACGGGGCGGTGCGGCACTGCTGAAGTCAGACAAACCTGTCTGGCTGGGGGAATGTGGAAATAATAAATGGCAACAGGATGGCCGACTCCAGAACACTGGACCCAAAACAGCATCAGTTAAGATGCATTTGAAAGCACAGCATTCTGCTCTGCTGTTTTGTGACAAAAAAAAATTACCTGCAGCTGAATGAAGATCTTACAAATGCTTGTACAAACAAACAACAAAAACAGATCGGAGCTTAAGTTCATGGACTGATTGCGACTATACGAATCCAAACCAAACAAAGCTACGAGCTGCGTAAGGCAAGCAGGAGGCAGCCATTTAAAAGCACAGGACGACCTATGATGAAAACGCTTCTCCTCGGAAAGGGGAAAAAAAAGACACCTTGACTGTCGAGGTTCTCGGGGGGCTCTGAGGGCTCTTTGTGCGTCGGCTGCGCGGCCGCAGCGTTGGCGTGTTCATCCCGCTGACGGCGCGGCGGACACAGGGCTCCTTGTTATCAGAGAGAGGGCAGTCAGAGGACAGGCCGGCAATGCGTGAGGCACATTTAATAACTATTGATCACCCTCGGGGGCCGAGTTTAGTCCCCGCGCCCCCCCGCACATGGCCTCATGGCTCGTCCGCGGCGGGAGTTGTCAGCGCCACCCTGTCACGACCCGGCTTTCGCTCGGTCTCTTAATAAACACCGCGGTCACCGGCAACCCCCCCCTTACACATTCATCATATGGATTTATTGATATGAGGAATGTGCTCCTTGCAATTAAAGTGCAAGTCAGAGACAGAGACGAGGCTGTGGCCAAATGTGCCCTTAAACTGAGGCGAGCTTAGTTTGGACGCCCCGCATAGGCGCGAACAGGTGGGCAGGCAGTTATGATCGATTTTGAGATGAGACCCCCCCCAGGTGTTGGCCTATTCCCTTCACTGCTGACCCCAAATGTGTCCCTTTCTACCAGACCTCACATGTTGTGTCCGCTCGGGTTTGTCCCTTTTCCTACAGCCCCTTCATGAGTTTGGAGCTGTGAAACCCGACACCCCAGCGCCGGACCTGGACCGGCTCCAGGAAGTGAAGCATAGATTCCGACACCAAAATGAGAGCAGATAATGGGCTGGTTGTCTACCTTGGAGGCTGTGGGCTGCCGTTTCATTTGGCTGGGCTCGGAGGAGATGTGTGGCCCTGTCACAGGGACACTGAGTGAAGCCACGCATTGGCTGTTCATACGCTTAAGTTATACTTATAAGACGAAACATAACCATCAGCAAGAACTGCGATCCCCAGTCTTAAATTTCCTGGAGGGGTAGAGGTTTAAAATGTTGAAAATATGTCTAAAATCATCCAATGAATCACGAAGAGAGCCTAAATCCCACGTTTTGGGCACATGTGTTGTGTCTACTCAGCTGCTGAGACTGCAAGCCTGGGGACTGAACTCACAACCGCCGATCATGTTGTCTTACCCATGCCTCTCAACCAGGAACATATACCAGTCCCATCAGAGGATAACAAAGGCACACACACATACACAGAGAGAGGGAGAGAGGCTAATGAACACATGATAATGGATTGCCTCTGAATATTTTATTGCACTGTTGCTTCTTATGGCAGGGGAAAAAATATGCTAATAATAATAATATCTGATTGCAGAAAAAAAAAAACTTCATGACTTGAAGTGGCAATAGAGCAAATCAGCAGAGAAAAGAGAATTAATTTCCAGTTTGCTCTGATTTCCCTCTTTGCAGAGGTGGAGAGCTCTCATGGATAATTGTGCATTTCCCTTCCATTACATCTGTTGGGAGACCCTCCCAGCAAATGACAGCACGCCGTACTGTGTGTGTACATAGGCAGCATTCCCCAAGACCCCACCGGCGAACATTACCAACGCGCAAGGTGGCTGTTTACTGGGCACCAAGTGGTGGCTCGTCACAGGTCCAAGGAGAATTATAATTAATTGCAAGTGGTGATAGTGTAGCATGGTGGTAAGGAGCAGGGCTTGTAACTGAAAGGTTGCTGGTTCGATTCCCCGCTGGGGCACTGCCACTGTTCCCTTGGGAAAAGGTAGTTAACCCATAATTCCCTCACTGAATATCCAGCTGTATAAATGAATAACATGTTAAAAACTGTAACCTATGTATGGATAAGAGGTCTGGATAAGAGTGTCTTCTAAATGGCAATAATGTAATATAATGTAAAGCGATGCTGCATGGACTCAGAGGTCAGCGAATGGGATGACGATGCCTCGCCAGGGGCGGAGACGTGGAGGAGGGGGGCAGCGGCTTGTTCAGCCGTCAGTCCCATCAATCCCCGGCCTTTTGCAGGATGAGCGGTTCGGCTCCAGCGGGCAGGAGCGGGCCCCCGGGGCCCCGGCGGCCGCCCGCTCTGTGTGACAGTGACGCATCGCCTGTCAGTACTCAGCTCCGCATCGCGGTGACATCACCCGTGAGGCTCGGGGAAAGAGCTCCGGTCCCTCAAGTTTGGGGTCCTGACCCCTGCAATGCCGTGTGGTTGTCACTCGGCCGAGGGGGCACGGTGCGGCGACTCGGGGGCTGGTGGGGGGGCCGGGGACATCTGTCCGCCGTCGGTCCCGTGTCTGTTTTCAGGCAGCTGCTGCTGCCATCTTCTCCATCATTGCACACCGCCGTTTCAGAGGGGCCCTGCCACTCTCCTGTCTAACATATACAATCACGCTCCTCACACACGCTGAACACCTGTCCGCTCCAATGATCTGGGCACACCTTGCAGGTCCCAACCTGTCAATGCAGTGGAATACAACAAAACGCACAATCTTCATCTCTCAGAATATTAACACCTCCACCCCCAGCCCCTTTTGCACAGCCATCTACGTTGCCATGACTACATCCTACATGTACAACCAATCACAAAGGTCTCAGCAGAGGCGAGGTCACATGAGTGCTTTTCTATATCTCTCATCCTTCTAAGCTGTCATGTATGCAGTGCCCTGGGTATGAACTGTTTTTTTTTTTTTTTTTGGTGGTTTTCCTTTATTTTTGAGGATTGATATGAAAGCAATGATGTGATGCTCTAGAAAAGAAGCAATCTGATCTTTACTGAAACACCCGCTGACCATGACCGTGTAAGTTCTGTTGGAAAGGAGCGCTCCTTGCTGAGCTGTCAAATGTTTGACTTCAACTGGCGAAGACAAACAACCACTGAGGAATAGCTGGTATCCACTTCCTCTGCCTGATGAGAAACCTAGGGCTGACTGTGAACAATTAAGTCTACCCATAAATTAAAAAAACTTGGCAAGTGTGAACACCTAAGTGTACCTAGAACCAAATCACAATGTCAAAAACACAGGGAGTTCTCAGGTAGTTTTACTTGTACTGCAAAAACAATGTCAACACCATGACAAACGTGATTGCCCTTGCTCTTGTGTGTGACTTGTTTTCTCACTTTATGGTGTGGAATTTAAGTGAAATAAAGATGACTTGCCCTAGCATTGCATTTCTTCAGCAAAAGATAAACAGCAAGAGAGTGTGAGGTATTTATCAAAAAACATTCAAACTAGCACAGGCCACTGCAGTCCATGAAAACCAATTAAGTATTCTGGGAATAAACAGCAATTAAGTCACTCAAAAGCAAGATTGTCAAATGTGGGTGGATGTTAGGCTTTGTAAATTGTCTATCATCTATCTATCTATCTATATATATATATATATAGATAGATAGATAGATAGACATATAATGTAATATTTAATGTTTTTTTTCAACATGGAGTTAAAATTTGCTATTGGAACCTCCACTGTTTCTTTCTCTTTCTTTCTTTCACACTCTTGTGGATTAGAATTCACAGAGAACTGATGAATTTCTTTCAGGAAAAAACAAATGAATACTATGGACAACAGAACTCTGGGTTGGGTTAGGCTTCCAACCCAAAGGCACAAAAGAGAGAAGAGACAAAAGACAAAAATGAAGACACACCGTAAGCAGCCATGATTGCAGCGGCATTGATGATCACTCGCTAATTCGATCTGCCTCGGCTGTTAGGTTTTTATCATAAACGGAGCAGCTTAGAGCTCCAGTGGAAGGCGTTTGTGATTAAGCCCCCAGTGTCGTGTAGGAGTTCACCGTGGGAAGAACTGAGTTGGGGCCCCCAGGCTTTATCCCTTAGCGGTTATGGTATGTCTTATTTACAGACGCGCTAAGTAACATGGTATAAACACTTTTGAGGAGGGGGAATTTTATTTCACTGAAGTGTTTTTTTTATTTAGGTGTACTTTTATTTCACTCCTACACATTTTGAAGGGAAGACATTTGGTGCCCTCCAAATTTATGGAAACCCCTAAGCAAACAGGAACCAGAAACATGCTATGAGAGAAAAACATACATTTCAATTATTTATACATTTCACTGCAAAATATGGAGGACAGTTTATTGTGTTTTGGGGTTGTTTTGCATCTATAGGTCTTGTTAAAATAAAGGGAGCTAATATAAGTACAACACATACCCTGAGACTTTGACCAAAAGCCAAGAGGCTCAAACTTGGCTGAAATGATTCAGTGTATTTCTCCAAATCTACAAAGAAATGTTTAATTGAGCGCCAAAATAAATGCTCTTGACTGATCAGTTCAGTCTCCAGACCTCAGTCCAATCAAATATTTGTGATTTTGTGAAGAAGCCTGTTTGCAAAGAAAAACCAAAAGATGAGAAGGACCTAGAGCAATTCCACCTGGGGGAACAATCAAAAATCCTTCTCACAAGTGCCAGAACCTTATGAAACCCTGCAGGAAGCATCCTCTCAGTATAATCCATTC
Organism: Megalops atlanticus; assembly: GCA_019176425.1. Taxonomy (NCBI): domain Eukaryota; kingdom Metazoa; phylum Chordata; class Actinopteri; order Elopiformes; family Megalopidae; genus Megalops; species Megalops atlanticus. Next base: position 32,062,520 of record CM032882.1, read on the forward strand.
CGAAAGAGGATTTACAAAATCTTATTTACAGGGATGTGAATAAATGTGACCCTTGTGTTTTCGGAAATAAAATCCATTATTAATGAACAATATGACTTTGCTCTGTGCAATGCTAAATGATCTAATATGTAAATCTTTCCTTTTATAGCATGCATTTTGTTCCCATAAGAATCAGAGAGGCAGAAAAATATAAAAACATATACAAAATCATTTGTACATTTAAATTGTAATTTAAATTTAAATTTCCAGTTTGATGCATAGTGTTTCCCAAAATGCCCTTGCTGGGTGACAACACTGCTCTCACTCACTAGACATCTGATTATTTAAATAATATAGATCATAAACAATCATTATTTGCAGATTAATAGAAAAACCCAGCAAGGGCGAAATCAGCTCAGATATTTAAACAACACTTTCATGTTCTTCTTAAACTTTCACTCATTTTTCAAGAGGGGATACTTCTGCTTATACAGAGCTGAATGTTCTCTAAATTATGTGCACTTTGACACTAATGAAATCTTGGGAGTACTTATCCCACTTCTGTGATTGCATTTTGTATTACATTGTATTGTATGGTACCTGCCATTTGATTTGACTAACAGCATCTTTGTTGGCGATGGTATTTCATGACACTGCAAAGCAGAAATAATCTTTGAGTGGCAAAGCAAATTGAACAAAAGAATGACAAAATAGAGAATATTTTTCCTCTCATAATAAAAATACACTTGAACCTGTCTGCAAGAGGCAACAGGGATCAGAAGGAGAAGAATAAGACGAATCAACACTTTCTGCTCAATCTGTTGATAGAGCTAAATGCCATTTGTCCTCCTTTAGCAGGAATTTGTTGAATCAAAAGCACAGCAAGCAAAGGACCGAACAAATTCCTCCCCACAGGAAGAGATTATGACAGGGGAAAAAAAGGGCAGCAGGATAAATATTTTAGCAACTATTTTTTAGTAACATACCTGTGGTTTGGTGACAGACTGCTTTATAGGAGAGTGATCCACATAGAGTTATCACTGTTTTATTGTTATCCTTTTATTACTGTTGTTAATTGATTAATTCTACAGTGTTTACAGAGCTGCGGAATCCAACAGAAGAAGCACCCTGAAGCGGCTCTCCTGCCACACACCGCAGTCAATAATACAAATTTTGGGAGAGGCTGAATGGAAAGTAGCCAAAATACAGCTCACTCAGGAGAGCAGTGCACCTTTCCAGATAATGGATCCGTGCGAGAGAGAGACCATAATGCTCAGAGCTTCAGTAATGATAGTGTTCTGTATTTTAGCTAGCTAGGTACATTTACATTTTGTCACTCTGCAGCAGCTCTTATTCAATGTGACATACAAAATGTAAGTACAGTACATTTAATACTGTTAACAACTGTTAACCATCAATATTCAAATTCAATATATATATTTTTTCATTTTTTTAGTCTTCCATGATCATGGCAAAGTGAACAAATTAATGTAATTTACACATGCGGTATATATAGAACTGTGTTCTGTTGTACCTATTTCAGCTCAAGCCTTTAACTGCAGTATCACTTTATGATATATTCCCCTCTACTTTAATCCCATGAACCCACCACAACCCTTCAAAGTACCTCTAGAAGCACTGTTCCAGTGGTTGAGACTCCTGATTGGAGCATTAATAAATCAATCAAGTACAGTAATAAATCATTTATTAATTAGTAATGGTATTTTGGAATAATTTCAACACAGCCCTATTCAATACGGCACCTGGACCATCATGACCAACCATTGGTGTTTAGCATCAACCATGCCACGCTGAATGTATTCGGGTGAAAACATGTTGCATTACAGAGGAATTGTGGTGAGAAACTCACTGATGTGCCATTGGCAAGGAAGGACATCAATCAAATTAAAGCACAATAACTAATCATGTGTCAGAGCATGTTCTGCGTGGACATGAATGAATGCTAAGCAACATGTGACATCTGTGAGGGAGTAAGCAGAAACCCACAGCAGTCTGTATGCAGGCACAGCATGGAGCCTATAGACAGCTAAAGTATGTGTTCTAATCAAAAAACTGCTACTTACTCTGAACGGTCTTGACTGTTGCAGAGGCATCAGTAAAGTTAATTTAAATGGTGCCACAACAAACATTACCTGCTGCTGGTGTTGCAAAGTGTTTTGAAATATTGTGATGGTTTTATTTATTACAGGTGCAAGACTTTACCCTCCGCTCTCACCCTCACACATACACACACACACCTACACACACACATACATACATACATACGCTCACACAGACACACACACACTCCAACACAGCTCTCCACGATGATGATGGTGGCAGATACCTTTTGCTGTGCTGTGGTCATCACTGGCGTGAGTCCGTGTGTGAGCACATTCAGGGCACTGTGGTGTAAGCACCAGGCCTGCTGTTCCAGACTGCAGGCCACGGAGGCATGTGGGGGTGGGGGGCATGGCAGCCTGTGCCTCTCTCAGACAGGGCCAGGGGCGCGCTCCTAATGAGACGAGACAAATAGCAGCGTGAGCGGATCCGGCGAGGCGCTGTCCAAGCATATGCAGAGATGACCCTGCCATCCCAGCGGCTTGCCCGACAACTGCCCCCATCTGCACGCAGGCCCTCCCTGCTGCTGATTGGCTGAACAGTGAAGGAAGCCGCAGGTCTGACAGCAGCAGAGTGGAGCTGAGGAGCACAAACGCCTGTTCCACACAGACAGATAGCATGACAGACAGCAGAAGCTCACTGACACTATACTGAAAGTCACAACCAACATATAAAATAATGACAGCTGTGGAGGGTTTTTTTTTTGGGGGGCAGTGGGGGTGAAAATGCAACCTACTTTAAAGAAAGGAGGTGTGAAACACAGACAGAGCTGATTTGAATTACAGCGTTTCCTGATCCAGCAGCCTGTGCCAGGTGAATCACTCAACACTTGTTGGGCAGGATCACTCATAATTATTTCTCCTTCATTTGCATTCCCTAATTATCATGGTTAATAAACACTGGAGCCTCATTATTCAGGGAAAATAAAAAAGAAACAAAAGGAAAATGCTCTAATTATGAATCTGCATGATCAAACCTGTCTGTTGGTTTGGGTCAAGGAACTTCTTGTAATTATGTGCAGCTATATTTATTCATCCAAATCAGCCAAACAATCTTCGTCTTCCTTTATTTGAAGAAGTTTAAATGCTGTTCCGCTGCCAGCGTTATAGACGAGGTGATTTTGTTCCACAGAACATTAAAAAGTGCAAAATAGGTGGCAGCGCCTTCAGCTACTGAGCCAGAATCGCATGGAAGTATTTTACCCAGATTTACATCTGGGTAAAAAAAATCTGGATTTAACACTCATAAAGTTAGCCTCTGTTAAGCTTGGCTAAGCTTGGCCAGTCTTTACATTCCATGCTGTAGTTCTTGACCAACATCTTATACAAATTACATCCTCTATTCCAGGATCACGCTTTAATATTTTTTTTGCTGAAACGTAACTTGAGAAGCCATTGCCCGTACACTTCCATATTTTCATCATTGTGTTGTGACTATTCTTTATTCATCTAATGATACCCCATAGTTAATTTCCGTATATTGTGCTTTGGTAAGCATATTGTGTGTGTCATCCCTTAAAAAAATTACAAACCACCATTTACTGTGAAATGTACTATAACGACCATCCTAGTTTTCCATGATCAATTTTGGTTTATTATGATAAATCCCAGCCCAGTTTAATAGACTATGGTTTACCATGATAAATCATGGTCTAGTAAGGACACTGAATAATATCATAAAACATAGATTATTCATGATTTGCCAGCATATATCGTGTTACCCATAATAAACCGTCAAATGAACAAAATATGATAAATTGTTCATTATTTTGGTAAATGATCAACTAGCAATTTAGCGGTAGTTTTACTAACACAGTGACTTTAAACCAAAGACCACTTTATCGCAGATCACAGATACTATCTACCTCTTTCATTTCACTCCTGAAGCTTGGGTTGTATAAGGGAAAAAAACATTTGATTAGAAGTGTAAATGTGAGAGACAGAATCAACAGCTAGTTACAAAGGAGTAATATCAAACAGGAATCATTTCCTGATTAATTAGGCAGTGAAACCAGCAAATTGAAGTTACATCGCACTATATCTGTACATTCCCCTGTACAGATCAAATATCCTTTTCCAGAATGAAACGATGCACTACAGCTAATTTCTTTGTCCTTGTCTCTTCTTGTAGGTTATGAAAGAAGTAAACAACAACATTAGCATCCTGTAGAGATTCCTACATCTATATACCTAAATTCAGAGAAGCTTAGCCAATGAAAACATGTTGTTCAAAGCATATTGTATTTATGTAGCTATATTAACATGCTATTACGAAAAGCAGAAAACAGAACCAGCAGAATTCAAATATCCTGTACTTAGACTAAAATCCATGTACTTAGACTAAAATCCATATTTTCTCAACATGGCTAATTTGCATCTCTCATCCACCTTTATTAAAAATATTACTTTTGAGCAGGTAGCCATCCAGTATTAGCTACTTCTTCTTATCCCTTGGCTTTAAATGTATATACAAGATAAAATATTTGTAACAATAACCATACGGTCACACAATGACAATGCAAAACATTGCATTTCTTTTATGCAGAGTGATGTCAACAATAACCACTGGATAATTTATAAAAACACTTCAATTTTACATCTGCTTTGACAAACTACTGCCAAAATTATACCACCATTCAAATAATATTCTTGAAAAATTACAAAAATTACAGACAACAGTTAACATTATAGTTTGGGTGTAAGGCAAGAATGTAGATATCTGAGTCTTTAGGGTAGAACAAGAGGTAATGATACACTGCATAGTTTTAATTTACATTGCCTTCAGAAAAATTGAAATGTCATTTTAAAAAAGGTAAGATATTAACACATTAAAATCTTAATTTTTCAGAGCTGCAAGGGGTTTGTCAAATTACATTGTAAATATTGTGTTAAATCTGTAATTAATATTTGTAATTAATATTAATACTGTTTTTTCCTATCTTATTAAACAGGAAGTATGGAAGATCAAAGCTTTAACCCATCTGGGACTCGGGGGGAGCAGAATGCTGGGAAACAGCAGTCATGCAGATCTTGCATCCAATTTTCTTCAAAGCAGTTGCAGGGCAGCGCAACAGTTTGGCACCGTGACAACGCTGGTTACGCATCACACCGGCATAGTGCAGAAGGCATCGCTGATGAAGGGAAGAGGTGCATCGTGGGACGCGGCATTCCACGTGCTGCGGGGGCCCGGCACTGACAGGGGGGCCAGAGCTCCTCCCTCCTGCCACAGCCCTTCTCTCTGCTGCACCCCCACATGGAAGGCATGGAAAAGCAGTGGTCTCTCTTCTTCCTCCTCTCTCCCTGTGCTCTTCCAATGTTCTGTGTGTCTGTCCCTCTCACTTTCTCTCTTTGTCTCTCTCTCTCTCTTTCACACACACTCTCTCACTGTTTCTCTCTCTATTTCCTCTTTCTGGATCTCCCTCTCACTCCCTATCCCTCTCTCTCTCTCTCTCTCTCTCTCTCTCACTTTCTCATTCTCTCTCGTTCTCTCACTCTCTCACCCTTTCTCACCCTCCCTCACTCTCACTCTCTCTCTCACCCCCTCTCCTTCCCACAGCCACCATTGCCTTGTTCCCACACATAATTATGTTTTTTAAGTGTCTGGGAGTGTGATGATTTTCTAAAACATTAAAAGGCACATTTGTTTTGTTCTGTTGCGCCGACTGCCTGAATTAATCCTCAAAACAAAGCACCCAAGCGCTTTTCCTCGCAGTCTTCAGAAGACGCAATGAATCTCCCTGCCTTTTTTAAAACCTCATTATTTCCCGGGGTCAGCCTGTTGCAGAAACATTATTTGCAAAGCCATTCTGCATCAGATGTTTTCCATGCCGTTATTTTCATTCTTTTGGTTTTATAGCAGCCACAATGCGCTATGCATACACACCATTAATAATGTAAAGGCAATGTGCATGCTGAAGTTGAAGCAGGAACTGTATTTCTGTTTTATTAAAGAGGGGGTAGAATAGGAGAGGAGTGGAAACTTTCTGAGACCTGGACTCTCCCTTCCAGAAGTAGCCCGGCCACATAACACCCACAAGCTCTGGACCTCAGGTAACTGAAGTGCTTCCTTCATCCATAACGATTATTCAGTGAGAGAAGTTGAGGAGCCATACTTCTCATGCTGTCAATTTGCGTCCATGTCAGCCTGCAAACATGACACCTCAAACACGACCGCAAATAAGACCTGTCTGAGGAAACATCACTAAAGATGTGACACGGTCACTGTGAGCAGGTGATGTCCTGTAGTCAACATATTAATGGAAATGATAACAATAATAGTGGCCATTGCATTAATTTCCGTACTAGTTGTAGCAGCAGCAGCAGTAGCAAAAAGAGCTGTGCTACAGTGGTGGTAATTAATGCCAATTAATCTTAATAATATAGATTGACTGAATAGAAAAGAAGGAGAAGTTATTCTCAGTTGTGATGTATGTATATATGTTACATACAATATTTGTATGCAAATCAATATGAATATGGATTGCCACAGGTTAGCACAACCCACAATAACATATCACACTCTAAACATGATACATGATGCTTCTTTTTAAATACTACTGTGTTGGACACTGGAAGAAGATGCTTGGAAATTAATTAATCAAAGCTACATTTGGTCATCAGACAGGTATGGGAGATTAAATTGTTTTTTACCTTGCAATGGTTTTTAATGTGTATGTGCATATATGCATTGGGTCATGAATGAAAGTAATTATACATCTGATATTTCTGGAAAACATTCCATTGTAACTATTAAGTGTGGCTTAGTTTTGTTGGTATTGAGACTTTCCTTTTGATTGTTAGCGTATGTTTAGGAAGTGCCTACAGTCGATTCCACTCTATAAACAGCAGGACAGAATTGTGTTTTTAAGAAGACTGCTAACAATAGAATGGACAGTAATAGAGAGTGAAGAGGTGGTGCTAAATAGAAAAAACCCAACTAAGAAAAATAATTACACATAACGATGCAACAGTTGGCCTTCCATGGACATGTATTGAGAAAAAGTAGAAAAAGAAAATCTGAGTTTAAGAAGAAAAAAATATGAAGAGGGAGAGGGAGAGGAAGACAGATCTAAACAGTGCTGGCTGATTAGTGATCACCAATGTCATGGAAACCGCAAAAGAATAACACATTTTATACACCAATGTTCAAACGATTTATTCATTAATGCAATATACTACATATGAACATGATGGAAGTATGTTGTCAAAACAATTGGAAGTCTATTACAGATTTGCCACCTGCTCACCTTGTCTGTCTGCTAACTATTTAAAAAATATTATATTTAAAAATCTTTAATTTACAGATAGCAATGTATTTATCAAGGGTTACTAACAAAAGCATGCCCTCAGAATGAAGTGTGACATGTGAATTAGCACAAAGAATGTGATTGTGTTTTGTAAAGACACGGTAGCCTTGTGGATCTTAGATCGCATTGCTGTGGCGGAGGGAAATGAAGGACCAGGCATTTATGGTCTTCACTTTTAATAAGGGACCCTGAAGATGTCCCACAATGCATTGCAAAGCATTTGCTGACCAATCACAATCTACATGTGGGGGTCATTCTTGCTTTTACAGAGCGAGAAAGGGTAAATACGATCTGTCGTGACTGGAGAGAGGGACAGCGAAAGAGGGGTGGAGGGGGGGAGGGGGGGCAGTGCAAGGGGGAAGGGGGGTGAGGGCTGCCAAGAGCTGCTCTTCCACTTGAAAGGGAATTGAGACAATCTCTCATGTGGAAAATGAGCTGTTACCCGCCTTCTTTGTTTATCTGTTTATTTATTGTGCCTTTGTTATTACTGTCCTGAGTGATGCGAGCTGTCACCACAGACACTTCGTTCATGAGAGGAGAAAGAAGGGCAGGAAAAAAGAAAGAATCAATGAGAAAAAAACAGGAACGACAAGGAAGGCTGGGAAGATCAAAAGCAAGCACGGGAGCTTTGATTCATCTCAGACCGAACACAAATAAGACCTGTCTGGAGGTGATGCACTGGCAAGAGCTTACCGAGGTATAAATCACACCCAGAATAACAGCTTCACGCAGCAAATTGATGAGAGGGAAATTAATGAAAAGCCAATCAATCAATCAATAAGTCAAATCAATGAATTAATTAGTCCCTCGAAGAAAAAACAAAATGGATCCAAAGTGGCTGGTTCCCATGTTTCTCCTGACTTTGCAGGGGGCTGGCTCCCCCAGGTTGGTCACTGGTCTCTAATTAAAGGGGCTCTTTGATCAGTAGGGCTGAAAAATACACATTTAATGATTAAAGGTTAACTTTTTGATGGCTGGATATCCATTGAGAAAGGATCACCTGTCATTCATTTAATCTGCAATACTAGCAGTTTATTTGTCAGTTCATTGCTGAATAAAATGTTGTACCTTTTCTCAAGGGCAAAAAGACTGTACTGTTCTTCATCTCTCATACTGAGACACAACTTTGAAGTCCGGGACACCTGAGGAAAACTGATCATGATTACCTGAGAAAGTGCAATACAATTATCTTATGATAATTATGTCACGGTGGAAAATTATGTAAAATGCTGATTGCTGAAATTTCATTATCTCGAATAGCAAACTTGAAATTGATATGCTAACTAAATAGATTATAGGTACTGCTATTTATCATTTCAAAATACAGATGCAAAAATCTATTAAACAACCTCACATAATTCTTGTATCATGATCCATATTATTATCATTATTATTCATTTGCCACACATAAATCCAGAGGGACTTGTAATACCATTATGGCAAGGTACATAATTGCATATCACAGATTTTGATATCACAACACATACATATCACAAATACATATCGCAGCATTGGTATGAAACAGCCTAAATCAGTAAATGATGACTGAAAATCAAGCTGAAAAACAGTGTTAAAATATCAGCACACAACAGTCGTTGTTAGCTTTAATTACCCTTCAGAGCAACATTCTTACTGACTGACTAACTTGGCTTCAATGTGCCAACCAGTGTATAAAGTATCCACAAGGTCCCCAGTCTATTTTTGCTTGTGCCCAAGTATCAGTTTCGGAGTGATAGCTGTAACAGAAAGGGTCTTCCAAGGTGGCGCTGTTAGCACCATGGCCAACCCATAACCCGGAGGGCTGGTATGCTGTTGTTCGTCTAAATTCTCACCCAAAACCAATCCAGCATGGTTGGATCTGCCTGGGGCTAGCAGTCCCACCGGCATAGCTCTGAGGATATTTGGGACACACAGGCCTTTCCACCACAGCAAGGTCACAGCAAGAAGAGCAAATACAGAAATATGTATACATCATACTCATATTGCACTCAGAGGTAGACCAGCATACAGTGCCCAACTGTAACCTCTGAGAGCAACATTATAAGACCACCGTATAAGATTCTTAGGGCTTGGAGTGATCACTTAGTCGCAGGACATATCCAGGCACTGGGACCCAAGGTCAATTCCAAACATATCATCAAACAACAAAATCTAAATACATAAACTGCAAATCAAAAGGCTGCCTTTCAAAGCATGAGACTTGTGTGGAATCATAACGACCTAATTTTACTGCGGTTCATTTTAATTCATTGTTGTACTAAGCACATTTATACAAATGCTCACAGATGGACAGCATTAATTTACTCCATTCAGTTACATCTTCCCTTTATATGACCCCTCTATTTATGGCTGCAAGACAGATTTCTCTCATAACAAAAATAATTGGCAAGATATAATTTGAAAGGCAAAAAAGGAAATGCAGTACCTAGGTTGATTAAATGACCAAATAAAAAGTCTGCTCATAAAAAGGTGTTGATATATGAAAATACCTTTGATTGTAGCAGCCAACTTTAAATTCCAGGCAAGGCGTCATTTGTTCTTGCAAGGGTCTTTTTGTGCTGGAAGTCGGTCTGGATAAGAGCACCTGCTAAATGAATGTAATCTAATGTAATGTAGTGTAATGTTGTGGGCTCACCTTGGTTACCTGTTCCAGATCACCTGCATGGCTTGCTGCCACTTCCTGCTTCCTAAAACGAGCTCACTTTATGCATGCATGGCAGAGCACTATGGGAAACCCCAATCACACTTTCAGGAAACCGACATCATTGTAGGACCACCTCCTTTGCATGTCGTCTTTCCTCCTCTCTGTGCGTTGGGGAGCCTAATGAATCATCTGGTGTGTTTCACCCTCGCTGGTGAAAAGTGCGTCACGTCCCATGACAACGGTGGGCTGGGATGTACCCCTCATGTCCTCCAGCACTTTCAGAAATGACCCTGCGGCCAAGACAAAAAAGCACCTCCGTGATCTTTATCAGCTCTGAGAATGCATGCTGCTGCTTGATTCAGCTATCAAGGTCTTCAGATAGCACTGCAGCTCACCCAGGTAAGGTGTAGTGGCTTTTCTGAGATGAAAACGTTGTATACTAGGCAACAGCTTTGATGGAGTGTAGCTCTTTGGCGTTGCGGTCAAAGTCCCATGTTTGGTACCCCGTAGACCCAGGTTCAAGGCCGGGTGGGGTGACTGCTCTCGCCCTTCGCTACATGGAGTATGTGTTCTGCTGGACATGATATGTATTTCTATTTTGGCTCTTGGCGGACGTGGAGCATGTTAATATATTCCCGTTCTATATTTATACTCTAGTGAATTCCATAAAGAAATAATTATACATTCTATTCCCACTTTCTTGGTAATTAGTCAATAATGCAAGGACTCAATTTACTGTAATTACTCAACTCAGTGGTAAGTGGCCGCTGTGTGACAGTAATTCCATATTCAGATCTAACAAACTATAAATTAATGTTACATGCTAAACTGTTGCCCTTTGATACTAAACAGAAATAATACATAATAATTCTTTTATGTACAACAGTGATCAAGCTACAAGTGAAAATTCAGATTTCATTTTACTTTCATATGAAGACTAACTTCATTATCATGTATCTGTTGATTGGTAGAAAAATGGTGTAATTTGGGATGTGTTTGGTGATTTGCATCATAGTCAGTAAAGCAAAAAAAACATGTTTCTTATTTCACTGTGGGTAGCCTTGTTGAGTGGAAATCAGAGTCTGACTCAGAATGCAAGTAAAAGTGGAACACAGAAAATTACACTGCATTTTTAATTCAGCAGATATCAATTTCCAGATAATAAAGGTTGGATGTTTGATGTGGGTATATTAATCTTTGCCTTTGAGTCCGATCACATCTGACCATTAGGGTGATGCCGTTGACTCTCTTACGACATCATAATCAGGGAAAAAAGGAGGAGCTGGAATGGAGGAGGGAGGCCATGAACAGAAAGAAACAAAGAAAGTGGTAGGTGGGATATTTACATAGAAAAAATGGTTTAGCTTTGGCTGATTGCATTGGGATCATCTGAAAACTCTCCTCCCAAACATTCATTTAGACCTCCATAGAAATCCCGGCGTAAGAGCATATCTCTAAAATGACACAGCACATGCACATAATCAATGTCAGAACGGAGCCCTGCGTGAGGCAGTTTTGAAAATCCTTGTGTTAAAAAGAGCCTTGTTCTGGCCGAATTTCCACTGATTGCCTCGTTGGGCTGATGGACACTCTCTACTTTTCATTCGTTCACCAAGTCTTCCTACACCCAATGTGTTTTCATCACAGCCAGCCTCAGCTGCATTAAGCAGCCGCAGCGAGCCCTGCAGACCCCTCGGAGGAGCGCAGATTACAGGGGAACGCCTAACCCGCGGGAGTGGCGGGCGAGGCAGGCGGGGCGTAGCTGCAGCGCCGCTGGAGAGTGACTGCGCTGCTCTGTATGTGGAGTGCGTCGCGGCGGAAGAGCTGCGGGGCGGGGAAAGCGTGTAGCGAGGACGGCCGCGACACGCTGAGGAAGGCCTCGGTGCGTCGGAGAGCGCAGAGCAGGGATCCCAGCGGCACTGTGCACCAGCAGCAGCGGGGGCTCCATCAGCAGGACCCCGGCCTGATGGGACTCATTACCGGGGAGTCAAACATCCAGCGCCTCCAGCTGCCCCCCCCCCCCACACCCCCATCGCTCCCTCTCTCTCTCACCCGTTCTCCTTTTCATTCCTCCGTTTTTCCCTTTCTCACACTGCCTCTGTCTCTCCTTCTCTCTCTCATTCTGCCCCTTCCTTTTCGTTTATTTGTCTCTTGCTTTGTTTAGTATCGCTGTGGGGTTTTCGGGCTCTGTCTTTTTTTGTTGTTATTCCCCCTGGAAAAGGTTTACTGGAAAGAAAGCATTCAGTGGTAAATTGATTGTAAAGGGCGCTACACCAAATAAATGTTGATTGATTGGTTGATTCAGTTTTATTCCTTTTTCCTCTCTATCTCTTTTTCACTCCGCCTCTCTCTCTCCCTCTCTCACTTCCTTTTCATTTTCTATCCCCTTTCCTGATTTATACACAGTATGAGGGCGCCCCGTGGTAAAGCAGAAAAATCAATTAGCGTTACAATTCAGACAATATTTTATTTTCAATCAATTAATGAAGAAAACGCACTCAATCATTACCTTATTCATGGCTGAAAAATAAAAATAAAAACTTAAAGCGACTGGAGTTATTCCTATTAATTAAAACCTAATTAGTTTTTGAAATTTAAATTTCAAGCTAGCTGCATATTTTCATTAGCAGACAAAACTCCTCACTGTATCAAGAAGTACCAGGCATATGTTCTGTTCACACTTAAATCGCCAGCATTAGTATTATTGCACAGATTAATTTGGCAGGGTACAGTGTGCCCTCTGTCTCTCTCTCCATCTCTAGACATTACTGTGCAATTGTAGCCTCTCCATCCCCGTGCCCTTCAGAAGCACAGAGAGAGGAAGAGTCTATAAATAAAGTGCCCTCTAACTCTTCCACCTGTTGCAGTGATTTGAGCCCATTTCCCGAGATCATGTGACAGTTACCACCACTGCTGGTGTCAGTAACGATTCACACACAAATGTGACGCTAGGCTTCAAGGTTGACTGGGGTGGATGGGGTGGGGAGGGTTGGGGGGTGCTGTTACATTACATTACACTACATTACATTACATTATTGTTATTTAGCAGACACTTATCCAAAGAGACTTCCATAGGTTACAGTTTCATCTATTTATGCAGCTGGATTTTACTGAAGAAATTGGGGGTTAAGTACCTTGCCCAAGGGTACAACAGCAGTGCCCCAGTGGGGAATCAAACCAGTAACCTTTTTGGTTACCACTATGTCACACTGCTGTTATATCAGGGAGGTTCCAATCTGAAGTAGATGTAAACAGCTCTCCAAAGCGAGAATGCTCCTCACTGATCGAGGGGAAGCGTTAAAACCGTACGTGTCAGCAACTGCGGGGCCGTGTGATTGAGTGAGCGCGAGGCGGCGGGGGTTCGCCACGCGCTCACCGCTGACGAGACACACCTGCATCTCGTTTGGCTGGGCGTGTTAGGCTGATGAGGGCCCTTCATAATCAGGCAGAGAAACCTGGGGGAGGAGCAGTCAGCGGTAGCCAGGAGGGGATGCCGGGAGGCTATTTTCTACATTAATGTGTGTGGTTTGGGACTCAGCACACTGACCTGAAGGGGGCGACCTTGTGCTGGGCAGGCTGGAAGAAGAGAAAGTCAGAGAGCGTTGCGCCAGTTAGCAACAGACTATCTAAATGAACTGTAAAAGATTAATTAATTAAGTTATTTCTGAATCTTGCTCAATTGACCGCGGTCTGGTTGGTGGGACTACTACTGGGTTTGCTGGAAAGGCAGGCAGAAATGGGTGTGGGGTACCTCACAGTCCCTGACATAACCAAGAGCAACCAAGCAAACCCCCGAACTCTTCCAAACATCCCGGTTGATGTATTCTTTGGAACGGCTCTAAGGGGTCATCCAGGATTACAGCTTTATCACTACACAGAGAAACCAAGCAGATGCTAAGTGACATCTTTCAGCATCTGTAAAAAGCCTCCTAAAATGTAACACAGACAAGAAACTGCCTGCTCAGTGCCTTGCACCCATGCGAGATGCCCGGTGGATGTGTACCGAGCGCAGATCCGTAATGATTGCTTTTCCCCCCGAGGAGGGGCGCAATGACAGAGGCCGAGCTGACCCGTCTCCCGGCACAGGGCACAGCCAGGCCCCCTCCATCTCCAAACCTCCTCCACACCTGCCCCTGCCTCCACCCCCCCAACCCGCCCCGACACCCCCTCATCACCCCCAGCGCAAACACGCCACACCGCGGTTCTGCCTCCCAGATCCCTCCAGCCCTGCGTGCAGCGGTTTTTTTCAGCTCAGTACGGCTCAGACTGATGGCTGACTCTGCTGCTCTGTTATTTCTGCTCTCATTTTTCAGCCCTGGGCAGGAATTCTTCCAGTCCACCAACGGCAGACACAAGTCTGAATCTTCATTGCACTTCAGTTATTAATCATCGACACTGGGGGTGTCATTCAAATTAATTTTGATGAGGAAAGATACCTCTGCCATGAGGACTCTCCCCTCCCAACTATATCTCATCATCCCTTTCCCCCTAACACTAACTACAGCCCAGAACCTTCCTGTATCACAGCGCATTGTAATAACTATAACCATTCATGGTGAGTTATTTCTCCTTCATCGACACATAGCTGGACTCATTGCGCAGGGAGATCATTTATTTTCCTCTTTATAGCTGGTGCAATAACATATACATATGTATTTATTTATTCCTCTAGATTTTGCCCTTGGTTAAATAAAATATTGATAATCAAAACGAAGGAGCATAATCAATCTCTGACCCTGTTCACAGCCTTTTTCACTGTGTCGTCCACAGTGCTGATGCCCTCTAATTCACCATGTCAAAATGACACTTTAATGCAACAAGCAGGAATTATTCCACTGCCCATTTGGAAATGTATGCTACAGTGCGCTTTGCTATATATATTACACTGTAATACAATTACAATATACAGTGGTGCACTGTGCAGATAGAGCACATTATAGAGCACTCAGGAAATAATGCAAAATTAGAAATTAT
Organism: Megalops atlanticus; assembly: GCA_019176425.1. Taxonomy (NCBI): domain Eukaryota; kingdom Metazoa; phylum Chordata; class Actinopteri; order Elopiformes; family Megalopidae; genus Megalops; species Megalops atlanticus. The sequence goes on from CM032882.1 coordinate 32,077,543, forward strand.
ATACTGTATATTTTTAAAATATGTTATATTTTAATATATTAAAAATGTATATATGTAGGGCAGCCGCTTTAGTCTGAGGAAAAGCTGCCTCTCTTGAGCTCTCCTTGCTTTTAATCTTTCACAAAAAGTCAAGCACGAAAAAAATGCAGAGAATACAGAGCGGTCACCATGAATATTTCCTCTCCGGGGCAGGAACTTGTGATGTTTTCCTAACGTGAGATTTACAGTTATCTTCCCAGCATACCTATGATGGTGACATTAATGCTCACTCACACATCACTCTGTGTTAGGCCCCACAGCTCAGTAACACTCTGCTCAGAGCACATAGCCAAAACATAATAAGAATCAAATCAATCAAATTAATCTCATCCATCTATTTACCTGTTGCTGTATTTAGTTGTTATTAACATATTTGGCAATAAACCGATGGAATTAAATACTAAAACAGATAAAATCCAGTTCAAAGACTGGTCATCTCACAAAGAGGTGGTTAGTATGTGGTGAGATCTCAGAGTTCTAATACACAGTTCTCAGGTGGTGCTGAGTAGCGGGGCTAATTTTTCCATTGTCTTTTTTCAGGGCTTGGTATTGGTAATTTATTGCTTTAAAGCCTCATCCTTAACCTCACCACTTGCCCCTGATCAAAGGGGCTAAAGGTGGGGATATCCATTATGTTGTCACCATTTTTTAACAGAATCGGGAGGCAGACTAGCCTTTTATTTTTTATGGCCAGAATATTCCACATTTGGAACTGACTGTAACTCTCTGAGACACTGAGAGTGGCAAGAAAGAAAGACAGAGGGGAATAAACCACAAGGGGGAGAAACCTTCCACAGCAAAACACAAATGGCCTTCCATAAAAGTGAACTAAAAATGCATTACGGTGATATTTTGTGTTCCCACCAACATCCATACATTTTCTTTGTTCATAATTATTGAAGTCTCCACATTACTAGGCAAATAGCTAGCTAATAAAGCAAGGACATGCTTGCTTACTTAGCTAGCAAGCTACACAGTTGTTTGAAACTGATTTATCAGTTTCAGGATACACATAACTAAAAATTTCATGTCTGCCCTAAACTGTGTTATCAGTTAGATGTAATGGTGCTAGATAATGCATTTGTTGCACTCAGACCAGCACAGTCATGTTGTCATGCAGTCTGTGAGCTCAGTAAGCTTCCATATGCTGCGTCTTTGTGGGTGGGATCAAGTATGGCATCAGGGGTCAGAGTTATCATCTCGGAAAGACAGTGGAGAATCACAGGGGCTTTCAGGTTTGCCTTAAGTTACTGGCTATAGTTTCTGGTCCTGTGGCCCCTGCTGGAAAAGAGGCCACCGGGACCTGACATGAATATGAGATGATCCTTGCACTAGGCAAGTGGAAGGGACTGGCAGAGGAATTAGCCAATAGAAAGAGGATAAGAGAGGGGAGGGGTTGCAGTATGCAAGGAGGCCAATCAGAAGCCAGAGGCAGCTGTCCAAACTGAAGAGCTACAAAATTACAGAGCTAAAGGTTACACTCAACAACAGGGTCGAATAGGTGATGAGGAAGGGGCGGATGCTTCAAATGTTAGGCAGGAAGTCGAGCAGCTGGGGCGTCGACGTAATGTTCTGGGGAGAAAATGAGAGCGCTGTCAAGTGTTCTTTCTTCGAATCAAATGAAGCGGAGAACGCTGCAAAAACCTGTTGGAGCCGCAGTCATAATTCTTGTAAGACTCCCAGAGCGGCGCTATCTCTCCGGATGCTGCTGATTCATGTTTTTTTTTACAAACAGGCCTCTTTGATGTGCCTCACAGCCTCAGTCGGAGCTCCACCAAAGGAACCTCCTGTTCCAGAAGCCTCTTCTGAGGGATTCTAAGGAGCAGGTTCTGAGGGAGCGAGAGGAACACCACCCTGGAGTATTCCTCCCTGCCCCTCCCCCCTCACAGGACAGCTCACAATTAATTGGGCCATCTTAATTGAAATAAAGCTATTATTCACTTCGGCCCCACGTTTTCATTTTGTATCTCTCGCCCTGGTATGATAATTGATTAAGGGAAGGGAGAGGCTGTATCAGTCACAGCCATATCTGGATGGGAAGTGATGGATGACCATCGAGGTGGGGGCAACACAGCAAGCAAATACAGAGCAGGGAAGGCACAGTAAGAGAGAGCAGGAGAGGAGGGTAAAACGCAATGCATCACAGTGCATCAGGAGCAGATGCCTCATGTGTCTGCATCTCGGTACTAGAGGTGCGTACAATCAATGGCTCTTCCCCCAATCCCCTTCATGCTCCATTTCATTACCTGACTGTCCCAATTGTGCATACATACACACAAGCATGAGCATGCTGGCAGGCATGCACACTCTCACACACACACACACACACACACACACACACACACACACACACAGTCTGTGTCACGCAACATTTTCAAGAAATAAATTGTCTATCACAGTCATTAATTAAGCCAAATACACTCTAATTATAGAAGTAATGATTTGTTATTAGTTTATAAGCACCTCATTCATTACAGAACTGGAGAGGAGGGTATAGGCCAGTCAGCCATGAGGGGAGGCCTGGGAGGAAGCAGCAGCCTGGGGAAGAGGGGATGGGATTCAGTCCAGGCAAAAGATTGGGCAGAGAAAGGGGGTGGGACTTCAGTCCAGGCCTCAGATTGGGTGGAGGAAGGGGGTGAGGTTTCAGTCTAGACTTCATATTGGGTGGAGGAAAGGGGTGGGGCTTGAGTCTAGGCTAGAAAAGATAGTGGATTGGGCTTCAATCTGGATGAGAGCAGATTTAGGAAAATCAGGAGCGTGCAGTGCTTAAAGCCCCCCTGCTGCTCACTCCCACCCACCCACAGAAAGTGCGACTCGGGCTAAAACACTCGTGATGCCACGCTTCCCCCCTCGAGCGGTCGGCTGTCTCTGCATGCTGCCGAAGAAACCCACCACGCAGAGAGACCCGCTGCGCTGGAAGCTGCTGCCACACTGAAACTCTGAGATCTTGATAAATGAAGCTCTTTTTCTCCCCAACGCCAGAGGGAAATGAAAGCGAGAGAGAGAGGAGAGAGAGGGAAGAGAGGAGCAAACAGAGAGAAACTGGGGCAGCAGGCGGCGGCCAGAGGCCAGCGACTCCATGCTGGGCGGCAGTTTGTGCGACTTTGATTCCACAAAATTAAGAGCTGGATGCGCGGTGCCATCGTTAGCGGTTGACAGGCTGGATAATTATGACCCTGCAGACAATCACCTGTTAATTACCGACTGATAATACAAACTCAATTAAAGCACAGAAACAGGGGCTTTATTCCGTTTTCCTGGTTCTCTTTTTGTAATTAGTGCTGTTAATTTATTCAACAGGATAAATTATTCTTCTGATATTAAAACCGCATGAAATTGAATAGAAATATCAGATTTAGGGATCACACCCTGCATTATAATGTCTTATAGTAGTAAGCCCAAAAAATAATAACAAATGGCTCAAAATTATGAATGATAGACTTTAATAAATGTTACCCTCCTGCCAATCACAGCTTTGTGCCGCTGCCAGCAATCCACTGTAATCACAGCCACAATGCCGACCTTCATCTGCATGGCAAACACAGCGGGAGTCCGGATAATATCGCAGTGTTTGCGAGAGCTGTTTGTCTGCTCCGTCCTTCTTACCTCCGCTGACTTGCCTTTCCCTGCCTATAGAGCTTGCGCTGCCCTCTGCAAACCTTCCTCTCCGTCTGTTCTGCTGGCATTCTTTGCAGGGCTGCGGTCTTTGTTGACTGCTGAGGACAGACAGCGGCGTGACTCCAGCAAGCGAAGGTTTGACACGGGGTGGAGGCCGCGGGGACCCCCGTCCTCCTCGCGTGGACTCACCACAGCCAATAGGGAGGTTGGGTGGGGGTGATTCACAGCGGGTTCGCCTTCACCTCACGCTCGCGTGCGCGAATCCTCTGAACCTGAAGAGCAAGTCCTGACAGCGGTGAACTCGCAACCTTCGCGTGAAATCTGTACAAAGCAGGAAACTTCAAAAAACATGTAGGAACAGAAAGTTTATAGAAAGTTTTATAGATTTTTTTTCCTACCAAGGAAATCAGATTATGTAGTTATATTTTACATGTTTACTATAAAGGCACCTAGGTTCATTCTCGAAAAATTTAAAACTTACTTTACAACTGTCATTTAAAATCAAATGAATACATACATATGAGCATATTGCTTATTCCAGAATTTGGAATTGAAACCCAGAGAAAATGTGTGGTTGGCCATTCAAAATACACAGCAATGAACAGCTCCGACAAGGGTGTCTGATGAATGCATGGCTTTTCAAAGGCCTCTGCTTGGTTTCCATTACAATGTGTCATTGCAAACACACAGTTATGATTTAAAACCAGAATGAAGTCATATTGAGAGACAGAGAGGGTCGTCTGTATGCATTGTGCACAGACAACGGTGTCGGCAACTTTCAACCCAATCACTCCATTGCTCTGCAGCAACAATTTACTTTTGCATTAAAGGGTGCAGGCAGTGAGCAGTTGAGTCACTTCTGTTGCCAGGGAAACACAAATCATATTTAGAATCCTCCCAACAGGTTGTTAGGGAAACGCAAGCACTGCAAAAAAAAAAAAAAAAAAAAAAAACAGTCTGAGGGAGCTGGTGTTATACAGTATCCCCTGTAATTCTCTGATACGTGAGGGAGAATAAGTTTATGCATTAGTGTAGCGGTAGAGTCCACATGTCACAAACCTGCTTCAGAACTGAGACTGAGACAGTTCAAGTCCAAGTTAGGCCTGAGACAAGGACAGAGAAGAGAAGACCAGGGCCACCTGTGTGAGAAGATCACGGGCCACCTATGTCCATATAATTCAAGAAATTTTAATAGATTTTAATAAATAAAAATCAAATGCAAACAAAGCATATATATATATATATATATAAAACGATGCATTGGCAAAGGTCAATGCCTTGTTTTTTTCCATTGCACTAATTACATCTTCACAGGGTACTTTGCATGTAGAAAAGAGTGTCTGTTTAAATGTCAACATTCAGGAGGCTAATTTTCTGTTTATTTAAATTTGAATTATATGTAATGCACAGATAACCTTGTAAACAATGTCTAAAGAGCAGCATATAAGAGGGCCATGTAGGTTACACATGCTCATTTCATGGCAATAGCCATTTTTGTGACTTACCTAAGTGACTGGAAACATTGTTTTAAGACCATTTTGAATTTTCTGAAAATCACTGACAACATTACACTTATGTCCAGTTTGATGTTGTTTGGACAATCTTTATCTAAACAAAGCCACAATATTTAAAAAAGCGTGGTGAAAATACCCCTCTCATTAATTTACACATATGTGATTGATCGTATTGTCTGGCTGTAATTGTGCCTTTGTGTTAAATGATTAAACAAACTCTCCACATGAACAGCTGGGCCAATTCAGATGATGCTTGGCGTGCATGATGTTTGCATACCGCCACGAGCCAATCAAATTGCGGCAGCTGCATTTCTTGTGTAATTTACCTCTCTTCATGAACCATAGACCTAATCAGCATGAAATGCAGTAAATGTGAGGGGTATTTTTTCCCACCATGCCTCGTTAGATATGCAAATTCTGAAGTTGTCATGTCAACAAATGTGGTCGCCACAAACCTCATGATGCAGCACTTGCTTTTGATGGCATTTTAAACACCCAACACGTCTTGGCCATTGGCCCCAATTATATTTGACTTGCAAGGTCTTTATACAGCTCCCTATCAAGTCTTTTTTAAAGATGTTTCATAAACATTATGGCTGCAATTAGCCAATAAAATTGCAGCTTTTTAAGCGTATGGGTTCATGCAATTTTTGTCTGTATTGTGATATATACTGTGCAGTTGCATGGTGATACATTACAGAAAGGAGGCAAATATAAGTATGTATGTTTCTCCTTGACCAGTGAAGAGCAGATTTAGAGATGCAGACTCCCTTTCAGCCAGTCAGGTTGACACAGAAGTGTACAGATGATGTTAAAAAGGGAGCCGTCACTAAGAAATGATAGAGACTTACACTAACCAGATGGCGGAAATAAATTAATTCACAGCGGGTTTGCAAAGAATAAATTCCCCTGTCAGTTCACTGCTAAATTCCTCAAATTGATTTCCGATGTTTTTTTAATTCCTCTTGACAATTCCGCAGCCATGCTGGTTCTTCCAACAGTTGGAGACAACAAATATTTATCAAATCTCAAGCTATATTTATCTCTGCGCTGTACATACAGCTTAGTCATCTTGCAAGACCACGCAATGGGCAGGAGCATATGTGTATGAGTGTGACCCTATGCATGAAAGATAAAATAATAACAATGTAAAAATAAAACAAGATTAAATCAGAGGTACATAAGACTTAAGATGCTTTGGAAACAACTGAATTAAGAACAAAGAAGAAACAAAAAAAAAGACCTACTGTGTAGAGGTGGACAACCATGTTCTTCTTCTGTTAAAAGAACAGCCATTTAGGCTTGGCATTCTAAAATGCCCAAATGCCACTCATCACCTAAACATGCACAAACTATAGGGTATGAGCTGGAGTGGTCAGTGTGTGTATAGGCATAGTTCCGTTAATACTTGTGCAAGAAATTTATCTGAATAGCTGAGGAAGCACTGAATGACAGGAAAACCATATAAGATTAGTATTCCAGACTGGAAGAAAACATTTTAAGAAGCCATATTAGCTGACAGAGGTGAAGAAGAAGAGAAATTTAAATCAGAGCCAGATTCATACAGATTCAAGTCACAGCAATGTTACTTGACCTATGCCATTCTCACCAACACACACTGATTTTCAAAATTGCATTGTGCCGTACATGGCTTCATTTCAGGTAGAACGTGCTCACTGCTTGGCAGGTCAGTTGGGAGGGGTTACTGAGGATTCAGACATTCGTTCAAACAGCCTAAAAGATTATCTGAGAAGACTGTTAGTCTTTCGCCGCAGTCTTATTGCACTGTCTGCACAGGTCGTGATCGCAATCATACATCATGAGACACACCTGGGAAGTTGGGCCTGGAGGAGGCTGCTCTCAAAGGGCCAGTTGCCAGCAACCCCCTGGGGCATCTCTGTCAAGCCCTTGGGCCTAACACCAGCTCTCCAATGTTTCGTCCAGTTGAGCATTCCAAAGAAAACAAACAAAAAAAGAAAATCCCTGTGCCAGGAAAAACAGCAAGTAAATATAAACAAAACCCCTGGTTATTGAAAGGGCAAAACACACAAGGAGTAAAACAGCACTGTCTCCAAAAACCAAGTGAGGTGAACCACGAAACAATACCGATGCTTCGGTCCACAAACAGCAGCTACTATAATGCATCCTAATGCCAACACTGGAACTCCCATCTCCCCTGACCCAGGTGAGGCCATGTTTAACCTGTGCTACAGGGAAGTGACACCGCCCCTTTAGGTGGCATGAAGCCAGTACCAAAAGAAAACAAAAAAAAACAAAAAGACTGGGGAGATAGCTGCTAGCTTATACTGGCCAGAACCAGATAGATCTACTAGTTAGCCAGCAGTGCTACAAAGTGGTCATGAGACTTTTTTAAAGGAAGTGTCAATCATAGCTTCATATACACAGAGGCCCTTAACAACTTGAAACACCGTACAGTTTCATTGATATCTCAAACTCAATTTGAGTTATGTGTGTACAGCACAAGTATAAATTTTTTAGACATGTTTTTTGACGTCTTGCCAGATGAAAAACCACCAAAAAGACTTTAATCAAAAGGGGAAAAAAATTGGTGTGTAACCCACAGAAGACAGAATTGTTTAAAGCATGATGAAAAATCACATGCCCCTCAGAATTTTGTTGAATTTTGAAAACCGTGAGCAACTGTCAGCATCGCAGCTTGGTTAACAATGCAAAACATCAAACAATGTTTCTGTTTGAAAAAGCAAGACTGAGGAAAACCTGAGGCCCAGGAGTCACACCTGACATCTTGTCATAGCAGGTTGCTCTTCCGCTGAAAGGTGGCCGCGTGCCGACGGAGGAGGGGGACCGTGTAACAGGTGTGGCACATATGGTCCTCGCACTCCGCAACAGAGCTGACAAAGACGCGACACGGGGAGATTAGTCGTCTTTGTTCCCTTCCTCTCCCCGTTGGTCCTCCTCCTCAGAACTCCTCAGTGGCAAGCTCTCCATGCATGGGCCCAGAGGTGAGGGAGAGCTGGTGGCCCTCATGGGTAGCTAGGTCTCCGTGACCTCCGTGTCCTTTGACCCCCCTCCGCGGCACCCGCGGTGCTAGTTATTACCGCTGCTTTTAATTAATTTCCGAAACCTTTCAGTTCCGTTGCTTAATCATGTAATTATGCAACCTGCACTGTACAAACTGCCACAAAGTCATTTAAATGCTAATCATGCCCCGTTCATCCTCCTACTTTAACCAAACTCAGCGCTACAGAAATTAGGCCCTAATGAGTGTTTTGTGCATTCTTTCCTGCCAGCCCGCAGTCACCACTCCTTAAAAACCCTGCCCCTCCGAGGAGTCAGTTTCGAACAAAAAAAACCTTCAATCTCCGAGCGCAATCAATTTGAGGGAAGTGTATGTCCCAAAGAAGTCATTTTCCAATTGGCTACAGCCCACACTGTCAGGACCCAATAAAAATCACCTCGCACTCGACTAATGCAGCCGACAGAAAAGGACGCTTAAGCTCACCGAAGGAAAAACACAGCATAGTCTGGAGGCAGCTCCTCTGGGAGGTGCCCTCTGGTCTGTTAATCACTGTATTGATAAACACTCTCTGGTTCCTCTCTGTTCCCACACACCCCATTGATCCAAAGCGCACTGCAACCGGGGTCAGGAGAGAGGCCTCCGCCGGCAAAAGACCGATAGCGGATGGCGCATCGCTGTGAGAGTAAATAAGGGCTCCAGATCCGCCGTAAGGGCCGGATCCCCAGCCCCGCGGCGGGGGCCCCGACGACATGGAGATAGCATGACAAGTGAAAATGACACACAAATAGAAAAATGTCAGTCTCAACAAGGGCCTTCCTGCAAGGGCACCCCTGCGAGTGGATCCCAGCAAGGCCTGGCGAGACCCGCACCAGAAGGGCTGATTTTAACTGACAAGCGGGCAGAAGGCAGAACGGCTCCGCCAGCCAGCTTCCTCCTGAGGGCGGGGGGTGGACTCTCGGACCTCCACGGGGCAGTCAACTTTAATTCTGAGGCGTTATCAAACAGTCCATCTCAGGGGGCCTGTCACTTTTATTTATTTGTCTGCGGATCTATCTCTTCATCTTTTTATTTTGCCAAGCTCCAGCGTGAACTCTCTCTAACATTGCCATCAAGAGGCTGTGTGTGTGTGTGTGTGTGTGTGTGTGTGTGTGTGTGTGTGTGTGTGTGTGTGTGTGTGTGAGACAATTTTTCTCATGGAGGAAAGGGGGAGAATGCAAGTCACCATGCAGAAGTCATCTAAATAATAACAGACACACATACACAAACTATTAATGACTGTGAGGGGTTGAGGCTACAGTGTGATGCAGTGGTTAAGACACCAAACTTGTAACCCAGAGGTTACAGGTTTGATTCCCAGATTGCACACTCCCATTACGCCCTTGACCAATCCACTCAACCTGATTGCCTTAGTTGATAACTCAGCTGTATGTGTAATTTACAGGTATATGTGTTATCTTGTATGGCTACTTAACATACAGATAATGCATTTAATTAAGTCTTTTGTATAGCGAAGGAATATGTGTGTGAGTAATGGGAGTAACAGGTCCCACCCATCAGGGAAAGACTGAGTGAGAGACCCAGGCAAACACAGTGATCATGGCTGTGCGTTTTTCACATCCTTCAGGTTCCTCCATCCAAAGCCGTCTGTTAGGTCATTATTGAACCTGTTTAACTTATAATCAAGGTCAGAACGCCTGTGCGCTCCTGATCCTTCAGTGTGCATGACAACGCCAGCAATCTCCTCTCGCCATAAATCTGAGCACCGAAGACAAGGCGCGCCGAGTTAAGAGTTCCTGCGCAGTAATTATCCGGCCCTGCACGGGAAACGCCCGCGACTAAACCCAGCAAAGCAAACTTTACCGCTCGGCGCCGGCGAGACAAGATGAGAAAAGTGCAGGATCCACAAAGGGTCGTTTGTCATGTTTTTTGCTTTTAATTACTACCACATCCCCGCGTCTTCCCTCCCTGTGTTTTTTTTTTTTTCGGAGCGCCGTGTGAAATGTGCAGCTCATTAGTCTGCGTGCCGCACCGCCGCCTGTCAGCCCGTCCTTCACATCTCACTGCACCGCTAAGAAGTCATTTACACCGCCGCTCTCCATATGGTTTGATTACTATTCCACAACAGTAACTGACGCTCATAAAAACGCAAGACTGTCAGCTTTTTAAAAATGGCATTATCCAGCTTAATGATGCAGCACTTTAATAGCATAGCAAAAAAAAAATGTAATACAGCGGGCTGCTGCTGGAATAATGTCAATGCGAGATAATAAAAGGACTATTTGTCATTCCTAGGAGTGAATGGCATATCAGCGGAAAATCTTAACCAGCTGCCGCTCACTTGTTGTTGCAGAGATAGAGATACAAGCACACTTGGCTCCTCGGCACCACTTGCCCTTGCAGATAGAGCCACAGTAGCTATTATGGATTTGCCGAACCTGAGCTCCACCGCAAAAAAATTCTTCATCGTGGCTCCAGCTACGTTGCGCCTGCACATAGATACATATGGTAGATCTAGATATGTAACAATATACATTTTCCTTTCTTTTTTCCCCTCAGGCATGATTCAGAAAAACTAAGCTGCACTGAGCTGATGAAATTGTTGCTCGGTTGCAGACCTAGTGGCAGGGTCGCTGCGTGTTTTAGCACAGAAACACACGCCGGAGATGCATGATTAATTGTGCTCTAGGAAAGGACAGACACAAAACAAAATTAAAAAAAAAAAACTAAAGACAGATTACTTCCGTGGGGTAATTGATATCCAAGGCCATTGACAGTGCCTGTGGTACACAGCTCCCCGTTTAGCATGCTGTTGGGAGCCAGGAAAAACAAGTGCAGGAACACACACACACATGCACACACTCTCACATCCACACTACCACACATGCATGCATATACACCAACACAAACATACACCCACTTACACATCTCTACCAGCTAGCTTGTACCTTGTCTGACCAACTATTGAAACTTGATCATTCAGCACTTCTATTATTGTGACTGCTTGAATGGATTTTGCCTGTGTTGTGCCTCACTTGTAAGTCACTTTCGATAAAAGCGATTGCCAAATGAATAAATGTAAATACACACACACACACACACACACACACACACAACCTTAACAGACATTGCTTACTTGAAAGGGGACTTCTGTCTCATTCCCAAGAGCTAGCCATACACAATTGCAATACAGATAATGGTTTAAAACCGCATCACACCCTTGAGTTATGAATAGTGCTTAACATCAGCTTCACAGTTCTTTTTCTCCCAGTGTTTGCTTGGCTTTTTCCCATTTTATCAGCTTGTTGGAATCGGCAGTTGTCCCAGCAACAGCCCCTATAGTTGCACAGGAGCACTGATGCGTAACAAATGCACTCCTCTGATACACTCACATGCAGCCAACGGCTATTTTGAACACTACTAGGCCCACTGTGCGTTACAGTGGTCACTAGAGGATGGGCACATCTCCACTGACATCATCCAAGTAACTTGCAGTTGCCTCATTAGCCACTAGAGGGTACCATAGCTTCAAGATGGGGGGTGGCAGTGTAGCATAGTGGATAAGGAGCTGGACTCCTGACCACAAGGTTGCTGGTTCAATTCCCCGCTGGGGCACTGCTGTTGTACCCTTGGGCAAGGTACTTCACCCCAAGTTGCCTCAGTAAATATCCAGCTGTATAAATGGTTAACGTTATAACTGATGTAAGTCGCTCTGGATAAGAGCATCTACTAAATGCCAATAGTGTAATGTAATGTAAAGATGAGGGGACACTGGCCAAGAAAAGCAAAGCAAAACAAAGTTAACTGCATGCCGCCTCTGAGGACACCTGCAAATGACACAGCTGAGTCTCAAATCCAGGCCTGGGCTGTAGTGTGCAGCCTGAACTTGGGACAAGTTCCCCTGTTCCTGAGATCCCCTCAGGAAAGGTGGTACCCAGCAATTTGTGATGCGGTGGCTAGTCTTCATTTCAATAGGGAGTTTTACAACCATCCCTGTTCTTTAGCCATTCTCTCTCACATGCAGTGTTTGGCCCTCACCTTCTATTACTCTCTGTGCTTGAAGTGGTCCTATATGTGATATACACAGCCACACCAATAAATTGTTTAAAGATACTGCAGTACCCACAATAAATGTCACAAGTGATGTATGCCAGTGTTTAAAACATCAGACGTCAATACCAGCAGGGCAGGGTGCCAAGGCAGGTCTACAAGGCAGCATTGTTTTTGATTTTGTTAGTGAGTGTGTGTGTGTGTGTGTGTGTGTGTGTGTGTGTGTGTGTGTGTGTGTGTGTGGGGCATATGGGCATTTTATGTGCAGATGATGAAAATTATGAATTTGTGTTCTAGGGACTGTTGTATCGTAGTATACTTGGCTTTTGTAACAAGTGCACAAGTTAATTTGTGGTAGGGCTTGAATAGTGTTATGCTCACACTCACTGGTCTGGGAGTGTTGTGAGCCTATTCTGACACTGTTGCTCGTGTAAACTGAATGGATACACTTTATGTTCTGTTGTGATGGAAGTTGCTCTGGATAAGAGCGTCTCCTAAATGCATGTAATGTAATGTTTGTGTGTGTGAGAGAGGGAGAGGGGCAGATGGGCGGGTGTGTGTGTGTGTTTGTGAGTGTGTGTGTCTGTGGTCAGAGGGGCAGGTGTGTTTGTGTGCGCTATTTCCATCTCCTCGCTTGATTTTCTGTCTCATGGCAAACGCACGCGTGGTTGAGCACATTCTGATTGTCTTTTTGGTCTCGTTTTTTATTTTTCTCCCCGTCTCTGGCGGAGGGGAATTTAAAAACCATTTCTCTGGTGCAGAGACAATTGAAATAAAGCAGCGTAAGATGCGGCATTGGTCTGGAAGACAATTTCAGAGGCGTGAGGGATGATGGGCCCGGCACAATTAGAAGAGGAGCTCAAAGCCAGGGAGGAAGGAGAGGAAAGGAATAAATTGTATGTAAATTCTAACCTTTCCGTCAACAGCGGCAATCAGCACCCCCGCCGGCCCTGCCTGAAGCAGGGTATTTGTCCCGACTTTGAGAAAGGGTGCTCCAGAATCCGCTGACTAATTACACTTGTAGGATTCAGTGGCAACTTCTCCCTTCACATTTGAAAAGTCAGGGGCTTGAGGTGTACTCATTAATCAAGTACTGTGTGTGTACACAAACACACACATGCACACAGGCAAGCACACACGCGCACACACACACACACACACACACACACACACACACACACACACACACACTTTGGTGCATCCTTATACAGGGAGTCAGAGAGTCAGAGGCTTTTTCTCTTTGTAATGGTGAGCCAGCTTTAATTGGAAGTGACTGTGTTCTCTTAGTATACAGGTCATATCTATTACTCCCAACCTTCAACACTGTATTCAGACTCTTCACTTCCTTCTCACTCGGTGTCTTTCAGACCAATATTTTAGTAAATGTCAGGTTATCCTCCAGACTACAGTATCAGGGTATTGTTAGCTTTCCTTTAGCCTTGCCCACTCTCTTGCTCTCTTACTTGTGCCCTTACTGGTGGAAACACTTACAATTTATACCATCTTTCACTGTGTCAATTTGGATATGGCTCAAGGGATTTGGTCTGTCGATAGGTCTATCAAAGATGCAATACCTTTCACAAACAAGTATTCTGAAAAAAAGACAGAGGAATAGGACCAGACCTATGTCACAAGTACCTCAACATAGCATATGCATGCATGCAGAGCAGAGAACAATACACATACACACATACAGTACATGCACACACATACACATACATGCACACATACACACTTCTACACACACACATACACATACTCACACACACACACAGAAATACACATACACATACATGCACACACATACACATACATACACACACACACACACACACACACACACACACGCAGGCACGCAGGCACGCACACACATACACAGCTCTCAGTTACAGTTGCTTTATTCCCTTCTGGGTTGATTTTAGTGTAGGCAGCACTTCGACTGCAAGACCAAGAAGAGGGATCCTGACACAAAGACACTGGGGCCTGAGCAGAAAGCCTTCCTTTCAAACACTAATGAGCAGGTAAGACCTTTTCTCTCTTATTCCCCTTTGTTCAGAACATTCGCTGATTCAAAAATGACAGGAACTCTTTTCTCGTCTGAATGCCTCGTGCAGCAATCCAGTGTCTCTGTGCAGTTAATTCCCCACGTTTCTTTTTCCCAGTCAAACACGAGTGAGGCCCGCCTTAATGAAAATGAATGAGTCACTTACCCAGCCAAGGGGGTTCCATCAAATGAAACATCTGTTGGTCTTTCTGTATGACCGATCTGGGCTTGTCCAACGGAGTTAACGCAAGGACAGTGCCGTCGCCCTGGAGAATCGTAATGATATGTATGAAGATGAAGAACACACAAGCACATGACTGCTCAAATTACAAACGGCTTGGACTTTTTACTGCCCCTGATGTTAAATTGCTCTCTCTTTGCTTCCTTATCATTGCAGCCATTTCAGACTGGCAGGCAGAGGAATACTGAAAACATCAGTTTGTTTCTGACACAGTCCTGCCTCTGTGCATTAATATGACCATTGGCTGGCTTTCAATTAGCTTCCTCCAGACATTCCTCCAGACATTTGAGCAGGATGTCTTGAATGATAGTCAACCCTTGATCTGCAAAGTCCAAGTAGATAGGTAGGCATATAATTTGTTCATAATAGAGATTCAAGGGATTCAAGATATCTACCTTATCTATGTGGGAAAAACAATAAACAACATAATGTCAGGGGACGGGTGCAGGTAATTACTGATAAATAAGGTACAGATACAATGAAATGCCAGAACAAGTTTGTGTATTACACAAAATATAATAATATTGTATTGACTTGTGGCATCAATTTAAAAAGTTATTTTGATTGCTCATCACATTATAGTGTTCTCTTTATATGTCTTTTCTCCTGGCATCTGAACTGCCATTGTCATTTCTTATGAGCGTTCTAGCTGTTCATCTCAATGAGAGAATAAGCCACATCACTAGTTTATAAAACTGTTAATGTGAGAAGTGGAAGGCAGTCCTGGACATTATTCTGTGGTTAGTGTTCTTTTCCATCTCAGTGTCTTACAGAAAAAGTATCTTACAGAAAATAGGGAAAAAAAACTATGGTTGAAAATTAACTATATGTACACACACACAAACACACACATACACACACACACATTTATATGTAAAATATATTGTTATGTAAGAGGTGAGGCTGTCAATACCAGTTGGACTGTTTATGTTGCCAGACAATCAAACACACAGTGTGCAGTGATGAGGAATCCTTGCAGCAAGGGCAGGAAAGTGAATGCTTTGAGTAGGTGCAAAGGAAGAATCCACAGGAAGCAAATGCTGAAGTACAAAAAAATGAACACATAAGACATTTCATAAAGCTTCAATTCATCATACGTTGAGCAGAGACCAAACCAGCAGAGTGCCTGCCATTTCAGCAAAGCTTTCCTTAAGGGAGAGCTGGTAATAGCTGCACACACAATCTTTTGGAGATTTTCAAAATGAAAATACTATCTGAGCAAGTTTTCCCAATCAACAACCCGTTATGCTGCAGACAACAGCACAATTCCCAGCAAATCAATCCTACAAGTAACAGTGCGCCTTTTCCACTTTAAGAACTTGCTCACGCACAGATGCATCAAAACTGACTGAAGTGTGTTAACTTCCTCTTGAAATGTGTAAGGCATGAGGCAGAAAAAGAGAGACAGAGAGACGGAGACAGGACCTCCTGTCCACCTCTTTTTAGTCTTTTTTCGACTGCAGACGGCCATCCCGGGGTCACCCAGAGCCCAGCAGATCGGGTTTGTTTAGAGATTGCAGGCACAAGAGGTTGACACGGAGCGGTGAAAGTTCGGTCCCCTCCTGCGAGAGCCGGTGGTGGCCGTCCACGCGGGTCATCGGCTCCTCCTCCAGGCACCTATCGGCGGCGCCGCCGCGCTCACGGATCACGGAGCCGGGACACAGCACATCACTGTCACATCTCGCCTCGCGCCGGACACCGGAGGTGACAAGCGTGAGTAACGTGCTTCCTCTCAAATTTTATAAAGACACGCACCCAGGCACCCTGGTGCAGTACACACACACACATGCACCATGCACAAACACTCTTCATTAAAGCAGAAATCACGGCATCTTCCCCATTGTGTCTGTGCACTTTGTTGTGGGAGTGAGTGATGAAATTGTCTGGTTTGAGGATGCATAAAGAGATGAGATCAGTGGATGTTGTTGTTGTTGTTACTTTCAGGATGAAAGTATAATGTTAAGTAAAACTTCTCAGTACCAATCACTTAACTTTCTTCTTGCTCCTCTCTCTGCAGCAAAGGTTTGCGCAGTTCACAGCCACTGATAGGAAAACTTCCAGACTGAAAATGGTTTCTTAAAAAAGACAGAGGAAGAAGAAAACCAGGCTGTAAGTGGAACTCACAGATTTAAAGTGTTTTCATTACGAAGCCAGAGGATGTTGTCACAGAAGATGAAAGTAGAGCCAAACTCTCCAGCTCCTACACTTTCACTGCTGTATTGTCATTAACTGCCTCCCTCTTCAGACCAGTTTCTTCAGGCCAACAAAGTTAATAGGCAACATCTGTGAATTTCAGAATGTGTCGACATAAAAGTAGTACTAGGTCCATATTTTAGAATGGTATCAGTGTAATTTTCACAGCGGAAGGGCTATTGGTTGTGGATCAAGCCAGATGAAATTGACCAGTTGATGGTTTGTTGTAATGCATCCTCTGCTGCTGTGGGGGAAAGCATTTTTTTCATGTTTGTGCTGAAAGGCACTCAGAAACGTATCATTTAGTATCATTTACCATGTTATATATCTGACACACATATCTACAGCTGGGAGGTTGAGAAGTTGCAGAGCCATATCTTACCCCAGCAGAATGACTACGTAAGCCACTCTTATCCAGAGCAACTCGCATAGCTTACAATGTTATCCATTTACACAGCAGGATATTTACTGGGGCAATTCAGGTTAGCTCGCGCAAGGGACAACAGCCAAGCAGTCACCCACCTGGGCCTCAAACTAGCAGCCTTGGGGTTACACACCCTGTCCCTCACCACTACTCTACTGTTGCTAAAAACCAGTAATCTGTACTAAGCCCTGCTGTATATTTTTTCACCTAATTAACCAAATCATGCTTGAGCTCCTCTTCATGAACATACATTCTTGATTTGTCAATGGAGACCGTTGAGTTCTCATTGATTCCTGGGAGAGTGTCAACTTTCACATTCATTTTGGGAGCAACAGCAGAACTTCAACATGGGTGCAAGCACCTTTCACAAAACAAACAACATATCAAAACAATGTGATCTTTGACCTAAGATTAACACCTCATCAATGCACACAGAAGCACACGGTATGCGAGCGCATTGCTCCATTAAATAAAGAAAAGAAATGCATTTTGTGAGAAGAGGACGACAAAAAAAAAAAACCTAAAAACCCGGGCAGCGCAAAGCAACCCACTTTAGTTTTAATTCCTTCACGGGTCTGAATTAACGAGCAAATAAATGAACGGTTAAATAAAGGCGGCATTGCCACGGCGTCTCGTTAAGGGGGGGACGAGCAACAAATGCAGGCTGCGAGAAAGCCCGGCCGGGAGGCACGTGGCAGCCCGGGCCTGATTACAAGGTGTAATGGATGGTAATGGCTGTGCTGATTGATGTCGGCCGCGCTCCTTTCGGTGGTCAGAGGGAAGCGGTGGGCGGCCTGTTCCGTCGAGGGTAATTATACACTGTGTGTGTGTGTGTGTGTGTGTGAGATCATTGTCCATCTGCTGCACAATCTAAATCGGTTTAAGAACAAATTAAACATTTACAAGGCCGGGGGATTCATTTATCGATGAATCACGAGCGCTTTGTAAGATCGCGCGGGGGGCTACGCCGCACACCGGGCGAACGAGAATGAGAGAGAGAGATAGAGAAAAGACAGAGAGACAGGAGGATGGAGATTGGGAAAAGAGGGGACAATATGCTAAGAGTGGGTGGGAGGCAGAATAATAGAGAAGGTTTCAGCAATTCGGGGTTCATCCTTTCAATCTGTCTCTGAGAATAGACAGCACCAGCAGCCCGCCCCATACCACTGTCCCACAAGTTTAAAGGGTGATCCCTGGTGCAGTTCAGGGGTTTGATGTGGTTTATGTGATAGACAGGAAAAAAACTATGATTAGCGCTCATCTGCATAAACTCAGAAACACCCAGAGCTGAGCTGCTGAACTAGTTCCGCGAATTAACTACATGAAAATCCAAACAGCACTTTTACTGAACTTCTCTCCTAGAAAGCAGAGGCTAACCAGATTCCAGCGTGGAGGAGATTACTGAGCAAACATACACTGGAGGAGACAGCCCACTCTGCAGCAGAATGATTGGCAGGTCTGCAGCGGGAGTCAACACATGGCTGCGTGGAGCCGGGCGAATCGGGCGGGGGTATTGACCTGGCACGTGCTCAGAACCGGCCTCGCCCCGGCCACAGCGGGGCTGGTTGCCAGTGTGAGCGGTGCCACTCACCGGGAGGCATGACCTCCACTCCTCCACTCCCCCCACCGCGGGGGATCCACGCTCACGCCCTGCCATGCACGTGTCAGTTTCAATCGCGCCCACACCTGTAACAAGCGCGCCGGACACATCACCCCGCCACGTTTCTGTGTTTCGGGCCAGGTCCATGCCGCCAAGCCATAAGGTGCTGTTGGCTCCTGCCACACACACACTCACCTGGGTTTCCATGTGATAACACCAATTAAAGGCCCACTCCAGTGAGGGCTTTTTTTTCACCCTTCTGCTTCGACCCCTACTCAAAATTTGAGATTTTTAACTCACACACTGCTACCGCTTGCTGGGCCTACCTGTGGGTTTCAAATTACAGTGGACATCAATTTTGAAATATCCTCTTTTTTTGCTCTCAGGGCTGAATTCTGTGAAAGCTATAATTTGGTTTGTTCCGAGAGTGGGAAGTATTTCTCAGTCTTGCTACCTCCCAGCCAGGAGCAGGAGGTATCCTAACCTAATTACCCTGATTAACCATCAGGATGTTCTACATTCCAGAGTTAGCCTTTGTGTTATGTTTATTTCTTTTTTTTTTCATATAAATCTATTGTTTAAAAAATTATTCTGCCTTCCAAAATTGACTTTCCAGAAAAGCATTCCACACTGAAATTTTTATGAATCAAATGACAAAATAAAAATTAACATAAAGTATTGTTTTGCAAAAAAAAAAAAAAAAAATAAAATCAGCAATGTTTTCAGATGGTGAATGTACAGGAGTTCTTTTTAGCCCAGCCTCCTGAGAAAAGGACTCAGAAAGCACAGTGCAACTTAAATACTCAGTGATTCAGGCACTGGAGGAAGTCAAAGAAAAGAAAACACATGAAAATGAGCGCTATATCCTCATAGGCCGTGTCCCCAGTATATCTCTCCCTTGGTGGATCTCAGAAAAATCCTTGTTACAAGATTGACTGCCAGAATGTATCATCTTGTCTTTAACGCAAGGCTGTAACTATCAAAATGACATTTTGTGGGAAGCCGCTGCATGTTTAAATGTTTTAAGCAAACCTTGTCATTTGGAGCCCTAAAAACTGATGTTTTCATGGCAATTCCATTGGTTTGTTCCATCCTTTGCACTTCTGTGGGTTAAGTTTCTCGCTTTTCCAAATAATTCAGCTAAGTATACATAGTGGCCCAAAACTACTCGTACCTAGAAATAGTTATGCATATGTAGGTGTAGCTCACTTGTTAAGACAAGTTGAACCCATGGAGACTGTCAGCAGAAGGTGAGGTAGCAGAGAGTCACAGCATATCAGAAATATTACTGGCCATCACTGCAGTATCCTCCCCCAGATTGTTAATGGGTTGACTTGAAGGAGACATAGAGGGAATCCGTGGCTTAGAGAAACTAATGTTTACTGATATTGCTTACTGGAACTGTTTCAGTAGGAATTTGTGATATGCATGAAAAAAATCAAATATGTACATTTTTTTCATTTATGAAGCAAACCTCTTTAATTTCAGTTTGGTTAAAGGGAAAACAGTGACTTTGGAGATGGTAATTGAGAACTGTGCTGCTCCCGGGCCCTCTGGCGTCGGAGGGGTAAATGAAATCCCACTTGAGAAAGAACTTCACCCGGCACAGGGGCTCGGCTCTGGTGCAGTTAGCAGTTTGTCATACTCCCGATGAGCGTCACTGTGTCAGAGGCTGCCAAGTTGGCTCGGGCTGTTCGGTATCGAACCTTACGACCCTCGCGGTGCTGAGGAAAGACATGGAGCCAAAACCACACACACACCACAGCGGCGCAGCATCACTGAGGGGAGCCGGTCAATTTGCCATTCAACTTGAATGGATAGACTTGTGTTCTATTGTGCTGGATAAGAGCGTCTGCTAAATGATTGTAATGTAATGTAATGGTCACTCTCTCGTTTCATACAGGACAGAACAGAGCAGGAAGTGGAGGACTGCACACTGTGAGGAAGCCACTGAAAATAAGCTGGGAGTGAGAGAGAGAGAGGCACAGGATCTGAAAGAAAGAGATGAGAGGGAAGGACAGAGGTTTTGGGAAGATGAAGAGAGAGAAGAGACAGGGAGGGGGAGAGAGAGAGAGAGAGACGGGCAGGGCTGGGTAAGACTTAGCAGTCCCAGTGTCACACACTCCATCAGTCAGGTTTTACTGATGTTAGGCTGCGGGGTTCTTAATCTGCTCTCTCAGTGATCACCAACCCCTCGCTGAGCCATCATCACCCCCTGCCTGAGACACAGAGAGAAGAACTGAGTGTGTGTGTGTGCGCGCGTGCGTGCATGCATGCATGCATGCGCGTGCGTGTGCACATTAAATCAAGAAGGAAATAACTGCTACAGCAACAATGACAAATCCAGCAGATATGGATTTTAATACAATAAGAGTGTAGCATTGCTGTGGAAGAGGGTATAGGGGTACAGAACTTAAGTTGGAATGCAATGAAAGGGTAGCCCCAAACCCAACCCCCCAATTTGGACACAGAAATGCACAGAAACAGAAGAAAAAGTTGGAGATTTCATGGAGGACAGGCAGTGTGAGCAGTGGTATGTGTGTGGTTTGTTTTGCTTTAGGACAGGTGTAGGGATTGTCTGTTGTCTCCTCCTGAATTCTCCCCCCAAATCTTTGCTAGGATCTTCAATTATCACACTCAATATGCCAGTAATGTTCAGACATTTAATACACAAATCCCTTTTTCTTTGCTGTTTTTTCTTGCAGCAACTGACTTTTTACTGGACATTTGCAGGAAAATAAATGGTGCTCATTTTTTCCTATGATGAAAATGGGCACAAAATTGTTCTGTTAAAACTTTTATTGACTGAACGGGATTCATTTCACCAAGTGTCCCACATTCATAATGTCACAGTATGGTCACAACACACTTGAGTTAGAAGTAAATCACCTGATAATTGAGCAGGCAATAGCCCCAGTTCTTCACTTTAAGGGAATTCACAGCAAAACTATGAATAAAACCCCTCAAATTAAGAGATAACTTTCTTACAGAGAATTTGTTTTCAATAATTCTGTTATTTAGGTGCAGTTTGGTATCTGCGGTATCTACAGTACTGCTACAGGGGCTTTTGCAGTGTGGTTATGTTATAGTTTTTCATCTTTCATCAGTACATTAAAGCCACCCATCCTGAAAATCTTAACACCGAGAAGAAACAGGCAAGGAAAAGATGGTTTGAAGGAATAATTAATGGCCTTGGTTTCCCTTGATAGAACATAGATGGTAATAGGCATATGAGTTGCTTGTGTTTCAAAGAGGGCATTGAAGGAAGAACTGTTCTATATGTTCCCTTTTCTCCATTCTGCGTTATTGTACACTGAGGTGCCGTTGCAAGCAACACGATTTGTCAGTGAAAAGGGGAGGAACAGACAGCTAAAACACTCCTCTAAGAATGAGGACACTTCCTGAGAGAGAGAGAAAGAAAGCGAGAATAGACTGATAAGAAAAGGGAAAGACAGATGAGAGGGCCTTGAGCTGCCCTGCAGATAAACAGCTCTTTGGCCCTGACGAAATCAATATCAGCACCAAAAAAAAAAAAGTCTTGCTGACAATTCCAGGCAGTCTTTGGGTCACATAAAATTGACAATCACGGGCTACCAGCTGAAAAGAAGCTGTAAAGAAGGTTCCAGCAAAAAAGCCTTGAATGATTTGTAATCAGACACTGAGACTTCAGGCTGATGGTTAGGCAAGAATCATTAATTTACACCAAAAAATCCCCCACTGGATAAGAAGTATGGTTAGGTATAAATCTGTGTCATTTTTCTGCCTTGGGTTATGTATCATAGTGTGAGTATCAAATTGAAAAAAAAGGTCAGTACCATTCAGCAATCACACTGTCTGTTCTGCAACTTTCAAAAAATACTATTTACAGCAAAAACAGGACTTCTAAATCGTTAAACATGCAATTAACTAATGAACAAACATCTACTTCGACATTATTCACAGATTTCTTAAAATATTCGTTGCTTGTCCAAATTATGGATTTAATTGAGCAAGAAAATGTGGACATTTCATCTTAGTTTGTTTCTTTCCAATTAGCTGTCACTCTGACTTGAAGGGACTCAAATGCAGGAGAAATTATACCTCCTTTGCTGCTTCAGTATCAACACCTACAAACCCTGAGTGTCCTGTTAACGAGACTGAGAGAAGAGAATGCAAATATATTAAAATCAACTATAAATGGCAGGTATAAATGTGCACATAGGCACACATATGTTTATGCATACACACACACACACACACGCACACGTATGCACACACACACACACACACACACACACACACACAGCCCTCTAAATTGTGATAGAATGCACGGTACTGTGAATAAATAACACTTCTTTATGAAATGCAGCCTAGAGGAGGAAAACAAGAGAAAATTCATTTCTTGAAGATGAAGTGCAATCACTCATGGACTCGCTCTTGTGTTTTTTTTTTCCCCCTCTCTGCACCACCCTGCTTTCTGTGTAATTAATCAAATTATAAATCATGCTTTTAGTGTCTGTTCACAACATAATTAATATTTAACCGCAGCAAAAACAAGCCGTTTAACTCAAGAGGCACGGGGCTGCCTCTTGTGAGAAAGTGACTGTGTTCTCTTGATTAAGCGGAATGGCGTAGCCACTGACTGAGAGGGTGACAGACAGGAAGGGGGGCAAGAAAGGAACATGACTAACAGAACTCACACCTCCATCACAGACTCCAGTTTGTGAAAGATTGAAATGCAATGTGTAACATGCAATTAAAGCCCTAAGCAGTGAGCCAGGTGTCTGCCCAGCTCCCATCCTGGGTGACAGCCTGAATTAGACCACCCTGTGACTCTCCATGTCCATTTACAATGCTCCACCTTTGCTGCGGAGCTCGCTCTCCCACCTAAACACGACTGCACAGAAAGGAAATATATTGGAAAATATTGAGTAATGTGTTGTTCAGCCCAAAAAATATATTGCAAATACATTTAAAATATATTAATACATAGCAGAAACACACTGCAATATACCAAAGTGGCAATAATTTACATATATTAAATATATTGACTGTGCTAAAAATATATTCTCTAAAATATATTCTCAGTATATTATTTTTTTTTTTCTATGGGCAGACCCTACTTTCCAACACAGCCTGCATTGTGATAATTAACACTTCACACTGCTTTCCTTCATATTCACAGCTCACAGTTCTATTTGGCTTTCGTCTTGCTCTGTAATTGTCATACATCCGAAGTTGTCTGGGACAAGAGTGGTCTGCCAAGCGGAGAGGTGGCCATGACAATCCGCTGCATCCAATGAGGTGGCGAAGCTCCTGCTCCAGACAAGTCGCAAACAACTGAGCACAGAAGGCCTGGGAGATCCTTATCCCCAGCAACTCTGCTGACACCAGAACCGCCGAGAGAAACAATTCAATTATTTCTTGTCAAGGAAACAGGGGCATCCTCCATGTCCTTCACCGCCATGTGATCTACAGCGGCAAAACCATCCAAGCGCTTCTCTGTTTACAACCAAGCCATTTCTCTGTGTCAGACGGAGGGGATGAGCAGCCCCCCCCTCCACCCCCCCATCCACTCCCCCTCCACCTCTCTCACAGTGATGGCATTCACTTCCATTCATCTGTGTTCTTTTTAATGTTCAAATTGATTACTTCAGTTCTCTTATTATAGATCTACAGGGGTTTTTTTTATAAAGAAGATAAAGCTTTTCATGTTCGACAGGTACAACACACACACAGATGCGCACACACACACACAGGTGCACATACACACACACACACCCACACACACATACACACACACGCGCACGCACACGCACACGCACATGCATGCACAACACACACACACACACACACACACACACACACACACAAACAAACAATTACTACGACTCGCCCTTCTGAAGTGCAGAAGCGGGTGTACGTGGCGTTTGCACTAAATAACACACATTAATCATTTTAATTGAAAAATAAAAAGCCAGAAGGGAGACGTGGAGGAGTGCATCCTCAATCTTACGCTGATCACACGCAGCTTTAGGGGGTCAGGCTCACTTTGGCACAATGCAAATAAAATGCACCCAAAAAGCTCTGCAAACAATGATCACTCAATACTTAAGTGAAGCAAAATTCAATGTGCAACAACTACC
Source organism: Megalops atlanticus (assembly GCA_019176425.1). Classification (NCBI taxonomy): domain Eukaryota; kingdom Metazoa; phylum Chordata; class Actinopteri; order Elopiformes; family Megalopidae; genus Megalops; species Megalops atlanticus. Next base: position 32,102,389 of record CM032882.1, read on the forward strand.
GTGCTAATGAGAATGCTACCTCTCGCTTTCTCAAATCTTGTAGTTTTAACAAGCCAAAGGGTATGGAGCTTGCAGAGGTCACCAAATTAAAACTGTATGAGTAGCCAGTGCTGTTTCTGAAAGCTATAATATTTATAATACTTCTTACTGTGGGCCTAACTGTCAATGTTAAGGCAATACCCAAATTGAAGGCTCACAGTTAAAGCATTGCTTAAAAAAATTAAACAGCCTGCCAAAGACTAATGTCCATCCATAAAAATATGATGCATTCGCCATTAATAAAGGTCTGCTAATGTAGGCTAGTAATAAAAACTGTCCTGAACGCTTGTAGATCAACGTGCATTATGTTTGTTGATTTATGTTTATAAATTAGCCTCTACAATGGTAATTCTCTATTGTAACACGCAAGAAAGATGTTACGATTATTGAGATATGGACAGTACATGTTTACATAAACAGAAAGGCCTGAGTGGGGGTGAGGGCCATACACTCTACCTGTCAATCAAAGTGTTTGCCCACTTTTTCAAAAGTATACAGGAAAGTCATCCATTTAAAGAGAGTAATTTCCATCATTAGGGCACATTAGCAAAGGAAGCCATTGTGTGCTTCTTCCCTTTCACCCCTTAAACTAATGCTTTGATGCATTTCCCCCGTAATTACTCTGGCACATTAAGACTGAATGGAGTGTTTTTTTAAAGCCTACAATTCAACAAATGGAAGATATAAACAAGAAACACAGGAACCTGGCCCCTGTATGATATTAAAATTGTTCAAATAACATTTGTGTTAGAGGTATCCAAATGTGCTTTGAAGGCTGAGTGTTGGTTCCTGACAGATTGCTTCATGTAGTCCGTGTGTAGTCCCTAAGGAGACAGAAGCCAAATAAAAATTAGTTCCCCTCTAAGTTGCACTCTCAAACCAAAATTTTAAACCCAAAAATTAATAATTCAAACCCTCAATTTCATTAGTCCCACCCTACAATTACCAATTCAAATTAGAGTTAATAATTATTCACCATTAATTATCAATAAATCCAAGCTTGTAATAAGTAAATTGAGGGTTAAAATTAGTAATTTGGGCATACAAATTATTCATCTCGGAACTCAGATTAGTAACTAGAATACCAAGTAGTAAATGGTGGGTTTAAATTATTGAATTGTGGTTCAAACTAGTCCTTTGTGGGTATTTTACATTTCTCATTATTTTGTCCTCTTAGGGCTTCCTTCTCCACCCTTCTTTGCTTCATTTTCATATAACTGCAATATTTTAAGAACCATAAGGAGCAACCCTGATGATAGCTCCAAGCCCTGACCTTGACTTTTTTGACAGTTCTCTCAAAGTCTCTCTAGAAAACTCTAGAAGCAGCCAATCCTTGATCTTTAGCAGCCATAACCCTAACAAATCAAACCATCATGGCATTCTCTGAGTACTGTCCTCACATGGGTATGACTCCTACATGCCCACTCTCTAAAGAAAAAAGGGAATTTTTTCAAATATTAGAGGGGATAACTTCAGCTCCAATTCAAGCCTCTCTGGTCCCTTCCCATGTGACCATGCTGTATCTCATTTTGCATTCTGGTGGAGGCGACATGTTATCCACAAGTTGCACCTCCTTCCCAGCTTTTCTGTACCCCCTCCAGACTCACAAACCCCCCACCCACACCCTTACATCATCCTCCAGAGAGGAAAAATAAAGAGTAAAGTGCTAATAATTCAGCTAATAGAGCAGAATGACTGAGAATCCCCTCCAACCCCCTCTGCCCCCCACCCAGAATCCATCATACTTTGCATCTGTTGTTCCTGGAGCTACATGTCTGACAGAGCAGTCCTGCCTCTGATAAATACGCTTTTCAGGCTCCGAAGGCGTCCTATAAATCTCCACAGACCCTTCTCGCCTCCCGGTACCCCCGGGACTTTAAACAGCCCGCGTTGAAGGACTGTGCCTTTAGTCGAACGGAGAGCCAGCTCTCCCAGAGCGTTCTCTCCTTAAAGTCCGACCACATTACCGAACATGCCCACTCGCTGTGGCTCATACCACACACGCTCTTTCATATCTCTGCATTTCAGCAGATCTAATAAACACCCCAGAAATCTCCTCCAACCGTTCCCAGTCTGCACACACGTTCTCTGCCTCGCGATTCAGAAGCAGGAAACATGCATGCAGCGCCACCACCCCCCAAGTGCAGTATTTGACACTTGCTCTTTAATTCGGCTCTTGTTTAGTTTGAGGGGCTCTGTCCGCGAACAGACGACAGGTTGGGGGAAGAAGAGCGACAGAGAAAGAGAGATATATATAGAGAGAGAGAGAGCAGGAGTCAGGGAGAAAGTAACAGCTCACACAGGAAAGAGCACGGCACCAGGAAGGCAACCTTTCTCTCCATGCCAAGGGGTCACAATGCCACAGCCTAATGAGTAATTAAAAACAAATTAAAGGTGTCCTTTGAAAAGGTTCTTTCTTGCCACTTAAAGAGAATTAATTATTGCTCTCAATCAATGATGCTATCAGGGCCTCTTCATTGGGGGAGGTGGCACCCGCCGTGATTAATGGGATGACCTTCCCTTAAGCTCTGGCTGCAGTCGAAAAATCCATTCCTCCTGAAAGTGACCTCCGGGGCTGGAGTCTGGGCACCACCCCTGAAGAAGCCGCCTGCATCCCAATGCGGCACCGGCAGCCGGCGTGCGGGCAGGAATACCCGCAACCACTGTGGGGGCTCGTTAGAGCACCTTCTGCTGTCATCACAGGAGCACACAAGGAAACCCAAAACAGTCTCACGTTGGATTCAATATGGAAGCCCGAACTGCCACAAGATTACATTGCATTACATTACATTACATTACATTCATTTAGCAGTCACTCTAATCCAGAGCGACTTCCAGCACAAAAGAACAGAGGTGTGTCCATTCCAGCTGAATGAGCAACAGTGTCAAACCAGGCTAACAACACTCCCAGACCAGTGAGTGCGAGCATAAAACTATTTAATCCCTTCCACATGTTAACTTGTGCAGCCTGACTAGACTAAAATTACAGTACACTATTGTCATTTGGCAGACAGTGTTACCCAGAGCAACTTACACAGGTTTCAGTTTTACTTAATATCCATTCATATAGCTGAATATTTACAGAGGTAATTTTGGGGATAGTACCTTGACAAAGGGTACAACTGCAGTGCCCCAGTGAAGAATTGAACTGGCAACCTTTCAGTTAAGAGCCATACTCAGATCAACTTCCCGGACTCAACAGTACCAAGGTGGTGCCACATATGTTAGCAGCAAAGCTGTACAGAAATATGTTGTGTTTCTTACCATTGATCGGTCATTTTCACCACAGATCAGTAATATTAAGATATGTTTAGAAAGTTTCAATGTAAGACCTGAAGGAGAAAAATCAAGCTGAAAGCAGCTTGCAGGAAATTCGCAACTGCAGTGTGAATCCCCACAGAGCTGGTGTCTAATCAACGCTCCAAAACAGAATCACGTCTTAAAAAGCCATGCGCTATTTTAAAAGCATGCGGCTAATTCCCTGCTTCATGTCTGCGGTTGGCTACGGTAGCTTGCTGAAATCAAATGACTAAATGAATGAATCAGAGCATCAGTTAGGCCAGCAAGCCAAAAACACATTCCTTCAAACCCTGCGAAACGGGTCAGCGAAACCAAATGTACAGTCTGGCTGTATTTCATTCAGAGCTCATGCGAGCTATCTGCAGAACACTGCAGCACGGTCACATCATCAGAGCAATTTCAGTTCGCCTTAAGCCTACTTATCAATAATTGTACAGACGAGGGAATGGGGAGCACGCTACGCAAAGTAACCAATCCCTCTTCTTTTGGGGCACTGGGGGTACATGGGGGGGAGGTGGGGGAGCTCATAAAATAAAAATTCATGGACTCACAGCTGCACATGGCTTCATTTCATTTAGCAGGGGATCTGCAGTAGTGACATCTGGCACGGCTCTGCACCAAGGTGTCAGAAACAATTTACTAATATCACACGCGCTCGACGCTCCCGTGAACTGTCTGTCACAGCTCAGCCCTGCCTGAAATGATCAGAGATGGCCACCGCGTCTTTAGATCAAACCTCACCGATCGCTTGAAGGGGAGAGGAGAAGAAGCTGGCTGTAAATATGTAAAGATGGGGAAAGGAAAAAAAAAAACATTAAAAATAAAATAAGCTGCTCTGACAGGCACAGAGTTTGGCGGGTCCAGCAATTTCAGAAGTTTCCAGTAGTCCCTGTTTGTATTATTAATGCATCGGTGGCCACAGATGACGGCTGTGCCTTCTAAACAAGCATAACATCTGGCCTAGTACCAGCTGCACGGAGCTCCAACATGAAATGCAGGAGCCTAAAGAGTGACAGCCACATGCACTGCATATGGGGCAGCAGTGTAGCTTAGTGGTAAGGGACAGTGCTCGTAACCGAAAGGGGGCACTGCTACTGTTCCCTTGGGCAAAGCACTTACCCCTCAGTAAATATCCAGGTGAATAAATGGGTAACATGTAAAAATTGTATCCCGTGTAAGTCGGTCTGGATACAAGCATCTGCTAAACAACAGTAATGTAATGTAATATATACATATGTGGAGCAAGCAGAAAAGAACATTGCCAAAATAATGCAAGATAGTGACACGGTCTATTGTGTTTGTGACATGTGCAGTAAGGTACGTCAAAAAGAAGGGCCTGTGCAACTGTGGTGAAAATACAATGCAGACTGTGACCGTCTTCACTGTTTTCAGTGTCTTATGCATTCAACCCTATATGTGTATCAATGAGACCAATACAGTGGCTATTGAGATTATGGGGTGATACTTTTCCTGCAAGAACCTTTACACCTTCATTGAGTTAATAAAAAATGTCACCTTGGTACCATGGAGTCTGAAGTAGTCCATAGATGGTTGTCTCTGAAAGAAAGAGCAATGGATTGCAGCCCGCTGCTTTGTGGAGCTGTGGGGCACAAGACAGTGCACATAAAGTTAAAGAACTCCCCACAGTCATTGTAATTGTGTAAAGGCATTCAATTTTCCCTAATGAATAGTGTACAGGCTGGTTACTCTCACAATGCATCTCTAAGACCCCGGAGGAGAAGACACACTCAAGGCATTGTGCAACTCGAGATCTAAAATCCAGCTCCAAGTCTCAGGGATTGGGGAACAAAGGTCATCAAGTTTCATACAGTGGTTATTCATGTCCAATTTGCTCTTACTGTATTATGTACTCTTGATTCATTAGGCCTTCAAGAGCTGCACCTCCAAACTTGCACCTCCTCAGTTGCAGGTGTAGTAAAATCTATCCTCACAAAACTAATGTGTGACAGCAAATGCATCCACTCAAACACACAGTCATTCATGTGCACACACACACACACACACACACACACACACACACACACACACACACACACACACACACTTATACACACATTATACACACACATACACACACATATACACACACACGCACGCACACACATATGTGCACACACATACATATACGCCCAAACACATACAAACACGCTTACATGCACACACACACACACACACACACATATAAACGCAGGCAAACACACACACAGTTGCTCTCTTGTTACAGGTTACACAGGGTATGTGGTTAATATGCTTTGTACATCAGAGGGATACATCCTGCTCTTTTTCTTTTGTGCATTAAAAATCCATAATTAAGCTGGAATAGAAAAGCTTACAAGCGGCTTATTCTTATGAGAAGAAGATTAATTACATTATGAACATTTTTATATATAAACAATGCCTGCATAGTTGAAATTATTTTAAGCTGAATAAGATCTCTTGTTTGTTTGTTCCTTGTTATCAGTGTACTTCTTGTACAACATTCTTTAAAAATTCAGAAGTGTATAACAGAGGAATATTAAAATTATTTTGTTCTGTGTAAGCATTTTTATTCTAAACTTATCAGCTGGACTTGGCCCCCATTAATATAATCAGACTTGTAAAATGAATTTATTAATCACTCACATAAACATCATTGACAGCCTTAAGTGTTTCCCCCATCAGAGAAAATGGCTGGCTGTTGCTGGTAGCTACCATCAGCATTAGAGAGTATTCCTGCATTACACTTAGCTGAATGCAATCCTGGACCAATGGTATCAATTGTGACTGTTATGGCAGTCTTAGGCCAGAAAGAATGAATGTGGGTCCAGGTCAGTCCATCAAATAACATCCAAAACTGATGCAACTATAAGTTATGATACATACTTCACATATAATTCATATTTCACATATTACATTATTGCCATTTAGCACACATTCTTATCCAGAGTGAATTACATAGGTTACAATCTATTGTGTACAATATACATTATTCTTGTATACAGCTGGATATTTTACTGAGGCAGTTCTGGGTTAAGTACCTTGCCCAAGGGTACAGCAGCAGTGCCTGAGCAGGGAATCAAACCAGCAACCTTCCGGTTACGGGCTCTGCTCCCAACCACAATGCTACACTGCTGCCCCGATTAAATAACATCTTCCCTTTTTTATTTATTTTGAACTCTATCTCTTCATGAATACTCGACATTCAACTCCCCTCGGTTTGCTGCATGCTGAGCTAAAGCTAATTGTCCGGGTGTTTTGGCTCCTGGGTGATTTTTTGTTTATTGTTTCACTGTTGTGCAGAACATTCAGTTTCTGAGTTCCCCCAGGGGCATTGAACAGTGAAAGTGTGCCTGACATGAGGACAGCAACTTCAGCCTCAAACTCTTGGGCCAGAGGTTGAAAACTCCTGCTCTCCAGAAGCCTCTCAGAGAAGAGCATTAGAAAAAAAACAGCTGAATAATAAAAATGAGAACGCAGCCTTGCGTGAATTCGCAATATAATACATTAGAGGTGTTATTTTTTTTTTAGATGTTTCTCAGTTTGGCTGGATTAATCCCGGCACCCAGAGAGGGAAAGGAAATGTAATTACACTGAAGGATTGCCAACACACGTCTCTATGCCTACCCCAAGAAGTTCTGTGAATCTTAATTTACTACTTATCCTGCCGCTCCAAAACCTGAGTGTGGTTGTGCGTGTGCACGTGTGTGTGTGTGTGTGTGTGTGTGTGTGTGTGTGTGTGTGTGTGTGTGTGTGTGTGTGTGTGTGTTCACTTCTTCTTTTCTGTCCTACAATATTGTGTTTGCTTAACCACAGCAAAATGAATGCATATTTCACCTCAAATAAAACTGCAATATAAAGAGGAGATTACACACCCCTATCGACCTGAACCCTTCATGGTATGTTGTACTATAACTTAATTCTCATGTCAGGAAAAACCCGAATGCACAATTTCTCAATGCATGGAGCTTTATGTGATGCTGACACTTTAAGGAAGTGCGCCATTTTGTGTAACAGTTACTCTCAAGTACAGACCTGCTGTACCAAATGGTGCTTTTTTGGCCAAGTCCACCCTTTGAGGATATCAATGTCCTTCGTAAGGCACCAAGACTGGATTGGACTCTCCACAAAGACAACAAATCAACAAATGTGTTAACTGAAGCATGACATACAGCTGAATTCTTCCAGTCAAATTCATGTTTAACCAGAACAAGCCAAGCTCAATAGGTAGCAGCATGCAGTCTCCACATGTTCATAAAGGCTGCCTTTGGTTAAACATTTATTTTGAGGCAGTGAACTGCTTTGAAAACTAAGGGAGAGCTCCTGGTTTTGTGTCTTTTTCATGGTGCCTACAGCAGAGCCATGCATGTCAAAGCCAGTATGGTCATTCAGAGAAACCAAATTTGATTTTGCAGTATGTAGCACCATGAATTCAAATGTATTACTATTAGCTTCTTCATCTAAGAATGGGTTTCCAGTGATAACCGAGGACAATGCACCATCTCATGTGCTGATGTTTCATCCCGTGCCAGAGAATACAGAGTGTTCCAACCCTTTCCTGAGGCTCTGAGGAACAGCAGAGAAGCTCCCCTCCAGTCCCAGAAATCCCAGCTTGTGAATATTCCAGCCCCCGAGGTGTCAACACCAAAATCTGGGCCAGGGACAGATCATCACTGACGGATCAGAAACGGTTAAAGCCTCGATTCACAACCATCTCTGAGGCTTAAGTGAGGAAGGGTCCTACCCATAGGAGCAGCACATATATATCGGTGCCTGGTTTCTGTGTATTATTTTAATGCTGAAACAAGGTCAGAGCAAGAAAAGGAGTCCAAACAGAGAGAGAGAGAAAACAGCAAGAGGCATGAACCAAGACTGTCTGAGCTTTGAATGAGATGCTGAAAATAGGACTGAACTCTTCAACTTCCTTGCAGTAGCCAAGCTGTCCACTGGAGACTTATTCATTGTGACAAACAGAGAAATGCCCATCAGAAATCCCATGACCATTTTAGAGGATGTCAACCCCCCATCAATCCCCCCACCCCCTGCCGAAACCCATTCCCCTTCAAAATATAGACACACTTCTACATGCTCTCAGCATTTCAGGGCAAAAAGATTCTCATGATCAAAGGAACTGACACAGATATTGTTGTCATAGCAGAATATGGCCTGCCAACCCTGCAGGAACCAGGAGAAAATGTGAATTGTGGTTCTCTTTTTTTTGCCCTGTATATTTGAAAGAGCCTCTCCAAGTGGTATGGTCATTAGACTTAATTCTTAGCTCAAGGGCACTCAGTGCCAACATCAATCCAAACATACCCTCAAAATATGCATATATCATTTCCGTAATGATTTTTTGTACAAAAAATGCAGGATTTCAGCACCCTTGTAGAAAATTACTTTCCACTGTGACTTCATGTTGATGATCAGCATATTCAATATTTTATATAAGATCAGTCAAATGTGTACATTACCATTTTGATAAATGTCAATAATAAAGATTTTGAGGGATGCTGGCAGCCTTTATGAAATATAAATTGTTTTTTTCCAGGGTTTGGGTGCAAAATATATTCACATAAGAGACATCTAATGTTTGGATGCTGTTTTATTTCAATTTTTTCTCATTTCTGAGTGGTTGGGGGTCCCCCAAGGGTGGGGTTTGTGGCACCAAATGTCCAAATTCTCCCAAGAGTCCTGACTGAAAAACACAGGTGAAACAGGAGCATTATAATACTAGAAGCTAAGAATGTAACCATGGGTTACTCGTTTATTAGTACTAGTGTTGGTGGTAGTAGTAAAAATATGAGATAAAGGACCTGTTGTATGCTGAGAGACAGTATTGGCATTTTTAACATAAATAAATACGAATTACTTAAAAAAATATTTTGGTATAAAAATATGCAGGATCCTCTATGGACACTTCTGTGCTGTTTTAAAAAAAGATTGACTTTGATGCCCTTTTGCAACAGAACTCACATGCGCCTACCACTGAGGCTGAGACAGGTTCCGGAGAGAAAGTTCTGGATTGCTAGGTTTTACAGGACAGAAACATTTGATTTAACTTTGGAGCGCTTTTACCTCTGTTGACCCGATTATTGGAGGGGAAGGTAACGTACACAACCATGACAGAAGGCGCACAGTTTGCGCGCGCACACATAACCACGCATTTCTGTCGACTGTGGCTTCGCAGGGGGTCCTACAGTGAGACGCAGTGTAATCCGCATACAGGAGTAAAAGGATAAAGCTGAAGTGTGGCCACACACACCCCCTGCAGAGGACAGCGCTCCCATGCCCCCGTACCCTCCCCATCCCCACTCTCTGGGACTCCGTCAGTGGTCTGTGGAATCTCCCATCATGCCCCTGTGTTTGATCTGTACATGGCCTCCTCCCCTGGAGATCAGAGCGGCTTAGCTGCTGGAAAAGGGGGCTGTTGGCTCAGGGTTTTACCGACACCTCACTCTTTCCCTTTAATGTTGTTGTCACATAGATTTGCACCCCCCCCACCACAGCTTCCATAGAGCAGTAATGAATTCATTTGCATGTCCCTGTTCTTTTCCACTCCCTCCTTTCTCTCACAGCGTAATCCTTGCTGCACCCGAGGCGACGGGAATACATTTGGTGGCTTCTTGGCTATTTAGAAATACATAGACACATCCCAAATCTGGACACATCAGCTATACAGTATATGGTCTTTCAGGATAGATGTATATATATATAGAGAGAGATAGTGAGAATGACAGACAGAGAAAGAGATAAAGAGAGATGCATATATATTTATGAAAAATTTCTCAAACTAAAGACTGAAAATATATGACTTCACACCCTCCCTCTCACTCTCTCTCTCCCTCTCTCTCTGTATCCATGAATACCGCTTGATATGCAATACTTTATGAATACCACCACAAAGCCCCCACTGGACTTTAATGTGATTGCCAAGCTGAAATAATTTCTTTTCCAATTTTGTTTTATTATCAGCGCAGGTACTTAACAAGGGCACTTGATGAAAATGGGCCTTGTTATATGGTGCGGTGATATTCAAACAAGCTTAATGGGGTTTAATCTGGTTATGCCTTTCTTTCATTCGTTAGCGATATTTTTACACGCACACACACGCTCTCACTCGCACGCAGATGTGAAAACACATATAACTCTAATCAAATTCGGAATAAATTACCCAAATAAAAAAAGAATAAACTTATCTCTCTGAAAACAGATTATGCCGGCGAGCAGACCACTGAAGCCTCTCTGCATAACAATGCTGGCAAATGTCCAGATGGGATTTGCTTCAACTTGTAAACTCAATGTTATTTTATTGCCACATCATTATTGTTGCCGCTCCTACGTTCAGTGCATTCCTACTAGAACACGCCCCTCTCATAGCATTAGCTGCCTATGGACGGGAGTGCAGAGTCAAGCCCTGTCCACAATACAAACAACATCTTATAGGTGCGGTTCTTCACAACTGCAGAATCCTGCCCTCTAGAATTGAGCAAAATGATTGTATGCACTTTTGCACTTTATTATTCTTTTGCTCTCAAACTCTTGAATTCCCTTTTTTTTCTTTCATCTTTTTTTTTCATAAAAAAAGGAACTAATTTGTCCCCGAGATAAGTGAACTCGGAATTCGGCCGCTAAAGTTGCTGTATTATTAGTTTTATCTCTCCTGAGTCAGTGGGAATTGGCATATTCATTAGGCTCCCTCACAAACCGTGGCTCGGCGCGTTCACCTGAACACCCTCTCAGCAGGAAGGGACAGCGGAGCGGGGCTAAGAAAGAAGCTGCACAGTAATTATTGGCCACATTTCTCATTAAAATAACACCGCCACTCTTCCCACACTGTGATTTCCTAACCCTCCTCTCTGCTCACTGTCAGTCACAGACTGGAGGCTTTTCTTTGGATGCAGGAAATAAGGTGAACTCTCCCTAGGCCTTGCTTTCTGTCTGTCTCCCATCTCCTGTAATTTCCTCTCAACCCCTCTTCTTTTTTGTTAAACTGAAAAAAAACACATCTGCAGCGCAGTCCTGCTCTGTCCATCGCCTTTTATTTCCTCTATTCACTCCCTTATTTTCGTAACCTCCTCAAATCAGCGGCTGCTTCTGCCAGCTTGCTCTCTTCACACTCCAGCCACTTGAAAGAGTTTCCCACTGATATCAATGAAAATCACCAAGACCATTTAAAAAAACGGGTTTACAAGCTTTCACAGCTCTTTCTACAGCACAAGTAGAACTCTTTATATGGATTTTTTGCTTGTGTTGCACTCTGCCTCACTTGTAAGTTGCTTTGGATAAAAGCGTCTGTCGCACGGATAAACGTAATGTAAATGCACAAGGGTTAGGTGAACTCCAGAGAGTAATCTGTGAACCCCGAACCAAAGCAGCAATGAGAAAATAAATCCTCATTTAACTGTCTGTATTATTACATTTGCACTGTGATTAGTTTTTTCTAATGCACGTTTCTGGGAACATGTAAAGCATTTTTCAAGTTCTTAAGACATTGTACTGTACTGTGACTCAAAAAACCATGCTTTCCAAACTGTCAATATGGTTGCATTAGTTTGTGTCTCCTCTCTAGTTCTTGACATTCCATTCCCTCAGTTTTCTCACATTTCATTTGAAATGGTCTGGCAAACAATCTAATTCTTATTCCTTCTAGAAATGCCCAGTTCATTATTGATAAAGGCTTTATTTGTGTCAAAGTCATGCAGTACTTTATTGATGATCATTTTGGCAATGTTCAAAAGGCTGCACGTGAGAAATAGCTGGGTTGCATGGAAACTGAGACTGGTATGAGACTTGTTAGTGGAACAGGCTTGTTAACTGTACTGTATCTTGGTAAAGGTTACAGTAGTGGGCTTTTTCCAGATGGCTTTCGGTAAGGTGGTTTTACAGGAGTTTCAGGTAAGGCCCAAGTCAAGGAAGGGGTAAAGGTTATGTATCAAAACAGAATTATAAAGACCAAGGTGTTCTGTACTACTACTGTAATTTCCCTTTTTCCAAAATTACATTACATTACTGTCATTTAGCAGATGCACTTATCCATAATGACTTACATACATTACAATTTGTTTTTAGGTGTTATCCATTTATACATCTGGATACTTACTGAGGCAATTCTGAGTTAGGCGCCTTTTCCAAGGGTACAGCAGCAGTGCCCCAGTGGGAAGTTGAACAAGCAACATATTTATAAATTTGTTTATAATATAATTTGTTTAGTTTACTGTACTGTATAGTTCTCTGATGAATACATTTCTAATTCTCTTCTGTATACAACTATTAGAAATCTGTTTTGCCATTATACTGTCAGTGTTTTGACAGAAATATGTCTCTGTAAAAGTGGACATAAAGGTAAAGATTTGCATGTCTAACTTGCTTTTGTAAATATACTTAGTGGTTTTGACTTGTATGTTAACACTTTTGAAAAATGTGCTAAATATTTTTTTAAAATGTGCATAAGTAACATCAATAGACTGTAATAGGTGATGTTGGTGGTAGTGCTCCTGTTACTTGATAAAATGCTCTTAATAAAAAAAAATGGAGAGGTTATCAGAGAATTAAGAGAATTATGACTGCGGCCCTCTTTTGAAACATTAGTTGAATTCTCAGGGAAAAGATAATTCATGGCAATCTGGTTATTCACAGTGAAGAGCAGCCAATTACCACCAATTAACTTGGTGAATGAGTAATTTCATACAACAATGGAACTAAGTGAAATTATTCAATTAAAACTAAGTGTATCATTTCAAAGAAATGAGCAAATGGTGAGTTTAACCTTTGCCCCGGTCAGCACCCTTTGAGTGGAAGATGAAAATTCAGTCTGTAAAAAAAACCTATATTTTACTTTTATGAAAATTTGTGTTAGGTTATTGTAAAAGACTTGCAAATCACCCTGCTTGCTTTTAGACCATAACCCATTCTTTCCAAGCTGACGTCTGCTCATCATGTCTTGACCAGTTTAAACCCCTGGTAGGTAAAGAGAGTTCCCTTTCAGGTGTAGCCCAGGTGGGCTACACAGATGAGAACTCTTGTAAGAAGCACATGTGAGCCAGACTGCATCTGGTATAACATTATTATAAACTTGCATCAGTTTTTTGTTCTGTCATGCAGTGCTTTGTTCATGAAAGGTCTTCAGCCATTTCTAAACATTTATTTTAGCTCTAAATTTTCACAGTTAAAGCCATTTTTATAATTCTGAAGCACAAGTTTTCATTAAAAAGCTATGTGGCATATGCAAGAGGACTCTGAAAAGTGATTGCAGTTTTTTATGTTATGCCATACACTATGAATGATGTAATCCTACATCTCATGGGAAGTCAACAATAAATCTACAGAAATCCCTTCATTTACTGCATGTCATTATAACGCAAGTAGCACACATGGTTACTAAGTGGTCCTTCATACCATTATAATACATATCAATTTATTTGCACAAACACAGCCCCACCCCCAGTTTAAACCTCACCCATTATTATTTAGTTGATGGTCTTTCAGTTTGATTTTTTTTTTTTTCCAATACCAGCAGAAGCCTAGAGAAAAAGGCCTGGTTATGTCCACACCCTCTTCCCTCTTCCTCTCTGTGTCTCTCTTTCTCTTTATCTGCTCTCGTAAAATACATCAGTGTTTTACTGCAGCTCCACACATAAAGCAGTAACTCTGCTTCAGCCGTCTCTCTCCTACCCACTGCAGCGGAGAGACGCAGAAGATATACGGGCCCCGGTCTCCTTACTTCATTTAACATGTTGTCTAATTTATGTATTCATTTGGTCTCTTTTATGACGCTGGTGATTTTTTTCCCCTCCGTTTTAAGTGCATTGCTCCAATAATTTAAAGCTTTAGCCTTACGGAGGACTTAACTGCGAGGGGAAAAAAGAAACGACAGAAAGTAGAACAAAAGGGAATGGCTGAAGGAAAGGGAGAATGGGAAAATCAGTTTTGGGGTGGATAATATTTCCCTCACTAATTCACAAACTCCAGCTGCCCTGGTGTTATTGCTTCAGGTCTGGATTTAGGAAATATACACATATTTATAAATGTACTCTATGGAAGTATATCTACATTACATTTACATAGTATATGCATATCACATGCATGTGAACTGTTAATGAAATATCAGAAAGGTGTAGTAACACCATAAATATTGTCTGTGATAAAGGTAAGGACATGAGTTAGTAAAAATTGATTTATTACTAGTGATCTGATTGAAGGAATACATTTAAAAAGGAGTAGGATTGTTGCCTCTTGCTGTCAATGGGCCATAACAATGAAGAATTAACACAGTCTGGTAACATTTTGTGTAGGGTAATTAATTCTGAAAAAGGAGGTCATATCTGGCTGGTCAGACTATAGCTACATATTGAATTTCCTTCAAATTTAGTGTTACAGGTAACATTAGTCTTTTGTCAAGCTAGCTTGCAGGTTTGTTGTACATTACTGCAATACTTTTTTATGCTAGCTAGATTCATTCACTTGGTTACACAACCTAGCGAGTGCATATTAGTACAGTTAATCATACGGGTTTCTCCATCATCTCTTTGCCTTTCCAACCCTTACAATGCCTTAGCAATCACCGATCAGGCAAAATCAACATCTTAATAACTTTACTGAATGTGTTTCTATTGTTTATTGGCCATACACTTCATTACAGTTTCATTTAATTAGATGGTCTTATCCAGAGCGGCTGATGCAACTTACCTTTTTTTCCACATGGTAGCCATTTATATAGCTGGACATTTACTGAAGCAATCTGAGTTAAGTGCCTCGCCCAAGGGCAGTGGCTCACCTGGGAACCAAACCGGCAGCCTGTGGGTCATAAACCCTGCTCCATACCACTATGCCATGCTGCTGCCCATCATAAATGTAATAAAGTACCTCAAAATGACTTTCAATTTCTTTACACTTACACGTCATAACAGCGTCTCAGTCGGGTATTCTCAATTTGCCTGTGAGAGCACTCAGCCACAACACATATGCACAAAATTTAATATTAATTTGACAGTATTTTCTATGGAAGCTGGCCCTCTTACATCAGCTGATGTTTATCTTCAATCAGACTGACAGATCCATAGAATTTCAAACAGGAAGTCTTCAAGGATTGTCAGAATCTTTTCTCTTTTTTTATTAAAAATGGGCTCAATGACCTCATGGTTCTGAAATGATGGATAGCACGAAATACAGTGCTTTTGAAAAGTTATTGTTGCTTTGTCAGTATACTTTTGAATTATGTGTATCGCCATTACCATTTCTTGAGACGTTTCCTGTCTTAGATTGAAAACATTTATGTTTTCCCATATCCGCACTTTGGATGCCAAAAGACGTCAGTTATTAAATACAATTTTTCATTATCTATCCTAGTTCCTGCATCATTGCCACTGCTTTTTGTGCCTTGTTGTTATAGCTGTTGTTTGTTATCCATGTGATGTCATCATGACACTGCATTCTGTGTGATGTCATACTCCATGCTGCAGTTGAATTGGTTACGGTGTACTGTATGCCACAAAGCCTCCGGTCTTCCACAGGGAAGAGAATGTAGGCCATATCAGTGTCATGTCAGTTTACAATGCACCTATGCGCAGTGACTACTGAGGATATCATACGATTCTGACCTCAATTCGCAGTGGGTATCGAGGTAGAATCCTGAGCAAATTCTTCATAAATTATTAACTTGTTTGAACGACAATGAGATGATATTTCTCATGAGCCATCAATTTTCAAGATTAAATAATTCATTTTAAGTAAATATTTCTCTTGTAGCTCCCAAGCGTTCGAGATAATCTCATTAAAAATGAATAAGCAATAATATTCCTACCAGGACTTTTTTGGTTGGCTTTTTTGCTCGTTTAAAGAGATGTATATTCTGCTGTGTTTTACAATGGTTAGATACAGAAGCTGAGTGTAATGATGATATAAGAAAAGTTTCCCTGCCCCTACGAGCCTCCACATAAGCATGCACTTTGATGTTTGGGAAGAGCTTTTTACAGAGTTTAACACCAACCAAAACAAAAACTGCACAAATCAGCTAAGCAAGCCACGGATAAATGCTTTGGTGAAACAGACTAATTCACCCATGAGCACTGCAACCGAAGGGGCAAACACACAGCACCAGGCTTTACAGTTAGTGAGTTAGCTGGAAAGATACTTTTTAAGTCATTGGCATTGCATGTCATCTCTAATTTGCTCCAGCCCTCTGTTTTGGAGACAGGATTGGCAGGACTGAAAGGTGTGTGGGAGGAGGCGATAGGGGAGCAGAGAAGGGGTCATGACTTGTTGTGCCACCGCCAGTAACACGTGCCTTGTTGCTTCCAGCAAAATGGTTGCAACAAATGCATCAGCGCTGACTGTTTATGGCTTTCTGAAAATAGCTGACATATTCACTTTTAAAACATATCCATTTCATGTGACTCTTTTCACTGGGGGGACCAACAGGTACAGAGCCACGGTGTAGAAACACACAAATGCGTCAATTGATCACACTTTGTCTTTCCTGCAAGACTGCACGCACACACAAACATCCTCACGTGGAAGGACAGGAAGTGACTAATGGCTGGTGCAGATTCACCTGGAGTGGCCCACTGACAGGTAGCCAAGGGTGCTGTCCACAAGTCAGGGAGCATTCATAGTGCATGACATTACGTTATTGTCATTTATCAGATACCCTTATCCAGAGTGACTATCATAGATTACAATTTTTTACAATGTTATCCATTGTATCCAGCTGGATAATTACTGAGACAATTCTGGGTTAAGTACCTTGCCCAAGGGTAGAGCAGCAGTGCCCCAGCGAGGAATCAAACCTGCAGCCTTTTGGTTATGAGCCCTGCTCCTTGCCACTACGCTGGTATACACATGGCAGCTGGTGGTCAAAGCAGATTAAGAAGCAGGTCTGTGTCAAATCTGCGATGTGACTAATTTCTTTGATCGAAGCAACACATGTTCAGATAGAAAGCGCTGGGGAAGTTCTGTCAGGCAAACAGTGCCACATCAGTGCAGAGGTCACCTTAATGAAAGGACTCTTTAATGCACATAAAAGCATGGGTGCATAACTGACCTGGGTTGCCTTCCTCTCCACTAAAGTTTAGAAAAGTGCTCATCAATTGTTACTTTTAATGGGACCATAAAGTAATGGCCATAGCTAGCCACATTGTCAACATCTGTTCTATAAATGACATACTGTCCAGTTTTAACAATGATTTTAATATAAAGTTGCAGCCAGCTTCAATTTTTTTGGATGAAATTGACATGATTAGCCAGTTGCTTTGTATATTTTCTGGACTGAAACACATTCTTTGATTCAACCATGAAATGCGGTGACACTTGAGGGTGAAAGCGTGGGACATAAGAGGAACAATTTAACAGGGCCTGAAATTTTAAGGTTGTATCAAGCAAGGTATTCTGTTAATTGTGTAATAAAAAAATAATTGTTTTTTAAAGCCTTGTTTGTCATTAAATGTCACATTGTGCCGTGTTTATCGCAGTGAGTGGGCACGAAGAAAGGAGAGATTAAATGAGGCACAGCGTTTCTTGGTGAAATACTGAATTTGATTAACAACATCAAGAGGAAAAAAATGTTGCAAGGCGAAGATTCATTGTCATGTCAGGAAGTTCAATGAGGAGAAGTTCTACCCTGTCTGTAATATATTCTAAGATTAGTTTGGCAGCAATTACAATTACAGTACAGCTAAATATATGTCTTCTCTTCTGTCATATGACATATCCTTTATACTACTATGCTTTTGTTAATCAGTCTTGCACCAGGCTTTGGCCATATGTGTCATGTAATAGCTGCATTTATAATCCCAAATATACTCCACACAAGAGAATGTTGGCTCACCTCCTGCTCTTCATGTGACAGGTACTGGGTATGAGACTCTTTCTTTTGTTGGGGATGTGGGCTTTCAGCATTGTCCCTTAGGCATGCCAAGTGATACTATATTACATTATTGTCATTTAGGAGATGCTCTTATTCAGAGCGACTTGCATACAGGTTACAATTACATGGATTACAATTTTATCCATGCATACAGCTGGATATTTACTGAGGCAATTGTGCATTACATACCACTGGGTTCAACAGCAGTGCCACAGTGGGGAATCAAACCAGTAACCTTTTTTGGTTATGAGTCCTTCTCCTTACCACTATACTACACTGCAGTACTACCTACGTCTGCACTAGATGGTGCTGAAACAGACAAGGGCAGACTGCTACAGGGCATGTAGTGTGCTATTCTCCAGCCCATAGGGGCCTGATCAAATGCTGAGAGCGTTACTCTATGCATCCTCCACAATGAGTCCTAGGGGGAATGCTACAGTATATAGTGTTGCTCCTTTGTAAAATCTGTCAGCAAGACAACGCTTGTTGGCTAAGTAGCATCGATTCTCTGAGGGACACTGCAAGAGCATCCTGTCACTTGTGAGAAGGGCTTTGTCAAAATCTGAGACGGGATGTCCTGATGCTTGAATGGTTGAAGAGGTTTCTACAGGGAAGAAGAGGATCCTCTTTATATGTATGAATGAGCACACATGAGCACGCACACGCGCGCGCGCACGCACACAAGCACACACACACGCGCACGCGCACACACACATGCTGATTATTATTATTTATTATTTATACCTGTTCAGTTTCTATAAGTACAGATGATGTGAGCCAAATTTTAGTTTAAGAGACTTTTTGATAGAATTGTATAGCTACACGAGATACATGGGAAATGTTTAATGACATTTTTGCATAGTATGTCTATGCCTATGGCCATAGCCCTATTTTTCTTCCAAGTGTATCTGCTGACAATGTATCCTACCATGTGATATTATTATACGTGATAACTGCAATAATATTACAGCATGTCCAAACCTCTGAACCCCTTTCTGCATATGTATGTACATACATGAATGCTGAAATATCTATGCATGATATATGCAAACATACCCCAAGCAAAATAATATACATATACATAAATACATTCATGCTTACATGTAGGCACATGCTTATAATTTTAATACAATGTTTTGAATTCAAACGTTCAAACGTTTTTCATTTTTCAAAACGTTTGAACAAACAAGAAGAAATAAACCTTGGAAACCCTGTTTTTGTATAATTCACAAAATGAACAAAGATGATTAACCAGCAGGTATTCCTGGATTTCTTGCCTTTAGCAGAAAAAAACAGCTTTAATTTCACAGAGCAAAGGATTAATAGCATTAGAAGATTTATATTTCGAGGCTTTGAATAAGACCTGTGTTAAAGTTAATAGCTTTGTCAGTCAAAGCCAAACATTAAGATCCCACTGCATTGTGTGCATTACAATGGATCTCCGGCAGCTCCCCCTGACCTTATGAAAACGGTCATGTTGTGACAAGAAGCCAGCTGTCGCATGTTTGGTTTTTATATATATTTGCTAATTAGCCAGTGTATGTGTACATGTGTGAGTCTCTCTCTCTATGTGCTTTTGTACTACCTTACATTCTCTTCTAGTGGTGAGGGAGATGCAAATTACACAAGTATGAACAACCTCACCAAGATGCTCAGGTCCTCTCTAAACGTTTAACATTGGACAAAAAGAATGCTGGTAAAAAAATATATTTCTGTGTTGTGTTGTTTTTTTCACTTTGAACAAGCAACACAGCACTGAAAAAAATCGGTCTGTGTGCAAACAGTGTACCCTGTTCAAAAACTGTGATTTTTAAGTTGTAATGGGTTGTCTGGAAGTCACTCTGGATAAAAGCGTCTGCTAAATGAATGTAATGTGTTACATTTCATTTGTGAGATATATCCCTTTAGACCCGTCTTACCTGTAATATGTACTGTACTTGTTGTGATTAGCCTTGTGGTGAACAAAACCGGAACAAGACACTAAAAGTGATCAAAAATGGAAGTGAACACAAGAACTGAGACAGAAGGGAGTCAGGACAGATCCTAATGGCTGTCTGGCATCACGTTTCCCTTTCTTTGCCTTTCAAAACCTTTCATCATCTTTTTTTCCCTTGCATTTTTATGTGACAGTACAGTAGGTCCTACAGTGCCTAACATTAAATATTAAATTGGCCTAAAAAGCCTGATTTTACTAACTAAAATAAGAATTTTCTGAAATGTGAATTATCCAGATGGCATTATCACTTAATAATCATGCTCACATACTACATTTAATGTATATCAGTTTACATGTTGCAATTTTTTTTCAGACAGAGCACAGTGATGAGAATATTAACACATTTTAGGCTTGCAGTCTGTTTCAAGGCAACACACACTGATTGAGTGGTTATTCTTGCAAAGCACCATTGACTGAGCAGTCCTCTCTGCGTGACTAACAGCGGTAGGAAGAAGAGAACTAGGCAACAGGTTTCAGTGAGACTTAACACCCGGCCGCTGCAGTAGATCTCGACCTGATTCTCAAGAGTCTGATTACCTCACTACATTACTTCTGACAGGTCCAAAAAAAAGTTAAAATACTGACCAAAAAAAGACTTTTCCCTTTGCACAGAATCTTTTCATTTTCACTGTTTTATCTGCTAAATGCACATTTAAACTCAGAGAGAACGGGGCCATTAAATTTATGAGTTAATGCATTTTTAAGAAGCACATTACTGAAGCAAAACCACAGTATAATGATGTGTTTTTTTTTTTTTCTTTCTTTCTTTTTTCGTTCTTTGAATCTCTTTTTTTCTCTCTCACTCGCTGTAGCTCTTAGTTCAGGCAGGACAAACCCGTCACCATATTAAACAGATCCTCTAATGAGCCAATTATTTCTCCCGAGCAGCACCAGAGGTCAGACTAATGCTGCCGCTGAAAAGTAAATCTTTTCATTTTTCAGCTTTCAAACATTTCGTGTGTGTGTGTGGGGGTGGGGGGAGAGGATAACGCATAAACACAAACAAAGGATAATAAGCAGGAGGCAAAACATATGCTGGGGTTTTTTTAAAAATGCACTGATAAGCTATTACCCAGAGACTCATCAATCTCCGAAGCACACGGTGGAAAAAAAAAGCGCTCCCCAAACTACACGCAAGGAGCGCCCTTCAGTGTCTCACTTTGCCCCCGACTAATTAAAAGAGAAAGAAGAGAGAGAGCGGAGCTTCGCAAAAAAAGTGCTAATGACCACCTACTGCACCAAGCAGGGCCATAATTCACAGAGAACGGCCTCAGAGCACAGCACACCGGTCCAAAAACAGGGCGGCTTTGCCACACATCTGTCACTGTGATTAAGAGGACACGGCTTCTGTGGAAGCAGCGCTGGATGCTGTGGTCCGAGGCCTTGACTCCTTTACAGCAATCATTTACATACCGGCAGCACAAACTACATTGGTCCAGTGCTGGATATCGGGGCAAAAAATGATGACGTTTTGAGTCCATTTGTATGAGCATGGTAGAGTGTGTGTGTGTGTGTGTGTGAGAGAGAGAGAGAGTGAGAGTGTGTGTTCATGCATCCTTACACACGCTTGCATGTGTGTGTGTGTGTTCATGCATCTTTACACATACTTGCGTGTGTGTGTGTTTTGTTCATGCATCCTTACATTTGCTTGCATGGGTGTGTGTGTGCTCATGAATCCTTATTTGTACTTGAGTGTGTGTGCCTCATGCCTATGCCTGTGCGTGAGACAGATTGCGTGTGTGTGTGTGTGTGTGTGTGTGTGTGTGTGTGTGCACGATGCAATTTTAAAAAGTAAAAGCTTGTCTCATCCTCCCACCTGATGTGCTGTTTGAGGCATCACTTAGTTATGGTGAGATTTCTACCAAGGTGAGGCTGTTATGGCCTGCATGTCTGGCAGCATGTGTCGGCCTTTTTGGCTTAACAGAAAGATGTTTGGCCTCTCTGATGTTACAGATATTAAAGTCGAGCTGCTGCTGATTCGGACAGCCAGAGGCACATCAGAGGACAGCTGGACATTATTACACTTTCAAGGTCTATGCCAGTACTTACTATCTCATCCTACAGAGCCAGTACTGTGGACAGGCAGGGGTGTGTGCTTGCTCAGGAGTCTTTTGATGCTTTTTTTTTTCCCACCCTTGACACTTTTTTTTCAAACCTCAGTGAGAAAAGAACGTACACTTCAAAAGACATGTAACCTGGTCCTCCGTGCTTCTCCTTTATTTCTTCAGCAGAGTGGTCCATCTAATTAGCCTGGACATGACAAATAAGCCAGCTAATTAGCCCAGGCTGTGTATAAGAGTACTACGGGATTCATTATGGGATTCATTTAAAAAGGGTTACGTTTCCCACACACACCCCCCCTTCTGATACATTCATGCTCAGCACACACTGAAAGATGCAGTGGTAAGCTGCACCCATAAAACACAGCCACACACATACCAAACACATTCACTGGCACAGATCAACCTAATGCTTTTTCACTGAGATTTCAAAGGGTAAATTCAGTCAAATACACATTTTTAAGATGCTGTTTTATTTAACCTTCCAGTTTATTAAGAATGTCTTTTGAAACCAGCTCCACAGCAGAGAAAACTCCGCTTCCTTCCGTGACATTTTCATTTTTGTTGCTCGCACTAATTTTTCGTGTTATTTCAAGTTTATTTCAAGCAATTTTGCACCAGTAATAACAGGAAAAATGTGACTTCTCTGCACCAGTGCTGTTCATTATACCGTGTTATTTGACTGGTTGATAATGTTCGTTGCAAATGGCATCTGATTGAGGAATATCAATAACTTGTACAGATGGAGCAGTCTGGTTTGTACCTCCTCTAGCCTCACTCCTAATGGCCACCTGGCTCTGTCCAAGATCGATAAACACTGTGTTAGTATCGAAAATTCACAGATTTAGCATTGAGCTATGTTCTTGCAGTCTGTAAAATGGAATCGCTGAGAGTGTTATTGCTTTAACGCCTCAGGCGGTCGCGATACTCAGCCAGGATTGTTTTCGAGCACCCATCGTGTAGGGGAGTGTTGGGAGGCTTACTCGTTGCGCTAATTTTTCAGTACTTTAAAGTGCTAAATTGACTTGCTAATCAGGAGCGTCAAATCTGCATTTAGAAAATGAGGAATTTCACCTTTTAAGGCGCTGCTTTTAAAGTTTTCTGAGGTGTATTTGCTGTGACTGAAGTTAATTTTGCATGCATGGCTCCTTAGCTAATCCAACATTATTTTAGTTCACTTGCAGAATTTGCTGGGTTTTTTTTTCTGATTTGTATTTAATACATAACTGAAATTTTATGGTGCTTTCATTCCAATTTCTTATGCACTTTGACATGGCATATGTGGTCATTGAACATGCTCCTAATGTGGGTTTAAGTGGATTTTCCTTGAATTTTGCATGGCTCCCTGGAGAGAGATTTTAATGAACAATGATTCATTCAGAGGTTTCTGTGCCTCTTCATGTCGTGGTGACCACTCTGGATCGGTACATACTGGCACACAGTTCACTGGTAGATAATCACTTCTGCCGGTACTTGGTCAATGCACATCTGTGTGAATGAGATTTGGACAGAGAGGAAATGGGTACTGGCTGTCGGCTGAAAAAAGCTCACCAGCTCAGACACAAATCAGTCTTTCAAATAATCAAAGCATTACATTATTGTTGTTTAACAGACGCTCTTATCCAGAGTGACTCACACAGTGCATCTAATAAAGTGGCATAACAAAGCTGCATGAACAAGACACCACTAGCCACACATGAGCATCAGTGCCAAACGTTGTGCCGACATCACAAACGCACACAGCAATATATACGACTGAAGGACTATACCGTTCCGAATATAACGCTAACACATACCTCAGTCATACAAGTAAACCTAAACCTGTAAGGAAAGATGGCCAGAGCAAGATGGCCCCTGTCATCCCCCACCCATCAGGCCCACGAAAAACAAGCAGCTCCCTTTGAAAAGGTTATGGATGTAATTTTATTGTGTGCACAGTGCACAGACAGCAGGAATAAACAGCCCTCCACAACATCTCACGCCCAGAGCAAAATGGGTTGTAACTCCAGTTGTATCTCACTGAAATATATACCTATATATCAATGAGGACTAAAATGAACAAACGTGTCACTCAAAGCACAGCGATTCCCAGGATTCAAGTTTTTTATATAACATAAATAACTGTTAATATTTATGGTGGCCATCAATTATTGTTTTGGCTTTTTCAGTGATGTGAATTGCTTTGTTTTGATGTTAAGATGGGCTTTGAGCATGAAGGACTATGAATTCATCCAAGTTGCCTGAGAAAGAATCAATCTCAAAAGCAGATGTGGAATTCACTCTATTATTGAGATGAAACAATGCCTCAGTTCTCTTCTACCCCACAGAAATTGTACGCTATATGTCCAAATATTTATTCATGCAAATGTTTTTTATTGTACTAGTTATATGTTTTTTACATTCGGAGTGTATTATTTATCCATTTTAAGTGTTAAACCAGAGCTCTGTATTGACTAAGGCGGTCGCTTCCAGATGCTCAATAATTGAAGTCTCTTGTTCTTTTTCTCTTGTGGTTTCATTCCACCATGAAGAATGCATGAGCCCATAAATACTGCATGCCACATTCAGACTTAATGTCTGTGTAGGCATGTGGGTGTATGTGCATGGGCAGGAGAGTGTGCATGCACGCGTGTGTGGATAATCTGGAGTGGGGCACACAGGTGTTTGTCTGAGCATGTGTCCGAGAGGGCGGACATACAGGGAAATACAGTTCTGGGAAGTTAAAGTGTGACATGCGAAGAATCTGTGTCTGAAAATACTGCGTGCAACAAGTTGGTCTTTGGCAGAGCCGGTGTATTCAGGAATTCGTATACAGTGCGTTTTACTTATAAGAATTTCTGATATAAGAATCAACCACATATGGTGATCAAAAACACAGGGACAGAATCATTACTAAGCTTCAATACTCTGCCTGTAAGAATCCAGTTTCCTGTTTCTCGCAATTATCTTGGCCTTGCTGACATCATGCTGGTCCAGAGTCCAGAGCAATGGCCTGTAATAAACCTTTTAGAGCCCTATGACAGGGAAAGCATTATGAGGAAGGAAGGAGAAATCTCAGAACCAGCAAGGCAGCCATGATGGAGGCGGTATGTAACACACTGGACAATTTTATGATGAAACACTGACTGCACTACTGCATTGTAGCATTCACAGTGTCAAATATCATGGAGATACTCCAAAATAATTAAGGTGAGTCAAGTTATTATTAAATTTAATAAAAAGTACCTTCCCATGAATTGACTGTGCTATGGCAAAATAATTCACAACACTGCAAAATTATCATTGTGAGTCATACTTTTATTTCGTAAGGTACTGTGTAAAAATAATACAATAAAAAGCATGAAGTTCTGTATTTAAAGGATTTACCTAGAGCATTTGGAATTAAATAAGAGGGAAATGTTGTTTAAAATACAGAAATCCATTTCACCTGTTCATTCTTAATTCCACTTTTCAAAACCTGACCACTTAAGAATCAAATTGACCTGGACAGAGGTAATTCTTATAAGCAGAATGTGCTGGAACACTTTTTTCCCCAAAAAGGTTTTGTGCATCTATGCCAGTGTTGTTCATAATGGGTCCGAAGTTTAAACTGCCGTAAGCATAACACACATGACCAAACAGTCATGCTGGCCTGCCAGCCTACAGTATTCTCAGCCTCATTGTATTAAATTAAATATAATATTTTGTTTATCGCATCACCAGTTGAGCTGGGGCTAACTTTCACAATCCTTCAGTTCATTCAGCAGACTTCCACTGCTGTGTGGTGCAACAACCTGCCCGTACAGATGCAGTACCCTTTGGTTCAGTGAGCCTTATCAAAAACAGTTTGGCATTATTTGTGTATGTCTGTCTAAATTTGCATGAATTGTGCTCATTTGATCATTCTCTGTGATGATGAGTATGTGTTGCTATGATTATGATAATATTGCAATCAGTGACGGTGATCTATTGTAGTTAATTGTGTATAGATAAATCTAACATAGATAATTGTGGCTATTGTTACAATTTTATTAATTTGTGGGGTATTAGAATGGTCATGATTACTTATTTATTCCTTGATTTATTTCATTTTTTTAGTTTTTCAGACATCCAAACACAGGGCAACATCAGGACAGACTATGGATTCAAGGGTAGAGTATGTAAAAGTAAAATTCCAGCTATAAAGTGAGACAATATTAATCTCATTCACAATGATATGTTTCACAACTTTAATATACGTCAGTACAGAGCATATTGTCATAATATGGGTCTTAACCCAACAGTCCTGGTACAGGCTGAAGGGATGAGCCCTCAGAAGGTGGTGAGTGTCTCTGCTGTTCTGACTGTGGTGAGAAGCTCAATCCGCCGTTTAGAGGCCAGACATGAAAATGAGCAGTCCCACGCCACCTCTCACCCGGAGCAGTGTGTGACTGGCACCAAGGGCTGCCAGTATCAGACTTCTGAAAAGGATGTGGGCCGCAACCGGCAGCCAAACGCCGGCGTTAAGGAGAAGGGAGACGTGGGAGCGGACCAGATGGGCTGCAGAGTTTGAGACAACATGGAGGAGTTCACTAGTGTTGCCGGGGAGACCAGTCAGGAGAGAGTTGCAGTAGTCCAAGTTGACTGGTGGGCTGGCTTTTTTTCTGACTGTGAGAGTTCACTGCCTGGTAGAAATGGTGGACAGTATAGTATAGGCATAGCTGGACAGTACTGCTATGGGGTCGGCAATGCCAAAATTCATCACCGACCCGTGAGGCTGATGGATCTACTGTGCCACACTGATCCATAGAGACAGAGAAAGATACGACTACATTAAGCCAACAAAACATCTCTTCAGATCAAGGAGCACGTCTGTAATATCAAGGGCTTCAGAGATAAAAGCCCTAAACCAGTTGAGAAAGAGACACTGATAATCTGCCTCATTACAGCACAAGGGTCATTCTTGCTCCCATGCCTTTGTATCTGTGCCGTGTGTGCAAACTTGGCTCCCTCTCCATGTCTCTCTCCCCTTATTTATTACCCTCTTTTCGCACTATTAATTAAGGTGTCGACGGCCTTAATATCCGCAGTGTCCCCTGCTAAGTCATAATAAATGTTCTTTAGAGAGAGTAGCGAAGCCTTAAAAGCAGGCCCCAAAATATCTGCAATACACTCGGATCCTTAAGATTTATGACCATATTGAGCACATTTGCATAATGCAGTGTGAATATTATTTTAATATTCAGTTTTGATTTTTTTTCCCCCCCACCAGGAAGTGAGAGTCAGAGGGCTCTTAAAGCTAATGCTACTCCATCTGCCGTCTGGGCCAGGGGTGCAGCTGCTGGCTTCTGCACAGTAACAATTAAACCCAGCAACAATATCTCTCGTAAAAATGTAGTGATTGTTATCGAAATAATAATATAAATGCTTTTGTTCCACTTGGGACCCAGCAGGTTAGAGTTTGAGGTAAATTGTCCTGGCTCTTTTATGAAATCTTTGGAGCAACATTTTTTCTCCTTCTCTCTTGTTCCCTCCCTCCCCCTCCCTTTCTCTGTCTAAGATGCAGGGATTGTAGCCCAAAGATTTCTGGTTTTATTCCCCGGTGGACCTGTGTCGCTATATCTTTGCGGTAAGGTACCAAACCCAGATTGCTTCTGTAAATATCCACCTGTGTGAATGGATAACATGTAAGTTTCTCTGTAGTAGAGTGTCTGCCAAGCAAATGGGATGTAATGAGCACCTTGGACATACGTGAAAAAGTGCATTTCACAGCAGCCTGATTTCCAAATGTCAAAAATTCACCGTAAATTGGGAAGTTATCATGGACATGACCACACATATTTGATATATTTTTTACATTTTACAAGAGCAACCCTTTTAGTGTCTAACAGTTGGAGAACATGTTGGGAATGTAAAGAAAACACTTCTGAATAAGCCAGCCAGAGATTATAGGGAATATGTAAGCAACCCACAATACACTTCATTACAGCAAGGGTTTTGGCTTATTGCATTACCAGTGTTGATCATTAATTGAATTATGAGAGAATATTCAGATAAAATGTGATGTTTGCCTTTTTTGGGCTTTGTTCCACCCATGCTTTTGTGGAATATGAAAAATTGCTTGTACTTTTCTTTCTCTGTTTTCATGCCCTAAATTAATTCACAACCAACCGTCTACACTTTGGAATGAAATACAATATAAAACCCATTTGTACCATCAGCCCATCTGTTGATGAAAGAAAAAATCCTGAAAATAAATGAATCTTTTATTCTCCAAAAAAACTTGAAATCAGGCATTGTACATCAGCATGTCACAAATGGCCACTTTGTGTCTCTGTGTCACTGTTTGATCCTGAAATTACCAGATCAAGATGATGGGCTTGTTTTTAAAAAGCACTGAGTCACAACGCAAAATAACAACACATGGGAGGGCTCTAGGAACAGCACTTCCCAAGGTAAATGTCATTCCTCAGTGATGTTGACCCATACAGAAGATTAGATAACATAATTTTTTTTTGTAAAGTGATTTTCACTTTCTTCCCCTTTCAGTTCCCTTGTCAATGCTCAAGCTAAATTGAGACTGATGTTGTTGTGATCTCGACTTGCTCTTTTGAAGTGTTTTGAGTTCAAAAGTTTGCGTAGGCATCGGCTGGAGATACATATTGCTTAGGTCTGTGCTCTTTTATTTTGGTGGGAGGGGGCAAAAATTGTATTTTGCCTGGGGCAGTCAGCTGTCTGCAGCTGGCTCTTGGGTCTGCCTTCATTTGCGCCTGGCCTTTTCAGCACAGAGCTAAAGCAACACTGAGTACAGTAAATTGGCAAACTTGGGTGGCGGAGCATAAAATAGACCATTTATTTACCAAGAGAATGTATACAGAAACAGAGATGCAATCTGCGCACCAATTCAGTTCGGGCTGCGCTCGGGAGGTAGATTAAAACCAAACATTAACTCCACAGCTCGAAAGGCACGCTCTGACCGCTCGCCTTCAAAGCAAACAATGCACCTGTAAACAAATGCAAGCGCCAGTTTCGAGTGAGGAGCGCAGGGAATATTGCGGTAGGAATATCATTAAAGCCTGTTTCACTGATCATCAGTGCGGGCACGTTGTTCAAGACCACTCCAAACTCGCGTGGCAGGCTGGTTTGAAGTGGGCTTAAAGGAACACAGGAAACTACTTCCTGCATCAGATGCCCATAGTTTCCACAGCTACCTCAGTGCTGGTCCTGGAGATGTACAATCCGGCGGTTTTTCCATTTCGTCACTTGAGAGTGAGGGCACTAACCCAAATCAATCAGGGCCGCAGTGTAGCATAGTGGTGAGGAGCAAGGCCCATAACCGAAAAGGTGCCGGTTCGATTCCCTGCTGGGGCACTGCTGCTGTACCCTTGGGCAAGGCACTTAACCCAGAATCGCCTCAGGAAATATGCAGCTGTATAAATGGATAACATGTAAGAACTGTAACCTATGTAAGTCAGTCTTGATAAGAGTGTCTGCTAAATGACAATAATGTAATGCAATAATGTAGGTAATTCATTACTTTGGGTAGTTAACGGCCCAACTGCAGAAGGCCCTACAGAACTTCATCCACCCCAGAGTCAAGCCTGTGGTACAGGTTCCAAACCCCGGCCTTCGAAACAGCACAGATATGACATTCTACAGTCTTCCCCAACAACTCCAAATCCCATTGTTCATCAACTGACTCTCCTGCCACAAATGTGCTGGCAATAAGCCAGTCTGTCACCCTCCGCGTCAGGCGTCCCCTGCGCACCTCTGCCTATCCACTTGACCTTGAGTCGCAGAGGCGACAGCAGGGTGGATTTCACTGAGAGATTACCAGGGAGAGAGGGAGGGAGAGAGAGGGAGGGAGGGGGAGAGAGAGGGAAGGAGAGAGAGGGAGAGGGGGAGAGAGAGAGGGAGGGAGGGGGAGAGAGAGGGAAGGAGAGAGAAGGAGAGAGAGAGAAAGAGAGGGGGAGAGAGAGGAGGAGACCCCTTGCAGTGTGGAGGGATGATAACACGCACTGTGCTTTAGCTGCCAGCGGCTTAATCAGGAATCAAAGGTTGCCTTGGATCTGGTTTTCTGCAGCGGCTGCAGAATTCACAAAGGTGGGCGACACAAGGATGCAAAAGGGGGCTTTATCTTAATGTGTTGTGTATCTATCGATCTGCCATCAGCGCCAATGGGAAATTTGAGCACTGAAATTTAATTGTAAAGTAAACCTGTACATTGTGATTTATTCAGGTCAGCATTGATCTAATTTACTAATCACAAGTTTGCAGGTATCACTGCATTCTGCCTTCATTTAAATGGAAAGGACTGCTGCTCATTTAAATGGAGAAGCCACTGATAAGTGTTTTTAGCCTTGGATTAAAATCACTAATACCATACACACCACCGTGTTGTAGAATGTTGAATTGTATTTTTTGCTATCAAATAAACAACAAAAGAAAAGAAATACAGCTGTAACAGGAGCCAAGGTTCAATGGAAACATTACAGCCCTATATCTCTAACTGTATGAAAGGTTTAAGAGATTTATGTCATATGGGAAAATTTCAAATTCAACATGTCCCTCAGCAAGATTCCAGCTGGTGATTGTGTTGTTACAAAAACAGTGTCTTGTCATCAGCATCACCAACTACACCATATTGGCTATCCATTGTACCTAAAGAGTGATGAAAATTTGATGTCTGAAGCTTTACCTTAGCTGACAACTAAATAGACTGATTACTAATAACATGACATCAAAGTATAGGACTGTCTGCAATTGCCTTATAATACATCAGGTTTGCTGAGTTCCGAACGGTTGAATATTCATTTTATTTTAAATTATATTCAAGTGTGCAA
Organism: Megalops atlanticus; assembly: GCA_019176425.1. Classification (NCBI taxonomy): domain Eukaryota; kingdom Metazoa; phylum Chordata; class Actinopteri; order Elopiformes; family Megalopidae; genus Megalops; species Megalops atlanticus. The sequence goes on from CM032882.1 coordinate 32,133,442, forward strand.
CCTCAGCGCTTCCATTGACATATGGTGCTCATAGTGTTTCATCAGAGAATCTGTATTTGACAAAATCTGAAAGAAACAGCACATAAATTATTTACATCAAGATTTATGCTAAGGTTTAGTGCATTGGTTCATAAATTTAAATTAAATTGGCTTGTGGTGGCTGTATTTTTTCCCCCGAAAAAGCAAAAATTTCCTATTCTGATGTCTGAGATTCTGCAGAGGTGTGGAAATGCATTTTCACCAGGATATTGGATTTTGTAGCCGAATCACGTTAGACCAGTCACTGACAATCCTGCAACATTTAGTGAGTTTCCAGGAGCCTGACTGGATTTTATAACTAAAGGAAATCAATAAATAGAAAACTGAAGTTTGGCAGAACAGGAAAATCCTATATCCACACCTTCTCTCCCCAAACCAGTCCAAACCAGCAAATGATGAATATTAACCACCTACTAACCTCTTGCTCCTGTTGCATTGGCTGTCTGTGAATCCCACCTTCTCCCCTTTCTCCTCTTCCTCTTTTCCTCCCACCTGCAGGTCTCTATCAAGGGGAGTGTTGAAGGGTTTGCTACCTGGAGCTGCAGCTGATGTGCTTGTCTCCCTGGAGAACAGGACCCCAAGTCAATCCAAAGATCCCAGCAAACCTGCTTCCCAGCCAAGATACGCTGTACTGTACTTTCCATTAGTAAATACCCTTAGATTAATTTCAGTTGCCTTGGAATTTCTTGTCCTGATGAATCTTTATTATTCTTATATATAATATTAACAATGACAATAGGGGTTCATACCTGAGGTGCACGCCCCCAAACAAAAACAATTAAGCTTGTCATCCTTATCCATTTTTATGTTATCGATTTATACAACTGGATAAGGCAATTCTTGGTTACAAAACCTGCCAAAGTGTACAGCAACAGTGCCCCAGCAACCTTTTGGTTATAAGCCCTGCTCCTTACTACTATGTTACACTGTTGCCAGACCATCAGTCATAATCATCACTCATGAAATTTTATTATTCTTATTTATAATATTATCAATAACAATGGGATTTCACACCTGAGGTGCATGCCACCCCCTCCCCCCAAAAAAAATAAATAAATAAAAAACAGCCAAGCTTGTCATCCTTACTTCTTACTGTTAACATGATCACTACACCTGGGAGGGATTAGATGGCATAACTAGGGAAAATAGCTAATTAATTTTTACCAGATCAAACCTTACCCTCTGCTTTGCATTTCTGTCTGCTTTGCTAGTTTGTCTCTATGTGAACAATATGCATATAATATTTAGAATAAATGCAAGGAAGCGAAGGAACGCTGGCCCAACACATGTATCACATTAAACTGTTGGGAAGAACAGTTGTCCCCAAGGCAGGTTTCATGCTTGCCTGAGCTTTCTAGTGAAGGGACTGTTTCAACCTCTGCAGCACAAAGAATTCCCCATTATTAAAATTCCTTCACAGACAAAATTATAATGGGCTCAGGGTAATATTGTGCTGCATTATGCAGTTTGTTTGGTTCCAGGTCATTTGTGAGCTAAGAATGTTCATACCCTTTGCATATACATCCCAGAACCCCCCTAACTCATATTAATACTGCTCTTGATCCTTGGTGATTTTTTTTTGGCTGGCAACTCATCAGTAGTTTCAGGTCAGGTTGTTATATTGATTAAACATGGCAAGATAATTCATCACTTCAGATGAAAACTGCAGACCACTTTACTTTGTCTGTCTTCCTGCCTTTATGCATTTTTTAATTTAACCTTTATTTCATCAGGAAGGTCCCATTGAGAATCTCTTTTACAAGGGAGGCCTGACCAAGATTAAAACCATGTACAACACAAACACAGTAGAAATAATTTACCCTCACCATGGCCGCTCTGGGCCATATTTTAACGCAGTGAATGTATGTCTCTAACAGAGAACACAGTGGCCAGGCACATACTCAAAGAAGCGTGGTCAGGACAATGCAGTATTTTTACCTCGCAAAAACACCTGCTGCACAAGCGTCAGGTTGGGTGAAGAACATTGTTTAATGCATTGTGGGTGTGATAGGGGAAGGACCACACTGTGACCAATCAGGACTTAGGCATCTTACCTTTGAGCGTGCATTTGCCCTAGCAACATGCTTGCCTCCTTTCCGGGCTAGACTCTAGGTCAAGCTATCGATGCCACCTGACTGGCATTACATTGTTATTGTTATTTAGCAGACACATCCAGAGCAACTTACATCCAATTTTTTCACATTATCCATTTATACAGTTGGATATTTACTGAGGCAATTTTGGGTTAAGTGCCTTGCCCAAGGGTACAGTAGCTGTGCCCCTACAGGGAATCGAACCAGCAACCTTTCAGTTACAAGCCCTGCTACCTACCACTATGCCACACTCCCACCTCATTCATCACATTCATTTATAGTTTTACCTTTTCACTAATAAATATCCTTAAATTCATTTAATTAAATTTGTTAAATTATTTTTTCAGCTATTCTGGAATTTCTTTCCAGGGGGAAAATTTTTAAAAGAAGCTTATTTTTCCTTTCCCTCTCTCTCTCTCTCCCCCTCTCTCTCTCCCTCACTCATTGTGGTTCCAAAGCAGGTCTGCCTGAACCATAATCTTATTGTGCTTGGCTGTCAGTGTTATTTGATCAACGAAGTCTATTTGCCGGATTGATTATTGCTGTTCATACAGAAGGCAAAATTAATTAGACGATGTTACAAACCATGTAAGACAGTTTGTATTTTTGTTCCATAGCATCTGGTAGGGGCATTGATCGCATTTAGTTTAGCCTGTCAAACCCCAATTTACAAACATCCAATGCTATTGCTGAAATAAGCACCAGTGTTGATTAAATGCTTGTGTTAATCAGCATATGCCTTTCCTACACTTAATGCTTTCTTACCCTCTTCTGCTTACACTTATACTGTTGGGGTAGACTCTGCACTGGACCTTCTGCCAGGTCTCTGGTAACACTATTCACAACCACTCCCTACACTGTAAACCATTACATCACATTACTGTCATTTAGCAGGCACTCTCATTCAGAGTCTTATATAAGCTATAGTTTTTACATGTTATCCATTTATTCAGCTGGATATTTACTGAGGCAAGTCTGGGTAGAGTGCCTTGCCCAAGGGTACAGCAGCAGTGCCCTAGCAGGGTATCAAACCAGCAACCTTTAGGTTACAAGCCCTGTTCCTTACTATGCTACATTGCCATCAGACTATCACCCGTTACCTTCCCACAAAGGACAAGACGTTACCACAATGGGGATGAAAACTGTTGGCACAGTTGGCATTTTAGTGTAACACATTTACAGGAAGTAACCAAAAACCACTGCACCATGTGTTTTTGCCATCTGCACTGTGTTTGCTTGCCGTTAAAATCAAGCGTTTTATGTTTGCTCCAGCACAAGCTGTTACAGTAAGGTATATACGTTTGTGCATGGATAAAACAATGATTAAGCAGCTCAGCTCCTTGTTCCACTCAGATCACCATCCTCAGATGTTCAGTTTGCACATCTTTGTAGCCCCATGCTAATCTAACCATACTTACCGAGTGACGTCTGTCTTTGTCTCCCGGCAACCTTCTCAACACCGAGCCAGTGCTGTAACCCTGGGCCTTCGGTCAGCTCCGTATTCCCATATTCAATGCCTTTCAAAAGAAAGAAAATCATAAATCATTGAAAGGAATGACAGTAAGTGCTGAATGTGCATGTTGTGTCACACTGTAAATCAGTCATTCAGAGGGCTGTTAAGTGCTCTGATGCCCTTGAATGCTCTGTATTGCTGTCATGAGCTCTGAAGAGTTTTTAACAGTTTTCAGAAGGGCCCACAGTCTCCATTCTTCTGTTTTTTTTTCAGCTTTGCAGGGGGTAACGAGTCTCAAAGCTAATGGAGTGAACAGAGCTTGTTATTCCTGAGGAGTTTGGAAAGACTAAAAGCATTCATATGAACGATAAAGTGGCTTTACCATAGGAGCAACGTGCACTGAGCGTACTAAGTACTTTACAGAGAGCAGGTCTTGTATTTATAAAGAGGGATTGGTTCACATTGAGCATGTACAGACCAAGTGCGCTAAGTGAGATTGGCATTTATTAGAATTATTATTACCAGAAAAGGACTTGTAGAGGTGCCATTACAATTTTTTTGCATATGATTGAGATTCTAACTGCAACAAGAAAATCCCAAACTACTGCAGTAATGTAATTGGGCTGGGCTGTGCTCAGTAAGTGTGATATTGCAGTCACTGCCCTATTTAACAAAATGTGGAACAAAAAGTCATTGATACAAGCTCAGTTTGAATTTATGTGGCTTTTTTCGATAACTGGTTTTATCTCAAGTTTTAAGAGGCTACTGCAGTGAAGTGTCAGTGGAAAAGATTGGCTGTAAATAGAGAACTACAGTAAACTACATAATAAAATGTTAAAGTCCTACAGCCAAGACCCAAAGCTGGCAACACAGGGGAGCACAGCAATGACTTACACCACGTGTAAACCAGGAGTACAGACACAGCACATCAATGAAAATAAACCTCACACAAATGAAGCCCAGGCTGCAGGGCTTGCAATACAGTCAAATGCAACCAATGGCTGTTTTCTGCACAACAAGTCCCACAGTGCACCACGGCACAGCAAATACCAGCTGGGGATAGGACTGGAGGCACATCACCACTGTCATCCGAAGAACTTGCAGGTGTCTTATGAGCTACCTGCTGGTGCTAACGAACAGTGAGACAAGGAGACCCTGGGCGATTTGTCATTCATTATCATCCCTGTGCTAGCACACATGCGGCATGTGATACTCTCTTATTTAAAACATTTAATATTTATATAATGCTTGAGTAGTTTCTGTTGCACGGCACAGAAAATTATTTTGTGAGAGGAGAAGATTGATCTTTAAGTAGAATCCAGGCAAAATTTAGTAAAATCTACTTGTGCTAGTCGACATGCACAATAACTGGCGCTCAGCTTATAGCATAGCTAAATAAAACTTAAACAAATAGCTCACATAAGCTGTACTGAAGTTGTGAAAGGAGTCAGATAATAATAGCTGATAAAAAGGCAGACATTACATAGATACTGATACTTAGATACACAGATACTAATAGCCGCTGATGCTGAGCGGTGAGCTCCATTGTAAAAGCATGGAACCTGCTTTTCGTTGGCACGTTGCCTCAGTTGTATGTAACCCAAATAGGGGCACTACCCTGACCTGAGGGGATGGTCTTTCAGCTCCTTCAGAAAAACATTGGTGCTTATCGATGTTGTGATGTCAGCTTTCTGGGAATCTCCTCTCAACTGTCCTAATGCTATTTTGAAACATTTTCCTAAAATATTGGAAGAAAAACCTGACAATGTGTCTATCAGGAAGCAGCCAAGCTGCCCAAATAGTATTACAGATCAAAATGTTTGATTTTCACTAGAGTCTTTAAGAAACATGGTGAGAATCAAAGATTTCCCTAGCTGAGAAACAGAACATTTCATATTAGTGTTTTGATTTAAAATTGATACTATCTTCAACCATCTTCACACCTGGTACAGCAAGAAAAGGGATTACATGCAATTTCATCTGCAATAATAAACAAATATTGAAACATTTAACCTGAAAGTGCATATTGACAATGATACTAAAAGATTTAAGAGAGTGGTCATGCTGGGAAAATCAATGCTTACCACATGCAACTTTCATTTACACATCATATCCAACAGAATATGTAAGTGGGTGTGCATGTGTGCATCATGAAATGGTGGCAGCCATATTGCAGTCTGAAATCACTAAAAGAGATGGACAAGGAACTCTCACCTAATGGCCAAACAGACACAGGCAGAACTCAAAGGTGGGCAGTCATGGAAACAAAGAAATACTATGGACAATGCCTTACATAGCAACATTGCTGCAATGCATAGAAACTGCTTAATATGACATATGAACCCTTGCCGGCTTTGCTTCACTCCAGATAACAGGATTAGGTGACAGAGGAGCTGCATAGCCTGTCAAGAAATAAACTTGGGGGCTTGAATAAACCTGTGGGATGCAGGGCAACAGGAGGTTAACGCCAACCCTCAAGTCCAGCTGTCCTCCGGCTTATGTAAGTTGACAACATGAGACATGCCGCTGTCAGAGCCTGAAAGCTCATGGTGGAGCGAGGGAAGCCGGGGGAACTGCAGCACTGCAGAGCAACAGGAAAGAGGAGGATCGCAGAGAGCCTCAGCATTCCAACAGTCCGATGGCACTGCCCCCTGAGTAACTACCGCCACGCAGCTGACTCTAAACCCAGATTTTAATTCAGTTGCTTAGCAGATGTTCTTATACAGAGTTACATAGGTTGCAATTCTTCCATGTTATCCATTTACACAGCTGGATATTTACTGAAGCGATTCTGGGTTAAGTATCTTCCCTAGAGATACAATAGCAGTGGCCCACTGGGGAATCAAACCAGCAACCTTTGGGTTATTAGCCCTTCTCCTTACCACTACACCACACTGCTGGCCATATGTGGAGAGACTACAACCAGGGGCAGTTGTGAACTGCGACACACATTGGAGAGTTTTTCTCTATGTGTGCAGCTTCTACCAAAGACCCCGCTGATTTAAATTGTCTCCTCCACCAACCTGTTTGACAAAACAGAGATTATCCTTGAAAGGCAGCTAAGCCATGGCCGTGAACAAGGCAAGAATGGGAACACACCTGAGGTGTTCTGCTTGGGTGAGGAGACTATTGCCCATGCGAGACCTAAAATCCATGAGCAGCCAAATACAGAGCAGCTCCCTCAAGGCAGACAGTAGCATCTTAAGGCAGCGCTATTTAATAACATGAGTGTCAGAATGGACTGCAGCAGCTGCTTTCTTTTTGCCTCTCCAAGCAAGGCCTAACACAGAGTCAATATTGAACCGAACGAAGCCCTGCAGAAAACCAGTGACATGGAATCAGTGCTGTGCTCACTGGAGGAGGCTGCAATCCAATCAGACGCCCACCTTGCAGACGGTGATGGAAAAAAGCAGGGGAGTCCCACGCCACACTGTTTGCAGGTTTCATTGATCTCAGATAAAGGGCCCACAGCTCCCTGAACCAAGAGGCCCCTCTGGAGGGTCCAGCAGCTCACCCGCGGACTCCCAGAGAGGCTTATTTCTATCGCACATATGCTCCCACCAGAGCTGCAGAGCAGGGGTCCACACAAACAGAGAGGCCTGGTTTCAAGCCTCGCCAGGTGTGTGCTGGACTCCGGCCTTCGCTTTGATACTTCTATCAGCAGCACACTGGAGGTGTACAGGAGATTGGAGAGAGGTATTGCTGTGGTATGCTATCTAGGCAGTGCACTGGTGGAAAAAAAAAAAACAAGAAAACATCTAACCCTGATCAGCAACATCAAACTCGCAGATGATACAAGCCTGGCGACAGAGTCGCAAGAACAAGAAGACCTTCAGGCAGTGTTGCTATCCCTCTGTGAACGCAGCCAGGTTGTGGGGCCTGGACACAGCACTGTGATTCTGTGTGATGCAGCAAAGCACAGTAAGAAAGCTTGTGGTCCACAAAAATGGGCATCTGTCCCTAATGCAGCAGAAAAGAACTGCAAAGAAAGATGTGGATGAGTACCACTTGTAAAGTTATTTGCGGCAGGAAACAGAGTAGGCGTGATATAGTTAAGGTTGCCAGTACAGTTTTTGTTATACACATATCAGTCAACATTTTGTAGAAAAAAGAACAATTATCTGAATACAGAATGCAAATTAACATGAATATATATCCAGCACGAATCCTCACCAACAATGTTAACAAATGTAATCTGGGAAAAATTAGTATTTTTTCCTTTTTATTTGTACTTATTTATAATCCTCTTGTTTAGTTGTATTTTTACTGATGAATTTCTGACATATTTACAAAAAGCAGATCTCAGTAGTGGGCTTGTCACGTTTGCATTCAAGTTGCTCTGGCTCCATCTAGTGGCGGCATCTGTTAGGCATATTCAATGTCATTTTCTGTCTCCTTTTAAATGGTTATGTATGTTTGAGATGCCAAACAGGTGATTAATCTTTAAACTTTAGTTCATCTTTAAGAAGCATCCTATGATGACAGATCAGGTTGTGTTTTAATTTTTGGAAACAAACAAATGGCGCTAATCAACATTGCATCTTGACCAAATTAAAACTCCTCTCGTTTACATTGCAAGTGGTAGAAACAGTCGGCTCCTCTCAGTCATGTTTTTGATTTGTTATGCATCATCAACCTCCCTAAAACAAGAGAGTAAATGATTCACATAAAAAATTCACAGATGTTTTTGAGCATTGTTGCTGTTGTTGTTCGTAGAGGCTCTGTGAAAGATCTGACCAGCTGCATTAACACTGTCTAAGCTAAGGTGTCTGTATGTGTAAACTGCTGTACGCCTGGGACCAGAGCGGTTTTTTAGAGTCTGAAGCCAAAGAGATTTTCTCTGAGAGATGTACACTGGTGTTTCATCCTTACCTTTCCAACTTCAGCTCTGTCGATAGTACGCCCTCTCCCACTCCTTATCGGATCAGCAACCCCTACAGGAGACATTCTGTAGGGCAAGACAGAGAAATTAAACTCCAGATAATATTTGTGGATTCTGATCTAAAAAAAAAACGAATCCCTTCTCAATTACTGCTTCGTTTTCAACCCCAGTGTTCTAAATTCTTGAGTTAATAAAGGTTTATTGTCTCCTGAACAAGAAGCGAGCTTTTTTGTGGCGTGTTAACCACTCAGACAGCGTCCCAGAATGGATTAATTAAACACTTTACGCTCTCTTACCTTCCGGTGCGTAATTGATTCCGTCAAAACCAAAACTCGTTTCTTTTTTTGTTTACTTGGTTTGACATTATAAAGTCATGTGTTGTCTCATTTTTGTTGTTTATTATTATTTTTATTTTATTTTGATAGCTTTTGCAGAGGATGGGTTGATTCTCACTAGGAGATAATTTGGTGATATCGTGTCCAATGAGCGAGGGAAGTCGAACTGAATAAATTAACTTAGATCTGGGGACTATATTTGTAATTTAATGCATTGCCTTCAGATTTTCTACTTTTTATGCGCAAATGTCTCATCTTAGGAAACTAATCCACATTGTGTCATTCATTCATTATTAATAGATATTAAAACATTAGTCAATACATAAGTCAATGCATCCACGAATAAAACAAAAAAATCATCACTGCGTACCATTACAGGTTACAGATGTGTTCATCAATGAGTCTTCACAGCTCAGCCGCAAGACACTTTGTATTCCCTTTTCAACTGATGTTTCCAGCTTTAGTTATTAAGTTATATGCTTTCAGTTGTCCTCTTACCACCCTTGTCTGACAACACGTATGTGTACGACTGCGCGCTAGCTTTCATCTATGTTTCTACATGACAGTGTGGGAACGTTTGTGCAGATCATGAAACATCACACGTGCTAATTCTGCTCCTCCTGGAGTATCTTCCCTGTGATCTCAGATGTCTCATGCTGGCTTCTACTTAAGGCATAATTATAGTCACTGTTGTGTATATATGCCCACACAGACATTCCTATTTACTCCCATCGTTTCCTTTGTTCAAGCATTACCCTCTTCATCTCCCAGTTTTATATACAAAGAACCATGTTTGCGTATTTCCTGGTGATTGTTTGATATTCCCATCCATGTCAAAACAGCAAAATCTAACAGTAATCTAAACTCATAGCTGAGACATGCTGCTGCAGACCATGGCCATGCTGCGGTGTTGATACAATCAAGACAGAGCAAGACAACAGCTCATTGGCTTTGTCTTGTTTTCAGGACCAAACCAATCAGATTCAATACATTAATGAGATTAGATGTTTGCTCTGGCTTCACCAAACACTGTCCCCATTGTTCTCCTTACATACCACATTACAATATTAGATTATTGTCATTTCGCTTACCCAGATCGACTTACATAGGTTTCCGTTTTTAGATGTTATCCATTTATACAGCTGGGTATTGAATGAGGAAATTCTGGGTTGAGTACATTCCCAGAGGATACAACAGCAGTGGCCCAATGGGGAATCGAACCAGCAACCTTTTTATGAGCCCATCTCCTTACCACTATGCTACACTGCCGCCCTGCAACAGTTTATGTATATACAGTATATCCTGAGATTGCAGTTTCCGTCATGACCTCAATCTGAAACCGAAACCCTGCATATGTAAATGATTAGATCTGATAAGGCGCAACTACCATCATAAAAGCGGCCTTTCCAACACGCTTCACAACAGCCGAAGTTTCATGACATAATTCAACCCTTTTTTACAACCGTCGCAAGGGACACTGTGACTCATTCTGTTGGCTGAAAGACAAACACAATGCCAAGACATCCTGGCAAACAAACAGTTTGTCTTTTTTCTTGTGCTACACAGACACAAGCAATTCTTAAAGTAGTAAAGTCAGGCCACTTATCCTTTCTGGGCTGTAATCCCCCCCACCTCCCATCTCACTTGTAGAGTCACGTCTACAAAAACCAAAAAACCTTGTTTATTGAACGTTTCAATAATTCCAAAAAGCCACATAAAAAAAGCACAATACTGAATACAACTTGATTTTTGCTTTTATAACATTTATTTCCCCACATGAGAAAATATTGATTCAGACAGGTTATAGGCAGGTAGGTAAAATCTGCTGTTTGTACAAGCTTTAATTTCTCTTCAGCGCCATCTTATATAAACAGGGTCTAGAATTCTAGTAAACTCTTTCTACAATAAATACAAGGTTCTGTGCTTGAGGGTAGACTTAGGAACTGACTCACAGCCAGTGAACAATACAAATCAACTCCCACAGCATACGGCTCTTAAAACCTCAATATTACTACGTGACAGTCACAAAGTCCACCGCGGATCCTTGCTTTTAATAGTTTATCTTAAATAACAGATTTACTTTCAATTGTCAACCAATATATATAATTTCATTTCTGTATTTTTTTTGCTTTCCATAAATAAATTACATTTTGTTTATCAAAAAACAACGAGAATATACTGTATGTAGAACTATTGACATCACGGACAAGCGGAATACACTTTGAAGCCAGTCAGTAATTTAGTGAGTATTTTACAAGTATGTACATCTTTTCTTCATGCCCGCAGGTGACTCAATTCACTTTCAACAAAAAAATGAAATAAAATTAAAGGTACGTCATGATATTAACATACATATATACATGAATGTGTCTTTTCAATGTACAAGAAGTGGTTGTAAAATATTAAAAAGTAAAAAGCTATTGTAAGAAAATGGCAGTGATCCATTCGTACTTTGTGTTGTTTTTTCTTGCTTTTTCTATTTTTTGTATAAATATGAAAAAAGTGAATTTGATTTTTTTTGTCTTTCCCAAACAAATTTTCCTTGATAGTAGTCTTTGCAAAAGGGAGCAGTTCTACTGAACTTTGCTCCAACTACTGCGGCTCCCCCGAGCCATTAGGGGCGCTCACGAGCACCACGCAGGTTCTGTGCAGGCTTTCTTTGGACAGCCGCACATGGGTCCTGCGAGTACAGCCTCTGACAGCACGGCCTTTCCCCTTCCTCCCATCACAAGTACGCCCAGCCCCGGATCAGACTCCCCTTCCCTCTCCCCTCCTGTTCCCCCCCCTCTCCAGGTGTAATTAAATGTGGCACAGGCGAGCTGCCAGACCCTCTGCTCTCCGCAGGTAGGGGGCGCCCCCTACAGGTAGCTGGAGGTGACGAAGGCGTGGTCTCCGCGCACACGGCTCAGGTGGATCATGGCGCGGTCGTAGGCCACCTGCACGGACTTGCGTATGCTGGTCTTCCTGCCCTCCATCATGCGCAGCTTGTCCGCCGTGTCATCCACGCCGAGGGGCAGCACCTTGTCCCGTGGCAGCCACTGCCTGCAGGGGGCGAGAGAGAGCCGCTCAGCACCGTGGAGACGCATGTGACACCCACGCATGACATGCACAGGGGCGCGCACACACACACACAAACACACACACACAGGGGCACAGACATGTACACAATGACACACAGGGGGCACGGAAATACACAGGCCAACACACAGGAGTATGGACACACGCACACAGACACACACTGGGCAGGTACACAGCACGCACGCATACACGCGCACACACATGCATACACACACGCACGCACGCACGCACAAACCTGGGCCAGCCTGATAACACCAGTCAGTCAAGACAATACAACAAGCTACGTGCCATAACAAAACTCTCTGTAACTGGATCGTGGGTAATTTAATGCCAAACTGCTCCCAAGTACTGCCGAGCACGATTTATCATGCTCAATCGAACTAACTCCCTGAGATGTGATAACACAACACCCAGCAGGTACACCCACGGTACTTCTGGAATGCAGCCAGCCAAGCTGCCTGCATGAACTAAGTCCTCAAAGACACAGAGCAACTAGGCAGCAAAAGGGTTAAATGTTAACCCCTTCCTGGCCCCGCCGGTCTCACCAGGTCCTCTTGTTGTCGAAGAAGAGCACGAGGAAGAGCTTCTCCCCCGCCTCCTCCTGCCTCTGCTCCCCCAGCTTCAGCACCTCCAGGGGAGGCACCGGGATGGGAACGCCGTTGTGGAGAAGGCCCTCCTGGGGCATGTCGGGGTCAATGATCTGCGGAGAGAGGGAGGGCTTCAGTTTCAACACTACAACAGATTGGAGAACAAAGAAACTATGAAACCAGCAACGTGTGTATCGGACCTCGTACCATTCAGTTCTCATCATTCATTACTGTCACTGAGCAGACACTCTTATCTAGAGCTACTTACGTATGTTACAGTGTTATCCATTTATACAGCTAGATATTTACTGAGGCAACTGTGGGTTAAGTATCTTGCCTATAGGTACACCAGCGGCTGCATCTGCTATAGCCCTCCTTTGTAAAGCGCTGATCGAAATGAAATGGTATTCTTATGAAGATGCAAGAGATGTGCATGGTTGTAAATATTAAGTTTGACGTCAAAGACGCAGACATGAAGCAACAGTCGCTTCTTTTCTTATGAAAGGAAAGCCTAACGCCATACGCCACTCATTCCTCAAAGTGTAGCACTGATATTTACGATGTAATGTTCTGCAATGTAATGTAATCTTCCCTTGTGTTACACGTCACCCCGATTCTGCGTGCGATTCGAGCGTGAACGTGCACACACGGCTGCACGCTGCACGGGCTCACCAGAGCGGGGTAGGAGGGGTACCCGCGACACTTCGCCCAAACCAGGTCCAGAGGCTCCAGCTCCGCCCCATTCTCAAAGGGCATGAGGAGGCTGCTGCCTGCAGGGAGAGAGAGAGAGAGAGAGAGAGAGAGAGAGAGAGAGAGAGAGAGAGAGAGAGAGAGAGAGAGAGAGAGAGCAAGAGAGCGAGCAAGCGAGAGAGAGCGAGAGAGAGATGAATGGAGTGGGATTAAGGCTTAAAAATCAGTGTGCTCCCACCCCCCTCTGAACCTGCGGTGCGCATGTGTAAGCGTTCACCTAAGAGGATCCTCTTCGTAACCTTTGCACCCGGGGAAAGTGGTCAAAGAGCCATTAGAAATCAACATTAATCAGTCAAAGTTAAAACAGAAATGAAGGGCAGAGAAAATGTTCAGCTGGACGAGATTCGCCCAAACCGACTCATTTGATAAACCTAACAAGCCAGGCTTGTCAGTGTGTGCTCCTTCAACCAGGTACACAGGCCTCTTCACAGGGCAAAGCAACTGAAGTGTGCTTCTGAGTTGCAGTTATGAAGCTATTTTATATCACCAGGACTGTGTGTACAACAGTTTCCACCCAAGTCAACTACAATACACAGAACACACTTCTTTGTATCAGGCAATTAGTTAAATACAACGACACTTTGTATCGAGTATCAGTAAAAAGAAAAAAATTGTAGTCTTTTCTTTCCTCCATTAAAACTACTATATACCATACTGCATGCCACAGCTATTATGTAAAATAAAAAGCTGCTAAGGTTAAGTGTGGGTCTAAATAGGTTACATTATGCAGCCAACTGAGAACTGCTCACTCTTTTACAGCATGAATTTATGAATTAGCCATCTTAACCTTGATCACATCGTATGAAGGATAAGGGGGTGTTGAAAGCAAGGCGAAATTCATCTTTCATGGATTTTTTTATGGTCAGCACTGCCCACTAAGCAGTGTAGCTTTCTTCTCCTGCTAAATGGTGCTGAGATGTGCATTTTATACAACACGGAAACGTGATATACAATAAAACAAGCTGTATATTTTACCCGCGGAAAAACAAGAGGGGAAAGAAGTCGTCATTAAAAGAGGCGTGCGGAAACAGCGGGGAAGATCACACTGAAAACCATTAAGCACTGCTGATAGCTGCTGTTTCACGCTGAGAGGTAAGAAAAACAAATCCAGCTCGACTTCAGATAATTAAGGCACTTCAAACATTTACATATTTTTTTAAGCAAATGCAATTTGTTAATCATCCACGCTATTAATCAGACGGGCGCGGAGGGGTTTTATTGATAACCGATGGAAAGGAGCAGTGCGCCGACTCAACGGCAGCCTGATCCAGAGGCTCACAGCGTGCGGAGAGAACGACTCCCCAGCAGGACAGGAACTCACCGCTTTCACACGTTTCCACTTCACATCTTTTTCCTCAAAGTGACCTTTTAAGTCCACAGGGCTGTAAGGATTTCTATTTTTGCAGTGATAAGTTTAAATAAGAGTTCCTTGGAAATGGTTTTTCCTTGAATAATTTTCCTTTAATAATTTTTTTTTAAGTCCTTCGAGAAGAAAGATATAGAGCTTCAAAGATTCCTGCCCAGGGTTTGGGGACAGGTAGTAGTTTTCAGTCCAGTCAAGACCTGTACTCATTAACATGTGTTGCACAAAGAAGACAGTTTAATTTGTGACTACAGCAAAGATTAATGTGAATGGGTAAATGCATCAACACCACACCTGACTCCTACCCCTCAGCCGCCTGTATCAACCCACCTGTACCAGTATAGTCCGAATCTCCGTTAACACCATCAAGGAACGGGACTTTGGAAAGTGCTGGTTTCCCTCGGCTGCGTTTGGGCGGTGAAACACTAGTGAGAGAAGAGCAGCTCTCTCAGTAAGCTGGCTTTTGAAATGTATAAATGAACGTTACGCATGGGTCATAAAGGCACAGAGACAAATTTCAGGGGGAGAAGGATGCTCACCTCTCTTTGTGGAAGGGGGGGGAGGCGCTGCACTCGGAGTCTGAGCAGCTGTCTCTGTGCTTCCTGAAACCATTCATCAGGCCTGGGAGGTAACAAACAAGAGTTCAGCAACCGACACAGTAGCACACCTGTGATACACAGTCAAACACTGATGGCAAAAAGATGACCCACAGAGCTGAAACTGTTAAAACATACACACTGAAAACAGTATTTTTTAGATTAATAATAAAATAATCTGCACAGAATGCCTAAATCAGTATGTTAAAGAAAGCTGTTGATGGTGAATAAGGTCTGTCCGGTCAGAGCAGGCTCACCTCCCTCTCGGGCGTGGGGGGGTGACTTCTCCCCCTCGCTCTCCGAGCTGGCGCTGAGGCTGCAGGGTCTTTGCTTGGGGGCTGTGGGTGAGGGAGGAGGGGGCGGGCTCTGGAGCATGGTCTGGGCAGGGACGGGTGTGGCAGTGGGTGGGGTCGGGGCGGGGCTGGGAGCGGCGGGGCGGGGCCGGTGCTGTGCGTGTCCTCCCGGCCCCCGGCCCCGTTCTGTAACGAGCTCTCTTTGTCCTTCAGTAGTTTGGCCCCGTTTTTCGCCTTTTTGAACAGGATGGAGGTGCGGCGGCCCACGCCGATGGCGGGAGGGGCGGGAGCGGTGGGCGGGGCATCAGGGCCGGAGAGGCCATTCACCAGCTTGGCCTCGGCGGGGGGGCTCTTCGTCTCCTCGTCCCCGGTGCCGTTGCTGCTGCCCGTACCCTGGCCGCCACCCCCGCCCGAGCCCTCGCTGTCCGATTTCAGGCGCTTGTGTGAACGCCCAGGGGTCCTCAGCTCACCCATCACCGGCCGCAAGGTGGGCGGGTCCTGGGGGGCGTCTCCCTGGGGATGGGACAGGGCGGGGCTCGTGGGTTCTAGCGTTGGCGGAGGGGTGGACTTCATGTCCTCTGAAGGGAGGGGAAAAAAGGGGAAAAACAGACTTAAGACAAAAACAAACCTCCACCATAAGCACCACTTAAACATTACTGTCATTCATCAGACACTCTTATCCAAGGTGTTTTACAATGTTATCCATTTATACTGCTGGATATTTACTGAGGCAACTCTGGGTTAAGTACCTTTGCCCAAGGGCAAAACAGTACAGTCCCAGCAAGGAACTGAACCAATTACCTCTCAGTTATGAGTCCTGCTCCTTACCACTATGCCACACTGCTGGCTATTTAAGATTGGACTTAAATCATTCTAAGCACTGCTTAAGTACAGCAGGGAAAAGAAAACAGGGTCTCTCACCGTTCTCTGGCGTGGCGGAGGATATGTGGGAGTTATCGGCACCGCCGCCTCTCTCCCGGCCCTCCTCCTCGCCCTCGCCCTCCCCCTCCTCCTCCTCCTCCTTGAGACTGCCGTTGAGCGCCAGCAGGTGGCGCTGCTGCTGGCCCAGCTTGTGGCGGATGCTGTTGATCTCGCGGCGCAGCAGGCGGATGCGGCGGGTGCGGGCCCCGCTCGAGCGCATGGACGTCACCATGTCCAGCTTGTCCAGCAGCTCCTTCAGCTGGTCCTCCGGGGACAGGTGCAGCCGGTTCTCCGGGACCAGGAGCGTGTCCACTGCAGGGAGGGGGAGCGGGAGGAGAGAGAGGGGCAGAGAGAGGGGCAGAGAGAGGCAGACAGTTACTACTTTTGTTGAAGGAGCTAAATTTCACCTTACGGTTTGGCTTCCCCCGCCCCTGCTGTTTCCCCCTCGGCGCTCACCGTCCTCCCAGGAGCAGCGGTAGTAGTCGTTTTTGTGCGGGGAGTCCGGCAGGTGCATGCCAGTGTCGGGGTCCAGCCCGGTGCTGTGGGCCTGCCGGTGGGCGTGGCGCAGGATGGCGCCCCCGAGGTCGCGCAGGCGCACCGCCGCCCGGTGGAACACCGTGTCCCGGGCGTTGTAGCGCAGGCAGTTGGCCACCATCAGGTTGAAGTCGCCCTCCAGCTCGGCCAGCGTGCGGTAGTTGTGCGCCTCCAGCTTGGAGCGCATGGTGGAGAAGTCCATGGGCTGGGTGATGAACTCCAGGTAGTCCGGAACCTGGAAAACACACAGCAAGGGAGGCCGATACATGTTAGACACACAGAAACAGAAGCAAGCAGTTAGACTGGCGCACATTCGACGCACAGAAACGGAAACAAGCAGAAGCAAAAGGAGGAGGGGAGAGAGGATCTTGCAATCATGCCGTTATCGTTGACAGCCATCTGCCAGGATTAATTATCCCAGTACAGCAGTGGTTCAAACCCAGCCCATCCCAGTACAGCAGTGGTTCAAACACAGCCCACCCCAGTACAGCAGTGGTTCAAACACAGCCCATCCCAGTACAGCAGTGGTTCAAACGCAGCCCATCCCAGTACAGCAGTGGTTCAAACGCAGCCCATCCCAGTACAGCAGTGGTTCAAACGCAGCCCACCCCAGAACAGCAGTGGTTCAAACCAAGCCCACCCCAGTACAGCAGTGGTTTAAGCACAGCCCACCCCAGTACAGAAGTGATTTAAAGGCAGCAGTAGCACGACCCACACACACCTCCTTGAGGTTGACGGGCTGGGCGAAGATCTGCGCGGGATCCTTTTCCTGCAGCTGGTCCAGGGTGGAGCGAAGCAGCACCAGTGCAGGGGTCAGCTGCAGCTCCAGGGCCGCCTGGTGCACCTTCACCTGCGGAGAGGAGAAGAGTCAGGCAAGCAAGCCACAGGCAGCCCGGCAAGCAAGCCACAGGCAGCCCCTCTTTCTCTGCAAAGCTAAAGCCCCAGTTTCCATCTTCACACACAATATATTATGCATGACGATATGAACATCTTTTCCCATTTCTATTGATTAATTCAGGCAACCATCTTGCTGCGCAAATTCAATACCAGCTTTTACAGGCAAAGAGAAAAGTTTGTCCTGACAAAGTTCTTGAGTACATTGAGTGCCCTCTGCTCAGCAAAGCTGAACCACGCAGGGGAACATCTGTCAAAGAAGGGGATTTAGCCTTAGCAGAGTGTATTACAGGCATGAATCAAAAATACATCTTCACCGCCCACAACTTAAGTTTGGAGCTACAGATAAGCCAACAACATCAACAGCAGCAGACAGCTCTGCAGCACCCAGCTCCACAATGTGGAAACAGGCATTTGATGCATGTTATACAACATATACACATATAAACTCATATTTTACTACAACTCTTGACTGCATTTACAAATAAAGGATTAAATGTTTCACTGCATTCCTGGTTTGGGTAATTGGTCACTGTCAGCTGATAAAATAAATAATGTCACCACTGATGCAAAAAGCTGTCATCCATGTTCTTCACAAATAAATAACCAAACCTGACACTTAATTATTAACCATTCCATATAGTTTTTAAATGCGTAAAATTACACTTCACCTACAATATTGCAGAATGACTACACCAACTGTAAAATGTATGTCATTTTTGTGTTGAACCAGATAACAGCCGACAATTCCTTTCAAAACAAAGTAATTACCAGTACCTACTGCTCTTGCTAGAGCAATCTATATCCGCAACCAAACAATTGCCAACAAACACTTCCAGAAGCTACACTCCATTTATGCAAGAGCAGTTTTATCAGCTACAAGGTCAAAAGGTGATGAAGAGGCTTATTACGAAAACTTCTGGGATGAGGCAAATAAAATTTAAGAGACAGGGACGTGCTGTTAAGGTTAATTATGGGGACTGAGCTGGTTCCAAGAAAAAGTTCCAAACTCAGCCTTTCTGGTGACACATAATCCTAATCAGTCCATTCCCCCCCATGTTAAATCCCTAAGGAAGCAACACATGTTAAAAGTCCATGGGCATGTTATGAGTTTCTGTAGAAATACAACTGCAGGTCAGAGTCAGTGACCTGGACTGCAAGAACTCTTCAGCATGCGTTTCCCCAGAGGTTACTTTCTGAGCAAGCCCAGTGGAGTGCCATGTTTACTGGGCTCAGGCCTGAGTCCTGTCTCTGCCCCTGCAGTCCTACCTGCTCCCTCTTCAGCTTCTCCCTCTTGCGGATGAGCTCCACTAAGAGCCTGGCTCTCTCCAGGTCGTGCCGAAGCTTCTGCCAGTACTTCAGCTCCTCCCTCACTGCGCTCACCTTCTCATCTGGCTCCGTCTGAACACACACACACACACACACACACACACACACACACACACACACACACACACACACACACACACACACACACACACACACACACACAAACACAAGAAAGTTCAGTGCAACCCGAATCCAGCGCGCTCACACACACAAAGACACCACACCACTCAATGCAATACATCAACAATAAAGGCGGGTCAAGCTAAACACAGGGAGTAAACACAGAGCTCAGGGCTGAATGGTCAGTGCTGTTGGAAGAGATCCTTCTGCAGATAAGGGATTCGATAAACATTCCCACCCTCCCCCGTGTTCTTTTGCGAGTGCCTTTCGGGCCCTCTCCCCTGCCCCCCGGGCCGGCCGGACCCCTCACCTGCTCCGCGCTCCTCTGGGCCTGCAGGTGTGAGTGCAGGCGCCGGATCAGAGGCACCCCGTTACGCGACTGCCGTTTCAGCAGCCAATAGTTGTGCAGCCTCTGCATGAACTGGTTCTTCCTCTGCAGCAGAATCCCCTTGCAGATTTTGTTCAACCTGCAGGATGCATGCCGAGTTTGACTTAAACAAAATATAACGCAACAAATGTGTCTCATCCGAGATATCCCACCCCCAACACACACACACACATTCACTCTCTCTCTCTCTACGTATTACCTTCACAGCATGAACATGTAACAAGACTGCACTGATACTCTAACAGCAAGAGGAATT
This sequence comes from Megalops atlanticus, assembly GCA_019176425.1. Classification (NCBI taxonomy): domain Eukaryota; kingdom Metazoa; phylum Chordata; class Actinopteri; order Elopiformes; family Megalopidae; genus Megalops; species Megalops atlanticus. The sequence goes on from CM032882.1 coordinate 32,153,353, forward strand.
CTCTCCTTTTTACACCTGGTCTGGATAAGAGTGTCTGCTAAATGAATGTAATGTAATGGATAACGATTTCTGCAGGCGATGACAGCTTATTAACAACAAAACTTATTACCCATCCAACAAATTAACTTACTACCATCACAGCATAAACATGTGGTAGGACTGTACTGATGATCTAACTGCAAGAGTATTCTCTCCTTTTTACACCTGGTCTGAGCCTGTTGCTCATTCAACCTGAATGGATACAGTCCTGTTCTTTTGTGCATAAGGGAGGCAGTGCAGCAAAGTGGTTAAGGAACAGGAAAGGTTAACCGTAACTGAAAGGTTGCTAGTCTGAATCCCCACTGGGGAAATTCCCACACTGCTGTTGTACCCTTGGACAAGGTACTTAACCCACAATTGCATCAGTAAATATCCAGCTGTATAAATGGATAACATTGTTAAAAAAAAAATTAACTGATGTAAGTTGCTCTGGATAAGAGTGTCTGCTAAATGCCCACAATGTAATGTAATGTGCTGGAAATCGCCCTGGATAAAAGTATCTGCTAAATGAATGGAATGTAATGTAATGGGTAAGGACGCCCGCGTGGCGACGGTGAGAGCTCTGTGAGTGTGTCGGGGGCGTGGCGCCGGCGGGGCGCCGGCGGTCTGACCTGTGCGCGGGGATCTGCGGCACGGTGACCAGCGGCATGGCTGCGCGGCGCGACGCCGCCTCCAGGCTCTTCTTGGCCTTCTTCTTCAGCGCCTTGGAGGCCTTCTTGCCGCCCCGCCGGTGCGTCTGTATGGTGGGGCTCTGGGTGTAGGCGCTGCGGCCCCTGCTCCCCCGGCCCCCCACCAGCCTGCCGGACTCCTCCTCGTCCGAGCCCACCCCGCCCCGCCTCTCGCCCCCCGGCGGGGAGTGGGCGTCGCAGAAGGCCGTCTTCTTCACCGAGAAGGTGGTGCCGTTGACGGTGGTCTCGCGCACGGGGTCGATCTTCATGAAGAGGCCGGCCCGCTGGGCGCAGGTGACGTGGAAGGCCGTGTAGCAGTTGGCCTTGTGGCACTGGATGGAGGCGCCGCGGCCCTTCTGCTTGCACAGGTAGCAGGTGAGCTTCCAGCGGGCCGGCGGGATGTTGTCCACGCCCTCCACGGGCTCCAGGAAGACGGTGTTGGCGAAGCACACCTCGGGGATCCAGATGGCGCACACCACGTGCGCCCATCGCCCGTCGCTGGTCTGCTTGAAGGCCCCGCCCCGGTTGGGGCAGAGGACGCAGTCCACGGGCCGGGAGGGCGACTGCAGGCAGCAGCGGCACAGCCACTGACCCTCGGGGATGTAGGGCACGCCGTAGCACTCCTGGTGCACGGCCAGGTTGCAGATGTCGCAGAAGAGGATGACGTTGCTGTTGAGGCACTCGTCGTCCAGGCAGACGCAGCAGAAGGCGTCCTCGTCGATGGCGCTCTGGGACGGCGCCTGGCTCCGCGACTCCAGGTACGACTCCTTCTCCAGCCGGTCCATCAGCAGCTCGAAGGTGTCGGGCGACACCGAGGCCTGCCCGTCCGACACCCGCTTCTCGTTCACCATCTCCAGCCAAGCCAGGTCCTCCTCGTCCATGTCGTACTCGGCCTCCGTGTCCAGCTCCTCGGGCGACTTCTCGATGTAACGGTAGTAGGCGGTGGGGAGGGGGGGCGCCTCGGTGGGGCAGAAGGACTCCAGCACCCGGAAGGTGGGCTTCGGGAGGGGGCCGTGGAGGTGGTGCGGGTGGAGGGAGTTGGACTGGGCCTTGGACTGCTGCTGGGAGTTGGGGTGGTGGTTCTGCGAGGAGGAGGAGGAGGAGGAATGCTTGCCGTCCTTCTTCCTGCCCTTGGGCGTGGCCACCTTGCGGCCCAGCTTGGCGGCGCTGGGGAAGAGGGGCTGTTCGCTGTTCTCCTTGTTGCTGTTGCACTCGGCGATGTCCTGGGCGGTCATCTCGTCCTCCGTGATGACCGTCAGCGGGTCGAAGATGCTGATCCGGTGCAGCCTGCCGTCCAGGTCCACCTCCACCATCTTCTGGGCCTGGGCGTAGGTCAGCGTCTCCCGGGTGGGGGACACCTTCAGGCTGTAGGGGGATGGGGAGCGCTGGTGGGCCCCCGCCCCTCTCCCGGCCGCGCCCCTACCCCCCACGGCCACCCCTCCGACACCCGCACCTCCCCCAGCTTGGCGGCCCCTCCTCCGCGGCTTCCTCATGGGCTCTCCCGCACACACCCTGCCGCTCCCCGCCCCTGGGGGGGGGAAGGCGCCAAATGGAACCGAAACAGCAGCCAGTGGGGGAAGGGGGGAAAGGAGAGAGCAAAACAGTGAGAGATTAAGATGTCAACTTAACACCTTTCAGCATGATTTACAAATACTATGAATTGTAATGTAATGAACTCTTATCTTTTTCAAAACTGACATTATAGATGAGACAGTTATTTTTCGCTCCATTTGTTTGGGGCCTGTAGCTTGTAGGATTTGGCAATGAGTAATTCTAAAAATATTGAGAGAAAATGTTGCAGTTTCATTTTGGAGCAGCAAAGCCACAGTTCTCAGCATTGGGAGTTCTTCAGAACTAAGTAAGTCCTTATTTCACCACCCTTTCCCGAAATAAATTTTCCTATGTAAAACTAATGACGACTAAGTTTTTAGGCTGGTTGCCGCCTTTTCACTCTTTTTGACAACTGCATGACACTCATGTTTTTAAGCATAATTCCAAACACAGTGCTTTTCTAGTAACGTTAACGATGTGGAAGCTCCATTCGTTGTCTCCTCTGATTCACTACGGCTGGAATTAATCTGACCCGTATTAGCGATACTGCCAACGTAAGAGATACGGAACGGAAATTACACCATCAGAACCTCGCATTCAAGTGCATTTTGTGCAATAAACAGCGCTGCTTAGGCTTCATACAAAATTGACCAAATCACTTTTAAAAATCCCTACTTTAATTTAAAAATGTTGTGTAACACAGCAGTGTAGCATAGTAGTAAGGAGCGGGACTCGTTACTGAAAGTTTGCTGGTTCAGTCCCCCGCTGCTGGTGTACCCTCGGGCAAGGTACTTAACCCAGAATTGTCTCAGTAAATATCCATGTGTATAAATGGATAACATGTAAAACTGTACCCTTTGTAAGCCGTTCTGGATAAGAGCGTCTGCTAAATTCCAATAGTGTAATGTAATGTGATCCTTATGGCGGAATGCGCGGCTCCTGCGCCTTTAAATCTGACGCGTTCCGCTGCGCGAACGCGGTTCCACGTCGAGGCGGAAGTGATTGCGGCCGGGTCACACGCACAGATCACAGGCGATACGAGAGGGGCAGATCGGGGGGCAATAAACAGCTGTGTACTCGGTAAACACATTGGCGCCATTAATTAATTCGACTCGTTTCCATTGTTATCTGCAGCCCAAACGTGCAAGCACAAATGACTAATGCGCGGGATTACACAAAACAGTAAAATATTGGATGTAAACAGCTAAACCAGCCGCACTGCAATCCAGATCACAACTTTCAAAACAACTCACGGTGGTTACCTAACAGAGTACAAACTTTCCACAAATGAATATGCGACAACCTCTTAGCACACCAATGACCACAGATCTAACTGAAACTTCGTTTCATTAGTGTTAAGGCTGGGTCGAAACGTTGCTAGCCAACTAGCACGCTAGCTAGACTGTAACTAGCTTGTTGCTATAACATGGCTTAGCTAGCTAGCCACTTCTAACCAAAACGCCAACGCAGACTACAAACTGGCACACTGCAAATACTAAACGTGTTTCTTTGAAAGCTGAGCTTCAAAGCACTGCGAGGGGATGCAAATAATGGGTCAGAGGGTCGAGCTAACAGTCAGCTCTTTTTTATTTTCCTCTCTCCGGCTTTGACCGCGGCCAAACAAATTGGTATGTTTTTATTTTTACTGTTGGAGGGGCGGGCCTTTTACGAAATCTCCCTGCTTCATGTCCCTTAGCCAAGCAAGCCGTCACACGGCTAATCTGGCTAATATAGCTAAGGCTAAAAGCCAACGTTATTGCAAAAGACACGCAGAAGTATCTTCCCGCGACTGCAGGTAGCTACATCACCACTAACTACAAGTTTATGCCAATCTGTTCTGTAAAATATAACTTGAAATCGTCCACGTTTCAGAAGATTTTTCTGGAATTTTAGACAGCTAGCTTAGTTGGATCCCGTGAAACCGCCACTTAGCTACTGGCTAACTCCGCTTGGTTAACAGAGCTCTCTGATAGCCAATTGCTACGCGCAACGGTTGCGTCAAAGCCCGGTCGCAGCCAATCAGCACCCAGCCAGCAGAGTTTTGTCTCAGCTGACATAGTTAGGTTGAAGGTCCTTATTTCCAGAACGAGATGTCAGCCATTTTAGTCGTTTAACACCATCTGCATAACCCAGTACTTCTCTTATACAACACGACACAGTTATAGCGCAAGAACAGCCATTACCGAGGCAAGGAAGCGCAGTTCCTCCACTACAAAATCCAGTAAATATCAAGTCAAAACGTATCTTCATTGCGTTGCAAAAATGTGTTTAACTGGGAAGGAGAGAACCAAGTAGTGACTGGCTAACTAGCCAGCCCAGCTAGTAATTTAGCCAGTTAGCTAACTACCCGCTAACAAACGATGGCGAGCTTTTTCAAAATACCCACGTAAAGACACAACGACAACCATATTTAATTACAATAAATGTTTGTAAGCTGTTCAAAACGTTAAAATGTTTACCTTATTTTTTAAATGGCAGCTCGGCAACCGGCCGCTTGCGGGTGCCGAGGCTCCTTTTTGGTAGCTAGCTGGCTACCAAGCTAGCTACGCCTCGGCCGAAAAAAGCCGGTAAATTTCGGTGCGAAAACGTCCTCTCCGCGCTTCAGTCCTCCATTGCGTCTTCGGCCAAACGTTTTTTTGGTCAGAATCACGTAGCTCCGGCCATCTACAGGGACAAGGTGTGTTTGGAAAAAAGGCGAGAAACCTAGATACCCTGGTTTTCTGGCAAAGGGAGGCAATTTTTTTTCAGCCTCAGATGTGCTGTAGTTAGTACGGGTAAGAGGAGCGGGGCTTTCAGTCAAGATAGCGAGAACACGCCCCTTTCTTTAAAAAAGCAGGCTACACAGCGCTGGTTTGCGCGTTAACGTTAGCATAGCTATCTGGAACAATCTGTGTAGCAATGCTCCCCGTGTATCATAAGCGGCGTGCAAACGCATAAAGGTGACTTTTTTCCTCCAAAGATATGGCGGCCGCAGTCCTCTGCCACACAAACTTAGCTGGAGAACTCTCAAGTTGCCACACAACCCCCTCCTCCCCACCGCCACCACCGCGCAACTGCTTCCACGCTCAAAACATACACACGCACACATGCATTGGTTCTCACCCCGCAGTTCAATTTGCATGTGAGCGCGGCCCACTTTACCGTCTCGCCAAGGTGGAAAAATGGCTACCTGACACAGAGGAGACCGACACTGGACGAAAACTAATGTTTTAAATGACAGAAACAACCCGCGCTACATGTTACAGGCTACGTGATGTGACTAAAGGTTACCTTTCAAGTTCCTGGGAGGTTCGAAAACTCCGTGGAGCGCAAAGGCGCCCCGCGTTCAGTGAAGGGTGTAGAAGAGATTATAGATTTGTTTAGATTAATGCATCTTAAAAGAGTTGTGCCTGGAATGAACTAAGACTGGAGTTCATCACTACAACTGAACTACTCAGCAAATAATACAATTTATTAAGAATTTGCAAATAGATTACACTTATAACTTTTTTCTTCTCTTCACCATTTTAGTATGAATATCCGATCGCAAGAACAGCCAAGATAATTTGCAGCTCAAACCAGGCTTGTGTAATAAGGGTAGGAGGCAATATTTATTTTGAATTTGTCTTTCTACACCCGTTGATTCTTTCTATTTCTCCTTTGCGGTCTATTGCATTCTATGATGCACAAGCATTCCAACCTTTGCAACTGAGGCGCAAGCATGAAGCGTGTATTATTATCCTCCAAAGCAAGATGTATTTTCTTCCAGTTTCCAAAACATTTCATACACATTGGGACTGGAAGTACAGTCTTACAATGATCTATTGACATAATATAGAGACATAATATATGATCTGTCGGCATTATTTTCATATAATCTGCGCTAGAAACGTATTGTTCTCTAGTAATACGTTAATTTTATAATAAGTAGATTTAAATTTCATGAGCCATACAAGTAAAAATGAACTTGAAATAAACCCTGTCACAACAACCTAGCGCCTAAGAAACAACAATGAATAGTATAATTACAAAATGAAAAAAAATTACATTAGCATAACTACACTAATTTATCATAAAATAACTATTGAGTTTGAGCTCTAATAAAAAAGGGTTGCAAAAAAACTATCACTTAATTTGCCAGGGCTCCTAAACGTAAAAGTTGTTCTATTACAGTATAGAATCTGCTATGACTTAATATGACAGTGTTGTGTCATAACAAACCATGTATTTTCAGCCAGTCACTTCAAATAGCTGTGCAGCAGCAGCAATTCAGCATTACCTGGGAACTGTGGAGGGAAGAAGGCACAGCAATACAACACCCAGGAAGTACATTAGCATATTTAAAGCTCTGGTTTTAGGCAGGGACCACAACAGTGTAGACACAGATCAAAAGAAGCATCTTAGAAAAGGCAAGAGGGGATCATTTTAGGATCCTTCTATGTTCACGGAAATTCTGCACCAGGGAAGTAACAAAAATTGGCAGCATATTTTTTTTCCTTGTCATAGATCACAAGCCAGTATCTATACAATAGATCAAAGATAGCATTTTAAGGACTGCTATGATTTCATCAAACATCAGTATTGCCAAAATGTCAGATAACAGAGATTCCATGAAATATAAAGTTATATATACAAAATAATCACATAAAACTATATAGGTACACAATATTTCAGTGCTTGGATGAACAATGTACCAGGTGATTCCTTCCCATGTCTTTGACTATAATTCACTGTCTGCAGAATTTGTTTCACAGATTCTACAGCATATCTTCAGCTCAGGCCAGCATTGGGAAACTGATTACACGTTTGTGTTTTTAGTTTATTACACTTTTTATACATGAAGCACAGTGGAAACCAATAACATGATTGAAAGAGCTATAGTACAACAAATCTGCTTACTAGTGTTTGTGTTACTTGTTTTTATAGGGAAGTAATGTTAAACAGATATTGAGACCTACATGTAAATCATAAAACTATATGGAATACAGTACAAGCAACAACAATAAAGCAACCTGTTTTATTTTAAAAAAACAATGTTTCTCCCATGTTTCTTCAAATATGACCTACACGTAAATTATAAAACCATATGAAACACAGCACAGTCAAAATAAACAATAAAGCAATTTGTTTTATTTAAAAAACAAACAGTGTTCTCCCATGTTTTTCCAAGTATGTAAATGACACAGAACAAATATTGCATTGATTGCTTCCTGTAACTCATCTAAGAAGTTGAACAAATACAGGAAGTAGAAAGGCAAATTATTTGCTATTGCCATCTTTTCACCAGGACCTAAGGGCACTTTATCAAGACTGGGGGAAATAAATGAAAATCTTGTTCTTGTTTGTGAAAGTAGCGTTTTGCACCATTCACAACTAATATTAGAATCGTAACAAGGGGAGTTCACAGAAACACACAGACAACTAATCATTTTCACAATCTCCCAAAATTTCAAAACACACTATCAATTTTACATACATACAGCAAAAACATACATTCAGTTCCATAGCTATACTCTCTCTCTCTCTCTCTCTCTCAAAATGCACCTCTATATGTGATAATATAAAAAAAAGGAAGCAACATAAAAGCAACACATTGAAAATCCAGCAAAGAATGAACAAGACACCCAATCAGCCGGGTTCACAAACCACACTGGTGCATTTGTTTCTGATAACTGAAAAAGTCACTGTGTATGTGGCGAAGCCTTCAGACGAGGCCCGTGATGTGTCACTGTGTGATCACCGTGGTCCGAACTGAGGCACAGATTCGGCTCCCCTCTTCAGAGCTATCCAGCCTCTGCAGAGGATTTTTTTTTCAGAGGAACAAAAACACCAGGACCAAGACACTGCAGCAGAAGATGCAGAGGGGAAGGACCTTGAGAATATGTCCTTGAGTGTGTCTTCTGGAATGTTGTGTCTGTGTGTGTGTGTGTGTGTGTGTGTGTGTGTGTGTGTGTGTGTGTGTGTGTGTGTGTGTGTGTGTTTGTGTTTGTCATGTATTGTGTATTGTTATATTGCTTTTGCATCTGATTCAGGATTTTTGTTGTTGCTTGTGTCATGATCATGTCTGATGTGCATTGGTGTTTGAGTAGTGATCATGTCTGACATGTCATCATCTTTATGACATTGTCAATGTGTTCCGCCTCTTGGAGTCTCGCCGTGGAAACGGGACAAAGCTCTTCACCTCTTTAAAGGATAACCCTACAGGGCAATAAGGGAAAATTATGTGGATCAGTACAATATCTGTGCACAAGTGTATTTCCCACAACATACCACAGCTTCTCAAGCCAGCATATAATAATGCTAACACCACCAGCTGCAATCTCTAATTGTACATGCAGCACCGCATTACTGAACAGCACACCACTGTAAAGAGCAGCTCCAAGGATGTTAAAAAGAAAACCAGCCAGATGATAGGCAGATGAACGCATAACGGATGAATCCACGAATGAACGACAGGGTGAAAATGGGAGGCGCACTTACTCCTCCACTCCTCCAGGGACAGTGTGGCATTGTCATGGCTATCGTCATAGGGCAGCGCTTCAGGGGTATCCTCTGGGTCCCGCAAGCCATCAAAGTAGGGGTGCGCTAGAGCGGCCTCTGCTGTAAGGCGTGCCTCACCATCCAGCACCAGCATTTTCTCCAGGAGGTCAACCGCTACAGTGGGTGGGTAAGCAGAACCAGACGACAGAGGCCAGTGATGGGAGGGATGGGAAAAGACAGGTATTTACCAACTATAGGAATGGTAAACTCATATTAAGCTACAGTAATGTCAATCCATTACTTAAGGTACCTACAGTACAGACCTTCTAAGATTATTTGAAACAAACTGAAACAGATTTGTTTTGTTTGTTTGATTTAGACTTTGCAACTTGAGTTTACAAAAGAAATATAATGGAAATACTTGAGTAAATATAAAAGGTATCATCATTATTAATGCATGATTATTTGCATTTCAATTCATATTTCTGTACTTAGATGGATTTTATGCAGTGTGTTGTTTCATCATATTTCTAAACTTAAGACTTTCATAATCCTCTGCCCCGTGCACTGTGCACTGAATGAATGAATCAGTTTGGTGTGTATGGGAAAATCCCACAACATTAAATCATATAAAATATACAGAATTAATACTGCCCCATATAAGACCATCTGTCATCCACTTAAATATAGAAATGTAGGGGCAACATAGTGAAATCTGAAACAAAAAAACATTTCTATCATATGGACATTAAGGGCTTTAATGGGTTAAATGAGACACATTCCGGCAGCAAACATATCTCATTAATAAACCCTGTCCCCTCACTATTGCCTCCATAAAGACAACCTTTATTTCTAATTAACAGCAAAGAGCCAATGAGCGCACTAGTAACCTTCTGTTGCCATGGAGACTGGTCACATAAGGACACTGCTTCCAACTGCAGCTGCAAATGTTCAGCATACACAACTACTGTCTAGACGCTCTATACAAGTAAAGCAATCATAAACCGCTCTCACAGCAAGCAGACAACAAGAGCATGCACAGCATCAATGCAAAACTGTGCATGGAACACGGTCCAATGTGGTATAATGACTACCTGTAATGGAAGCCATGCTTAAACCTGCATGGCCCATAGGATGCAAGCTTATCTCTGTGATGTGAAGAGGCTTTACATGCAAGCATGCCCCCCTGAGCAGAGGGATGGGCTATCACCAGGCTATTGTCCCTAATCATGCCTACAGTTATACCCTACATGCTATGCATAAGTATGACTAATCTAAGGACTCGATCCAAAGCCTTCCAAAGCAGGCAGAGCTCAAGATCACGAAAAGGGGAACATGTTGTACCCTGCAGTATGACTATAAAGACCACATGCCACCACATACAATTATGATGACATACTGTGCAGTGTAAACGCACAACATTAAGAACTGTGCAGACACACAGAAACCGACCAGCGATGCCTAACTGAATAGTTACAGCTTTATGGAGTCCCTGTTTCACGAAGAATGCTGATGGTACCGTGGAATTTCTCACCCCTCAGTCTACTTTGAAAGTGTAGGGAGACAAATGGGATGACATCACATGACCGGCGAAGAGGCCGAGGCATTACGTCACATGCAAATTTTAACCAGAGACACTTTTGGACTGAGACTTCTCAGTTATTTATAATTGCTCAAACTATGTCCAGTAAAGACATCACAGAAATGTAAGCATCAAAGTCATAAATGACAAATTGAAAAAAATGTCATAACCTTGCTTTAGAATCATATTTAACATTTTAATCTGAAGTTCATTTGAGGCACAGGCTACTTGAGAAGTCAGTGCGTATTAAAAATATTGCATGAATTATAGAAACACGATGGTGAATCTTTGAGAAGGTTCTGCACTGGAATCCTGGGTTGGATACGTATTTGGAACCTCACATTAAAAAAAAAAACAGCAAGCACAACCTGCTTTTAGCCTTTGCTATCTTTCCATGTGCATTATACTCTACTTCATAAAAGATTACAACATCAATGTAGTAATGAACAGGTTTTAGCTGTAAGCCATTAATTAAGCAGATCTAGGTAATGGGTCTGAGCACAGTATTGATTGTGTATAATGTCATTGTAATGGTTCTAAGCTCTTTAAACTGTGTGTCCTATTTTGTTTACTTGCTTCCCTGCAAGACAGCTGTGCTGATAATTATTTTTATTTACCTCTATGTGGCTGTTGAGCCATAAATACATTTACAGTTGTGAGATACCTGTGTTGGTGAGACCACTATAATTGTCCCTGCCACAGCTATGGCATTATGCCTTACTATTATTAGAACATGTCAGCATCACTCAGAAATATTACATTACATAATTGTCACTTAGCCAATGCTCTTATCCAGAGCAATTTTTACAATTTTTAAATGTTATCCATTTAAACAGCTGTATATTTACTTAAGTAATTCTGGGTACCTTGCTCAAGGTTACAGCTGCAGTGCCCCAGCAGGGAATCAAACCAGCAACCTTTCAGTTATAAGCCCTGCTCCTTACCACTACACTACACTGCCACCTTAAAATATCCATTTAATCTTAATTATATGGTTTTTTATGAACATGCTTCTGAGTTTTAATATAATTTATTCAATTTAATATTCATTCATTTATTTATTAAATATTTTATTAGGCAGTAAGAGGTGCATTCCTCTAGTTTGGCCCTTGGAGAAATGACTTAGATCCCCTGAGGTGATTTAGATCAGACTTACAAGAAGTCATCCCAATCGCCCCCAGAATCTTTCCTGTCAGAAGCTTTTATAAAGTTAGTATTTAGCTGGTAGGTGGTGCACTAACATCTTCTCAAAGTAAACCTTTAGTAGTGGTAGCAACAAACGGAAAAGAAAATCTGACATAAAATAATGTCACACAGGGCAAGGCATTTTCATTTTACAAATCATTTAGTTTTGGTATGATGTATATTTTGCAAGCGCTCTGACTGGACACAGAAGAATGTGTGTCACAACTTTGCAAGCAAAACAGAGGAATCATGAGAACATGAGTGTAGTGGATAAAAGGGAACCATTTACAACACTGTCAGCCACCATTACATCATCAGATGCAGCATAGGAGCTGTCAAAGACTAGTTTATCTGTTTGGAGGCCAATATCCAACATCATCATAATCCAGCTATTGTTAAAAATCATCATAATAAGACACTAGTAGCAGTATTTGTAGTATTATTCATAGTTACTGTGTTTCATCTTTTGCAGTATCCTTTCAGTGATTGTTGAGTGATTCAACAGTACAAAGTCATAAGAAATATCCCAATATTTTTACATTAATTAGTACTCATAAAAATATTTGTGTAGGCAAGTAAGAGATTATCAGAAATTGTTTTTTTTAATGATTTGCAGAACAACTGGCAATTAAGCAAAATGTCTACATCATAAGATTATTTCCACGTATATCTTTCCATACATTTTCAGATGCATCTTTTTCACCTACAAAAAATGAAAAGAAAATATCGCCTGGCTATATAAAGCCTACATGCGCAGAAACAGGCTCCCGCACACTCCAACTCACCCTGAGCGCTGGCCCTGGGAAACAGGGTGGCGAAGTTCTTCCGGGGGTAGTGGGGGAGAGAGCGCACATAGCTCCGCGCCTGATCTCACACCACAGGACGGAGAGAGAGGGAGGGATGTAGGGAGAGAGGGACAGAGAGAAGAAGAGCCATCAGTGGTGTCCTCTGCCTCAGCCAAGGCAGACGGGTGAGCACCAGGACACAGGAAGCTAGCACGCCGAAGGTGAGAAGTTCTACTGAGGCGGCCAACTGCCGTTACACCGGCAGGTCAATTAGCATGATGGTGTCTTCCACCGACGAAAAACAACAGATGCACAACGCACAGCTCGCCTCCTCTTTATCGCAGATGAAAGTTTTTTTTTTTTTTTCTTTTTTAACATTCACAGTGTTGCCTGTTGAGAAAAAAAGTGGCTAAAGAAATCCTTGAAGCAGAGTGTGGGTGGTGAGGCGGAAAGCTACGGTTCAGGCCCTTGATGACGTGGGAATTACACAGCTGCGGAGTTAGTCAACTTTCACAGCACAATGCAGGCAGGAGATTCACAGGCTTGCTGCTGTGCTGAGACTCCCATCCCTACAATGTGCCTCGCAGATGGTCAGTTCTGTATAATTACATCCAGGATCACATTAACAAAGAGGGGACATACTAGCGATTCTGAAATTTAAAATAAATCTATATGTTCTGCAGGATTACATGGGGAGGTGGTAACATTAAATGATCAAATCAGGAGACTAGACCTCAAACCACAGCCAACATTAGCCTTTCCATGCTGTAAATATATGCCTCAGGTAGCACATTCAGGCCAGGCAGGTACCACTTTTGAACCCCAAAAAGCTACTTTAAGTTACTGATCTACGTCTATATGCTAACAGATACACAGCAATCTTATGTCTTCCTATCAGAATTTTATGCGTTTACTAGTGCCACATTCATGTTTAAAGATTAGGACTGCGCCTAAATCAGTGGCTTCACTGCTAGCATTATGGTGCTGCATATTGTCAAGCTGTGCGTCCACTCCCCAGAACCATGTAAATGCAACAGACTGACGGCAACTCAACTCACAAGCGCCTGACGAACATATACGTGTTTTGACAATCACGGCATCGCTTTTTTTTGTTCTGTTTTTGCAAAACGTAGTTTTGGTGTCGCATTTTGAATTTCAAACCTTGTTAATGGATTACAAATACAAGCTGTGCCACATCGCTGACACCTTCCTGTGGTGAGTAAGAAATGTTTTTGCTTTTTTTCCCCCCGAGGGACATGTATGTGTGCCACTGTAGGTGAGCCAGTGCATCAGAGGATTTGCACTGACACACGCGTCGCCCTGGTGTTTCCCTGTGCAATTACAGGAAGGTGTGGTAGTGTGAACACTTAATGCTTAATCAGCAGTTCCAAAGTCTGCGAGGAAAAAGGGAAAAATAAAAATATACAACAGTAATGTCTGTTGAATGCAGTCAATCCATGCCCATCCCATAGGCTAATCGAACCACCTTTTGCCCAGTCGCACTAGTGGTTTTGGCTATTCCACAAATGTAGAATGAGTTGCAGGTTTCAAAATTAGGGAAAAACATGTAGTATATTCACCAGCAGTAAGAAAGTCACTCCTGAAATCAAGACTTAAAAGGATGTGCCGCACTAAGAATACTGCTAGTTACGCAGGGGAAGCAAGACTAGAATATGCCAGAATATGCAAAGGTTCATGCATCAGAGCATGAAAGCGCAAAATGTCTTTAGTGCGGTAGAGTTTAGAAGCTGACTTGTTAAAACCTTGCCCCCATCTGTCATGGTTTCTAAAAATGTAAATGTTGTTGGGAAAATGAAAAGGTGTTGCCTCCTCAGAGAAATACAAAGGATGGCTTCTATAATCCAGCAGAAGGTTCTGGAATCTTTGGGTAACCTGTTTTTTTCCCCCCATTAAGACTACGCTAATGGCAAATCAACACTTGTATCAGTTCATAAGGGAATAATCATGCATGCAAAGCAGACTTATTCAGCACAATCACAGTGGACCTATTTGGGGGAATTTTCCTGAAGACAGCTCTGTCTCAGTCTTGAATGTTTTATGGGAGTATCGTTTAACTAGCTGTTCAAAGTAACCCTTAGAGAAAACTGGTGTAATCAAAATATGCACAACAGCAAGAATGATAGTTTCTGGTAAGCATGTTTTACCAGAGAATAGAACAGAAATGACCTAAAAGGTGAAGGTACTACAAACAACACAAGGCACAAGCAGAGGCTTATTTTTGTTTTCTTGCTGCCCTTGGTATCTTTGATTTAGAATGGTAAAGTTGGTAAAAATATATTGAGGTATGTGGAATAAACTGTCACAATAAAATTTAACCATAGAAAAGTTTCATAGCCACACGGTCAGGCTACAATACTGGGTGAAACACAAAACTAGACAAAATACATTGTCTAATTTTGCCCACAGAATCTTCTCCCTGCTCTCCTCTCCAAACTGATCAGTGGAAAATAATTGTTTTTAATGCAACCTCCGGCAGTGTTATCTCTTGGGTCATCCAAATTCAGACTGTAGTTAATGGGAATAAACATTAAAAAAACCTTTCATGGAGTCAATCTTGGTAGAGCTATTGTAAGTGAGTGTAGTAAAAGAATTCTAGCTACACACAAAACTTGAGACAATAAAAATGCACCCTCAAGCAGGAGGGAGAAAAGCTGCAAGCATGCTGGCACCGCACTCCTAATACATTCTCATTGATTTCATGTGTAACCACCCCGACGGATAGATTTTGGAGCTGACAGATAAACAGAAGCAGACTGTATGAGTGGTATAATCAATGCTGGCGCAAGCACTTTATTACACTGACTGTCATCACAGTGTCAATAAGCACACCTGCAAAAGCTGAATGACTGATACGTTTCTCGTAACCCAAGCGAAACTGGCAAGACTTCCCCGTCTGAGCGCGAGACGAGAATATGAGCCGGTGTCTGAGGTCGGGCTGCATCTGATAACAAGCTCACTCATACGCAGTCGAGCTGCCGAACCTACCTCCTGGCTGTCCAGTTTGTGAATGAACTCCGGTCCCGGCACTCCAGTCACCTTCATTATCTGAGTCAGCTGATCCATGTCTGGGGTTGAAGGTCAAGGGTGAAAGGTCACAGCTCTGACAGCAATAAAAAAAAAAAAAATCACTCCTACACTCTTCCAGCTCAATCTCTTGAAACAGGCACAGTACAGTACAGATTACGCTGGCCTCTGCGTTGGTGCAAGTCACCGATGCTCAGACTCGCTCAGACAGAGGCAAACAATGATGAATCAGTGTAGCGGAAATGTAGTGCGTCAAGGGCGTTTATCCAATTTATCAGCCCTGAAGGAGTGTTACGAATAAAGCGCAAAGGAAGTGAGGAGTGCAGCAACGCGCTGATGACGAGGAGAGGAGGAGGATGAGGAGGAAGACAGGAGGATACAGTCTTTCCCTTTGAACAGCGTCTTCCCATTGATCATCTCACCCATAATGCAGCCAACAGACCATATATCCACTGGGAGGATGAGAAGGTCAACAATCAATTATGATAATCACAGGACGGAGCAACAATCAATAATAAATCATAATAAAGACATCAAAAACAGCCAAAAAATGAATTGACAGTCCTTAAAGACCAGATTTTCCTTCAGCTGAGTTCATTATGCCATTTTAAAATTTTCTTCAAAGAAAAATGAACTTGGGATGAAATGTTTTAAATCAGAATGTGTAAGACAGATCTGTAAAAGCTCACTCTACCAAGAACTATGATTTGTCTAACTTATCTCCACTTTGATTGAACCCATGCTTGTAACTCTACAAAGCAGTGCTTTACACAAGTAGCCATCAAGCTACAAAGCTATTGACCACTTCACCTTATAGCAGATTGAGTTTTTTCCCCTTAGAAAAGTACGATTAATTGCTTGGCGGCGGCATGATTCACAGGGACCCAACTCGACTTGTTGAAGAGTGGGTTGTCAGTAAATCACGTGGTGTTTGTCAAGGCAACATGCATATTTTGTTCCATAGCTCTGCAGTCACTGCTTTCCACACGTTTCCCCTCCTACACGATGAGCCACAGGACCTAAAGAGATGTGCTGACCTTACTCCATTCTCTGGAGTGAACTACACACGCTAGAAAAACTAGTCTCCCTGCAACAAGCTTTCCTGGGTATTGGGCATCACTGTGTCAGCATTAAGCTACTTCCACTTTTTTTTTCCTATCAAAACATGTCTTGAAATAAGAGAGAACTACTCCCAAGAAGTGCATTTTTCTTTCAAGAGAATTCTTATTCTTGCAGTGTTATCTCAGTTCTGAACAGGACTTTGTTCAAACAGTGCAAGTTAATTAATGAATACTGTTCCAGGCAATTCTGAAACTGAAACTGAAACTGAACAGACTGGTCCAGCAGGAATAGGGTTGGGGTCAGGGGTAAAAGGTTAAAGGTCATAGTTGTCTTGCCGGTCTGGGTGTAGTGCATCCAGTTTAGAATGACCTCGGGCGCCCGGTACCAGCGGGTCACGACATAACCCGTCATCTCCGGTTCTGCATGCCGAGCCAGTCCAAAGTCCAGGATCTGCAACCGGCGTCAAAAAAGCAGGGTCGTTACCACCTTCAAAGAAGCCATTGTTCTGATGGGAAGGGAAAAAAACAACACTGACGCATACCTTCAGCTCACAGTCCTGATTCACGGCCAAGTTACCAGGCTTCAGATCCTGTGAAAGACAGAGAGAGAGGAGGTCAGGAAGTGGATAATGGAAGGCGTATATAAAAGGCATATTATCATCTTGACACCCAACAAATTGAAATTTGTTGCATTTATTTATGAAGGGTAGACAGTACTGAGCTTTTGTGTTCTTATTAATAAACATTTGTTTATTATTTGCTTGTTTATTATCATTTTCCAGGAGTCTCTGCAGCACCTTTTCCTGGACTCAGGGAATTATTTTCCAGTTTTTTTTCCCCTTTGGCCTGGGTTTTCTGTTTTTGATTCCCTCTGGAAAATGCACAATGCTATATGCACATCGCTTTGTGGCAATCTTGATGGTAAAACTGCATTACAACAGAAAAAAGTTGATTGTTTAATGGTTTATAAAATCTAACAAATCTAAGCCCAAGATAAATAACAGGACCAACTGGCCTGAGCCAAGCAGCAGTCTTAGCAGTGTATCGTACTCTTTGTCATGTAGATCATGGATAATCCCTCCCCTTATAAAAACACCTTCTCAGCATGAATATTTACATAAAGATTCCACCACTTTGCCACCTCGCCCTTACCACTTCCAGGGAATTGGGTTAAAGAGTGTTACAGTCAAGTCTCAGGTTACAGAAATCTGGCACAGATAGACTGTTCCTTCTCAGTCCAACAGGAGTGGTGTGAAACTATAAGGCTCCTTTGCCTTATAAAGTTTGAATAGTCCCCGTGTTACCAGGCAGCGGGGGGGAATGATAACACCCCAATGATTTATTCCACACAGGCACGCACACAATGCTCACAGTAACCGGGAAACAGCCGGGGTGAGAGTGATCCAGCAGGGCAGGTTCAGACAAGCAGGGACCTCCACGTCACAAGAACCCCTATGCTGCCCTCCAACCATTACAGCATCACTCGAAAGGGAGGTCTTTCAGGGTTTTTTTTTGGTCCACTCAGCATGTAAACTAATCACAACAAAGAGACCCGAGTGGCAGGATGCCCCGCCCCCTTCCTGTCGTCTTTCATCTCGCCTGCTTGGGTGGGGCCCGTACACACTGTACGACGCCCGGAGAGTTCCAGCACTCTGATTCAGCTCCTGGCATTCCGTTCTACCTTGCCTGCTGCAGGACCCAGGCCAAATGGTTAACATGACACCGGTGAGTTCTTGAAAATGCAGCCAGCGCCCAGTTTTCGTAAGGGAGATCTACTCAGCACCTCCCTCAGGTGTGCTGAGACAGCAGGAAATTTCTGCCATCTTGTCACCTGGCCCTATTCTCCCTGATCAGCCGTCTTCTGGTACCAGTAGAACTAATGATTGTTCCGCATTCAAAAGAAAGAAGAAAAAAAACTTACTTTCTTTCTTTAGTTCATTAAGTATGTACTCTGTGGTAGTCGCACTGACAAAGGCTTTACAACAGTTTGTTTTTATGTTCTGCTGCTCCCTTGTTTGTCGGAATAAATCAATTAATGAACAAACGACATTTTTTCTTCTTTTTTTGACTGGGACCCAATAATTAGTTTTACTGATTTTCATGGTTTTTAGCCCTCTGCTGGTACTCCCTTTAATCTACTCAGTGCCCCCCAGCACCATGCTGTCAAATACTCTTTCCTCTCTTCTCTGTGCACCTCCCATCCTCCCTTTTCCACCACCTCCTACCACCGTCCTCCAGCTACTCCCTCTCTGCTGTGCACCTCCCTCCTGCTCTCCTTCAACCAAACCAGCTCCCTCAGAAATAAGAGCATATGCAATAACAGCTTGCACGTAATCATGGGACTGAAGGACCCGATGTTATTGGAGTGGCAAGGTGACCGAGTGCTTCACGCCACTGTACTGTGTACCAAACTGAAGCGGAAGATGGCCTTACCCTGTGAATGATCCCAGCACTGTGGATATACTGTGAACAACAGAGAGGGAAAGACACATGGTCACTTTCATACAAGAACTGGATAATGCATGACTTAACGCTGTTGATCTTTTTAAATCATGTTTAACAACAGTTCGAGTCTTCACGTCTGTGCAGCTTTAGACCTGCTACAACAAAACATACCCATACTCAGATCAAATTATAACATTAAAAATCTTACTCATTTTTTAATTACACCATCTGTATCAAGGCAAATCCATCACATCTACCATTTTTGGTGCCCACAATGAATAATTTATATGTTGCAGTATTTTATTTAACTATATCGAAGTAACAATTCATGATTACTGCTGGCATGAATAAATTAAAAATTGTGCACTTTAACATACAGTTATTGTGGCACATAATAATTACCAATTCTGTATAATGACACATAAGGTCATGAGAATCTATTCTGGCACCTGCATGGAAAAAGGACAAATTCATATACATACATACTGTACACATATATACTGTGTATATTAAATCAACCAAGCATTTCTGAACTTTAGAAAAAAGACGGAGTGCTTCACATATTCCACAAGGTCTCGACGGCGGCAGTCGTGTTTTGCGTTAACAAGCGCGTGGGCAGCTCTGTGAGGAGGTTTGTGCCACTGACCTTAAGTCCGCAGAGCATCTGGTAGACCAGAAACTGCACCCGGTCCTCAGAGAGCAGCCCTCGCACCTTCGACAGGTCTGTGTACATGTAGGGCATCACCAGGTAGCTGTGGGAGACGGGGGGGGGGGGTGGAGAGATGGGTACGTATGTCACAGCTAAACAGCAGCAGAGATTACTGAAATTATCCATAAAGATTATCCACATTCACAGTTTTAGAATATTATAACTACTACCAGCATTGCTGTTGTTACGTTGGTGTTTCACAGTAAAGGAGGACAGCACTTTGTGGGAATAGAAGCTAGTGGCAGTACAAGTTTGGTAGCGGAAAATGGCAAAAATAGTATATGTTTGTGTGTCTTGCTGCAGCAATGTTTTCCACAATGGCACAGTATTACAAGAGCAGCACTAAGGATTCAGTGTCTACACAGCTACATGTCTAACCCTACTGAGTGCACTTTTTGCAGATTCCTCTGGATTTGGCGTGTGCCAAATAAATGTAAAGGTATATACATGGGCTTTATGAAAATCATGTGGAGGAATGTGAACTGCATGGACATCAGCGCCAGCACACTCACAAGTCCTGGAAGTCTTCCAGCTTGGAGGCAGGGGTGAAAACATCCAACAGCCCGATCACCTGGAGAGAGCAGGAGGGGGAAGGGGGGGAGAGGAAGAGACAGAGACAGAGATGGTACTTTGCTCAGCTATTTATGAGACTGTAGATAATGCACAGGGTCATGACAGATAGACAACATTCCCATAATGCTTTATGGAATCTTCCAATTTCACGCAGCCACTCAATTGACCACAGGCGGCCAGAATCTGATGGCGTCTTGTCTGCCTGTCTGCGCGTGTGTGCGCGTGTGTGCGTGTGTGTCTCTAACATTAATCTGCCTCAGGCAACAGACTTCAGACAATACACCAGACAAAAGGCTACACCTTCCCAGAGCACCTCAGGGCTCCAGACCACCTGGGCTGCTGAGAACCTGTACAGTTTAAAAGCCTCCTCTTTATTAACGACAGGGCGAGGTTTGTGAGGAGCAGATATGTGTGGCCCTGGGGGACTGGGGATACCCAGATATCTGTACCACATAAAGGGCCCGGGGAGACAGACGTAAGACAGGCACTGACGTTGTCATGCTTCATGTGTTTGAGCAGCCGTAGCTCCCGGTACGCCCTCTTGGCGAAGATCTCTGACTGGAACGGCCGGTGGAGCTTCTTTATGGCAACCTTCTCCTTGGTCTTCTCGTTGATCGCCGAGCTGACAGAGAGAGACAGGCCAGGAGTATGAGACACGGAGGGGAAGCAGAGCAATGAAAATCACAGGGTAAGGGAATATTTAGGTGCAAACAGCTGACTGGGTTTTTTTGGGGGGTGGGAGGGGTGCAGTGGTTAAATGTCAGAACATGAGAACAGAAAGATCAAGGCCTGCCTAGGAAGGGTGACGTGACGACACAGAGGCCGACACAAAGGCCAACACGGGCCACCGAGGAGAAATTCAAAAGGAAAGAAAATCGCTAAAATAAAATAATGACATTCAATAGCCGCACCATGAAGTGCAGCACAAGAGAGCGTGTGTATGAGAGAGGGAGTGAAAGTGCGAGTGTCAGCATTGCTTTCTCTTCCCATTTAAAGCACAGATTAAAAACACAGACCCTCCTAACCTAAACAAGGCAAGACCACTCTGTTTATAAGCAGACACATTGCACTGCCACTCAGACATGGACGACATGAGGGAGAGAGAGAGAGACTTCCCTTAGCATGAACGAACCAACACCCAGCTGCACACCCTTGCAGCACTGTTCTGACATATTATTCAATATTACATTACATGCTTTCAGATAAATGGCATCCTGTCTCTACATGTTCACTGGGGCATGCTTTACCACGGTCTCTTTACATTGGCAGGCACACTTCTTCAGCGACGCTCACAGAGCGTACATATTTACATGTAATCAGCGGATTTTCACTAAAGCAGTTCAGGTTTATCAGCATGCTCGAGGGAGCAACAACGCTGCGCCACCCGAGATTCCAGCCTAAGCTTGTGGGTGCAATTTTATTCCACTACCGTGATCACCGTGCCACATGACCTCTGGGAGGCGTTTGTTTGTCCCTGAATATGTACGTGTCCCTGTCTGACATGTACGCACTCATGGAGAAACATCCGCAAAAACCAGGCAAACTGCACACTAACTTCACATCAAGAGAACTTGCACAGGAGTAAACCTTGCCAAAAGTAGTCACTGCTAGCTGCTGAATCACACACAGTGTGTCTGTAGGGAGGGGGTTGGGAATTTTTCAGAGTTACCAACACAGGCTCACGCCGTCGGTGCCTTTGGTGTCTGTCTGTGTTTGTGCTGTAATTTTTCCACTACAGTCACAGATCAGCACTTCTGCAATTAATTTATAGATACCCCCAGCGGCTGATCTGTGGACACAATGGCACTGCGCCGTTATTGCACCAGATGGGAAGAGAGAGGGTGGTATACGTGACCAATGAGGTTATAGGTGGGTTGGACTGACAACGTAAACAAGGGCAGTTCCACCCCTCCTGTGTGTCAGTGTAAGACGTGCTGAAGAGGACGGACACTAAACCAAGCTGCTGTACCAATCCGAGGTGCAATGCAAAATCCTCCCTGAGGCATATGGCATGAATTGCACTTTAGACATACTAATGCAACCTTACTTTAACACAGTCCCTCACAGTGTTTTCAGGCCTTAGTTAACATCATATCCTCCTACTTTCGCTGCTGACCTCTTCCATACATATTTTCATTTATCGGAAATTACTTCAAAGAGGCTTCACTGCGCCGACGACTGAAACTGTTAGGCGTGTTGACATTATTTAGAAGTAACTATGTTTTGAGAATGTTGCTTTCATAGAATTGTTCCACATTGAATACTGTAGTCTTTTCCGCACTCCGAATTGCATGAGACTAGCCACTGTTGCTTGCAGTGTTTACAACATATCCGTAGCCCTGCAGAGCCCTCAGAGTGATTTTTCACACTTACACACCACAATCGCCACTCCCCAAAAATTACGGGGGTTTACTTTATGTTTTCTACCGTAAACACATTTCTTGGGGCAGAAAGAAAATACTATCTGTGAGTATCCCACGCGGGTCTTACTCATGTAGATCTAGGTGGTTGTATCCTGTGCTGAACTGGCTGCGTAAGAGAACACTGGTCAACACACTGCTACCAGCACGCATCTTCATCTTGTAGACTGACAGACATTTCACTTGGCAGAAGGGGAAAATTGCGAAAACTACAGGAAAATGGTTTCATGTAACGATCGACGAGTTGCATTCGCTCCCTATCGTTACAGCGTTGTCTGCACAGTGGCTGTGCTACGTGACGTACACAACCAACGAAAATACTACAATTTTGTTGGTAACTAGCTATCTTAGATTAGCTCGCCAGAACCAAATAATGACAGCCAGAAAGACAGAGAATAGCAAAGTATCTCGCCGCTCACCATACGGAACCGTACGCCCCCGTCCCAATTTGCTTCAGGCACGTGTACTTCTCCGGTACTTCCCATACGGTGCTGTTGATCTCTTCTCGGCGGAACTGCGTCTCCCGCTGGGATTCCATCAGGTAGACCGGGGACAGCAATCGAGGTAAAAAATTAAGTTAAAAAATAAGAAGCGTGACAGCCTTTAACACCTCCCACACGCTCTTTCAGCAATGCCTATCTCTCCTATCCCAGGACTCGGTCCTTTCCTCACGATCCCTTAGTTAACAGCACCTTTGTGGCACTAATTCCGAGCCCCGGCCTCTCATCCGCGTCCCCGGTCCGATCTCTGCCCCGAAGCTCGCTCTCCCTTTCTCCGAAACAACCGAACCAATCGCAGAGCAAACTTCGGCGGATTACGTCACCAGCACTCCCACTCGCGCACTCTATCCGCGGCGCACCTGAACGCTTTTTGCACGGGCGAGCAGAGCACGAGCGTGCAACAACATGTCAGCCGCCGCGCTTCTGTACCCTGAATGTACAAGCGTTGATTTCCGCTGAAATCCACCCCCAGACTTAACAGACGGGTTTCCTTTTCCATTTTATACAGAGAAGACGCGCCATGCACGCTGTCCCCAGACCGCGGGGGACACACAGAAAACACCATGCTGGGGTTCATACGAGCACTTTAATAATACATCTGACATATTAATGGATATGTCTCACAAACCACATTAATCATACTTTTCTCACGTGCACAATGTGAGAGCTGTAGTGGTTTTAGACGCATGCTCGGGGTTTTTCCTCCGAATATCTTAGTGTGCTCGTGACAGAAAGCCATAGATGTTGCTAGAGTTCTCTGAACAAATAACTTCATTGTGGATAAATGGAATGGATGCTGGAGGCAGCGGCACTTTGCATGGTTTATTTTTGTATGCACAAACCCCCAGTGCGCAATGAGGTGTTAATTGCACAACCCTCACTGTGCAGGGAGGTGTTTATGTGGACATAATATTGTATGTCCTGCATTGTTTCACACTGACCCACACTGGCCCAGTCCACAGATTCTTCTCTTTCCCGTTGAGATCCCCCCAGGCCTTGTGTGAGTTGCGTTCATTCAAATGACTGCACCCATAGTTGAAATAAATACCCTTGGTTTAAGTTTCAAGTTAAGACAGTGTAGGGCATTGGGTCAACATATTCTGTAGTATCTATTATATATTTTGTCCAGGACTATCCAGATCGTCACGTGCCTAGTGACCGTACCCTAGACAGATAGTTAGTTGACTGGTCCTACTTTACCACATAAATTGGTTAAACTGATAATGCATTTAAACTATTACTCTTTACTGTATTATTCCAGCTGACTACAGTAATTATATTATTGAACCTGAGACATTACAAAATTATATGTCAAGCAAAACAATAAATAAATGAATTCAAACAACTGCTAATTTTTCTCCATGCCAGTCTTATACAGAGAAAACACTATACCACAAAGACATATCAAGACAACACTGCACTGATAAAATGCAGGGTTCTTACCATGCACGTGAAGCTGTGCATTATGTAATGTGTAATGTGACGGCATGCATAGGGAATAGGCTACAGTAGCTACCTAAAGGAAATGATTTATTTTTGCTGCAGATTATTGCAGATTAGTTGCAGATTATTGTGTACAAAAAACTTCCTATGCAGACAGCTGGGCCTGTTGCATATTAGCCCATTTCCTGTCAAAACCATTTTTTGATAGATAGGAAATACAATCACAAAGTTGTAAGGCTCATTGTTTCTTTGTGAACAGTTTTCAGTTGATTTAGTTTGCGTTTTGCAACAACCTTTGCTTTACTCATGCGGTGACAGTTGTCAGAAATCTAGACTTGGTTTCAGTGGTGGGAAACTTGCAGCTTTTAAAACTAATGAGGATGTGAGACACGCATGATAGCATGGAGGTTTCAACACAGTGTATTTACCCCTCCCCACAAATTCAGATACCTTGAATAACCTATGAGCACGGCTCAGTGCACCGCAAAAACATGAAAATGAAAATCATAGGTCAAGTCAATTATTCAACAAGGAAACAGGGGAGTCTAAGGATCAAAGCAACAGTATGACATTTCTAATCCAGCGGCTCTTATTCAAATCTAATTCTGCTGCCTGTCACTTACAGCATACCATTAACCTGCTTTATAATAAGACACGCCCACACTTTGAAAGAAAAAAAAATGTTTTACTGTTGACCAATTAACAATAATTACACATCTGACAATAGAAAAAAACTGAAAGGGGTAAAGTGACTCTCTTGTGATAGGAATTTTAGATACAAAATGCTTAATATCGGTTATTGTGTGGTTGGAAACTAATTTTGGAATGTCTTCCATTTCTTACATTATTTTATTGTTACTTTAATAGGTAAACAGGCTTCTTATTTGATAAGAATCTGGCGCAGACAGTACTGAACACTAAGAGATTTCTTGAAGTGCCCGTCCACTCTCAATAGGAGAACTAGGGTGCTGGAGAGTCAGTGGAGCAGGCAGTCATGGCTCAATAGCACAACAACAGTCAAACCCATGTTCTTTTCCTCCATGCAGGCAATATGTTTAGGTCTTTTTCAATCCGTTTCTCTCCCCCATCACTCCTCCCCTGCCCAGTCCTGCCCCTCAGCGTCTCTCTCTCTCTCTCTCTTTCATTGGCTCTGTGTGGCCCAGGGCTGTTGCCGTAGCAGAGTGAGGTGGTTGTGTCGGAGTGTCCGCAGCTCTGTCAGCCTTCCCAGGAGCCGGGCGAAGCGCTGCGGGTCGGGGGGCCCCCGGGGGCCGCGGTGCAGGCTGCACACCCGGGAGAGCAGCTCCAGGATGGGCTCCTGTAGGCTCTCCACACTGGGGGCAGCACTTAGAGGTGCTCTGTCTGATGGCGGGAACGGAGAGGGAGAGAGCATTTAGGTCATCGGGGAATGCTGAGAGTTAGACGGTAAGCTAAAAATTATTAATAATATCATGCTATTTCTGCTTCACATTCATGGTGTCTGAGTGTTTAGTCAGAGGTGAGTGTTGGTGTACACAATCTGTCCAACAGGGGGTGCTGTTTACCTGAACACAGCACAGCCGTGGCGGTCAGGAGGGCATACTCTGCCTCTGTCACACCGAGTGCAGCCATGCTGTGGAAGAAGTTGATCACTGGTCCCAATACGTCTTCAGTGACTCCTACAGAGAGAGAGAAGGAGAAACCAGCAGAAGTTGGAAAGGCTGCAAAGTGTACAGTATAGATGGTTGTTTAACTGTTAGAGGTCACAAGGACAGTAAACCACCCATGTAAATGTATTGTTGCTGGGCTGGCTGATCATGACTGGATATTTTTTAATTGACCATTGAATTTCAGATATCAAAGATCCAATAAATTTTCCTTTGTTGTTAGGAAATGAAGTGCAGACCCTTCACCCGTGCGACCATGAATTTCTGAGCCACAGTGTTGGTTACCTGAGTTTGGCAGCATCTTCCCTTCACATTCCTTAAAGTCTAGAGTCCTTAGCCAGTGCAGCGGAGAAAGGTCCACACTCAGGGGATACAGCATTGATAGGGACAAGGACAGGGCCTCTAACACAGAAACACCCATTAGCAGACAGCTTGAAGCTAAGTACTGTGCTCATGTTAGCACAGATATTACACTAGTAACAAGTCTAAAGCGTAGAGGGGGCAAAAGCTAAAATCAAAAGGATCCCCTGTAAAGGGTCTGTTATATCAAGACAATGACCTGTAATGCCTTGGTTGTTGGGATCTGACCAAGGAGAGATAATGGAACCTTCCTGCCAATGTCCCACTTCAGGCAGTAACTTCAGGCATCCCTGAGCCAATTGCTCAGGTCTTAATGATGCATATTAACAAAAGAAGAATGATATTTACTGAAGGCACCAGCACCCTGGATGTATAAAATAATGCTATGCTGTCATACTTAAATCGATTTTTTAATTCTCTCTGATGAAGGCACCCACAGAGGTCCATAGTGGGCCACAGCTGGCCCCAAAGCCACTAGCTGACTAGTCCTAGATAAGCCCTTTATGTCTGGCCCTCCTGCCGTGCTTGCAATACCAGGAGTGGTCTCCGGAGGTCCCTGAGCAAAGAGCTGCGCCGAGAGAAGGAACATGACCTCCACAGAAGAGCCGGTGAGGAGGGTCCTCTGATCAGTGCAGTCCAGGAGCTCGAACCCTGCAGGGGGACAAAGCATACAGCACAACAGGGATGGTGCGGAGTTACAGGGCAAATGGCTGTGCGGCAGAGGCGTGTCCTGGGGCAAGGAGGCGGGGACAGGGGAGCAGGG
This sequence comes from Megalops atlanticus, assembly GCA_019176425.1. Taxonomy (NCBI): domain Eukaryota; kingdom Metazoa; phylum Chordata; class Actinopteri; order Elopiformes; family Megalopidae; genus Megalops; species Megalops atlanticus. The sequence continues at coordinate 32,180,584 of CM032882.1, forward strand.
ACGGGGGATGGGGGCGGCACTCACCTGGCACGCTCCTGGAGAACCGAAGCAGCCGCTGACAGTGAGGTGAGGCCAAGTCTGCCAGCATATCCATCCCCTCAGCCAGGCCCGGCCACTCCTGCATCTGCTCAGGGGAGGAGCACGGCAAGGCTTTCACTTAGCCAGTTCTGCTTTCCTTCACACATGAGCACCAGTGTGGTGTTGTGGTAAGGAACAAGGCTTGTAACTGAAAGTGTGCTGGTTCGATTCCCTGCCAAAGCACTGCTGTTGTACCGTTGGGCAAGGTATTTTACCTAGAATCGCTTTAATAATATTCAGCTGTATAAATGGGTAAAATTGTAACATATGTAAGTTGCTCTGGATAAGGGTGTCTGGTGAATGACAATAATGTAATGTAATGTGGGGACAGGGTATGGGCTAACCCAATGCTTTTTTATTGAAGATTACAGATTTCTGCTAAATTGTAGTGAAACGTCCAGTTGTGGGCTACCCTGCAGTGTGAGATGTCCTGTGTTCTGTAGCGACGATGAGCCTCAACAATCCTGTCCAGCAAGTGCTGCTCCTCTCCTGACAGACCTGCTGATACCTGCACACACAGAGACATTCTTCTGACCCACAGACACCCTCATGCACACAGAGCTGCTGCACAGACAGATTTCTACATATATAGCTGTACTGACAGACCTACTCTCATCTGCACACACAAAGACACACAGAACAGACACAGACCTATAAACACCTGCCCGCACAGATATAGTCATACACGGTGCTGACACAGGCCTTAAAACACCAGTCCACACAGATACAGACACACAGTACTAACACAAGCCTTTAGATGCCTGTCCAACCAGACACAGATACGGACACACAGTACTGACACAGGCCTTTAGATGCCTGTCCAACCAGACACAGATACAAACACACAGTTCTGACACAGGCCTTTAGACACTAGCCCACACAGACACAGACACAGTACTGACACAGGCTCTAAAACACATGCCGATGTAGACACAGACACAGTACTGACACAGATCTCCAGATGTGTAGAGTCCCAGACACACAGGGATAGAGAGCATGGGCGGCGGGAGGTATACCTGCCCTGGCATCCTGCTGGTAGAGGAGACACTTCTGCTCTCTGTATTCTCCTCCTCCTCAGGCTTGATGCTGCCCACAGACGGGCCCCTGTGCTTGGCACTCTTCCTCAGCCTCTTGGACTGGCACTGCACCTCCGTAAGCAGACCTGAGGGGGGTGGGGTGGGAACGTCGCAGAGGTTAACCGAAAACTCACTGAATAACACTATGGGAGTTGTGTAGATTAGTGTGATGCACTAAAATCTCTATTCACTGCTCATTATTCACTCAACATGGAGGTGTGCACACCCCACCATGAGAGTCAAGCTTTTAGCTGAAGTGTTGATTGAACTAGGCATGATTTTCCTCTGTAATATAGACTCAACATGCGGTCTGGTCTCTGTGCTAAATGAGCGCAGCTCATGTGTGTAGTTTCTGTGCTAAATGAGCGCAGCTCGTGTGTGTAGTTTCTGTGCTAAATGAGCGAAGCTCATGTGTGTAGTTTCTGTGCTAAATGAGCGCAGCTCGTGTGTGTAGCTTCTGTGCTAAATGAGCGCAGCTCGTGTGTGTAGTTTCTGTGCTAAATGAGCGCAACTCGTGTGTGTAGTTACTGTGCTAAATGAGCGCAGCTCGTGTGTGTAGTTTCTGTGCTAAATGAGCGCAGTCCGTGTGTGTAGTTTCTGTGCTAAATGAGCGAAGCTCGTGTGTGTAGCTTCTGTGCTAAATGAGCGCAGTCTGTGTGTGTAGTTTCTGTGCTAAATGAGCGCAGCTCATGTGTGTAGTTTCTGTGCTAAATGAGCGCAGCTTGTGTGTGTAGTTTCTGTGCTAAATGAGCGCAGCCTGTGTGTGTAGTTTCTGTGCTAAATGAGCGCAGCTCCTGTGTGTAGTTTCTGTGGTAAATGAGCGCAGCTCGTGTGTGTAGTTTCTGCTCTAAATGAGAGCAGCTCGTGTGTGTAGTTTCTGTGCTAAGTGAGCGCAGCTCATGCTCTCCTCACACTCCGCCAGCATGCCGACGGCGCGGCACTTCCTCAGCCGGCAGTCCTGGCACTTCCTCCTCATGTACATGTCCATCTCACAGCCCCCGCCGCTCTTGCAGCGGTACACCGCCTTCTTGGTCACGCTGCGCCGGAAGAAGCCTGCAGGGGGGGGGAGCAGGCTGTTAACTAGGAGACATGGTGATGATGATGATGAGGATGATGATGACGATGATGATAATGATTATGATGATGGTGATGATGGGTGGTGATGCTGATGATGAAGGTGATGATACTGATGATGATGATGATGATGATGGTGTTGATGCTGATGATGGTGGTGATGAAGATAATAATGGTGATGGTGATGCTGATGATGATGATTAAGGTGACAAAGATGGTGATAATGATGATGATGATGATGATAATGATTATGGTGATGAAGATGATGACAAGAAAATGATTTTGTTTCATCATTATGGCCGTCAGTAGCATACGCAGAAGGGCCCCACCTTTGCAGCCCTCGCAGGTGAGTGCGTTGTAGTGGTACCCCGAGGCCTTGTCTCCGCACACCACGCACAGCTCATCCTGCCCCCTGACCCGGCCGCCGGCGCCCAGCCTGGCCCGTTTCAGCAGGGGCAGCCCTGTCATTCCACCCCTGGCCTCCAGGGGGCCCTCCATGCCCGGCTCACAGGGCAGCTCAGGGCAGGGGGAGCTGTAGGTGTAGGGCGGGTAGCAGGGCTGGGAGGAGGGCAGGGGGAACTGCATGTTGACGGGGCTGTACTGCTGCTGGCCGTAGGGAAGGCCCTGCAGCTCCGGGTCCTGGAAGGGGTAGCCCATGGGGTCCGACAGCACATCTGCGGGCAAGAAAGGGCAGCCGGGCCTGAGGGTTTGTTCTGTTATCACTGTCTGATTAGCATAAGGTCAAAGTTCATAGTTCAAAGAGCAAACGTTGCGGAAAAAAAAACACATTGGTGTTTTTCACTATTGTTTTTGAAGATTTTTAAGATATCAGCCAACCCAATGTTTTATATGACCATTTATAATCTTATCCATAACACCTTCCTAGTTAAACATTCCCTACAAAGAGCAGAATCAGTCTTTTTGGGCTGTACTGTATCTTGCCGTGTAGGGAGCAGGACTGCGGTGATGCTGATGTGAGGCCTGCGGACAGCTGTGAGGAAAGCGCCGTTATGTAACCTCACAGAGGGACAGGAAGAGAAGATGACACGCTCACGTAGGACAGCCGTCCAGGAACGCAGTCCACGTCCACCATCCACCCTGATTCATACATTTTTAACTGTTTTTACGAGGCCATTGGGACGTAATAAAAAAGAGCAGAAAAAATGATCAGAGCAGGACCTCTGGACCTCCGGAAACAGGATGCAGCTGAGGGTGACAGGGTTGCCTGTTCCTTGTTTTATTATTGCGTATAATTTCAATTCATGGTTTTTATTGCCATTTTTAAATGGTGCCTGAGTGAGTCTTTTTATTTTTTTTTTTTGGGGGAGGGATGGCGGGCTGTGATGGGATTTGCAGGTTCCCTCTCCGCAGAGGAAACACGTGCGGGCGGCTGGCGGCGTTTCTGAAACGCCGCTCGGCGAGAGAGAAAGCGCCGTCCGCAGTTTCCCACTCCTCGGAGATCACGTGAGTCTGCGCTGGCGTCCCCCGCCGCAGCAACGCTCCTCTGACCTTGCCGCTGCGCCCGTTCAAATATTAACAACAGAGCAAACCCCAAACAGTCAACACCGGCCCATTTAGCTGAAGCACTTTAGTGAAACAATCTGGGTCCGTGATCTCGTTCACAGGTGCTGTGCCGGTAAATTCCTCAGCACCCCCTCGAAGGCAGCTGCTGTATTATGGAATCCTGAGCTCTGCCTTCCCCCCAAACACCCGGGCGTTCTACACTCCATCTCACAGCGCGCTTTGACACAGCTGTAAGCTGTAAAAGAGCCCTGCCATATATTACGTTATTCCGTTGATCTATGGAAACCCCGAACCCTTCCTGTGACCCCCGCTTTAGCAAGACTTTCCACTCCAAATCCCGGCATTCCTCACATTCCAGCACGCTCCCTCCTCTACGTCCCTCTCCCTTTCCCCACTTCCATTTCCCTCCTTCTCTCCCCTTTCCATCCCTTCATCTGTCTTCCTCCTCCCGCCGCTCTCCGTTACCCACAATGCACTCCTGCCTGCAGCTTTCCCCCCACCCCTGGCTTTCGCTGGCTCCCCTCTCCGCCTCTCATACCTCTCTATCCCAGATGTTTCCTGTCCTGCTCAGCTGCTCCTGAGGGTATGACGTGTGACGTGGCTGTGGTAGTGTCTGTTTGTAAACTGCTAGAGCGCTGTCTAAACACTCCTGCCCCCCCACCCCACCACCCCCCCCCACCTATCACAGCCAATTAGTACAGCCAGGACCACAGTTTGATAACTCCACTGGGGGGGAGCAGGGCCCAAATGCCGAGGAAGATGACCCATGGGAAACACATCATCACCATAAACATATTCCCCTGTCTAATGATGCAGCTCAGGTCTTTTATTTTTTGTAACTAAGATCTTTAGTTTCAGTTCTCGGGCCAAGAACAAAAGCTGTTTCTCCATTGTTTAAAGTCATTCTCAGATTCATAGTAGCCTATTTCACACGGGTTCTCCGTGATGACTATTTTGGCCCACTAGTCTTATAAACACATGCTAATGTTACTTATATTTAGACTGTGCATATGTACTAGAAATGTGAAGGGTTTCTAAAAGGAAAGTATTGGTTTTCTCATGAACTGTACGTAAAACTCTGGGGATTTTGGATTACTCAGCTCTCAGTAAGTCAGCATCCTCAGAACGCAACAGATATTGAAACAGAATTTAGGGATCTGAAGGATGTAATGGGGTATAACATCCATCATGTCTCACCATAATACTGCAGGGGCTCTGTAATCCCGTACCCATCAGTCACTGACAGGTAGCCATTGGCTGACATGCTCATCTCAGGTTCTGTCCACTCTCTCATCCTGACAGCCGATTGGTCCACAATGTCTGTACAATAGGTTGGGCCTACAGAGGGGAAAAAAAACAATTGGTCATTTGAAGTTTTTCTGACATTACTGTGTCCTGACTGACACAAACGAGTCTCCCGAACCCGAGACCTGACTGACTGTAGTCTTTACATTACAGGCGTTTAGTTGACGCTCTTACCCAGAGCGACTTACATCAGTTACAGTTTTTACTTATTTTGTTACCTATTTATACAGCTGGATATTTACTGAGGCAATTGTAGGTTAAGTACCTTGCCCAAGGGTGAAGCAGCAGTGCCCCAGTGGGGAATCAAACCGGCAACCTTTCGGTTACAAGTCCTGGTCCGTAACCACTATGCTACACTGCCGCCCGGGTCTTGTCTGTTTTAGCCCGTGTTCAGGGTAGATGCTGGACGCAGTGCTCAGCGCGTTCAATGTGTTCAGCGCGAGCGGCCCTGTGGGAGCGTGAGGAGAGACGCGTGAGAGAGAGAGAGAGAGAGCGTGTGAGAACGGGAGAGAAGATGCTCTGCGTCTCTCTTCCAAACAGCTGCTCTGGCTTAAAGTTCAGAGAGGAAGTCTTCCTCCGAGATGAAGGGCCGGTCCCCGAAGGTCTCCACAGGTTCTGCGCAGAGCGATTCCCTTCACACGGCGCAGCTGGGACACCAGTGAACCTGCCCACCTTAATCTGAGTGTGGGAGAGAGAGCCGCCCAGTGTCTCTCCGAGCCAGAGACCCTTTACAGTGAACGTGCAGAACGAATGCTGATAGCTCCCCCAGGGCTTCACTTTCAGCTCATTTAGTGTTTTGTTTCGTTTGTTTCGTGTTTTGTTTTGTTCGTGCTCTGAACACCCTGGTCCTCTCTGTTCTCTCAGCCTCTCCATTCTCCAGCCTCTTCCTGTGTGGCTTCTGTCCCCCCCCCTCCTCCCTCCTGGGACTCGGAGTGACAGCCAGCTCATCTCTGAAGCTCCACACTCTGTTTACTCTGATCCTGTTTGCCATTGCTGTGTGTTTGTCCCGCGGTTAATGTTTGACACTGGGCAGATTTAAGATTTGGGAGACGCCGGCCCCCCACGCTGACCCGGCCGGGCCGGAGCCTTGCGGGGCGCAGTTGCAAAGGGACCTTAACCCCGCCCTCTCCGCTCACCTCTGACATCACTCTGTGCAACGGCACGCCGGAAAATTGGATTCCGCCCCTTTAGAATTAGTCCCGTGAAGATGCGAGTAGCTTTATCTGTGTACCTTCAAAGGTAACACTCCCCAGCCCAAACCCCAGCACCCCTCTGAACTGTGTTATCACAGGAGGCCCGCATCGCCCCTTAAAAATCACATGTCGACCACAGCTCTGACACAGATAGGACAAAGTCATCACAACCTTGACACCATGACCGACACCACCCTCCATGGGTAAATTATCACTGCAGAAAGAGGGCACAGTGCAAAAGCATTTGAAAACAAACCCACTTTCCATGAACATGGGCATGATTGGCTATGCTGAACCCAAATAAAGAGAAGGAGGGATGTTAGCAGTCTAACCTGTGACAGTGTCTCAGTCTCATAATGCATTACTAAAACACTAACGTCGTCCACTCTGTGATTACTCTATTCAGACTTACCACACATAACCTGACTGCTCTGTGTTTCCCAGTAGCCTGACTGGCTCCCATTTATGTGCATATGCAGACAGTCATTAATACAATAGTTATTATGCTTTAGTTTATTAAAACAACAGTGCTTCTATTGTAGGTTTTAAGTGAATTTTATAATTTTGCATTCTTCAACTATGGCCATTTAGTTTAAAAAAAGACAGTTTCTCCATTTAGTTTTAGTTTCCATATTTTGTGGAGTTTCACTTTTACAGACTTAAATAAAAGTCCACATAAATACAGAGGGCTGTCTACTCTGTCTTTCAGAGTAATAAATCAGAGGAGCTGCAATACTGAAAATACATGCTTGTTTTATTCAGGATCCTTGCAGTTTTTCAACTGTCAAATAAACTGAATGACAGATGGACAACAGATTTATGCTGAATTTCACTGAAAAAAGAAATCATTAAAAAGGGGAGAGTGTCCTACTTAGTCTATGTAACTTTCAGCTGCCTCTGACTTAGTGCAGCAGAAAACAAGGGAGGGTCACTTTGCATGACTAGATTACCATGACCAGGTAAGACAAATAACAAGCACCACTTACTCATCAAGGTTGGAATGAACTGTAAGAGAGAAATTAAAAGAACATGTTAAATACGTAAAGGAATACGGCTATCAATCTTATACTCTCCAGGGAAAAGAGGGACATGTAAAAAGTAACGATTAAAATCTATTGCCACTGCCATTAGGTTCCATAAAATTAGTTCTTCACCAATGTTCCAGATTTTGTCTGTGGTAGCTTGTACTGCTCACAATTAAATTGTACATTACAAAGCAGAATCTGTTTTGGTCTTGTCATGAGACAAAGACAAGGTAAAAACGTACAAAGAATGTTTGTATTTTTATACAGAATGGAATAATCTTTGCAGTTATGGTGTTTCTATATTATTTTTGAGCAAAATAAGCTCAATAAATAAGAAAGGATCTGGCGCAACCCGGTTCCACCAATGTGCATGAAATTTTTTATTTATAAAACTATATTCTTTTACTCTTTTCAGTATCCCCCAGGTGGTAATGGACTTTTTTTTACCTTTACCTATATTGCATGACAGTGATGCACAGAGAGCCTGCAGAAACTGGGACGCACACAGGGCATTTCAGCTGCATCAATGCTGCACAGCAGTTTCCACAGAATCTGCACTTCCCGTGAATCTGGTGACCTCTCTGACACGCTATGCACACATACCAGCATCTCGCTTGATTTGTAGTTTCGGCTTAAAAATAGCAGAATTGCAGCATCTCTGCGCGCCCGAGCCCCCGGAGAGAGCGGAGGTTTTTGTGTTGTTGTTTTTCTCCCGTCTTGAGCAATGTGTCACCGAGTGCTGGCCACGTCCGCAAGTCTCTGAGAAAACAAGCCCTGGCTCTCCTGCAAACCATAAATTCACTCGCGCCGAGGCTGTCCTGATGCTGGGAGAGAGTTCGACAGGGACGGGGATCCTATCAGAGGGAGGCAGAATGCCCCAGCATCCATTCATTTCTTCACATTGTGTTGGGTCATGTGACCCATTTTTGGGGACATTGTGAATGTGGTCCTTGATCTTGTGATGTGGCTTGATTGTCACCCTGGGGGGGATAGGGGAGGATGATCATGTCTCTGGGGAAAAGGGGACAACATAGACGGAGAGAAGAGACATGATCTGGACTCTCTGAGCTGCGTCCGAACGCCAATCACAGCAAAGCATGCTGTAAATCTTCCTCTCTCTCTCTCTTCCTTTCTTTCTTTTCATCCAAATTTTTACTTTTGACAGTTTACACTGTTAGCCAGTGGCCTGGTTCAGATAGCATAGTGTTTACAGATTCAAACAGGAAACAGGCCCTCAGATTAGAGTGACCTTGCCTGGATGGGGGGGTGGGGGTGATTAAAGTCCAGAGCTGGGGGTGGGAGTTAGTACATATTGAACAGAATGCATCAGACCATCACCGAGGAAACCAGTGGAGCCAAGCCATACCGGTGTTACGCTTTCTATCGCACAAAACGGATCGCTAGCAGAGTAAAAGGTATATTATAGAATTGGTGTTTAATGGGAGAAAAATGTGATCTGAATTCTTACCCTCAGCTGAACCCAGCCTGTCCTCTAAGCCCAGTGAAATGGTGGTGAGGGCATCCTTGACACTGACCATGGCTTTGCTGTGACCCTTGACCCAGTACATTCAGGCACACTGTGAGCCCAATGCTTATCACACCTGCGTCCATCCTGGTAACCACCAGGAAAGACCCAGGCTCAATGAGCTGCATTGTCACTTGTTTCTGACAAAACGTAAAACTGTTAATAATTATCTCTCTGCAAAAACACCTTTCCCATCTTCCTCGCTCTAACCTTGACCAGTTCGGTCTCCGGCTGCATTTAAAAAAATTTATTTCCTGCTTTGATGACAATTAAGGGATTTTGTCTTGTCTGGTCCTGCCAGCTCAATCTGTTATCTTTTGATTCTTTACATATCTCTGAAAATTTTGAATTTTGGCTAATGGTGCTCAAGTCTTGCTTGATCATACAAAAAGAACTAAATCCTGAACACTATATTACAGACAAAAGTATTCAAATAACAGGAAGCATTTTCCCAACAAAAAGTGCTCATTAAAACCACATTAACCTGGTGCACCGCACAAGCTAAATTGCAGCAGTAAGCAGACAACAACTCACTGGCATTTCAATCAAACAGCACATTACAAGCACCTGCGCAAAACAGTGGTTCCCGACAGCATTTACATTCTTCTACAGACCTCTACTTATCTCACCAAGAACATTGAATGAACATTGTCTAAAATGCTCCATCTTTCCATACAATCACCTCACTTCTCTGACAGCTACCTTCCACACAGACAGCCGAGAAGACGAAACTTACAGATTTTTGGAAAACCGTATGAGATAACGGTGCGGAAGAGTCCTGCAGCAAGCCGTCACCGGTGTTTCTCTTTGCTCTGTGTCGACAGCCTCAACGGACAGCTCTGAAGAGGAGAGGAGTGCTCAGGCACTCTCTGACAGATAACACACTGGCTGAAGGCGGTGACAGCAGAGCACTACCGAGCCTCTCTGTCCTGTTTCACCGTGCAGTTATGGTTAAGAGAACGACGCTCCTGTGAAGCGGGACTTTGGTAGAGCACAAACAGCGCTAGGTTCTCTGTCACTCCACTCTGGAATAAAGCCCTCAGACCGAGCAGTGTGGCAGAGGGGTAGCATAAAGGAATCTACGCTCGCTGTATGTCAAGTGTAATGGAAGAGATGCGTGTGTACTCACCAGAGTCAGCCAACCCGTTTGTCGTCTCCCTCTCCAACCTCTTGATTTTCCTCTCTAAACTTGTCCCATCCCCCTACCCCCCACACACACACAACTGTCTCTGCTCCCAATCCCTGAAGTTGACAGCAACCCAGCTTCTGACACCCTACACTCTCCAAACACACGCACACACACACAGAGCAAATGGAACTCTCTCATACACACATACTTGCACACATACACACACGCACACAGTACAAACAGCCCTCTCGCAAAAATATATGCTAACACACATACATAGTGCAAACAGTACTTTCTCTTGGAAGACACCTATCAGCACATCTGCATGTGGGAGTGTTTGTGTGTATGTGTGTGTGCGCCTGCTTTACACACAAAAAAATCAAGATGTGCAGATTAACGCTCTTTCAAGTACAGTCTGAACTGGGGCAACCAACAAGAATAGTTGAACACGTCCAGGATACCTTGATGAGTGGCTGACAGAGCCAGGTAAACAGACAGTCTAAAACTCTCTGATAGAGAGAAGGAGCGGAGGAGTGTGAGTAACAGAGGGAAGGCAGGCTGTCACTGAGTAAGTTTCCTTTTGTCTCACTGCAGCCCTGCTATGAAGAAAATAGGATGCCTTCAAATACAGTTATATTATTGCCGTTTTCACTTTCTCCCAGGTGTTAAGCCTGAGTGGACTCAACACCCCACTGCCACACACCCTTGAGCAACGGAGGAGACCTTCCCTTGTGACCTTTGACCCCTGATATCTGGGGGCAGTGCTGGGACAGTATGAACTTCCTGGGGTCAGAGCAGCGTGAGTCATAGCACTGGTCTCCCTCAAGCTTTTTAAGCAACCCTCACCACTACCCACCATAATCAGTCTCCTCTGGAATAATATAGCGCCTTTTGCTGGACAGTGATATAAAGCACTTAAACCGTCTGTAGCAGCGCAAAGTTGCGCAATAATTATGATTCATATACATCCCTGCTGATGGAGCAGAGAAATGTGTTTTTGAGGAGGGCTTTTCACGACAAAACCTTCCAAGTCTGAACTCTTCCCTCATTAATTCGCCTGACGGTTTAATCCCCGGCAAGCGATAGCGGCGTAATTAATATGGTGGGCAGAGGGAGGCGGCTGAAAGCAGAGGGAGAGAGCGGGGAAGGGACGCAGGCGAGGGAGAGAGTGACAGAGAGGCGCAGATACAGTGAGCGAGAGGGCTCATTAAGACATTCCCAGCGGCTGTGTGTTTATAAACAGCCCCCCGTTCTACCCCTTGTGATGGATGACAGCTCGCTATCACTGCCTCTTCCTGCTCTCGCCCCCCCAACCCCTCCCAACCCCCCAGGCACATGACCCGGGACTCACCGGGGGCACGGCCGTTTCGCCCGCGTTTCACAACCCGCGGCGATGCTCTCCTGCCCTCTTGCTGTCACTCCGGAAATTCGGGCCCCCGGCTCGCATGGTCTCACCCCAGCCCCCTCTGTGTGACCATCTCACTCAGACACTCCCCTCCTGCCTGGGTGGGCCCTCACTCCCTCTTGTCACTTGTGGGAGGGAGGGGGGGGGAGATGGGGAGAGGGGAGGGGGGGACATTCCCAGGGTCAGAATTCCATTCCTATTTCTCTTCGGACACTAATAACAATCACCCCACTAATGAAGAAAAACAACACTAGCGAGGCTTCCAGGAACACTAACTGCAGCGAGGACTCCTCCACGGCCCCTCCACTGCGGGGGCTGGAGGGTGAGGGGTCAGGGGTGAGAGGAGCTGGAGCCACAGAGAAAGTTGGAGGACGGTTAGGCTTGGGAGAGAGTCAAGGCTGAGGTCGGGCAGGGGAAAGAGAAAAACTGAGGCCAAGGCCAAGGCATAAAGCACAAAGAGATAGCGCCGCGAATAGCAGCGTGCTTCAAATCAGCCAAAAATACACAGTAACTTGGCATCAACACTATACACGCGCGGTAATGAATGGTACAGCTCTATCTGGGCGAAAAAGTGATATGCTTGTTTGGGGCGGCCGTGAAGGATGTAAAAGATAAAAATCTCCAGAGCTGTAGCCTAGCGGTGTTTGTAGTAATTCAACAGTGTGTGTTCGAGTAGAACCCGAGCTGTGTTCTTAAAGAGTGCCTTATTTTCCAAAACAATCTGCTGCACCCCAGTAATGAACCCCAGTCCACGCAGTTTGAACCCACAACATCAAAAAATGACACCAGGGTTTGATCCAAAAAACATTTTTAGTGGATAACACAGCAGTTTAACCACAGCTAACACCTATACTGTACTGTCACTGACACGAACTGGACAGCACCAGCATCAACAAGATTAGAAAACAAGTAAAGTCCAGCCTGAGTTGACAACCAAAAATCATAAACTGGAAACAAAATAAAATCAACCAAAAAATAAATAAAATGGGGAAAAGGGTGAGGGAAATCCACAAATGAAAGGAATTCTTCAGTTACAAAAATTGCACAAAGATGTTTTGACATTTGAGGTCACTGCTGTAAACTTTAAAATACATCTAAAAAAACCATATAATAACAATTATCCTAACAATGAAAGTTACAGGTACAATCAGGCACCAGTTTTTTTACTTATGTGCTGGCACTGTGTATTTCCCCATTTCAACAGAATGGAAGACCAAGGTTTAATTGAAGTGTAAAACAGCTTTCTTCAAATAAGTTTAGCAATACCTGGACACGGGTCTGAGAGTTGGCTATTGAAGCTGTAAGATCTACAGCTCAGAATGGTCACTCTGCAAGAAACTACTGTTTGTAATGGCAATAGGTATCACAATTATCAGGCATTTCAATTGTGCCAATTCATTAGGTGAAACAAATTTTTGAAAAACACATATGCGAATAGACGTTCCCTTTATACATTTAACAAGTTAAGAACATCTAAGAACAGTTCCATACGATCCAAGCTGAACACCTCTCTCAGTCTGAAATAACGTATATGTTTATCAAATAAAATTTGGCAGACACATAAAGATAAAATAATTAAAAGAAAAATAAAAAAATAAATCTAAAAAAAAATCTAAATCATACCATTTAACACCGGTTTCTGAGTTCTCTGCTTGAAACGCTGGAGAGATGGGAATGCGAGCTTGAAAGAACACACATGTGCGTTTCTACAGTCATACACATTTTGTCACGTGTGCGCATGTCTGTATGTATCCACCCATCAGGACGATCAGATCTTCTGCAGTGCACCTCATGCCGCAGTACATCAGTTGTCCAGCAGGGCGGCGGTCTCATCTGGTTTGTCTTGCTCTCGGGGGGCGTTGCGATACAGCAGGAACTGCATGGAGATCTGGTGGGCAGAGAATCAAGGAAACACCAGAGAGAGAGCAAAGGGGCGGAGGAACACAAAAGAGCGAGCGAGGACCTAAACACCAAACCCACCGACTTCACACGCTCCCGGTAACACACAGACATCAGCACAGGATTGGCCAGGTTTGAAAAGGATACCACCAGGTCGAGCGAGAGGGTTCCAAGACTGCCGATGAGCCAGGGCAGGTGGTGGACCACGTAGCTGCCCTCACCCTGGCCGTAGTCCGGGTTCTTCAGTAGCACACTCAGACCATACGTAGTGTTGCCCAGGATCACCAGGGCAAACAGGAAGTAGGAAACACCCTCTGTTGACTTCCTGCGAAACTGCACACAGACAGGGAGATTCAGGGAAGACGGAGAATGAGAAAGAGTTCAAATACTGTGACTGTTATATCTTAGTCCTCCTGCTCCTTCCTGTACAAAGCTCTCTGCCCCAACAACCAACATGCCCTCTCCCTCCCAGCCTCCCCATTCATACTCACATTAGTGTAAATCTGTGGCATTCTCGAACAGAGGTAGAGCAGTGAGGACAAAGAGCCGATAGTAAAGCCGATAACCTCCTTGGTGGTGAAGCGCTGAATTACAAACAGAAAGACAAAGGCAAAAATCATCACGTTGGTTAGAGATTTTTTTTCCCCCACATTCCTAAACTGGTCACAGCAGCATGTACTCACCGCTATGGAACCATTGTCTTCGAGATCAGATAGCAGAGCCCGACCTTTGAACTTTGAGGGCACTATGTCCACTTGAGGCCCCGCCCCCGGGAGGGCAACCAGCGATGCAGAGGCCCCCACCATACAGACCAAACCCACAGCATTCAGGATTGTACTGTCTGCAGCAACACAAAGCAGAGGCACGGATCAATATCGGCAGCCACAATGTCAGCAAATTCCTATTAAACAATTTAATCTGCTTCACCAACCAAGACAACCAAATCAGCCAAAGTTCACCTCCACAAGACATTCTTTCTCCTAAAACCCAGAAGGTTACGGCAAAGTTCTCAAAACCACAGCCTCCTCAACCTACTCTGAGCAAGAGTGTGGAACAGCAGGCTTCCAACTGTAGAGGATAAGAAATGAAGCCAAGACACGTGATACCAGGGTGGTGTTCCTTTGATTTCAGCAAACCACTTGTCACATGTGTACAAAAGATTCAGAGACTTGTAGACAAAAGATCTGAGCTGGATAGATTAAGACCCTGGCCTATCCAAATGGGGTCTTGGAAGAAGACATCAGTTTGCTTTTTTGCACTCATATAGGTATTTATACATATATATGTTTCTAGGTATATCAAATTTTACGTAAAGTAAATTCAGCAAATACTACTTTTAAATAAGAATACACAAATAACTTATGCTTGTTAACAATTATTAATATTGTCTTTGCGAATTGGAGGACAAGAGAAGTATAATGCAATTTGAAAAAAATAGAGCTATTCAATGAAAAATTGTGACTAATTAAACAGCCAAGGATCACACAAGACAGATAACACAAAACACATCCAGACTTACAGGTAAACCTCCTGTTCTTGGCCATGTAGTAAAAGTACATCCCCAGCATCACCAGGTCAGCCAGGACATAGTACACTGCAGTATATGTCTGAGGGGGGGAGAGATATGGGGGGTATTGTCAGCGGGTTGACAGCAACAAGGAGAAACGCTTTAAATGAAACACACATTTAGCTGTAACAATGAGAATGAGAAATGAGAGGCACTCATGAACCCTTGACCACAACCTAAAACACCAGGACTGCAAACAAGGAAATCAACTCGTCTGCCGCATGTGAGAACGTGTGGTTGAGCAATCGCACCAAACCACAGCACCCCCACACACACACCCCACCCCCACCCCCCTCACCTGTAGTGGCAGCTGATCAGCCAGGAAGGACCCCACAAGGTTGCACGTGTCACCACCCAGCCACAGGAGCAAGAACCAGATAGACAGGGCACTGTCCATGTTCCCAGTCTTGCATGAACTGTGGTACTGCCTGGGGAAGAAACATACAGGGAATACTGTAGTGCCAGGGTTTGCAAAACTACAGGACTGTGTTAAGCACTACTCTGTATCCTGAACAACTAAACGCACATTGTGTGTCTACACCACAGGGAGAGGAATGGCTTCTTTTGGACCATGGGTGCACAGATTTGCTCAATAATATATTCAGTTTCTTATTGCATGCATGTCTGTGTGAGAGCGTGACAATGTGTATTATTATAAATAATGTTCCTGTAGTTATTATTATTTACCGTTGTTGTCATTTAGGCGGCGTGATAGTTCAGAGAAACTCACGGGAGAGACGACACCATGAAGCACAAGATGGACAGCAGGCCCAGGGTAACGCTGGCCATGTCCCGACCGTCCTGTGCGCACTCCCTCAGTCCCACCCATACCCATTCCGACCCGTTCGGACACAGCGTGGAAAAATTTCCATCAGTCCTCCATCCGAGGGAACCCCGCGATAGCACCCCGTCCGTCCACATCTTTACTGCCTGAGCGAGAAATTGCAACAGACATGCATTAGACAAACGATAATTACAGCATTTGGAAAGCCATCTCATACGGGTCAAAACGCATCTGGTTACGTTTAAGTATCACAAACACAATTTACTCCCTTTTTAGTCCTTTGTTTGGTCTAGCCATTACCGAAGCCTTCTTTCCGCCCTGCCCCATCTGCTGAGTATGGGACTACATGTACCATGATGCTTAGGGAAGCGAGGGGAGCCCGACAACAACAACCTAGCCGGACCCTAACAACCATCCAGCAGTCCTTTCCCCGTGTGAAAATGACAATTTGTACAAAAAAGTAAGGCGTCCATCTTACCTCTGTGATGGGTGGTAGGTTGGATTTGGAAATTCCAGTTCGCTAATCAGAGATCCTCATGGACGTCAACGGGTTTTCACAAATGCAGCAGCTGAAAAACAATCCGGCGACTCTTCAGTAAATGAGTACACAGCCTCGAGCCCTCCTCCCTGGAGGAAAGCGATTGGAGGATCAGTCCCACTGACAGGGCGGGTCAAGGAAGTAATACTGGCTAGTTTGGATGGTAGCTAGCTAGCTACCAGTCAACTGTCCTGTTGTTAAACTTATTTGTGAAGTTAAAATTCAAACGATCTCTCCAGTAACGGCCTGTCCTTAATTTCTCTTTCAGCATGCTTTCATCCCAATTCTTTGGTGCCAGGTAACACACTGGCCAGGCAAGTAAATTAGCGCAGCACACATGGTACACTACCTAACATTAGCCAGTTGATGACCGGTGTTTTAATACGCTATCAGTAGCTATCTAACTACCCAGCTATTTACATTGTACGTGACAATCTGATAAAATCACCCCCTTTTCTTCTTGCCTTCCCTGTCTTGGCCCCTTACGCCTCACATTAATGTTACACGTTTCGCATTTTTACACCCCGACGCGAACATTGTCGATGTATTCATAGATAGCATTGAATACATGTGAAGATTTTACCCTGAACTAAGGAGGTTTATTGAACTCCTTAGTTGAACCCACAAACAAGCCACATCATATGTTGGGGACAAAACTGGCAAAATATGAAAGTTATACGGTGAGTACACCGACAGATGTAGCCATCTACTTAGCTATAAACAACCATATCTCAGTGCCCAAGACAGTTGGCTGCTATGATTGTCATACAGGTAGGACTGTTTAATAGCTAGCTCAAACTAGGTACGTAGCTGCGAGAATAGTGACAGAGATGACTTCCAGGACCTTTTAATTTCCTGACCCAGAAGGCCTGCAACTGGTAGCAGGACCTACAACCGAAAGTGTCAAATTACGTCGATAGCCAGGTATGTTTTCAATATTAAAATTAAGATTAGCTCGTAAATTCCCCTTAGCATCTCACCGTTTCACACCGATCCTGTCGCCAACCCCTCTTGACCCGTCGTGTTGTCTCTCCTTGGATGACCGGACATCAATAAATTGTAATGCTGTAGAGGGGAACTTCAACCGCGTTCAATCCCGCCGCGCTACTAGCGAGCAATTATTCAGAGTCCTGAAGAGAACATCAGCTGACGGCAAGTCACCTGACCAAGACTACGCTGCCGACACAGGCAAAAACCGCTCTCAGGACGGTAAAAAATGGTTATGCAAGACGCATGCGAGTCCGATGACTCAGACAGGAGAACCTCACTCCGCATGTTAAACATGCACACACCACCAGCTCAAGATTGGTTAATCAGTAACCGCACAATATCGTCAGTGCAAGCCTTTTCAAAATGCCAATTCACGGGAAAAGTGTATAAGTCCGAAGATTTACGAGGAAGCCGTTTTGCTTACTAGTGCGTCTACGCCCGGTTAGAAAAGGCTGATTCGATCCAAAGAGGGTTACAGTAGTTTGGTGGTGGGTGGTGAACATGACAACTTTCATCAGTCATACGTTTCATTCATCAAAATATTTAATCTATAGACGCAGGTGCTCTGGGAAATCATCTGGACAAGGAGGTAATACAAGGTATGCTGAGACATTAACACCAGAAACCAGCTCACTTACTGTTAGAAATTCTGAATGATTTTCAATGGGAGCCAGATTTGCACTACATTATTGTCATTGCTCTTACACAGAGCAACTTACACAGGTAGCCATTTATACAGCTGGATAGGTTCTGAGGCAATCGTGGCTTAAGTACCTTTCCCAAGGGTATAACAGCAGTGTCCCAGAGGGAAATTAAACCACCAACCTTTTGGTTATGAGCCCTAAATTATTCCTGTATCAATTTATTATTGATACAGGAGTACTTTAGCTTATTTCCTCACACACCTACTTTCATTAATGCTATTTAACAGAAAGAGCTTGAAGAACAATGTTTATTGAAATGAATGGCCAAACAATGATTTGATTATTTTTCCACTGCAGCCACTAGCTTTCTCAGTTTGGTTTCCATTATTTACATCCAAAAAAAAGAAAAACACACATACAAATACCGGGTAGGTATCATGTTAAATTTTATAGTACATCAAGATATTGGGAGATGGGAGGTTTCAGATCTTTTATAAAGCATAGTTCACAACAGATTTACAAACATTGTCATAACTGATAATAAAAAAGAAAATACCAGATATTAATTTAACTACTCAAAACAACTTTCTTTAAAATCTGTACAAGCAATTTCTTCTAGAGTAGGTGTAGATTTCCTTGGTGGAGGAAATGCAGTCCTTCCCAGTAAGTCTTCAAAATGTCCAGTGGCCTCAGCCGAGGAAGCTGATTTCACCTTATTTTATTGGAACTTTTTTAACGGAGGGAGAACATGGAATTAAATAATCTGCAGAACAACAGATCCCGTGCTGGATCGTCTCAGTCAGAGCAAGAGGAGATGAAAGGGGGGGGGGGAAGACGGACCGTCTCTTCACCGATCGTAATTTCTCTCTCTCTCTCTCTCTCTCCTTTTTCCCGCGATTTCGCCGACGCTCATTTAATGTGCATGGGCTTCTCCTCCGTTTTTAACCGTTTGCGCTTGGGCTGCACAAAGTCGTCGTCCGAGTCCTCCGTGACCTCGTCGTCCTCCTCCTGGGCCACCGGCGGGACTGCCGCTGCCGCCGCCCCTGCCGCCCGCTGCTCCGCGTCGGGGGCGACGGGGAAGCTCTGGCCCGGGTAGATCTCCTTCAGCTTCTCCTCGAAGTACAGGCTGACCGCCTTCCCCGCCTCGGCCACCTCCGAGTCCGCCTGCCCCGGGGGAGGGACGGAGAGAGGGAGAGAGAGAGAGAGAGAGAGAGAGAGAGAGAGGAGGGGGAGAGTGAGGGAGAGCAGAGCACATGGAGAGGAGGTGGAGAGCCCCGTGGAGCAGGAGGGATGGGGGGGAAGGAGGAGAGGAGGAGGAGGAGGGAGGGAGGGAGAGAAAAACCAGAGTGGGTTAATGCTATAAGGGCCTGTGAGGGTTGCGGCAGAACCCTTCATCCATGTGTGTTAGAAACGGCTTACCTGGACATTAATCTGTTTCTCCTCATCATAAACTTGGATTATTCGAGACATCTAAAAAGGGCGATAACAGTACAATAAAAAAAGACACAAAAAAAACAACAAAAAAAAGGGGGGAAGAAAGATTTTATACCACACGCACATGTAGCAGAGAAACAAGCCCAACTGTATTTCAACTGTCCAAGGACCAGAGTCGTTTCAGCCTAAAAATGCACACCTCAGTCTAGACCCAGAAGTGACCTGAAATGGTTTTCTGTAAGCTGAACTGGCACACACCAAATCACGGATGAGTAAGACTTATGGATGGTACTTGTTGCACTGATAATGGTCCGATGACTTCAACGATGAAAACGTTCCACCGTGACAACACAAGAATGGGTTCGGGTGACAGGGTATCTGGCACGTTTAACTGTCCTTTCCTTCAACAAAAGAGGCACAACTGGAGTCAGTTTCAGACACTCCAAAAACGATTTTGACCTGAACATTGAGTCATAACAGCAGCCCGCCTCTGCACAAATACACGCAGCCAATGTGAGCAGTTAATGTTATATGTATGAACCAAATACATACATGAAAATGAATTTCAAAGATTCAAACGTAACATCCTTTTTTCAAGTTCTTATTACTATACAGAAACGAACAGCAGACGCCTCTCAATCACAAGTGGACTGCTGACAATATTGCACATTCATTATATTCATTAATTCAGGATGGCAAGGATTTGCATATTTTGTGCTTAATGATTGTCATCAAACTACATAGAATTGCACTGCATGAAAATATACGCAATTTAACAATGTCATTCACATTACATTATCATTCACACTACACCTTGAGCACCTATCTATATAAATACTAATTTGCATTTAATGCTGACGTTAAAAACCTTAACCTTTACAAAAGTTAAAAAATTTCGAAGAACAAACAACTGAACAGCATCAGGTACTAATTCATCTGTAACAAAATAAGGCCGTATGAAAAGTTTTCATATTTAATACAGCTGATGATATACAGACAGTGAAACAGTACACTACGACTCTGGACAGCTGCAGTACAAGGCTACTTTATGTAATGCTCCTTTTTAAGTTATTCCACATTCCAACCATGACCTACGTCACTGCAGCAATGACTTACTCAACACTAAAGAGTTGTACACATTTAAACTTCTGTCCAACTCCCACGCTCTTTGTCTGGGAACGTCCAGTATCTTCTACACTGACAAAAAAGTTTTTAGCTAGGGAAATTAATCATTTGTAGAAATGAGACTACCAGTTAATATCAGCCAAAATCTTGACACTAATCTGCTCTTCTCCATTTGCTCCAAACAGGAACAGTTGTGACGTGTTATAAAAAGCCCTCTTACCCCCATGGAAACAGACGGCTTAGAAGCCTTATCCACAGAGAGATCGGAGTGATACAGGTACAGCACAGATACACCATTTCAGCACGAATGGAGATGCAGAAACACAATCTGAGCGGTCGGGTTTTTAAAACCCTTCCTGGCTCATTAACTCTGTGTTGCCATTCAACTGATTTCAAGGATCCCATGATAAACATTCCCCTCCCAAGCTACATACAATCCAGTTGTTGCAAGAAATAACATGGCGTCAAGTGTGTAGCAAAAGAAATATAGCAACTGGGAGAGAAGGGTTAGGCCAGGCAGATTTAAGCTTCATACAAAGAGCATTCAGGGCTTGTGTGCCCTGGTGCTAAGGAATTGGTGAAGCACTCTCAGACCTGGGGGAGAGGCAGGCCTTGTGCTCCTGCTTGCACCACAGCAGCACCAGTGGTTGTTGATCATTCCTTTGTTGCTGCCTTATCAGTCAGAGCAACAGACGTGGTTAGTGTGCCTGTGGACCGCAGGCAATCAGCAGTTTCCTGATTGAGTCAGCCGACAATCACCAATTCAAGGGACAGGAAGTGCACAGGATTTGATAAATGACAGACACAAGAGTAGACAGACAGGGGAACCCTGCTGATAAGAAGCATTCCTCCAACACATCAGGTAAACTCATTTTGGAACTGTGGTCTGATGTGTGAAGTTTAATTATAACTAACTAAATGTTTGGGGTGGAGTCTGCAAAACGCTGTTGTTCCAAATTTAGGAATGCTTCACCTCCATTATGTTAATAAATGGAAAACAACCACCACCAGCACCACCAGATGAGGGCCACCCATAATGTTCTTTTTCTTCGAAAGCGCATACGCTTGGAAAAGGAAAGGTCATTAGGACAAGCTAGACACAACCGCAACATTGATGAAATGGTAACAGCAGCATGCTAAGAGTTCGCTTTGATTAGAGACCCAGCCCCTCTCTCTCTCTCTCCCCCCTCGCCTGTCGGTCTACTGTGACCTGCTGTGAACGTCTAACTTTCTCCCGAGTGCGTATCTCTTCATGCCCCCTGGTGCATGTGCGGACATCTCTGCCCCTCCCCCTTTCCAGCCCCAGCCCCTCATGCACTGCGGGCATACAGGCATGCGTGTGTGTGTGTGGCACCTCCCCCCCTCTGGCCACACCCGCCCCCCCGGGTGTCCTCCCTGTCGCCCGCTGAACCCCCCTAGGCCCCGACCCCGCATGCCGCTCACCTCGTTGTACTTGGCACAGTTGGTGAAGACGAGGCGCACGTCGGCCACGAACTCCTGTGGGGTCTGGTAGTGCTGGGCGTGGCCCTGCCGCAGCTTCTTCTTCACCGTGTTCAGGTCCATGGGCCGCTTGATGATCTTGTAGTAGTTGGGGACCTGGGGAGAGGGGGGGCGGGGCGGAGGGGAAGAGCGGTGAGGCGGTGCGGGGGGCGGGGCAGACGCCATGCGCGGAGGCCGCCGTGACACCGGTAATGCGATTGGCCGCGGGCGTTTACCCGCCACGTCTGATCGGTGCTACTTACGGAGGAGGGGACGGGCTCCTGGAACTCCACGCTCAGCTCGTGGCAGAAGATGTACAGCAGGAGCCGCTCACATCTCTGTGAGGAGGGACGACAGGAAGAGAGGGGGCATGGAGAATCATTAACAATCAGCATCTTGCAAAAGATTTCAAAAATTAAATTGTTCTTCCTGGGTCAGTAAAATGTATAAATATACCCAAATTGGCTTTCTGAACAACATAATCACAGGCTCTCTTAATGAAAGTTGCTGGTTGGTCATGGCATCAAACACCTCTGTAAAGGCAATTAGTAAGAATGAGCACAACACAGTGAATCGTCTGTATAATTACACTGATTTCTGCCATCATGTAATGGTGATAAAAACAACACGATTATACAAGCAATTATAGGCAGTGTCTTAAATATTTTTCACAAGCTGGCTTCGCCTCGTTAGATTGAATCATTATTGACTGAAGGTGAATGATGATGAAGATGTACTGGATTTTTGGTTCTAGGAAAAGCAGAAGGATACAGTTGGCTAAAGACAACAAGATGCCTAAAGGAGAGAAGCATCAGCAGCATAACTGCAGATGACAGAAAAACACAACAAAGCACCAAGTCATGTGACCCCACTGTGCATGCTCAGATCACCGCCACCTTTGCTCTCCACAGGGAGTTCACTTCCTGTGATATACACTGTGTGATGGTCTGGGAAAACCATTTATATGGTGAAACTGACTTTTCAAACTTCAAATTCAAAAACAAACACAGAAATTATGTTATAATTACAAATATATACATTATGAATAAAAAACTACACTGTTGCAAACTCCAAAGTGTGTCAGTGTGTGTAAACCTGCATTTTAGTCAATTAGAAAAGACAAGTTAAAAAAAAAAAAAGAGTGGTTATGCATGGCTCTGAAACAACTGTCACAAACACCGCTCATTTTTAGCTCTGTTCATTTATGTTGAATTTAAATGAAATCACTGATAGCATTCTCCGTTATCCCTTCACTGTTCTGAAAAATCATCTATCCTGAGTACTGCTTTTTCATCGGATATGCAGTAAACTCACAGATCATAGGCTATCAAAATATATTGATGATTGGGTTGGGAGCTTCAGTTTATGTATTAATGTAGGAGTAGGAGTATATATGTGTAGGAGTTTCTTGCTCTCTAGAGTCTTTCTGCCATATCAGAATGGAACTAGTGAAAAATCTTTCTAATGCAACTTGTCAAAATGCGCACCAGGAATAAACTTTCAAGCGTTCACTGTCAGTTAAATCTCTTTTTTGATCAAAAATTTGGCTTTTGATGCATCTTAGGCCGTCGCCAAAAATGAGTCCCAGAGAGATTTGGGGGCGGGTGAGGGGGTTTCTGTAGAGCATCATGGCTGCGTGCGTGTCTGTGTGTGTGTGTGTGACCGTGCGTGTGTGCTCGTGCTCTCACTCACTCTTTGGTCCTCGGGGCTCAGACCCTTCTCACTCTTGCTCTTCTTGCTCTCCACGTCGTCGCAGTTGTACTCCATTTCCGGCTTGACCAGGTCCCGGCAGAACGTACACATCCACTCCCCGCTGAAAGAGAGAGAGAGGAGAGGGTCAGAGGGCGAGAGGAGCAGGCCCCAGCGTCCGGGCTGAGGCGACAGAGACAGGGTGGGAGGGAGGAGGGAGTGATGTAGCCAGTTGGAGCCTCACCTGGGGGAGCAGCTGAGCGTGGGGATGTGGCAGGTGATGTGGAAGACCTTGGGGCAGCGGTCGCAGCAGAGCAGCTCTCCCCCGTTCTGGCACACGGCGCACCAGTCCTCGTTGGGGTCGTCGTCCTTGCCCCCCGCGGCGCTGTGGCTGTTCCCCTGTGCTCCGGCGCTGCCGCCGCCGCCGCCCCCCCCTCCGCGCGGGGACCGGTGGGCTGAGGAGGAGCCCGCCGCCCTCGCGCCCCCCGCCTCAGAGTCCCCGTTGGTCAGAGGGGTGGCAGGGGCCGCCGCCGCCGCGTTCGTCTCGGCCGCGGTCTCCGCAGCCGCCGGAGCCGCCGTCTGGGTGGGAGTGGTTGACGGCTGCGATTGGCCGCTCTGTGCCCTTCCCCCGCTGCAGGCCCCGGCCTCGTCCTGGGGCTCGGATTTGACGTGCTCCCCCAGCGTCTTCAGCACGTCCTGGACCGACCCTGACGATACGTTCCCCAGCACCGGGAGGGGGGGCGTCAGACTGCTCTCTGGGCTGCTCATCTGCACCAAGAGAAAGACACGTGCGCTCAGTCCAAGTAAAGACACATTTCAGCAGGACAACTACATGACTGAAGAGAACCTAACTAGAACCCAGAGTGAGATTCACATGGGAGCATATGTAAATAAAATTGAAAATAGCAAAACTGACATTAGACAGACAGACTGACAGACTTCAGTGGACAGAATAAATTCATTTGCATATGAGAACCCTTTGAAAAGGCAGAAGAGAGAATACAAAGGAACAAAGAAACCATTGTGTGAGAACAGTCTCTCTCCTGGTTTCTCTTCTTTAATCAGCTCTTACAAAGCAGATAAGAGACAGAGAGCGGCAGAAGGGTGAGGTACCATGCACGCGCTCCGCCTCCCGTCCTTTCCCCGCTCCACTTTAACGGTGGCCCCCGAAAAGCCGCAGTCCTCCTCCACTCCGGGCTCCTGCTTCACCTTCACCTGCTCCACGGCTGCGCAGACGGGCCCCGTGCGCCCTGCAGAACCGCAGCTGCGGAGACACACAGCACCGTGAGCATCACATTCAGAGATATAACATACTCGTCATGGCTGTGCAGACAGGGCCTGCATGTCCTGCAGACCTGCAGCTGCAGTGACACCCAGCACTGTGAGCAACACCTTGTTCTGAGAAAAAACACTCATCACAACTGCGCAGACGGGGCCTGCAGACCCGCACCTGCAGACACGCAGAACTGTGTTCAACACCTCAATCAGTAGGATGAGTATGTTATCGGATCCATCTCTGAAAGCCTGAGAAATTATCTCTGAGCTCAGATTTAATCAAGTTAAAGATTCAGCTCTTCCCCATGGAAGGAAGGAATGGGTTATTTGCCCTATCCGTAGGATGTGTTGGCAAAAAGTGGCAACCTCACAAGGCTGAGAGTATCCTGAGTGACCGTAACCCTATCCACATTTGATCAAACAGGAGTCTCATTTGTACTGAACATGCAGTGGAACAAGGGTTGACAAAATGTCTTCAGCCAAATGTGACACTCTCCAGCAAAAGGATCAGAAGGAAGATATCCACCAGCGCACGTGTCATCGTACATGTTGTAATATTCTTAAATGTGGAACGGAAACCAAAACTCCCAAGCATGAATCACATCTGCAGAGATGTGCTTTGGAAAGACCAAAAGCAGTACTGACCTTAATGATGGCACAATAACAAAATTCTGAAATTACAAAGGGCAGAGGCTACTTTGGGAAGAGCTGAAATTGCTTCAAGAAAGGACAGGACCCTGATTGAAATATCCGTGAGTAATATTCTCAAAGTGGTACAAATGAGACCATGCATGCATGGGCCTCTTACCTGCCCCTGCTTCCTGTGCTTGACGTGCTGGACGGTCTGACAGGCGTGTGGGAGTTTGATACACCTGTGAGTAGAATGGGGTGAGAGACAGACAGACAGACAGAGGGAAGTGAAAAAGTTTCAGTTATGAGGGGTGTAATGTTCCAAAGTCATTGTTCTGTCACTGGCTTCCCACAGACGCTGGTTCTGCTAACACAGCATGTTCTAACACAGAGACAGGAAGCGGAAGAGGGCCAGGAAGCCGGCGAGGGAGGCGTCCCACCTGAGGATCCTGGCGAGTGCGTGGAGGGCCCGGGCGAGGGGTTCATGTTGGTGGCGGGGTTGAGGGGCGGGTGTGTGCTGGCTGAAATGTAGCGGCTCAGCAGATTGTCCAGGGTGCTGGAGCCAGCGTCCTCAAGCTGCCACAGCACAGCAGCACAAAGAGGGAGGGAAACATTACAAATGCTCAGGATACCGTACAGTATAACACGCTTTTACCATACACTTTAACCCTGACACTTTCACTATACAGTATAACACACTTAAGAGCTGACACTTTTACTGTACAGTATAACATACTGTACAGTGTCAGTGTAACACTTTTACCATACAGTGTAACACTTCAGCTCTGATAATTTTACCATTAAGTATAATACACTTCTGCTCCAACACTTATACAAAGAAATTCTGCCTTTGCTTTCAACCCTCATTACCACTGTTAATCAAAACTAATCACACACCACCATAATTATAAGCATAAAAAATGGATTCAAAAAAAGCCATCACTATACATCATTAAAACCATAATTACCTCCCTGTTCATAGTTACTGACATGTGTCTCTGTCGCGAAAGCTCATTATAGGCGTTATTAAACACATTGCGCCCTTCAGACGTGGTCCCGCTGCCATACCTGTATGGGGGGGATGTCGGGCAGGCAGGGCAGGTTCTCGGGGTTGGTGACGGAGGGGATGAGCTCGATGGCCCCCACGATGGGGCTGGCGGGGCCGCGGTGGGCGTGGGCGCTGGCCATGCTGGCGCTGGTCGGGCTGGTGGGGTTTGCCGCGCTCACGTTGTGCAGGGACGCCACGGGGAAGGGCCCCGCGTGCCCCGGGTTCGAGTGCTGAGGGGGACAGAGGGGGGGACAGAGGGGGAAGGTCAAACTTAAACTGGAGGCACAGTTTGAGGTAACACAGGGAGCTGAGCTAATATGTAATGTCCACCATATTACATCAGGTCCAAACAATCTAATAAAAAATATTTTACTTGAACATAATAACGATGGCCAGGATTCAGCGTTTGTTTCTGACCATGTGATTCTCCCTTAGCCTTAGGTTTGTTAATTTGATTTGGAGGAATTATTCCATTCGCTAGCATGCCAACTTGAAAAGTGCCGTGTAAGTGATTCTCCATACATAATAATTTGAAATCTGGCTTCATTTGAATTAACAGCATCAATTTCTCTGGCTCTCACAGATTCCATTAGCTGCTCAAGTCTTACATTTACATTTGGGTGCGGAATCCTTTAACAGCACACGACTGATAGATAATCTAAAGAGGCCTTGTTTGCAGCTGTGCACTGCAGAGTATGTTTCATTGGAGATAATTCCAGACTCCAATATTGCAGAACACTCTAGATGTTTAGAGCTGAATTTGAACAGTATCACAGTAATTAGAAGACAACTCCATCTTCACGGCAATTGTTAGTGATGAAAATAAAATGTTGAATTCTGCCAGGCCTTAAGATATTGTACACTAATGTAACACTATCCAATGCTTATTTTCAACAAGATTGATTTAAACAACAATCGTCTGAGGCATGAGAGGAAAAAAAATCACACAAATGTAGCATACCCAGAGTACACTGATGCACAAATTACTTGACAAATTACTGTCAGAAAAGTTGATTCAATCCAATTCCATATTTAACCGGTTACATGTATTTTTATGGACAGTCCTGTGGTGTCACAAGTTTAACAGTTCACCGATTGATTTTTGTTACAAATATCCAGATTATCCAGGAGTGTTCAGATAACAGCCAAACTGTATGCCCTTTAGATTGTGATGATAAAATCTCCTGATTTTTTGTCTAAATCCCATTAACTCCTAAAGAAGAGATTCCTGCAATAGTAGTCACATTGTAAACAGAACAGAATGCAAGATCAACTGTTTTTTTGGAGCTGCTCTCTCTGATGATGGCCAGCAGGGGGTGATAGTGAAACTATTTGAGTGGGTGCTTAAAGCTCCTTTAAATAATGTGACAATGGAGCTAAAGCAATCAACTGATGTAATTTTATAGGTGGGTAAAAAAAGCACAGCAAGGTGAGAGAAGCCCTGATTGATTAAGGAAAGAATATACATGATAAAAAGACTCCAAGAGCCAGTAGTTTGATGTAATCTGAAATTTCATTAAGATTTAATTTTGCAGTTTTACTCTACCAAATTTAAAATGGAGATTAAGATTGTGCTTCTAAAAAAATCAGGATCTTCCTGATCCATGATTGTTTTGTTTCGTATTCATTTTGTTATCACAAAACACAAGAATTAGCCTTTTTGCTTGAGCTCATGACTTAACTTTTAAGCCATGACAGTTTATCCTGGAAAGGCAATGTTTGGAAATTGCACTCACACATTAAATGAGCAATTTATAACCAAGTGTTATAAATTTGCATTAGATCCAAAATTATAAAAAGCTGAAACATCAAAAACGAAGATACAAAATCAGGACCCCCATTTCACGCATGCACTCTAACTTTGGATTCACCATTTGTACAAATTAGGCTCGCCTTCACCATAGCAACCACTGCGTGTGTGCAGGAGTAATGAGGTACAACAGCAATCCTCTGGTACACTCACATGCAGTCAATGGCTAAGTCCCACAGTCCCTCTGAGGACACGCACATCTTCCTGACGTCAGCTGAGTGACTCATAGGGCCCAACTAGTCGAATGTGCACAGGAGCAAAAATACAAGGGGACCCTGCAGACACACCCACCCCCACCCTGATGAAACGAGGGAAATTTTTCCCCCACTGCTGTGGGCTCCTGGTCATTCTCTGCTAATTATTGTTATTATTATTGGCATTTAGCAGATGCTCTTATCCAGAGTGACTAACATAGATTACAATTTTTTTTAAATGTTAGCCATTTATACAGCTGGATATTTACTGAGGCAACTGTGGGTTAAGTACCTTGCCCAAGGGTACAGCAGCAGTGCCGCAGCAGGGAATAAAACTGGCAACCTTTCGGTTACGAGTCCTGCTCCTTAATCACTATGCTACACTGCCGCCCGCTGTTGAAGCTGTGGGGATCGGACTCGGACCACAGGACTCAGCTTTGTGCTTTCACCAACCATGCCACTCGGCAGAAAGTTAAAGTCGGAACTTTCTGAATTACAAGTTTACAGAGACATATCTCCCACAGCACCACTGGCATATTCATTCGACTGTGTTACTCCTAAGCGCATCAGCCTTATGCTGCAAAATGTCATTATTCAAATCCGCACCCAGTGAATGGCACCTTACACCAGACTGCTACGCCTTGCAGTATAATAATGCAGGCTGGAATGAAGCTGCCTGCACAAAGCAACTCCATGTTCTGCATATTCTGCCTTCCATCTCATTTCGGCCCATTCAGCTGAAATACACCTGCGCTGTTGTGTTGATATGGAAACAGGCTTAATCACCGACAGCAAAAGTGGATAACTGAAGTGGAATTCATGCATGAATAAACTTGACTGCCAGTTTATTTTAAAAACACTGAACCCGAACCTTACACAAAACTTCAGATAAGATCTGTCTACAGAGCTTTGAGCAACAGAGGCCACCACGAGCAATTAGTCCCATTTAAAATGAGGTCAAAGATGGGGCTCCCGAGTGGCTCAGTCGGTAAAAGCACTCGTTCTGAGTGCAGACTGAACACTACCGCCCGGGTTCGATCCTGGCTGTGTCACTAGCCGACAGTGACCGGGAGCTCACAGGCGGAACACATTGGCTTCATTCCGCCGGGGATAGGGGTGGGTACGTCGGCAGGGGCTTCGGTCCCATTAGCAACAGCGACCCCTGCTGGTCGATGAAATGTCTTCCTCTGACTCAACTCTGTGCTAGCTTGGCTTGTGGACCACAGAGCGAAAAGAAGCAGCTGTTGACATCACGTGTCTCAGAGGAGGGCACGTGCTTGTCCACGCTCTCCCGGATTGACAGTGGGGGTTGTGCAATGGGACCGAACGTCGATGACAAATTGGGCATTCCGAAAAATGAGAAAAAATAAAATGAGGTCAAAGCACATTGCACTGTGGAGAAAGAGCTGCAAGTGGCATGGTCCTCATGGTCAAATATGTGACTGGGTGCATCACTGGGTTTTGCTGGATTACCCTGTTTCTTCAGGAACAGCTTCATTGTTGGGGTATGACTAGCCTACCTGTCTCTGTAGTTGCAGTTACATCATGGGACACTGCTGGCCAACCTGCTTCTGTACTTGTGGTCGCATCACAGAGATACTGCTGGCCTCCCTTCTCTGTAGTTGCGGTTGTATTATGGTACACTGCTGGCCTACCTGTCTCTGTAATTGTGGTTTCTGGCCTACCTGTCTCTGTAGTTGCAGTTTTATCATGGGATACTGCTGGCCTACCTGTTTCTGTAGCTGTAGCTGCTGGCATAACTGTCTCTGTAATTGTGGTTGCATCACGTGAGACACTGCTGGCCTACCTGTCTCTGAAGCTGCGGTTACATCATGGCATACTGCTGGCCAACCTGTTTCTGTAGCTGTGGCTGCTGGCCTACCTGTCTCTGTAGCTGTGGTTCCATCATAGTGTTGGATTTTCTTCTAATTTTAAAAGTAAATGAACTGGACCAAAAGCACGCTTGGAGGAAAGCTTTATTTGATGCAGATGGAATCCGGCAGCATTTCTGCCTGCGAAGCTTTAACTCAGAGAACTGTTACCGCGATCGGCCTTTTATACCATGAAACATTTTTTGATGCTAAAGATTCCTTTGTCTGGTGGTGGTTGCCAATTGCCCACTCCCGGTTGTATTCTGCTGTCGCCTGCCTTAATCAGTTGCTCTTGGCTCCAACTGTAACGTGGCGCCAGAGGTGTGGAGCTTTCTTTGTAACTATGGTAATAAGGCTGTCAGGTTCAACAGTTCTCTGCTTAGAAGTTACTATAATCTTACAACAGGATGCTGCTGGCCTACCTGTCTCTGTAGTTGTGGTTGTATTTTGGGACACTGCTGGCCTACCTGTCTCTGTAGCTGCGGCTGCATCATGGGATACTGCTGGCCGTTGTGTCTGGGCTGCGGGTTCTGCATGCGGCCCTGTCCTGGAGCCATGCGGAGGTGGTGGGAGGGGAACATGTGCGAGGACCCGTTCACACCCCCCCTCTGCAGGGCCTGCATGCTGATGAGTCGAGGGGGCTGAGAAGAGAGAGAAGCAGGGACTGTCAATTACATTACATTACATTCATTTAGCAGACGCTCTTATCCAGAGCGGCTTCCAGCACAACAGAACAGAAGTGTATCCATTCAAGTTGAATGAGCAACAGTGTCAGACCAGGCTAACGCTCCCAAATCAGTGAGTGTGAGCATAACACTATTTAAGCCTGACCACGAGTTAACTTGTGCAACCTGACTAGACAAGGGAAGCCAAGTACACTATACTACAGTCACTGCATCACATAATCCAAAACACATGGCAATACAACACGCAAAAATAGACAGCAGGTACTACAAGTTTCAGGTGTTAGGGAGCAGGGATAAATGTGTTGTGTCCCACTGACACACAGGAGACCAGCACAGGGGAGGCTATCAGGTAGACCTTTGAAGATGTGCACAGACAGGGGTGAGGTAAACTCATTTCAAAGACAATCAAAAGGGCAAATATGCTTTCATGACAAAGATAATATGGAAATAAATGTGAAGATCATCAGAACACAGACTGATAGCGATCAGTGTAGCATAGCAGAGGGACAGAAAGGAACGCATGGCAGCAGTTTGCCACGGTGGTCACAGGAGCGGTACAGCAGAGGTGTCGGGCAGGGGGGTGGGTTAGGGCAGTTTGGGTACCTGTTGCTGCACCATCTGCGGCCCCCCCTGCCTGGGGTGCTGGGAGGCCATCTGAGAGGCGATGCGCATCTGCTGCTGGATCTGCGCCTGCTGCTGCTGCTGCTGTTGCTGCTGCTGCTGCTGCTTCTGCGCGTAGGCCGCCTGCTGCATGTGCTGCAGCCGCAGCTGCGCCAGGTTGATCTGCCCCGGGTGCTTCCCCCCGTGCCCGTGGCCCGGGGAGATGGGCCCCACCATCACGTTGGGCGGGTGCACCGACGGGGGCACCTTCTCGACCACCAGGTTACCTAGGCGACCACGGAGACGGGCAGAACGTGAGCGACCAAACCCGGGTGTGTGGAGGTGGGGGAGGTGTGGGCAACACCACATCAAGAATGTCATATTGAAAGGGGGGTGTGTGGGGAGAGAACGTCAAAAGTAGCACTATAAATGTAGATGTAAGACTACGTCTCAAACATGCGCTAAAACACCCATATATGAAAGAGATGCTTTCACCCCTTTCTACAGACATCTACTACGGAGAACAATAATGTGGGGACACTAAAGTCATTCCAAAAGCTGTTCAGGTACAGAGCTGCATTATTTCCATGTTTTGAGTGTGGTGCTCTGGCAGGTAGAATTTTCAATGCCCCGCACCAGCAGACAGCAGCACGAATGGGCCTGTTCCTCTTACCCAGGTTGACCACGTTCTTGGCCCAGAAGGTGGGGTCACAGAAGAAGCGCACCGCCCCGTTGGCCTGGGGTACCGGGTCCAGGCGGGCCTTCAGAATGTGCCTCAGCTGGTACGTGATCTACAAGAGACAAGCGACAGGAGGTGACTAAACTTCCTCAGGGCTTAAGAGCAGAGACAAATGTAAACTCTGCCTAAGACCCGTGCTGAAATGGATTATTAATACGGCTGCTTTCGAAACCTCATCACCGTGTAAACTTCATTAGCGCACTTCGGCGTGGAGTAGATAAGTGCATGAATCATTTTTTGAGAGGACCTATTGGACCGTTTCCAGGCACACAGAGAGAGGGGAGTTGTGTGTGTGTGTGTCTGTGTGTTTGAGAGAGAGAGTATGAGTGGGAGAGTGTGTGCGTGTGTGTGTGTGTGTGTGTGTGTGTGTGTGTGTGTGTGTGTGTGTGTGTGTGTGAGAGGGTGTGGGTGTGTGTGTGAGTGTGTTAGAGAGGGTGTGAGTGTGTGTGTGAGTGTGTGAGAGAGGGTGTGAGTGTGTGTGTGTGTGTGTGTGTGTGTGTATGTGTGTGTGTGTGTGTGTGTGTGTGCGTGTGTGAGAGAGAGAGAGTGTGTGTGTGTGTGTGAGTGTGTGTGTGTGTGTGTGTGTGTGTGTGTGTGTGTGTGAGAGAGAGGTGTGAGAGAGAGGGTGTGTGTGTGTGTGTGTGTGTGTGTGTGTGTGTGTGTGTGTGTGTGTGTGTGTGTGTGTGTGTGTGTGTGTGTGAGAGAGAGGGTGTGAGTGTGTGTGTGTGAGTGTGTGTGTGTGTGTGTGTGTGTGTGTGTGTGTGTGTGTGTGTTAGAGTCTGTCCTTACCAGCCTCTTGCTGTAGAGCAGTGCTGTGCTGCTGCCGTTGCTGATGGCCCAGTGGGTGAAGGACAGGACATGCAGGATCTGCTGGGCCATGCCGTTAATGTCCCTCTGCTGGCTCAACAGCTTCATGCTCCTCTCCTTCGTCACACTCTGGAGGGACAGAGGGGAAGAGAGGGTTCACGCACAGAGCATTTCATCACTGTCTGATCTGTCTGCTCCAAGATAATAAGCACTTCAATCAGCGTTCTTCATATTTAATATTCATCAATGAGACAGGTGGCAATAATTCTTAGTTGTGGTGTAATTATGTCAGGATGAATACCTAGATCTGACATAAAGTACCTCTGAATAGATGACAGACCGACCAATGCTGACAGCCTGAGACTGTGTCTGATTGAGAGTGACCAACTATATGACTGAGACTGAGTCCCGAACTACACACCTGTGCCCACTGGACCCGCATTCAGTCATGCAACAAGTTCAACACCAAATGTATCCTAAAGCATGACCGTGTAAGTGTTCACCCAGAGTGGGCTGGCCATAACTATGATCGTTCATGACCAAAATTATCAGGACACAGTGTCAAAATGATCACAGCATGCGGAATGCCATTCTGCTAATTCCAACCTTAAAATAAGTATTAATATGTTTTCATTTTTGATTTATCTTTTAACTCAACAATGTGACAAACATTAAGTCATTTTTTGACTGAGGACAGCAATGCTTAGAATTTCAAAAAAATAATAGTAATTTAAAGAATTCAAAGCTGATTCGAAGCTATCAATCTCACACACAAACAGGGCTCTGTTTCCGTTATCTAGCATGGCTGCACATATGCTCAGTGTGGCATAGAATTCCCGTACAGGAATCAAGACAAAAGAAAGGTGGCTGTTAAAGATAACAGCTGATTATAACTGGCTATCAGTCTCGAAGAGTTACTCACTGACTTTAACTGGTAACTCAACTGCTGGCTGAAATTAGTTTGGGACATAAATGTGTTGAATTAATGCTTTTTGTGTTCTAAACTACAACAGTGATCATCAGTATGAATGGGCCTACTTTCAACGTAGCCTTGCTAGCTAGCTATCGTTTCAGCTATAGTGAATGGACACATTGCTCAGCCCTTTCAAACACATTGAATGAAAATTGAATAATCAACAACATTATTCAAATGTAATGCATTACAAAAACAAATACAGGTCTTTGGGGAGGAGCTGTCAGAAACCGCCGCTTTCTCTAATCGAAAGCACTGGAACCACTGACACCACCATAATATCTACACAATACTGGGGGTTTCCTCGTTCCTCAGTCAAGCTCCCAGAGCCACGTCTCCATCATCTCTGCCACCTATGCTATTCCCAGAGACAGACAACTGCAATACTGTGCTCTCCAGAATTCTAGCTAGGTAGGTAGGTAGGTAGGTAACTGAGACATTTGCAGACTGTTCCAACAGTGTCTGCTATTTCACAGTACTGTGTACAACTTCGACCTTTTCCTGCACAGAAGGGCTGCAGAGAGAAAAGAGGCTTAAATGTCAAGTAAGAACATGCATACCTTGGAAAAAATGAGACACCCTCATTTGACGCAAAGATTCGCCTCAAAAGCAGCCGAAGTCTGAATGCACTTAGGAGTAACGGAGACATGCAACCCGTCACAGAAGGACTTAACTCTGAATCGGCCCCTGAGTGACTCAGCACTGACAATGAGTCCAAATAGAGTTGTCAGTAACTGTGAGAATCAACCAGAATTAGCCACTTTGACACAACCATAGCTGAGCACTGACCGGAATCCACGTAATTGACAACATGACTATTAAATCTGGCACTGTCCTAAAAAGCACACAGTTGACTATGACTCACTGAGACTTGCAGTGCTCACCTGCTGCACATGATTCACTCACTATAGCTGACTGATTCATCCACTCACTGACTCACAGACTCACTGTGGCTGACTCAGAGTGACTCACTCTGACAAACTGGGAGTGCTCCCTCCCCAGTTCTCTCACCTCTAGCTGCTGCAGCAGAGACTTGCCCTTCTTGTTGATTTCGTTGATGAGTGTGAAAACTGCTATCTTGATCTCGTGCTCCACTTTCTTGTGAGTCTCATTCACCTCTTTAATCCTGAGTGGAGAGGAGAAGGGGAAGAGAGAGAGTGTTTAGCGCACATTAAGACACCAAACTCAACAGAGACAAGCTTGTGAACACAATGGTTCTCTTTACAGTGTCCAAATATCTGAATCCTTCACTGACTTTTGCACTGTGATGTAATAGCACACCTGTCTACTATGCTCAAGCTGCACACAACCATTTATATCCATTAATACATACTGCAAATCTGTAACACAACCATGCGACATGATTGTGCGCGCATTTTGTGACTTTTGACTGGAAGGGGTCTTCTTTGCCTGCAGTCTGTTCACAGTGCAGTAGCTTTTTCCTTTTGCTTTGATGGTGAATGAATATGCTCAGGCAAAAATATCTCATGCAGGAACAGAACATTCAAACTGGAATGAAGTTCACATGACCTCACACCACCTCCACTCCTGAACTGCACCATCCCAGGTGCCTCGCTTAGGTGGTGCGAAACCCATGCTGGCTCTAGAGGTGCTTTTAACGCCAGGTGTGGAAGCTAATAGTGCATACGCATAAATACAGCATGACAGCCTGCTCTCACAAGGCCAGATTCAATGTCATGGTATAAATGAGTCCAAACAGAGTCACCCTTTTTCTTGCCAGCAGTTGGGGCCAACTGGCCACCTGTGCTAGATAAACATGACCCCTAGGTCATGTTTAAAGGTGAGACCAAAGTGGCTTTACCTGCTTTGCACCTGAGACGCAGAGAAGTGAACGTAGTTTTTTTTCTCCTGCAGCTTGGCCATGAAGGTCTCAATGATGCCCTTCTGGTTCTGGAAGGCCTCCTCCAGGAACTGGTACCTGCAGAGAGGAACTCAGAGCTCAGCACCATCCACAGCAGAGTGTGGCCAACATTCAACCGCTGCTACAAGAGTATTACACAGCAGAGTGTGTCCAACATTCAACCACTGCACACAAGAGTATTACACAGCAGAGTGTGTCCAACATTCAACCACTGCTACAAGAGTATTACATCACTGAACTCCCTAAAATCACAGCTTACACTTCATTATGACAGGGGAGGTTAGGGAGTTTTGCCCACAGGTTCTCTGCCTGTCAGAACCACACCAAGTATCTGCTATTTTAAACCATTTATACAAGTACAGAACAACTGATATTTAATGTATGGCAATGCTGTGTACCCACAATAACAGACAGCAATGAAATGAAGGTTCTGTATTTGATGTTGAAAATATGGAGAGACTAGTCCAAACAAAGTCAAAGGATTGCAGTGCAGACCACTCTGCAAACCCAACTCCATGTTGGGAAAAAACATCTCCCTCTTGGGAAGGCAGCGCATTTGACTTTGTCTGATCTTGATTTAACTACAGCTCTACATAATCATGATATTCAAAATTTATATTTGGGTCTCTTTCAGTTATGCATATTGTAGAAGGGGTTTTGTAACAGATCCACGACATTATGGAGCAGTGAATGTCAGTGAATGTCAGCATAGCTTGTTCCTAAAATCCTTACGATTCATAACAGGATATTACTAAGAATCCACAGTGATAAATAAATTGTACTATTTTTACAAAACAAGGCCTTAATTTCAAGTCAAAATACGAGATATACGACCGATACAATCATTATTTTATTTGTGTCAATGACAGTTTCAGAGTCATAGTTTGGTATTTTATTGAGGTTTTATGCATTAACTATCATGCTTTACTTTAAGCTGAAATGATGTTGTACACAGTGAAATGGAAATTGTATGCAAGATTGCTCTTCATGCCACAAAGCATAACAGTTATTTAAAGATGTTGAGGCTGTTTATATAGCATTATTGTGTAAACTAAACATGTTTCAATGTTTGCGAATTGAAATGCTGGGGGCATACTTGATTTAATATATTATGCAGTCTACATCACTAACAAATTGTAATATGATAGCCATATATATAATCCAAAATAAAAAATACACTTGCTGCAATGCATACCAAAGTCAATGAAACCAGTCTATTTCTTTTGGATCTCTAAGTTTTCTAATAAAACAGCCAACTGCACAGAAGCAATTCATATTAAAACAAGCATGTTAAAGTACTTTTGTCCAAGTTTTTATAATTTGGTTTAGTTCTTACTAACCAAAGTAAGTGCATTTGTCCACAGCAAATTTTTCCCAATGAGGCCCGTTATAATATCTAAGGCTATATTTCCAGCAAAGGACAAAAATGTATTGACAAGTTAATGGGCACTAAATTCAACACACTAAACTTGTTCTTTTTGCTTCTCCTTAGGATTATGTATATGTACAGATATCTACAAAATGTAGACAATGACTGAATGATTTCTTTACGTACCCTTCACTTGTCCCTTAGCTACAGGTCTGTGGGTGCAGGATGCACAGGTACCCCATAACACATTTAATCAGGATGATACTCTTTCACATAAAATAAAAAGGGTCAGGAAGTGGCTTACTTCAAGTGCATGTAACTTCTGGGATATTCAACACAGCCTTACATTAACGTAACTCATTCTCCACTTATGAAATATAGCTAATAAAACAGCACTATTAATAATTCAATACATTATGCAAACAGAGTCCATTTTACGATGATCTGGGTTATGATGAGCCGCACTTACTTTTATAAAACTTCAAATGCTTTTATGAGAATATACAGATGTATGATGTCAGAACAGGAGGTGAGGACAAGAGTGAGGGCAAAAATAGCCGGAGGGGGAAAAAAAAAACAAAAAACAAAACACTGAGGTTTAGTTTGTCTGTTTTTCAGCTTGTTGCTTTCACTCAAAAACGCATGCCAGGAAACTGAGATTGATTGAAGTTGAGGGTGGGCACTGTCTTGTTCACCCTTTTATTAAATTGCCACCTGCCTACAGACTGATTTGGTCCTGCTGTTCCTCCATGTCCTACCATTCATAAATCCTTGCACAGTACAATACTGAATTTCCTACTGTATTGCAGGTGCAATCACATTTGACTTGGACAATTGAATATGTACATTATAGTAAAGTTTTATCATTTTATCATTTATATTTGGCTTGATATCACATTTATCCAGTCTTTTTTTTTAAAAGTGATTTCTAGTTCATGGTGATGTACATAACTATTTACAACAAAGCATCTATAGGACAATAAGACCCCAATGATATGGTTACCCTGGGGTTTCCAGATATGCACTGTGTTATAAAAGCAGGGATGTCTGTATCACAGTGATCCAAAAATGTAAAAAATACACTTCTTATGCATTAGTGAAGTAACACTCTACTCGCAAACTTAGAAATGTTTTTATTCCAGAAACATGTTCCCATGCATAACATATTCCCATGGAGAAATTTTGAGGCCAACTCCTGCAATTAAGTGCCAGATCCCTGAAATAAATTGTGCAGTGATCACATTCCTCAAAAGAAAATGCCAAGAAGAAAAAAGTTACTCTATCTTGCCTTCTGCTACAACATCTTTGTCTATACTTTCTGCAGACCACAATCACATTAAGTACATTTTACCCAACCACTATCTTCCAGTCCACAACCAGAGGAGGATTTCTGTACTTTAATTTCCCTTCTAAATTCAAGTTGGCCAATTTATCACATGAATTCATAAACATTTGATTGATGATAGGAGCTCGGTTTGAATTTTTGCATCTTATAAAAGGCGTTTGAACTCATATGGCATAGGATTTGCAGTGGTTTTACAAGTTTAAGTCACAGCCAGTTTGGCAGTTTCACAAACGCAACTAGATCTGCATTTACAAAGCAGCAGTACTCACATCAGTACATCACAGCCACATTTTAGCTAACCAGCTAACGCTACCTGCTAGCTGTAATTTTCAATAATGTGCTGCTCTCACAGGTGTAAGGAAAGAAAATGAGACACTCCTCAATACAAGACTGAGCATTTAAGACTTTGACATGACTAGATTCAAATCAAGGAAGTCACGTCCTTATGCAGCACTGCTTTATTTTTAGAACATCAAATTGATAAGCCTTGCTTTTTTCAATGTTCCACCTGTGTAATATTGCTAGGCTCGATGCTACACCACCTGTGCGTGCAGATTCCTCAGGCTCACTCCCCAGGCCTTTTCATTTCCTCACCATTTGATCACTGTAACGGATCCTTAGCTGGAGCTCTTAATTAGAACCACAGCCAGTACCCTGTGCTGGCCTTCCCTTGGAAATCTCATCACAGCTCCTCTGAAACCCCTGCACCCCCAGTCACAATTTCAACAGCTTTCCATCATAAAGGAGGTGCCGTGTGTCACCTCCGGGCCTTTGTTCTCTAAATCACAGGTATGCTGCACAAGGTATAAACCCTCCTTTATTTTAGATTCTATCATTTTTGTTCGTTTGTTAAGAAAGAGCTGTGATATTAAAAAAAAAAAAGACTTTCAGGTTACCGATTGTGCCCGTTTTAGAATGTGTGAGGTTGAGTGTGAAGGAGCGCATGTGTATGTGTGTGTGCGTGCGTGATTGTTTGAGTGAGTGAGAAAGCCAACGTGTGGCTGAGAGCACATGCATGTGCATATACGAGTGCATGAGTGAGTATGCAGATATGCGAGCATGTGCGTGTGTGCGTGAGTGAGAAAGCTAAGATAATTCCTGGCTAAGCGCGCGTGTGCGAGTGATTGAGCGTGTGTGTGTATGTGTGAGTGACTGAGCGACCGAGTGTGAGTTAGTGAGCGAGTGTGTATGTGTGTGAGTGATTGAGTGAGTGACAAAGCCAAGGCGAGGCTGCGTGTGTGTGTGTGTGTGTGTGTGTGTGTGTGTGTGTGTGTTAGTGAGTGAGTGAGAAAACAAACACATGGCTGGGTATGTGTGTTTGGCACACTGCCCTGAGCCTTTGTTCTCACTGGGGTGACAGCGCTAAGCTGCGGGGGGTCACAGTGACAGAGGGGAATTTGAATGATAAAGGTGAGCAGACTGGCAACTTCCTGGGAGGAGTGTGAACAGAGCCGCATTCACACCCACCAGGACGGCCCCGTCCCCCACCTTCAGGGCACAACTTCAGGAGCCAGGTTGCCAGGGGCAACCAAAAGTCTGCTATCAGCACACCAGTGAGCAGCAGAGACTGAGGATCATGTAAAGACACTGGCACATGCTGACACATTTAAAATCCACTCCATGTTTCTTTGTGGGTGTGGGTGTGTTGCATTGATCGATTAAAAAAGGACTGGACTGTTGAAGGGCTTCACCTGTCCACGTCAACCTCAGCTCTACAGCGGTATTACTGTCCTGTTTTTCGGAGGTAATTGGACCCCCCACCCCTGCACCGCAGTGCCCCCGTGCTCCTGCAGCTCACCTGTGCTCCTTGTGTTCTAGCAGCTGGCAGTCTCGGCAGGTGAGTGTATCGCATGTCTCGCAGAACAGCTTCAGGGCCTCCTGCTTGTGCACGGGGCAGAAGACCGGCCGCTGACCCGACTGACCGACGGACTCTGCAGAGTGGAGGAGAGAGGAGGAGAGAGGACAGAAGGGGAGAGGAGAGGACAGGAGAGGAGAGGAGGGGAAGGGAGGGGAGAGAAGGGAAGAGGAGGAGGGGAGAAGATATGCAAGAGGAAGGGAGAGAGAAGAGAGGAGAGAAGGGGAGGGGAGAAGGGGAGAGGAGGGGATATAGGAGAGAAGAGAGGAGAGGAAAGAAGGGGAGAGGTGGCAGATGTATTAGCGGTAAAGCGGTTAGCAGCACAGCTCCCCTTTGTTCAGGGTCACAGCCGGCGCCCTGTGCCCGCGCCACAGCTGCGGATACGATTTCGGGCAGAATCTGTATGCCACTGAGCGCCAGAGAATCAGGGCAGCGCGAGCAGCTAACTCTGCTCTGAATGACTGTGCAGCACCGTCTCCATGGCAACGGGCAGTCAGCTGTAAAGCTGCGCAACCAAGAGAGACCACCCCCCCTTCCCTAGCCCCCACCCTGCGATGCCAGGGGGTGAAACTGTGGGATTGCCGGAGGTGAAGGACGACACCATCTGACACGAAAAACTGCCAGCTAGCCTCCATCCCGTGACCACCTGGGTAGGGGGTGGGGTTCACATGATCAAATTTGAAAAAGAAAAAAAAAATCCCTTATTAAAGCAACATGGCGTTAAACTGGCACACAAACAACTAAACAGTCAGGGAACTAGTCAACCCAACAACGGTCCGCATCTGCATATCAAATATCCTGCACAGGAAACCTTGACAGAAGCGATATAAACCTAACGTTTTTATTTGAATTTGATTACAGCGGTGCATAGTCATGATATTCAAAATTAAAAATTTGCGTTTCCTTTGTTTAATTTGCGTGCATAGGTCTTGTTTGAACAGAAATGGGAAAATCGCGTGTGTGTGTGTGTGTGTGTGTGTGTGTGTGTGTGTGTGTGTGTGTGTGTGTGTGTGTGTTAGCATGCACACAGTGGGGAGATGCACTGCACACAGCCCAAAAGCACTAGCAATACCATGCACACAGGTCCGTTTAACACCACAACCATGATGTCCACTCAAGAGAAATGTGACTGGGACACGCTACTGTGGACCGATGCTTCATTTCTGATCAAATCATTGTGGTGCAAAAATCCACTCGTTAATTTAACTGCTTTCACCAAATTCTCTTTGAAGTGGGTTCTCTGGAATGCTTTGTGGAAAGGACAAATATTTAACAATTGATATTCAAAAGGTGACAAGCTAATAACACTCACAAAAATTTGGTCAATCATAGCACATTGAACCCTGTGTGACTGTTGTGTTTGTGGGCGTATGGTTTCTACAATAACAGTTTATTGTATACAAGGTCGGCTTAAACAACCAATACTACAGTGTGATGACACTGTCTGCTTCTAGGACAAGGTTGCATGTCACTGTGTATAAAGTTCTGTACTTCCTGAACATCACTTAGGTACATCCTGAATACACATCACTGTACCACAGGTAGAACAGTAAATACAGTGCAGCTTGCTCCCTTAGTAAATGCATTCATTTCAAACATCTGTCTGGGACCTAAAATTAGATTGAGGGGCATTGCTTGAAGAGATATAAACAACAAACAATATTAGTTTAACTCCCTATTCTCCTAATAATGATTGAGGAGGTACATTTAGACCACCTGAATGCTGCAATGCAACCTGGTCTTACTCATTTAATTACAGAACACAAACAATATGCCTCCTTAAGAGAAAGTCATGTCAAAAATAAACATTTGATGCACACTGTGCATGAATGAGTGTTGCAAATTGTGTCCTGTACACCTACAACCTGACCTCAGCCCTCCAGTCAATAATGTGAGCCTGACCCGCTACCAATCAGAGCTTTTCATGCGTATGACCTGAGCAATACAAACTCCTGTGGAAAGAGGCAGCTTTTTTTTAAGACAGCTCTCTGATTGGCTTTAAAACACCAAGAATCACATAAGAAAACATCTTCTGAGAATATCACTGCATAACGGATAAAGGATATGCAGGACAATGATCTGAGTGCTTAGACATTGAGTAAAAAGCTAGACAACTAGGATCAAAGAGGCCCACTGTATGTGCGTCAACCGCCCCTGCTGGAGCTAGAGGTGGGAGAAACAACCTACGAAAATATCCAGCCAATCATTCATGACGGGATACAGGCGTAACGCAGAGCTGGCCTCTGTTCTCTCTTTCCTGGCTGCCCCGGGTGCGGGGGGGTCTCACATTTCAGACACGGAACTGCGCCCCCATCATCACTTCGTTCTCACCCTTGGAGCCGTTCCGCTTTTCAGACCGCTCTTTTACCTGACGACACCTCCTCCTTCTTGCGGATTTTGTGGTCCTTGGTGAACTTCACCCTCTGGTGGGCCTCGATGCAGGTCTTGCACAGCCACTCCCCGCACTCCACGCAGAAGCCGACGGCCCCCGCGTTATCCTCGCAGCTGGTGCACACCTGCGCGGGCGCACAAACAAAACACCGCCGGGCCGGGTCACAGACGCGGGCAACACCCACCGCATCAGGCGGCTCCAACATCCAAACCATCCGAAGGATGGCCGCACTGTAATCACGTTTCCTAATTTTTACTTCCCCACGTTATTTTCCATTTCACAGGTCTAAAATGCGAGGCGTCCGTGTTTCAGACAGCGTTCAGCCAGGGTGTGATCACCATGAGGAGGCCCGGCCCCACCTACCTGGGCGGAGTTTTCGTCTGACCCGCTTGATCCCTCTGAGGTGTCTTTGACGAAGTAGTTATCCACTATGTCACTCTGTTTGTAATCCTGGAGACACACAGTGCAGCGCATGACATTCACTAAGGGAGAGAGGGAAGAGAGGGAGAGAAGAGTGAGCTCAGGACCACGAGGGATAAACATCTAAACACACGTGTTTTATATAGGGAAGCAGAGATCAACAGAACTAAGGCGCAGTCCGTCATGGGAGTTTACACAATTAGGGGAAAATACTGCATTTCCCTATACAGCCCCTGTAAAATTGAAGTTAATAACACTTAAGACTTGTACAATTAAAAGACCAGCCTGTTGGTTTTCACACCCCACCCCAACCCCCCTATTCAGTGCCTGCCGTCAGATACGTTGGTGTTATTCACATTCATGCGAACTGGAGAGTGTGCATTTGTGTGTGTGATGTGACTTGGCCTACATGTGCAACTGTGTGTTCATTCACTTGTTCAGAGAGAGGAATTGACAGAGAGATCAAACAAAACTAGCTTCCCCCCAATTCCCTTCCCCCCCAACCCCTCAACTCCTTGACAGCCCATCAATTTATTTCCCCTGCACATAACTGGCTGCAGCAAAAACCAGCCCAGTCCGGTTTGAGCCAGTCTGCTCTGGCTTGTGCTGCTCACAGCCAGTTTGTCTAAGCCCCAGCTGTAAGCGGCTGTGAGTTATTGGCTGTGTGTGCAGCTGGAGAGAGATTATGTAGTGACTGCCATGTGGTCTCGTCTGTGTGCAGTGCCACTGCAGCTGTGTCAGTCTGTGCCGGGGCAAGTCAGAGACACGCAGAGACACACGCTAACTGAACTAAGCCCCACGCCTCCCTCCCCTCATTCAAACGGGCCAAACACA
Source organism: Megalops atlanticus (assembly GCA_019176425.1). Lineage (NCBI taxonomy): Eukaryota > Metazoa > Chordata > Actinopteri > Elopiformes > Megalopidae > Megalops > Megalops atlanticus. Next base: position 32,224,797 of record CM032882.1, read on the forward strand.
TTTGCCTAAACCATGAACCGAGATACTATCAAATTGCTAATATGTTCGGGGCAAAAGTGACAGAAGCAAGGCTTTCCAAAGCACGTTAAACAGCAACCACAGATAAATAAATAACCTCTTTTGTGCAAAATAATTCATTCAGTTTATCTCCAAATAACCATGTGAAAGGCAATGCAAGCCCAGCCTATGTGGATGTTTCTGTTGCCGTTTACTCAGAGAATGCACAGAAACGATGCCCTGATCTGACGTGGTTCTGCCGGGGATGAAGTAAACTGATTGCGGCTGATTGGATGCAACAGAGCGCCTGGGTCTCAGGCTGTGCGACTTCTCCCCAGGCAATCAGCTTTCCCCCCCCCGGGGCCGCCCTTGAAGGCAGCCTGAAAAAACCAAAACGTTTCACTGTGCGTGACACATTCAGACACAGCGTGAGGCACAGAGCGCTGGCCTCATGCCTCTGTTAAAATCCTGAAATGTAAGGTGTCACAGTGGAATAAAGAACTTTTTGTCCCGCTTGTCAAATCTGCCAGGCAATGAATTCATCACTCACATCATCAGTGCGGCTGTTCACTGCATTTTTTTGGTTTTGCTAGTATGCAGAACTGGTCGTGTCACCATGCTGAGCTTGATCGATTCAAACGCCACTAATGTAAATATGGACTAAAGCCTCTCTGTAGAACTAAAAAAATGCGGCTACCCTCAATATTTTCCACATGAATTCCAGCACTCAAAGGCACACACGACCAAGTTAAATTGTTTGAAGTATTTTCCCCAAAAGGCTAACACACCAGTTCAAACCGAGCAAAGTCGTTTAATGTTATCGTGCCAGAAAAAATTCTGCTTCAATCGCAAGATAGGAATCAAAGCAAAAGCCACAGTGATTAACCAGGCCTAATTTGACAAGTAACATACCACCACACTGCCGATCTGAGATTTACTGCCTCTAGAAACAGAATCTTTAAAAGCGGAAATTTTACACACATTTACATTCTGTAACTAAGCAGATGCTCCGACGCAGGACCAACAAAGGAGATGCATACATTTAACATTACATCTACATCCAGCAGACACTCTTATCCACAGCAACCCCCCAAGGTAAACATCTGACAAAATGACATGGAACGTTACACAAACTAGGAGATCCACACACAAACAAGAGCCAGTAACCAAACACGGGGCTGAGACCACACATGTGCACACAGTCCAACACAGAAGTGCAACACAACAAACCCGAGAGAAAGACTGTACCTCTCCAACAGAAACCCAACACATAACCTGAAGTAAAACCTCCATGTGTAATGGATGGGTTTAGAAGCACATGGGTAATTAACAACCACAATACAGGACAGTGATGTGACATTTCTCTGACTCACAGATAAGTCTCCTCTATCCTCTTTTTATGAAATAACAAAATACTTATGACACAATGAAAAATGATGCCACATCATCTATTGTATTACACTGTCCGTGTCCGTTCTCCAGTCTCCTGCATTATCGCTGGGCATTTCCTGCGTGAATCCTTACGGCCAAATCCACCAAGCAGTTGCCCATGCCACCCCAGCAGGGCAGCGCGTATCCCAAACACCCCCGTCAACGAGCTCTGAACACAGCGCAAATTAAGGCTGCGTTTTCACATTGTGACAAGAAAAGAGGCCTTCTTGACTGTCTGCTGGGGGCTGCGGTCTTATTGAGCCACAAGCAGCTATCGAGAAGACCATGTGACCGCATTTCCAGCGGTTCATTGGCCACCTCAGCGGCAGTCCAGTTTATGGCATTCCCGTCCACAGTGCAAATGTAGGCTGTTACAGCACTGCTCGATTCAAACATCTTTGGCATTCAGGTCATGGATGAGTCTGTAGGAGAGACACCTTACTGAAATCAGGAGCAATTACACCATTATTTTACAAGGCAGACGTGCTTAAAACACCATTAATGACATCAGAGGGAACACAAAGATTCAGAGAAAGACACCATAAATGCGCTCGCTCTACACACAATGACTGGAATGGCACTTGCTTTTGATGACATAAAACAGAAACATACAGCAGAGCTCCTGGTAAGTTTCTGTGCAAGTTGAGAGTCTGTAGCACTGTACTCAATGCCAGGGAAAAATCACGGTGGACTACTGTAGTGGAATCAAAACAAAAACACTCCAAGGTCTCAGTGCACTCATGCAATCAGGCTTTGGTTAGGACAGCAGCCTTCAGAGACAGTCAGTGCATTTAATATACTCCTTGAAATAATCACAGCTCTTGGTGAGAAGATAGATGTGCCCCTGCATAGTTTTAAAGAGTTATGGAGCAAGTGCCAGCGCCAAGCCCTCAATCTGTGCCAGTTCACTTCCTCCATGTAAATGTGCTAGTGTGAAAAATTATATGTTGATTATACTGAATATAAATTATGTTAACAAAATAACAGCCAACCCTGGTCACCCACATAAACCTCTCCAAAAAAACACCATGTCTGAAACCAATCCTCTGATATCCTCTATGACATGCCAAAGTGTAATATTTCTCTTTACTAGGTGTAAGACACAGAAGGCCACTGGCATCTCCAGGCAGCCTGTTGGTTGAAGGATACACGCAAACGTACAACCGGAACCAACATATTTATATTTCAGGAGCAATGACCAAAGACACTGCAAACTCATTCCCAAATACCAGCTCTAAACGAGCTCAGGCAGATCCTCAGTGTATGCTTGGGCATACATACATTACATACACTCTGAATGGCACTGGTGTACTCTTTCATTTTTGATTATTCACATTTTGAACAGCATGGAAATCATAAGAGGTTGCTTAAAACAATTTTCAACTGCACTGGTAGCGTCACTTCAGGACAAACCAGGAGGGAATGGCTGACGGTTACTAAATCAGAATACGTATACCTCTGTCAAACCAGACGATAGCTTTAATTTGAATACCTGAAATCTGAAAACTTGACATTTTGTGTAAATCATTACCCAGTACTGAAAAGGTATGGATGTATTTCCAAATAGGCCAAAGGAGTTTAAAAATAACAAATCAACACTAATAAAAGTTCAGAATAATTCAAACAAATTGAATCAATTCTACAAACTGTCTAAAAACATTACGATAGGGAGAATAATTTGCTCATTTTAACACCAACTTGGTAAGATGATGTACTATGCATAAACTCAATAAGCTAAAGCCAGCCTCTGAAACCATTAACTGCATTTCAACATGTGTGTCATTCTCCATTTCCAACATTCATTCATATTTACAGAAAATAGCCTCATATCTGTATTACTTCCTATAAATTCTGTTCCTATAACATCTTCCCACATGAGTAAAAATGGGAGGAACTATAGGGTAGGTTAGTTTGGTCCTCTCTTTAAATCTATCTGAATCCATCCAGTCTGTCAGTATGTACTCAGTACAGACATGTATTATTTTGATTATTTCACTGCCATAAAAAGGATCAAAGAATCATCAGCCAGAATTATTCCTTTGGCATGGTTCCTTTTACCCAAAATACTTGTTAATTTGTGGATGTGGTCATGGATACCAAGTTCAAAACAAAATCACTTCAGTGTAGTTCTCAACACATGTGTTAAAGCTGTCAACTTTGAGGTGGATTTCCTGCTTTTGGATGTGTAAAGCCATTAATTTCAACTTAATTTATGATGCATTTATGTTATTCTGCATCATTTTAAAAGCCATTAAATTGACTGATATCACACACATAATGAGATTAAGTAAACTGTGTGACAGAATTGGGAATGCATATTTAAGACTGACATGGTTAATTTAGAAATAAATCACACTGTAAAATAAAGAGAAATATTCATTTAAAAATGCATATTATATATATATATATATATATATATATATATATATATATATATATATATATATATATATATATATATATATATATATATATAATGCATGCTTCTGATTCCAAATGTCTTTTTCTTGGGCCTTTGCTTGTCCTGCCTGATGTAGCAAATAAAACATGTCCCTCTCACACACTCTTTCACTGCAACCTCCAGGGCTTGACATTAAGGCAAAATGGCACTTGTAAGTCACTGGCCCAGATACATGACGAACTGGCTCAGGCAACTGAAAGCCTGTTGAAATCTGGACACCGTCGCCAGGCAGCAAACTATGGGAGAAAAAGAGCTCATCTAATGTAGCTTCTGTTTTAGCGCATTAAATTACAATCATAACAGACATTGGTTGCGTGTTGGATCACATGTAGCATGTTCATCGCGTGTATTCAACCAGTTTCACTTTAAGTCAAACATTCATAGCATTACATTCGTCTGTAAGTTAAGTGCCCTCGTCAGCTTTACAGCAACAAAACTGGAAACATTACGACATCACACACACACACACACACACACACACACACACACACACACCCCCAACATTACGCATGTGCTCCCTCAGTCTCTGTTCCACTGTCTGTAGGATGACATGCATATGCTGATTTTGGCCCCTATGTAGTTCTATTAATTGCCCTTTCAATTTTCCTATGATGCTTGGACCTTGTCATTTTTAAAACATAGGCTAAGAACAATTATCATTGTGAAATCTTAAGTGTAGCTGTTACAGTGTGATCACTCTTTCTGAAATTAAGCATGCCTATAATTCTAACTGCCCATTTCTAATGAGCACACTAATTCAGTATAATTCAGTTTCATGAGAAACCACAAGAATGTTCTGCGGTCAAAATATTTTGGGGTTTTTTGACAATGCAGGCAATGACCATCTTCTAAATGGGAGCTGGGTAACAAAATGGGCCAAAGATGGGAACATGTGTGCCATGAAGCAGGCTATTCACACTGCAGTCATGGAACTGCCTGCAGAGAAACCTGCTGAAACCTGTCACAAGAAAACGGGCTGACATCTTTCACACTCATTTTTACACCCCAGGATGGAGGCCGGTTGTATTATTTCTCCAGAAAGTAAAGCAATTTCCCTGTTTGGTGTATATTCTCTATTCGATACGTATTAGTGCAGAGATTTGTCACGACAAAAGATGACCGCTAGGTACTTAAGTGTCCATTTTCATGAGAGATCATGAGCAAGAATTTTAACACAGATATTTCACATGGTCTAAGATACCTTATTTGACTTGGTCGTTTTGTATAGGGGCTCATCTTGTCATGCTTTTCATCAGCACTCCATGACACTTTCATCAAAGCAGTTCTGAAAACCACATGAAGCCAGCTATTCAGAGGGACATTCAGAGGTATACTGTTTGATTCCACCGAAGACTTACACTGACTAAGCTCCAAGTCCAAAATGTTGCCACAGCTTGTGAACGTTCAGGATCAAAGAAAATTCCCTGTAGTTTGAACAGCCTAAAAGCAACTTCACAGAAATTCTGGTAACAAGCTGAACTGCTGTGGTGCTTTTGTGTCTTTCAATAACTCAATGGAGTGGTACACATCCAATACCCAACCTATTCTTAAACTGACGAGCTGCTTGTCTAACAAAGTTGTGTTCTTGTCTGATATTATATCTGATAATTGCTGAATACGATTTGCCATGGTGGGTCACTGGAGTGCTGCAAGTCAATGAAAAAGGTTCATTTGATTAAGTGATTAAACAAACCTAAACAAGTACCTCTCATATGAAGATGAGAAAATAGTCAAAATAAGAAATGGAGAGGAGAAAATGAACACAAAATGAGTCTTGCGTGATCTTTGACTTGTGCGATTTTGTTAAAATAACTGCTATGTTTTCTCCCTTTCAGAGAATCCCAGACTCTTGATGTCATGAGGAAATAATTCTGCTCAGAGTTCTGCTGCTAAGGTTGCTTCTCAATGCTTACATAAAGGTGAGCACCCTTCAGACATAACTCAGGCATTGTGCATTTGTCCTTGTATTACAAAGTGTTACACTTGAGCAATAAGGCTGAAGAGGCTGTGATACACTGCAGATACTGGTACAGGGTTTTTGTGCACTGAGAAGCCATATTCGGCAATACAGAATCAAAACAACAACCGACTCATGGTGGCAATTCCTACACAGAGGTCTTGTGCCAGGACAGTTCTGACAAGCAACTGAGGCTGTGATGCACAATCATTATTATTGTTATTTAACGGTTGCTCTTATCCAAAGCAACTTAAATATGTTACAATTTTACATGCTATCCATTTATACAGATGGATATTTACTGAGGCAACTGTGGGTTAAGCACCTTACCCAAGGGTACAGCAGCAGTGCCCCAGTTGGGTATCGAACAGGCAACCTTTCACTATGCTACCTATTTACCACTATGCTACAATGCTACCCCAACATGTCAGCCTGCCATTTTTATTTTCTGTCAATGGTTTGACTGGTAGAATCCTAATCAATTATTTTTTAATATATACTTTAATGCTGTCATGCAAGCCTTTCTTGGAATCACCAACTGAGTACCAAGCTTGTCTCACAGAGACAACCATTGCAGTTGCAGCATGGGGCGACAGTGTGGCCCCGTGGTTAAGAGGTTGGGTTAGCATCCTGAGGGCTGCAGGGTTACTTCCCACAAGGACATCCTTGACCAAGGTTCTTTACCTTACACGTTTCAGTAACTGCCAAGCTGTTTGAGTACCCTGTAAATACCAAAATAAAATCTATGTAAGACACCCCAAATAAACCTGACTACCAAGTAAATCATATACTCTAATGTAGTATGCAAATCTGCCTCCGTTCAATTTCAACTACCTACTGTGAGTGACACTGAGGACTTCATGCCAAAATGACTAGAATGAAACAGAATCTTGTTGTGTGTTTTGTTTCCTATCATGAAACCCAAGCCAGCTTTTAATTCTAAATAACTGTAAAACAATTTCCTTGAGACTGAGAAACTCTGGGATCCTTCCTAACACTCAATATACCTTTTTTTTACCACTGCGTTCATTGACTGTCACAATATTCAGGTACTTGGATACATCAGAGAGATTTAATGCATACTGATACACTACAGGTGTTAAATGCACACAAACATTTCTGTTCACTCATTGCCCCATACAGTTTCATTTGGCATGAAGCTCTCTACCAGACAAACTACAGACTGGATCAAGATTTCTAGCCATTCCTGGTCAAAAGAATGCAACAGCAAACCCTTGAGTAGGTGCCCTAACATTGACTCAGGGGCCAGGCGCAATTTGGACTGAGACACCACTTGGTTTGCACAGCTTGACACCCCTTTCTGTCCATTCCTGAGAATTACCCCCCCTCAAACACTCTCTCACACACATACACACAGGATACCCCCCCTGTCTGGTTCACGACCAAGGAAGAAAATGACTTTCACAGAGGGAGACACACTTGACCTGAAACGCTCTGCAATGAACTATAATTGGCCTTTAAAGACTGCAGTTTGAGCACCCTTGGCCTAATGGCTGCCAAGCTGTGGGCTGGTTTGTGAAGGGGGGCTGAGGTGACCATTTGAAACCTATGTGAAGAATAACAATCTTTTCACAGGCGTTCACACTCATCAAACAAAACATTATACCAATAAAAAAACAAGTGCTCCCTTAATTACACATTTGAATGTTAGGCTCCATTCTGACAAGGTGTGAGTCGCAGAAAGGCTTTGGAAAGTTTTGCAGGTCCTGCCCTAGAGATTGCTGAATAACTGTTATAGCTGGATTTCAGTTATCACACATTTCACAGGAATACATCAACATATGTTATTTAAATGGAACTACAATTACACAGGACCATCCAGAAATATTAAAAACTAGTAATGAGACTGCTTATCAGATGTGAAGTGCAATTAAATTCAAAATATTAAACATGAAACAAGGCAGCACAGTTTGACATTAAATAGCTGTCTTCTGGCCCCAACACAGTCCTGGTCAATACATATTTAAAGGTTATTCTTCAGTAACCACAGTGCAGTGCAGCTTTCAGGCCAGTGGGTGAAGTCTGAATTGAGTTTAGCAACATCTGGACCGTCTGCATTATCCTGATGTTTGGGTGAAGACATATTACATGACTGCGCATGAAAATGCAGTGTAGTGATGTTCACTACAACTTTTACGATATACGATCTTCGTTTTAATTAAGGAATCAAGACAAGATTAGGGTGGCAAGGAATCTATGATGTGAATGTACTAAACTCACTATAATATGTGACAGTTATTGGGTGTTCACTGCCTTCATAATAAATTTACTGATTACCGGCCATCGCACACAGTTGACAGATGTTTGAATTCATGTGAATACTTCTCAAGATCAGGACTAGTTGGACTAGTTCACATCATCCCCCTGGATGTCTATGGGGGCGTGATCTAAGAATGCTATTTAAAGTGAAGTCAAAAGGTCTGACACCTATGACAGCACAATAAACTATTGGTTGACACTTCTAGCAAAATATTAAGTATCCACATACTCCAACACCTCACTAGACAGACAGATGGCTAACTAGTTAGCTAGCTACCAACACGATTCATGTTGCTTATATCAGCCTTTTCATACAAACAGCTAGCAAGCTTATTAACTAGCTACAACGGGCACGATGGATTAGGATTCACTGCCAAATGTAACCCTATGTTTGAAATGTTAAAACTGCATTATTCGCTACAGCACAGTGCAGTTCAAGCTTAGCCACCTAATGCGTTGACTAGAAACCACGTAGCTTGGCTATTTTGCTACTGTTTTAATTATGCTATGGGGCTACCTAGCTATCGCACCAGTAAACCTTCACTGCAGCTAGCTAGAGCACTCTGCAGCTAGAATAATCTTACCTCGATGGTTAGCTAATCTGGTTGACTAGCTAGTCACCGACACTACAACGCCGATCATATCACTGCTACTTCGCAACGTTTGGTGCAAGTGCAATCGCTCCAAATAAACTATACTAACGGCTACCTTGTTAACCATATCACCGCTTCTCCACAAACACGTTAGCTGGACAGCTAACTCTGGCTAGCTAAGCATTTAGCTACCTAGATCGGTCGTTTCTCACAACTCCCGGACTTGTGGACACAGCTCTGTGCAGCTATCAGGCTAGCTAACGTTAACTTACCTACATCTGGAAAATGCGAACAATTTATCAAATCCACCTACGTTCAACCAAGGCTGTTCACAGACGAACTAAGCACGATATCGGTCCACTCCACGTCCATCTCCCCCGCTCACCTATGTGGGTGTCCTGTCCGTGGGGCCCCGGCACTTGCACGCTGATCTGCCGCTCGGGTTGGGGAAGGCATCTCAGGCAGAACGAGTGGAGGCAGGGCAGGAGTTTGGGTTCACAGTCGCGGTTCTGGAGACTCTGTTTACAGACAGCGCACGTATCTAGAAGGTTTATCGGTGTTGCTGGGGCGGCCGCCGGGGCGGACGGGGGAGGGGACATTTCCGTGGTAGGAGCCGGCGGGGTCCCCATAACTTCCCCAGAAACCGCAGGCTCCGTGGTTTCAGCAGTGGCGTTCCCGGCCGGGCTGCTGCTTGTACTACCGTCTCCGCCTCCTCCTCCAGCGCTGCCACCACCACCGCCGTCGCCTCCCGCGCTGGTGGGTGTCGGCGCCTGAGAAACGTTCTCCTGCGACTGACCGTCCTCTTCGTCCTTCGTAACGGGCTCTATAACAATCACCGCGTCGGCCTCTTTCGACGGGGGCTCTCCGCTGTCCTCTCCCGCAGGTGCTGGATCCATGTTGGCAGAGCTCTCCGTATCCCCTTCGCCTTTGTTGTCCGCCATCTTGCTTCCTCTTTGAACCGTTTGACGCTCTTACGCACCAACAAAACCGACAGGGGCCAGACGTCTTGACGTCAGACCGGCCCGACGTCCTTACGTCACGACGGGGTCCTTGAAGAGAATTTTATCTCGACCCGCCGATTGGACAGAGCGTTTTTCGGTTTATCTAATAACCGAAAACGCGAAGTTCATATTACATAAAATGTGTGTATCCCAACAGCAAGCAAAACGTCACATAACACAATATGAAACAAAACACATTAGTGAACTATGGTAAATAGAAGTTAGTTAGGCAATTCGTTTGCTAATTTTACAACTGAGGTATTGATGCTGTTGCTTACTTTGGTAGCTAACGAACTCACTAGCGACATCTGAAATTCATTAACATTTAAGTCATTGAACTGCCACTAAATGATATAGTAACGTCATCATTAAATGACCGTACGGTCAATGATGAAATCAAATCTAAATAATGTTTACATTCATTATGAAAATATGTGAATTAGTCACATGTTAACCTAGTGACTGAAAGACTTCTCAGTGACGGGACCCAATGAATCATTACTCATTCTTTGCTTCACGTTACTCGCAGCACTTGAGGGAGGCAGCAAATTAGATCTACAACAAAAATAATTTTAGCGTACAGCAACGCCATATTTCTCAGGTACAAATCATAACTTGCATTCCCCATACACCCGTGCATACACATTTCCGAAGATAATATCTGTTACTCGAAGTACTGCGACCAATGTATAACAAATTTACCCAATTAATTTGCTCCTCACCCATGCTCCAGATGAATGCTACACAATGTGTTGTCGTCTTGGTCATCTATTATAAGACTGAGAATGAGATGAAACATAAAGGTTAAATGTGAATTTAAAAGCGCGTTTCAGCATGTATACACAAGATGGAAAAATCATAATATCGGGTATTAACCACATTAGCAATATGAAGCAACAGCTGTACTCAAGGGGGCAAACACCGCTGTGTTTATCACTGATGTCTTGTTTGATTTGTGCTCCCTGCACACGATGCAGCTTTGTATGACGTCCAATGATTGTAGTAGCTGAAACGCAGTGCTGAAATTACCCAAATGTCCTCAGATCAGTGTCATCAGACTTGGTGTTTATTCTTACACTGTAGGAGTTCTGAAGGTTAATTTCAAAGCAATGTGCAAACCATTGAAGACACATCCTTTCACTAGCAGTTTTCCATAAGCAGTCTGTCCCATTCATTACATTATTGTCATTTAGCATTTACCCAGAGTGACCTTCATAGCAACATTCATGTTACAGTTTCATCCACTTATACAGCTGCATATTTACTGAGGCAATTGTAAAGCCCTGCTCCTCACCATTCCAAGAAATCCACTGTTCCCCTCACCGTTTTCTGAAATTGCTGCTTATCGTAGCGCAGAGACCATGGGGGGAAACATTGTGTTCAGACGATAAAATGCTAAACTACAGGGCCAAGGTACCTGAAAGAATTGAGGACACTGAGGGAAGCATTTTTCTGAAATACTGCGGCATATGTGAGGTAATGTGGGCAAATTTGTTAGTTTTAGGTTTACATCGTATTGATATCAATAATGGTTGTACTAGTATTATTTAATCAAACGTATTTGTACTGATTTATAATTTGTAACTATAGCTTTAACTTTTTTCCATGTTGAAACAATTGTTTAACCATTGTCTTTTTGGAGTGTACCGTATGTGTTAAAATGATGTAAAAATTAACTTGTAAAACAACTAAAGCAGTTGTAGACTCCCGACATGGACAGCATGCAAAGAACCTTATACATGAAAATGAAAATGAAATAAACTGAAATAAAATAGAAACTGGACGCACAGCAATGAAGTTGTTCAGTATGAACCACCCTCAATTTTCACTAGTGGCAGATTCAGTAAAAAGATAAAGGCAACATTTAATTAAAGTGTTTATTGTGTTATATACAGAGTAAAAAAATGTACACAACAGACAGACTTGAAAAGTACTCACAGATCATTAATTTGTCTTCCACAAAAAAAAAATAAAAAAAAACACTAGCCCTGGCACTACAGCATTAACATCTACATGGCAAAAAGACATTTCTCATTTGATTTTCACTTTAGAGACACTCCTGAGACTTTATAAACAGTGTCCTCACATTCAAAGGTATAGCCATTCTCCCTTGGAATAAAATTCCGACAAGGACTTTAACTGAGAAATATGACTCTAATATTAAACGACATATAGAAGCCGTCAAGAAGCTGTATGTATGCTGTAAGGGGTCTCAGGGAAGCACAACCTCATTCAAGGGCTTATAGGTTTCAGGTTTTACGTACACTCTACCTCTTCAATTAATGTTTGATCGGGAGAGGTTAACCTTTCTCCTTGTTAAGCAACAATCAGATTACATGGAACTGCAGCTCTCCGGCACTGTGGTAAACTCCACGCAGAATACACGGCTGTAAAAAAAAATTTCTTGCACATTTGCAATATAGGGTATGAAGGGGTCCTTTTTAACATTTTCAAAGCACTAGGCGGGCAGATGCTAGGTGTGTCCGTGCAAACATTTGGGCTAGAAATTGCTTTATAGAAAGCAATAGACCAACAGTTCAACTATTCCACCCAGAGCTGTCATGGTGTCAACAAAAGGGAAAACCAGGAATTACATGCATGTGTTGTATTGATGTTCAGGATGTATGGCAGGGCTATATCCAGGATGTGTCAGCAGGACTTAGTGAAACGGTCTGCTGACAAGCTGTCTTGATACCCATAGACCATGTCCTGTATCTGCTTCACTACCCCTGTATCCAGCGACTGGGTTCCGTGTTCTAAATTCCATATGTTGTTTTAAAAGTCTTGCCGGATGTTCTCCTTGTTTTCATCCCCCTGCTGGTGTCTCAGCTGCGCCACCTCGTTCTCCAGCTGGACAATGGCACGCTCAATCTCGTAGTTCTTACTTACCAAGGACACCCAGCTGCCAAACAGGAGGTAGAGTTAAAGCAATGTACCAGTCATTGACATTACTCTAAACACATCTAAATATCAAAAGCAAAAACCAATGGTTTCATCTGACAGGATAACACCAATATCCTTTTCTTTAAGTACTTACTTGGACTCCAGTTCTCTGAGTTTGGCTCCGCCAGCCAGCTGGTCGTTCTTGCGCTGCCAGTTAATGTCCTGAATCTGCTTTCTGAACAGAGGGGAGGGAAATCCAACAAGAGCAACACGTTGTAAAATCATATTTACCATAAAAGCCATTATCACTATTTCCCCGTTTTATCATAGTCTAATTTCAGAAAGTGCTTGCTTGTAGAGACAGTAAATGCTGTACTAATACAGAGAGTAATTTGGCACCTTACAGAGTGCCACTCAAAAAGCAGATGGTGGGAGTGGAGCTCACCTGAATCTCTGCAGCTCCTTCTGTGCCAGTTCAATCATGAAGGCCAAGTTACTGTTCACAGACAAAGGAAAACTGCTTCAGACACACCAGTACATCTCAAAGTAAACATCCAAACACTGCACCCCATTTTAACCTCCATTCATGTTTAGGATTATCTGTAATGCATTCATACACAACAATGGAGGGATATCAAGTCCAGATGTGTTATTAGACAAACACCATGACACTGTGTCCACATAAACATTCAGACACACATCACTATAATTCGTTCCCCGACTAGGGAAACGGTACATTTCGTTTTCTTTGTAAACTGAAATAATTCTATAAAGTATAAAGGGGACGTGCAAGCTCGACCCCTCAGAAGGAAAGTTGTCTGATGACTTCCCATGATGCCGCAGGGGCAGAGGTGACACTCACTCGTTGTAGACCTTCCAGGCGTTGGTGCCATAGCGTGCCATGAGCTCCAGGTTCTCAATGCGTACAGCCTGATGCTCCAGCTGGGCCATGGAGTTGTTGACACAGTCCTGCCAGGCTGTGATGTCGTTCTTCTGTCCCGATGAGGGAGCTGGCAGTTCGTACCTGCCCAGGTGAAGAACAGAGCATGAGACATGAAAAGAGAAGCACAGAGTAGCACACATGACAGACACACGTACACACACACCCACACACTAACGCTCAGAAGAAAATCCCATTCAACAGCTTTCCCTGCCTTGACCATTTTATTCTTCTCAATGCAAGACTGTGAAATCATTTTTGTGAAACCATTACATGAGCATCCATTTAGCTCAAGCAAACCAGAACAAAATTAAATCCAACAAATTCCTATACCCTGGCAATGCAATCCGTGGTTTCTGCTCCTCTATATAAGACACAGTTAACACTGAAGGTTCTCAAAGGGGCAATAAAAAAGGTATAACCTCATGCAATTTTGATGAAGTAGCAGTCTAGTCTGAAACCTCAAGTGATACGTGGTCCATTGCTGCAGAGCGAAAATACTTGTCAACTCTCATATCGCCTGCATACAACTAAGGGCCTAAGGTTAACCAGTAACATGCTCTGTAGTAGCCCATGGTTTTGCTGCATGAATACGCACGTGTGTTAAACACAGACATACCTCTTCATACTGAGCAGCTCCAAGGGCTGCCGGGCTGCTAGCCTCTCAAACTCGTTCCGCATGATCTCTGTCTGGTGAGGAAAATGGCAAGACTGGGATGACTAATACCATTTACTCGCTCAACAGATATGTTTACACAGTGCAGCTACTGTATAAGCACTATAAACATTAGGAAAATTTTATGACAAATCTCTAAACAGTAGATATTTAATCCCAAGGTGGAAAAACCATGTTCTGCAGATATAACCGTTCATTCCAACTCTGATTGATTAAACGGTAAAGTTCCACATTCAGGGATGTGTAGAATTATGTAGTGTAATGGTTCCTAAATTGCGAGTCACAGGAGGGGTCATGGTCGGTCATGAGTTGTATGTTTCAAATGACACCGGATGCTGTTCACTACACATACACATAAGTGTAATGGTAGCCAAACTAAATCTTATTTCAACACCTGTACTTATTACGGCACTTCTGATTTTATCCATTATAGTTTGTCTAACTGCAAATCATGTCAAAATCAAATTGTTTTTGAGCTGAAGAGATTCACGTTTTATTACAGGGAGCCAATGACGTTATGAGTGTGTTTTCTGTTTTTATGTTGTGTCGGTACACGTAATTGGTAGGACACAGAAAATGAACACGCTTATCAGCAGGCTCTAGGGTGGTCCTAGGCCCTGTGTGCCATGACTAAAGCCACAATGGCATGGGTGACTGTGGGAGATTCAGTCACCATCATGCACTTCCACGGCCATACGAACCTCAAAGGCTGTGAAGTCAGGTGTGGGGAGGTAACTCAAGTAGTTCTTTGTGGGTCTGTATCTGCGGGTTTCCTCCTCCACCAAAGCAGCAGCCTGCGAGGAGAAAAAGGACTTCACTGATGATTTCATACAGCACCTTCAGCCTTGATCTTTACATAACCCCACAGTGCAGTTTTAAGTTTGTCCCAGCTAATCCAACACCACAATTGCCACTGGTAATTTATTAAGTTTAAACTGTTGTTGACTGGGCTACAGGACAGCATTGGAATTTCAACTACAGAACAAAATGTCAAATCACATAACTAGGTAAACTACAAATAGACAAACTATTTTTATACACTTCAAAACACAATTTAAATGTGAGCAATGCTTGACAAATTCCAAAAAAAAAAAAAAAAAAACATGTAGGCTGCATGCAAAGTCTTAAAACTTGTTAAATCAAAGTACAAACAGTGGTACTTGAAAGACTGTATGCCTCTATCCAAACAGTTCTTGGGTCATGATTTTCTTTTTTTCCCCCATTTGCATTTTCACACAGAATCATCCAGACGCATTCAGAATTTCTTTCAGTTATGCTGCTCAGCCAAGCAGGCATACAGGAGCCATCACATAACCTCCGCCCTACTAGCAGTGAAAGTAACAAAAATATGAAAATGAATACCTGTTTACATCAAATTGAATTATTAAATTGCTGAGCTTCATTTTATCAACTTAACTTTCTGTTTACTCTGTGGCTCTTGTTTCATTTTATCAATATTTTATATTATATTTTAGTATATTTTAGTATAATATTAATATTTTAGTATATATAATATTTTAGTATATTATATTTTTATTATATGTTAGCCTTTTGTCAACAGATCAAGGAATACCGTACTGATTTTACGTCAGCAGGCGGGGCGTTTGATTGATTGATTTAAACAGACTGACTCACATTAATGAAAGGTAAATTCATAAAAATACGAGTGGCAGCATATTGAATTGCAAGCCAGTGAATCGAAATTAGACCTGAACTGCATAAAAGGTAACTTCATAAAGAGAAACAGCAACGTCAAACTGAACAGTAAGGTACCATAAAGAAAGGAAACAGTTAATTCAGTAGATAGATAAAGATAAACCACAGACTCGAAATGAACAGCA
Organism: Megalops atlanticus; assembly: GCA_019176425.1. Lineage (NCBI taxonomy): Eukaryota > Metazoa > Chordata > Actinopteri > Elopiformes > Megalopidae > Megalops > Megalops atlanticus. Next base: position 32,240,857 of record CM032882.1, read on the forward strand.
AAGTAACTTCGCCAAATGAAAACGGCAAACTTGAATTTAATCACAAGGTAACTTGATAAACATAAACTCCATAATTATTCAATTCAATTTGACGTAAATATGCTATTTATTATTTTTAGATTATTATCTCCTTTCACCCATCGCCCCTCACAGTGGCAGGGGAAAGGACCCATGCAAAGAAAAGAGTGGGACAGTAAACTAACATCTAAAAATGACGAAAGAAAAAGTCATGATGTGATATGAATACAGTGATGGGAATTATTCTTTTCTGATGCGATAATGAAACACATTTTATCATGAACGAAAACACACAAAACCGTAACAATCACTTTACAACATTACAAATCTTTTGGGACGCAAGTGCTATGTTGTATTCCTGTTCATAATGATTAGCTAAATAACTAAATTATACATGTGCCTATGTAACACTAGTTATAGAAAAGAACAGCTATCAATGTCTTGAATCAAGTATTGATAAACGTAATCTCGATACCATATGCAATCCCATTTGTGTTTAATTAAGTTATTGATAGCAGTCACCTAAATTTAGTGTAAAGTACATCTCAAGATAACTAGCTCGCTGGAGTGTGGCTGCACGAATTGGAGGTGGACAAGCCAGGAACGGCTCAACTAGCCATTGCACACTTATAGTCTGTACAGAGAGTATTTTCAGTATTATCAGTTAATTATTTGCTAATTTTGTCCCCTTTTCCCAAGTTTGAAAGCTCTTTACGGAAGCCTCTCCACTGTACAGGTAGCTACGGAAGTTTGCCTAATACAGGCTAGCAAGCAATCTTAAAATGAGTAAACTGCAGTAACTATGCTCCATCACGCTTCTAGTATAATCTCTTGGTGACTGGTTAATTCAGCATTAGCTAAATCGATACAAAATAAAGCAAACCCTGGCACATCAGGGCAACTGATGTCGCAAAGCCTGAGCTCAAACTAGGAAAAGTTAGTGACTAGTTACTTCGTAACACAATAGCATAACTAAATAGCCTCTAATTAGCAGCTAATGTATACAGCTAGTCTTGCTAACGTTAGCCAACGTACACTCGCAACAAGTCATTGTATTTAACTTCAACATCATGTCTTCTCGTATCAAGTCGCACAGTTTCCAATCGCTGACTTAATAATGTATGGCACATCATAACACATGATCTAGTTTACGATAGTTTAACGACAGAAAGTTAATTTTCGTGGACATATCGACTAGCTGCGGTCATTGTAGCATGAAGGCTAGTAACCCCGAGCACCACCAAAGCGCAGACTGCACATGCGTTTATTTAGGCACGACAGCAAGCCACCCTCGCTGGAACTCTTTCACATACTGTGTCGCAAGTTTTACTTCAACAGCAAGGCAGATTCGCGTTTATATTGTACTTGCCGCTTCTCTGACGCCGGCCGCATCATAACCCTGGTCAAAATAAGGTAGCGCATCCACGAAGACTTCGCCGGCCACAGACGTTGTCCCCGCCATTTTTCTTCCACACTGGATGCTTACTGTAGTGCGCCTGCGTAGTCCTAGACCGGACTACCGTAATCATTCGGATAAACATACCTTCAAAAGACGGGTGGTTTGTTTGCGCTTGCTTTCATGAGTGGTGGTCGCAATGTGATTAATTCAGTAGCCATTAATAACGACATATTTCGTTCACAAAGAGCTTATACAACTAAACATAAAGATATAAGTATATGTATTTACTGAAATCAATACTCATTCACACATTGGACCAGGACTGGGAAACATGGGCCCGATGTTATTGGTTAGCTATCATTGAGCATCACTGACAAGACTGCTCTAACATGATCAGTGGTGGTGTTACCACTCTAGAAGATTCTATTCATGTTTAGTCATCATACATCATGTAAAAATGACCAAGTATTATCTTGTTCATATTACATCTAAGCCTATGGAGGGCAGCAGTGTGGTGTAGTTGCTGGTTCAGTTCCCTGCTGAGGCACAGCTGTTGTACCCTTGGCCAAGATACTTAACCCACAATTGCCTCAGTAAACATCCAGCTGTATAAATGGGTAAAATGTAACCTATTTAAGTCACTTTGGATGAGAGCATCTGCTAAATAACAATAATGTAATTTAATCTGTTTGTGCATGTACAGATTATATAAAATATCAAAAACATCAAATTCCAGTTAGTGCATATTTATGTTGCAGTTGTTTCTAAAAGGCTTAAAGGCTTTTCCCTCTGTAATCTTGCAACATATTGGGAACACTTCTGTACAGGGGATCCAGTGAAGTGATACTGCAAAGAACTGGAGCTGTTTTTGTGATGTGAAGGTAAATGAGAGGGGATTAAATATTTTGGTTACATATTTCAGCTCTTCATAGGATCATCAACAGTGACTGTAGTTACACTGCAAAAGAAGTGTGCTGTCAGTCATTGATCTGAACTAATTGGCTTTGATCACCAGTGATGTACGTTATCTTTCACATCAAGCTGTCAGGGCTATGTGATTTGTGATTTTTGAAAGCTCATTATTACTGAACATATGCTCATCACGTTACTGATGAGCGCTTCCTGTGAAAATTGGAACTTTATTAACATCAAAAAGCCCTAAGAATGCAAGTCAGTCAACATAGTTTTAGATTCAACTGTCCTGTTACAGCTTACAAGAAGGGTGTTCAGGGGTTAAGCAATTAGCTGCACAAATACTGAATCATTATGCCATCTTTGACATATAATGCAGTCGTGGGAAAAACGCAAAGATAACAGAAATGAAAACATTTTACTCAGCTGTCATCTCACAACTAGCAGATCACTGTTTACTAAGATAAACACACTTAAATTCATTAAAGCTGTTTTTGACATGATTATAAAAATCAAATTCACTGTATCTTCAGATGTCACAGTGTCTAATATTATCAGCTCAAACCTGCTTCATATGTATATCAGCTTTCAACCCATAACTTCATATGCATATTATTCAAAACCGAGCATGTTGTTGACAGTCCATGTCAGGGAAAACAGGGAGCACTCGGATAGTACCGAGTTTAACAGTGACTAATGTGTTTTCTGTAGTAATTAAGGTATGTGAATATGGAGGAGGGGAAGATAAGGCATCTCTCCCACTGCGCTTATCCAGATAAACCACATGAGTCAAAGCTTGGCAGAATGACCCTGTCTTGCCCGACAGTCCTGAAATGTTGAAATTGTTGAAATGTTGTGTGCCAACACCTACACTCCAAAGCATATATATTTAAGATACACTTCACTTTGAACCCCTTTGATGATTTCTGTACTGTACCAATGGCGACTACACCAAGCTTAGGATTTGTACAAAATGGGTTTATTTTGAAATGTTTTGAGAAAGATATTTTATGATTGTACAAAAAGTATAAAACCTGTACAAAATTTCAAAACAAGCCCTTCAAAAACATGGATAACCAAGCAGGGAGGCCCCTGTTGTTTCTATGAAAGTATAAAACTCCAGTTAACAGGAAGAGATGATTACTGTCATTCACATGGAGGTAAGGTCTGTGCTCTGGTCCTTATCATTTCTCAATGTGTGGGTCTGTGTATGTAGACATACTATTCATGAAGACTTCAGCAACTGAGATGATATTTCAAACTGCACAAGAACAAAGCAACATGACAATCTTCCTTTGAACAAAATAAATGCCATTGTAAGCATACTGGTTATACCCTGTAGAGATCTGACTACAGTAAACAAAATATATTACAACGTAACCTTAAAGTAAAATGGAAGTTAATGGAAAATCCTTCTGGAAAAGGCAAAATGTATCCATTTACTGAAGTGAGTCTTGACAACTTCTGACAAGTTAAACCTCATGAGATGAAGTTTAAACCATGGAACCAATAATTCTGGCAGGTTTAGTCATTTAAAATGTCAAAAATGAAAAATGTGTTTCAGCACAATACAATGGTATTGTGGCATATATGATTTAGAAGGATTTGGCCATAAAGTTTTTTTCATTTCATTGGTCACAGATTTTTTTCCCTTAAACCCAATGATCCCCCGGCCATTACAGCACAAACTGTAGTAAATTATGGAGGGCAATCCCTAGGACACCTAAACCGGTTTCTAAGAAAGCTGTTTTCCAAAGACTCTGACTCTCCATCAGCATTGAGAACAGGGTAAAATTTATAAAATAGCACTAACAAGAGCATGTTCCTCTAAAGACAGGGCCAGTCCTGCAGACCGGTATGCAGAGATAACTGTCATAAAGCAATTTAGACAACAGGAAAAAAGATAAGGGAAAGGAACATGGTTAGTGACGGGAGATATAAATAATTAGTCACATAAATTAAAGCAAAGAGCTTTTCTTCTGAAATATTTTTTGCAGCTTTTCAGCACATCATTCACACGTACATAGTGCCTGCTCCTTTCGTTCCTCCACGTTCCAGTTACACCTTCCTTGAAGCTTACTGTACAAACTCCTCATTTCCAGTTTTCCTCCGATTGCAATTGCACAAATCCTCTCAGGCTAGAGGTGCGGCTCATTTTGGGCATGAGCCGTTTCTCCATCAACGTCCTCCATACTCCACGTCAGAGAGGTGCAGCGATGTGTCCCCACGGGCCACTGTCCCACCCTGCCACAGCGTTCCAGCAGCTGGCTGGGGTCCAGGGGACGCCTGTCGCGGTGCACTGAGCAGTAAAATCACATCTGTCCCCCATGACAGAGAACAAGTGCCGGATTGGCTCTTACTTCTTCTGTAGGAATTTCATCTTGTGTCCTGAAAAATGCAACAAAAAGCCGAGGTAATTTTAGCACTCAGCAAAATAATAGCATTGATCTGGTTTGTAAACAACATGACGTCTGCTCACCCAATCCCTTCAGGAACTTGTTGACTCCGCTGGGCTCTGGCTCCGGGTTTGAAGCCAGATACTCTGCAGCCCTTACCTCAAACAGACCTGGAGGGGGCAGGGAGGGATAGGGTCATCCTCTCTATGAGACCAGCCTTTCTGATACTCTGGAGTGTGGACATTCTAATGCGCAGCAAAATCCATACAATCACAAAGCTGAAGGGAGCCTACATGCTGTTGCACTGAACTGAAGAACGTGCCATTCTTATACACATGGTTTCAATGTTATCCACTCACAATTACGGTCATCCATCTCCTCTGAATCTCCCCATACCTCCCCCTATCACACTGATAACTGGCCCACCTTCCCCCTCCACACCCCCCCCCCCCCACCCTCTCTCACCTTTCACACCCCCCTTGCGCAGCTCCCTGTCCTGGATGAAGCCGGCGAACATCTGCGTGTCCATGAAGAGCTGCAGGAACTGCCGGGCCCCGCGGGACGGGTGCGATTTTCGGAAGGCCTCTCGCTGCAGCTCCCGGCTCCCACAGGTGGCCCCCTCTCCCATGTGAAGGGAGTAGTGTCCCACCAGCTCCACGAAGAACCGCACGAACGCCTCCGACACCAGGGAGCTCAGGCTCGACTCTTCTCCTGCAGCCACAGAGAGAGAGGCAGAGAATTAAAACAGGAAAACAGAATGCGGCAATGTGGTGTTGTGGTAAGGAGCAGGGCTTGTAACCGAGAGGTTGCCAGTTTGATTCCTCGCTGGGGCACTGGCACTGTACTCTTGAGCAAGGTACTCAACCCAAAACTGCCGCACTAAATATCCAGCTATATAAATGGATAATGTAAACTGTAACCTATGAAAGTTGCTTTAAATAAGAGCATCTGGCAAATGACAATAATGTAAACGCAAACAGATTAAAGACATTTACATTTATTCATTTGGCAGACGCTTTTATCCAAAGCAACTTACAATTGAGGCAGAGTACAACACAAGCAAAAGCCATACATGGAGTCACAATATTAGAAGTGCTGCATGACCAAGTTTCAACAGTTGGCCAGACAAGGTACAAGCTAGCTGGTAGAGACACAAGTGCATTAAAACATTACATTTTTTGTAAAAGAAAACAAAGTTTAGGACATAAGAAATTGCTTATGGTGGCAGTGATTCAGGTGATCAGGTAAGTGCAGAAGAGCTACGTCTTCAGATGTTTCTTAAAAATAGTGAGGTATTTGGCAGAACGGAAGAAGTGTGGAAGGTCATTCCACCATCGGGGGACAACGGCAGAGTAAACTCATAATTATATAGACAGCCCAGCTGTCTATATGATTAAAAAGCAGCGCACAAGCTGGCTTGAAGGAGGAATCTGTCTCTGTCGTTCTGATTTACGTGTTGTACCCACCTCCTTTATTTTGCCCTTCATCTTGGCCCAGTATCTCAACCCTCTGTTCCAGAATCTGTTGGAGGGCAGCCTGCAGCTTACTGGGTAGGATACAGTCCTCATCCCCAAGCTGGGAGGGGGGAGGGGGTAAACACAAGAGGAGAAAAAGTCCATCTTACACAGACTCCAAGTACTTCCATAAATTCATAGAGTTACTATTATAGGACGTGCCATTGTGGAGTCTGAGTACTGTAACGGATTTTCGAAAAGCCCCACACTCTAACCCAGACAGATATTCTTTGATTTGCACCAAGTGCCACCTCTCTCCTTCACACTCACATGGCAAATCTTACACCTGTTCCAGTCACTCAGTCACCTAACACCAGAGCTCGCTACCTACCTGTTTCACGAACCTGTCCGCACACAAATCCACAATCAGCACCTGGGCAAAAAAGACACACAACAGCACTGGAATAAGTAAGTATTTTATGAAGACCTGACATGTTGGATTTTACCATTAGAGTTTTAGGGTATAAAGTCTGCTGCAAGTACAGAAGTATTGCATTTTTACTGTGATTTTCACACATCAGCAAGTCTAATCTTAAGAGACAAATCTAACAAGCTTTGGTTCACAAATTAAGACATCCAGTTTTTTCTTCCAGGTGCGAATGAGGTGAAGTTCACTTCTCCTTTTCATGATGAGGCCCGTTCTCCATGAATAGAAATTTGCTGCACTCAGATGATGTGCTTTACTTTTTCTCTGGAAAACTGTGGATATGCTGGTAAGATGAGAACATGAACAGCGTGATTGATAGGTTGGTACTGAAACGTGTCAGTCAGCTTGCCGCACAGTTCGGCTCCCTTGCCACCCATGTGGATGACACTTTATTGAGGTGACTCGCTGATATTGGTCATTTTATTTCTTCTTAATTAATGCCACTTCTGCAAGTCGCTGTCATTTAGACATATATTTTCACAGCCGTAATAATCCTACAGCAGGTAGCCAACATTTAAAGAATCCAACAGGTTGTGAGGTGGGATCTGTGAAACATTTTTGATGCCAATCCAGCTGAACCAGAATCTGAACCAGAGTCTCTGGAATACTTAAATAATGTCACTTAAAAAGAATACGACGGTTATGCTGTACATGTAGATGCAATTACAGATGCTGTTTGGGACGTTTGTTATTTTTCATTTCTTTACTATGGCAAGCAGAATATTAATTATTTTAAAATGATTTAAACCTGTCCTCGTGAAAAGGTATGACCTCACTGGTCATGTGCTCGGAGACTGACCTCCTCTATGGGCAGATCCAGCAGCTGGGGCAGACATGGGGACAGCGCCCCCATGAGGAACGGGGTGGGAGAGCAGCTGATGTCCAGCATGCTGGCGGGCAGCACGGGCACGAAGGTGTGCTGCCAGGTGAAGGGGTAGAGCAGCGCCAGGGCGGCGTGGGCACAGCGGGACAGCGTGCTGAGGAGAGAGAGAGAGAGAAAGAGAGGGAGAGAGAGGGGGAGAGGGAGAGAGACAGAGAGAGAGAGAGAGAGGGGAAAGAGAGAGAGGGAGAGGGAGAGAGAGAGAGGGGGAGAGAGGGAGAGAGAGGGAGAGAGAGGGAGAGAGAGGGGAGAGAGGGGGAGAGAGAGAGGGAGAGGGAGAGGGAGAGGGGGAGAGGGAGAGGGAGAGAGAGAGAGAGAGAGAGGGAGAGAGAGTGAGAGAGAAAGAGAGGTAGAGAAGGTAGGAGAGAGGGAGGGAGAGAGAGAGGGAGAGAGAGTAAGGAGAACAATATACGCAGACACTGGAAAGGGCATGAGAGTGTACGTGTGTCCGGCGCTTAGTGTTCTGGTGTTGCATGGCAGTACAGTAGTGTTGTACGGTAGCCTAGTGACTACATGTCTAGTGTGTAATCATCTGCAGGCGTGTTGTCTGCCCGGGTGCAGAAGCGTGTACCTGAGCTTGTCGGCGATGAAGATGACCCTCCTCTCCAGCACCAGCGAGGCGAAGACCTGCAGCAGCCGGCCCACGCTCAGGCACTGCAGCAGGCACTCAAAGTCCACGTGCTCCAGGCGGGAGTCCACCGGCCGGCACAGCGTCAGCACCTGTGGGGGGGGCGTGCAGAGACGGGTCAGCGGGGTGACCGAGCACCGAGCGGTGTGACCCGCGCCAGCTCCGCCAACCCGCGCTCGCTCCCTCACCTCGTTCCCCGAGCCCGGCAGGAAGCTCTTCACGGTGACGGTGCGTCCCGGGGCGGGGAAGGGGGCCTCCATGACGCTGCGCATGAAGGGGTACACCAGGGCCGGGGAGATCTCCCTGCGCCTCTCCACCTCCTCCAAAACCTCAACACACCCACACACAGGCCGTCTTAGCACGCAGCGGTCAGCTCTTTCAGAGAACAGCGCCCTACTGTTACCATCCCTGCTTAGGATACACTTTTGTCATCACACACTCATGTCATCTTCATTCACTCAGCAACTCAATACACACATGTGCATGCACTTTCATATAAATACACACACGCTCTCTCTCTCTCTCTCTCTCTCACACACACACACACACACACACACACACACTCACCAACTTCTTTCACTCGTCATTTCAGTACATGTACAGGCATGTCCATGCACCCAAACACAAACACACACACACACCATCTTAACTCACGCGTCATCTCAGTACATGCATGCACATATCCGCACCCACATATACAGATATGCACCATGCACGCACACACACACACACACACACACACACACACACACACACACACACACACACACACACACACACAAAAACCATTTTATTCACTCATCTAAGAGCATGCAGGCACTCATACACATGCAAGCACAAGCACACACACGTGTGCACACATACACAGGCTCTTACCTTGGCGAACAAGTTGAAGCACCCCAGCCTACTGACAATACAGTGAACCTCTGGCAGCCTCTTCCCCTTCCCACTGGGCTAAACACACATATGTAAACACAGTTTTAACTGACCAATTACAATTCAGTCATTTAGGTCATGTGCTTATTCCACTACATTAATTAGGACATTATCGATGCACAAACTTACAGGGGTATAATTTAATTTATCTGGGACATACAGTTGCACGTATGTAGTGCATATAAACTTTGTAGTGTCCTTTTCAACTTCCCTTTCATTTTGATACATCTCAAGCTGACATTCATATGTCACATATGTAATATACTTTTCAATAAGTTGAGCCTTTGAGAATTGAGTGACATTAATTCATATTGTTTTGACAACTTCACCAGCCTGGTAATGGAATGGCATATTCATATTCATTTAAAAAGTTTTAATAGAAGACCCCATGCTAAAGCAGGCTCCTCTAAACTGTGACAAGGTACAGTGGCGGGCAGCAATCTGACCTGCTGTTTGAATAGGCAACCCTGACTCCAATCCCCAGACCACCAGAACTGTTGAGCCATCTCAGCGTGTTTACTAATCACACACTCGGCCTCCCTGACTCACAGACACGCACTCACACTCACCAGAATCTTCCGACAGTAACCAAACCAGCGGCTGCCATCTTCTCCCGTCAGGACAAAGGAGAAGGTTTCGCTAGAGACGACAAGAAAAACAGACTGAGCTCACAGAAAAGAAACTTAAAGCTCAGCTGTCCTTCTGCCTGTGCAAGTAAGTGGGCCAGGCCTGCTTTTTGGGGTGGGGACACAGTGTTTCCTACTAATGCGTTACAGGCCTTCAGTGGCCAGAGGCCAGAGGATGTGAAGCTCTGAAGGAACTGTGGGGTTTACTCAAGGATGAGTAACAGCAGTGATGCAAAGGGCAGTCTGAATCACACCGATTCAGTCTAACTGATACATTACAAGGAAAATGACTAAGTTCAAGTCACCATGGTGCACTGAATCCTACACACATTTGGGGGGGGGGGTCATGTGACAGGGGTGTCCGAGGCTGACCTGGGGAGGTCCCCTGACGGAAGCCAGTCCTGAGAGTCGGGGAAGCAGAATTTGGGGATGGCCTTCAGCCGGTCTTCAGCCTCACGGGAGAGACGGGAAGACTTCTCAAACTGCAGAAACAAAAACAGGGGAGGCATTCCAGTCAGCCATAATGTTTTCGGTTTTCTTTCTTTCACATAGGTCTGTGCTGGTTACAACCATGGCGCTGAAGTAAATTTGTGGTTACTGAAGGGGAGGGAAGCAACTGGAAGCTTCTGCTGCATTTCCGATCACCATGAGCATTTCCAACAAGTCAAGCTGACTCAAGGACCTAATCCAATCACTGCCTGAAACCTGTGTTCTTGTCCAATTGCTGCCTGTAAGCCGTGTTGTTGTCCAATCACTGTCTGGCAGTAGCCACCACTGTCACCCTGCACAAACCCATTTTATGATCACTCCACACAACTTTGGATCTGGTAGTAAATTTAAATACTTCTTCAAATTCATCTTTTCCATTTGGAATATCCTTGCCAGTTCATTGTTGCATACAGATAACTGCAAATCGGCAATATTTACAGCTACAGTTCAAAAAAGAACGGAAACTCATCTTTATGTTCACTGAGCTAGAATGGCATGTTTTAAACTGCCTGAGGCCAATACTAACTTCACTGAATCGAAATATACTCCACTGGGTCTATTTTTATCATTTTATGTAAAGCACACTCTTAGACACACACACACACACACACACACACACACACACACACACACACACACACACACACACACACATCTCTCTACCTTGTTGGGGAACTGCTGTGTAATCTCAGGGGAGTACGTGTTTCCAGGGGAACTCTTTCTCAGTGACACCACCACAAAGAGCTGGAAGAGCTGCTGCTGCTGGAGCTGGATCAGGTCCCTCTCGAGGGTTCGGTACCCGGGCCTCCTCCTCAGGGTGGACTGGACATAGACCGAGCGCCGGTTCTTGCCTGGGTGACAGGAAGAATAACCAGGAAGAAAAGAACCTTACTATCTACTATTAAAATCACTTAATTTAAAAGCTGCAGGAGAGATAATGACGGATCCATTTCTGGAGAGGGAGATAATAATCTGACCTTTACTGCTCTCCTCTGGGTCACTCTCTGTGCCGCTGTTTTCCTCTGGCCACAAAGAAGGAAAGAGTGAGATGTGAGGAGGGGGAGGGGGAGAGATGAAGAGATGAGCCAGACAGAAAAAGTGTATGGTTCCATTTACATTTCTGCATACATTCATGAATTGGTTTATCAGTGTGTGACCATGTTGGATCTGTGTGCGCCTGCACATGTCTGTGTACACATGTTACGGTGAGACAGTGCATGGGGATGTCTCGTACCTCTGACGAAGCCGTCATGGCTGTCGCCCCTCTGGTTCCTCACCCTCTTCCACCCCCTCTTGGCGCTGAAGATCTCCTGGATCTTGTTCACGTACTGCAATTCAGCATACACACAAGGGGCCGTGTGGAACATTGAACAAATCAAACAATGCCACCCAGCTCTACAAAGTTCTGTCCCTCCCACATCTCTGCTGGACTGAGACGCACTCGAGCGGTCTGCTTTGGAACCACTGAGGCATCGTTTTGGGACGGGGGCCGTTATGTTTGCTGTTGACGGGAAGAATTACGCCCAGTTGAGCTTCAGATTTGGGGGAGAGGCGGAGGAAATGAGTAAGCAGCCAAACACAGAGGCCAGCATCCATGAAGCCCAGGCTTATCTCAGACAGGACAGCCTGCACCACGCAGTCCCTGAGCCTCCCCACGCTTCGCGCCCACGGAAACGGGCCCACACTGCTGCTTCTGCCCTGATAAAAGCCCACTGTCACCCTGCCCCCCACACGCAACAGACATAACAAACATGGCAACACACATTCATCATGCAGTAATAAACAAACATACAGTAATATTAAATAAAAAGAACAAGTTAATAATGCTGAAATTAGAGGTTCTAAGAACCTCAAAGCCTTCCTAGCCTTCAACGGGTGCAAGATGCCATGGAGAAGAAAGACACCGATATCTAGACTGTACTTCAGAGTGTCACTGTCATGCAGACAATACTGTTGCAATTGCAGAAGTTCACATTTATATTCCAGAAGGTGTCTAAAGAGGAAAAATCACCCACTCAATAGATGTCAAAGAAAGTGACAAAGCATAACTGTATTTTCAGCTCCCTATTAACTTCAGTATACATCACTGTCCACCACTTCCACAAATATAACACAGCTATACAATATCGGATCAGGTCCATCAGAAAAGACGTTAGACGACCATAAGGCATGCAGCATCAACACTAAGCAACAAACTTTGACCTTGAAAATTCACACATCTGTGAAAGAAAGAGGATGACCAGTGAATCTCAAGCTCCTGTAACAGAGACACGAGAATCCATTTAGCGTGAAAGCAGATCGGCACTCTCTGATGAGACCGACGTGAGGCGCGACTCCAGCAGCCAGCCAGCAGCTGGGAAGCCGGATAGCACACAGCAGTTTCCTTCAGCAACCCCCAGTCAGCTCCACTCAACCTCCCATTGCAGGTTCCCACAGTTTACCTCCCCTCGGCCGGGCATGAGGGTGGCAGGGTGTTCTCACCTCCTGGGGCAGCTCTGTCTCCCCGCCAGATAGGCCCGGGTCCATTGAGTCCCACTGTCACATCCCCTTCCAGGCCTCTGCCTGTCTCCCCCCGCCTCTCTCCGCCCCTCTCCACCCTCTCTCCGCCCGAACACAGCGCGTCTCCAGCATGGTTCCTCATTCCTCCTCTCGCGCGGCCGCTTCCCCTTCCCCCAACAACCCCCAACTCGCCATGACTGCTTCCGTCACACGGACGCTGCACTCACGAGCCTCACGAGACCTCGGCTCACGGCCGGCCCCTCCAGGGACGGGACACGTCCACAGTTACCTACTGTCAGAGTCCCGGAGAAACACGGGCATCTCAAACCAAAGACTGTAATACTGCCTGACTGTAACACTCAGCTGGGTGACAACTCTCACTTTGAATTATCACTGAATTTCTTTATCATTCACTTTCAGACCAGACTAAACAAACAGACTACATATAAGACCAACACTAAAGCTCAAACAGACATTTTCAAGTTATATAAATAACTGTCAGGTGCCAGTCTGCAATGTTGAGAAGGGTGATGTCACTGCCATCACATGACCCCATTCGTGCGGACTGAGAATCCAACCTACGCACAGTCTTAACTAATTGGGGTCACACACAACACCCCAACATTCACACTTTCCACACTCCCTCCCTCTGCTGTGACAGAACAGTGTGTGATTATGATGTAATCTGATCCTGCCCACTGCTGGTCACATGGCAAAAAAAAACTGTTCTATGTAGAGTCCTTCACATGCTCACTCCCTCAGCTGCTGAATGCACCGCTCGCAAACACACACTTCTTTCAGCCTGGTCAGCGCACACAAACACAGCAAAGATAAAAACAAGGCTCTTTTTACCACTAACTCGGCTTTGTCTCGCAATCAGCACACAAGCTGACTGTAGATCTCTGTTTACTAGGGTAGACACACATACTTCAATTCATTAAAGCACTTTTCTCAACATCATGACTGCAAAAATCATGGCAGCACATCTGCAAATATCACTGCGCTCAAAATAATTCAATCTATGCCAAACATTTAATTTGTATTTTTTACATTTGGCATACAGTCATATCCAGAGCAACTCACAAAGAACGAGCACAAAGGAGCATCTCATTAAGCTGCATGAAAGACCGTACATACAGGAGACAAGTGATCACATGCACACATGACCTTTACACAGTGCTGTGATATGTGCTTATTGAAGCATGTATGTGCTAAATGCAATTCAACATTCCCTACAATGAGACTACACACTTATGGGGAAGATGCATTGTGCTTGGGAAAGAAAGGCAAAATTCAGTCAGAAGAGTTGGGTCTTAATTGTAAGATGGAAGATAGTCAGTGACTCCCCAGTCCTGACCAGTGTGGGAAGCTCATTCCACCGCACTAGGGCCAGAACAGAGGACACAATAGCAGTGTGTGGCTACAGCCAGGCATCCTGGCGTTGCAGAACAGAGTGACCTGGCTCTTGTGTGTAGGGTCTGATGATCAACTGAAGATAAGGGGGAGCCATTCCCCTCACTAACTGGTAGGCTAATGCCAGCAGTTTGAAATGGATGGAAGCCATTACTGGTAGCCAGTGGAGGGAGATGAGGGAGATTATGGGCCAGCCGAGCAGCAGCATTCTGGCTGAACCACGTGGGTGTGATCGTACATGCAGGAAGCCCAGCAAGGGGAAGCTGCAGTAGTACAGGCGGGAGAAAACCGGGGCCTGGAGCAGGAGCTGGGTTAAGCATGTGCAAAGTTAAATAGTGTCCTCCACGCTTCCTTGATTACTACTTTCCTGTCGGTGACATATGGCTCCAGCACTTAACCGCACCCCTTTGTGAATATTTATAACAAGTCTGCAATTAAGAACACTTATAGCTATATAAAGACAGAACTTTCAATGTGGAGCGCACAGAGCAGAACATCTGATAAGTATGTAGAATATCTTTGATTTTATTGTCCGTCTGCATTGAGGTGTGTCAGACCCGGGGCGGTACCTACCTGCGGCAGCCTGCAGGTCTTGTGGCCCCCTGCGCAGCGCTTGGGCGGGCCAGGCCTAGAGGGGGGCACGCAGGATGTGGGCGTGGCCGTCTTAAACCCCTCCTTCCTGTCAGCGTTCTGCCATTTCTCTACCCTTTCAGAGGGCATTCGCAGAGTCAGAGGCTTGGGAGGGAGCTGCAGAGAAGGGGGGGGTGGAGGAACACAGAGAGGGAGGAGGGGAACGAGTAAGGCTCAGCCCAGAAGCACCCCCAGGCTCTTCCCAAAAGCCCCTCTGGATCCCCCGCACAGATAGGAGAATGATGGCAGAAACTCCACATAGGAGGAGGAGTAGGTGGAGTCATAACCATATCGCTGATATATAATACTTTCATATCTGTGAGGGAGAATGAAGACGAGGCTAGGGAAAATGACAATGTGGTGGTTTTGGTTTGGGCCAGACAGTATATATCACACTTGTTAGGAATTCTCACAAGGAGGCTGCCATCTGTTGGCAACAGGTTGCAATAACAATTTTTTTAAATCAGTATCACTAGAAGGAGCTTGTGTGCCTTCTCTGCAGTTCAACCAGGCTTCGTTTATCAACACGACCAGTTTTGGAAGAATTATGTCATCTTCAGAAACTAAACTGGGGGAACCAGAGGCTCAATCAGCGGGTTATCAGCAGCGGCAGAGCTGGGTGAAACAATGGAAATCATTTTAAAAGATAAATAAACAAAGCGGATTGTTCTCTATCATACGTCCTCAGATCAAACCAAAGCAGCAGGCCTGCACGCACTGAGTCACAAACACAACTCAGAGTTGCTACAAGCTACTAAGCTGGTATACAGCTCCGTTCATATTTCTGAATCCCAACAGAAATATATGAAGCTGCTGCATTATTGAGCCTGGACTGGCCTCCTACCTTAGGGGTACAGGGGTTGCGTCTTTGTGCTACTGTCCAGGGTACTGATCGGCCCCTCAAGAGGCCAACTGGGGCCAACTTCACATCCTCATACGGGTTCTCTCTGGACTGGTCCGCTGCAGAGAAGAGAGAAGGGCATGATGGGTAACTCACCACAGAGTAAATTGGCATATCATGACTGGTTTGGGGTCAGCACCTTATACACATAAACATTTATATGGGTGTCCAAGGAAGCTAGACTCACAGATGATGTCTTCGTAGATGTTGTCCTCGGAGAGAGTGTGGTATAACCCTGACCTTCGCCCTTCGTCCACCACTGCCCCCTGCTGGCCTGTCAGCTGCACAACATCCTCAAACTCAAAAGATTTCCTGGGGAGAGGGAAGTGGAAATGACAAGAGTGGGAGAGAACCACATTTGAGTCTGCAAATATCTGCGCATGGTCCCGTTTACAGCACCACAGTGCTGCACTTATTGCAAACGTGCCTTTGACTGTGTGGTACTGTTAATTAATTTTGTTATTAAATCTCTAAATTAAACAGAGGAATGTGTATGAAGCAAAAGGGGTAACTATGGGGATGGAGGGGAGAGAAAGACGAATAGGTCCAGAGATATCAGGGGCGGGAAGAGGGACAGAGACCAAGAGAGCCTGGCAGCGCAGACAATGGCCGAACCGTGATGGTTCAAAAGAACTGCAGGGGTGGCAGTAAAATGTGTGTGCGCGCGTGCGTGTGTGTGCGCGCACGCGTGTGTGTGTGGGTGCGCGTGTAAAAACAACCAAATGTGACCTCTGGACCCCCGCCCGCCAGAGAAGTAGGCCACATCCACACAATGGGCCGCGCTGCTGCCAAAGACACGCTGACATCACGGCTGGCACCGGGCCAAGCGCTCGGCTCTGGGTCCACAGAGGGGCCCAGCAGATCCTCACAGCAGCGGAACGCTGCACTCCTTCCCAGCCTCACAGTTTAACACCCCACTCCGAAACCAACGGCCGTGCGTGTAAACAAACCCCCCGCACACACACGCGGAGGGCGCACAGAGGCCGTTTCTATAGATCACACATTAACAAACCGCAGTATGCACTAACAAACCGCACTAAGCCTATACCGTCTGCTTACTTAAGGCCATAGGCGGCTGTAACATACATATGCAGCTTGTTAAAATTCAAAGTACACTTTTCAGGAGAGATGAAAAATATTTGGATGTACTGTTTGTTTAAAAAAATGTCCATTTTTGCACATCCCTTCTTTACTACATAAAGTAGTTTTTAATATTTCACTGCTGTAAGTAATATATTTGCACAGTTTTTGAGCATACCTATGCAGAAGTGTTTATTAATAGACATCTTCTGATATTAAACAGCCATCAGCTGGACAGACCTAACTCAGTGCCTAGGTTACACAACCTGCAAACTGCAGTAAACAGAAAATAATACACAGTGTGAGTAATTCTCTCCCTTTGGCTAGTTCATATTCTCAGTTCTCCTCCTGATAGCTTGTGTAAATTAAATACCAATCTGCAACATGCCTGAAATAGCATCATCATTTTGAAACAGCATTAATGATTGCACAATGTGAGGTATGCATTTTGATACTTTCACTTCTCTACTTGTCTCTACTTGGCTCAGCCCAGGAGGGAGGCAACCTTTACCTGTTCTTCTTGTGCCGTGAGAGTCCGTTGCCATGGGTAACGGGACAGGGTGGGGGCGGGCAGCTGGGTGGAGGGCCACTGGCACGAGTCTTGACCTGTGATTGGCTGGCAGGCAGGGCCCAGTTCTCCCACCGGCACCAGTGTCCCGGGGGACTGTCCGCTCCCCGGTACTGGAAAGTGCGCTGCGGTTTAGGGGGAGGGGAGCCCACAGGGGAAAGTGCCCTGCCCTCCGCTCTGGGGCTCTGCGCTCCTGCTCGGTCACCCCCCTCCCGATTCCAGAGCGACTCCTCGCCCTCCAGCCTGCGCCAGAAACCCCGGGAGGTGTAGAAGTTTCCGGGAGGCAGAGCCGATCCAGGGTCCTCCGCAGACAGAGAGGGGGAATCAGCCTCCATGATACTGATGTCCATGATCTCCCTGCTGCTGTTCGTTTTAGCTGCAGGGGAGATGATGGGGTCAGAGGTCAGATTTGGCGTGGGGGCTGAGGCCGGGTTGGGGGTTGGGCTCGGGTTTTCCACTTCATCCAGACGCTTGTGGTTCTGCTGGAGGTCCAGCTTCTGGCCGGCACCGCCCCGTCCGCACCTTGCTTGGTTTTCCCTGAAGTCCAGCCCCAGGCTTTTGGCTTTGGCTAGGCTAGCCTTGCTACGAGGTTCACAGCTTCTTCCATCGCCGCAAACTCCATTTCCCAGGACGTCCCCGGAGAGGGTCCGAGACACAGGCGTCCCATGACCCCTGACCTTCACGCCCTGACCCTCCTCCTGCTGGCTGCGGCCTTCCCATTGCGAGATCTTCTGCTTGATACTGATGCCTGGGTCACGGCTGAACGCTCTGCCCGAGGCCGGGGAATGCCAGGGGGCAACAGCATTTCTCCCTCCTCCTCCTCCCCCTCCTCCTCCTCCTCCTGCTCTCCCCCCTCCTCCTACCCCCACTGATAGCATGGCAAGAGGGGGAAAACAGCCAGCAATTCCTCACTGCGTAGCCATAATTGCCGGAGGCATCTGGGCCAGTCTCCCCCTGTTGGACAGGGAGGGGTATTGCCGTACACGGCCTGTCTCTCCGCTGGTTTCTGCAGCTCTCTACTCCTCCCCCTCTCTGTTTCTTCACCTCCCACTTGTCAGTTTCCTCTTTCTCCTCTTCTTTCTTCCCCTTCTGCTTTCATGCAATCCTACAAGGCACAAGACACAGCTGCTGTAATTCACATGCCCTCCTTAAACACAAGTCACTGCTCCAAGATAGATACGCCCATCACTCGTCTGAAACACGTCCATCACTGGTCTCAGACACACCCATCGCTGCCCCATATACGCCCATCGCTGTCTCAGACACGCCCATCGCTGGTCTCAGACAAGCCCACTGTTGGTCTCAAACACGCCCATCACGGGTCTCAGACACGCCCGTTACTGGTCTAAAATACACCAATCACTGGTCTCCAATCCACCAATCACTGCTCTAAGACACACTCACACTGCAATACATGTGATAGGAAGGAGGGAGGGAGAAAGAGAGAGCAAACGCATGGAAAAAAGGTCTGGGATTTAGCTGAGACACTGTGGGTGTTAAAAACAGGACAGACACAAAGACACACACACACACTCTCACCCAACCACCCCCACGACGGTGCAGCAGTGGAAGGGATGTGCGAATGTATGCAGGAGGAGGAAACTGGACAGGATCGGTTCTCCCAAGGTCAGCAGCCAAAAATAAAACGGAGACAGAGACAACAGCAGGAACAGGGCGCTGGAGCATTGTGCTGGGTGTCTGGAGCTCCCCGCCTCTGAGAGCTGTGTCTGCCCTTAGCTCCAGCTGGGCTCCCCCTCCCTGTATCAAACATTCACACACTTCATCTTAATGAAACGTAATCTAATCTAACTCATTACAAAGCTCTCCGTCTGAAGACCGTGGACAGTTGGCTATGCAAAGAATTTTTTACATTTAACTCTCTCAGCAAAAAAAAAACAAAATCTCTGCAACCTAGGCAGAGGCCACCATTGCCAAGATACAGCCATACAGACAACATAAACAGCTGTGTGTGCGCACATGTGTGCGTGTGTGTGTCTGTATGTGCGTTCCTGTGAGTGTGTGTGCGTGCGAGTGAGTCTCTGTGTGAGTATATTTGTGTGTCTGTGCATATGTATGTGTCTGCAGAGAGTGTTTGTAAAGCTTGGCCTGAGCCCGCATCGCGGGTCTCTGTGAACACGTAGCAGGCAGTACAGTGCGAGCCGAAAGCATTCAGAAGGGGAGACACGGTGAAATTCCTCAGCGCTGAGCGTCCACTTCTGATGATAATAATAATTCTATGCGCTGCATTCCAAGAGGGCCAGCGAGGGGGGCGGGCGGGGAATGGATCTGACCAGAAACAGTCAGTCAGTCAGGGCCCGCCAAAGACGCCTTTGTTCTGCCTGACCTAAATTTAATGCGTGCGCTGGAATCCCACTGAGGCAGTGCCAGGACCCATCCCCATACTGCACTGTCACAAGATAATAACTGACCCCCTTGGCCTTCCCATGTGTGTGACTATGGTAGAGCACTGTAGCTGTGTGTGTGAGTTACGGCGTATGAAGCTGGGTATATGAGTGTCTGCGCTGATGTGTCTGTCTGTTTATCCAAGTGGGAGTTAGAGTGTTTGAGTATGGATGGCGCCCAAGGGGTATCACCAGTTACAACAACTACCTAAATCATACCAAGGCTAACATCAGTGGGCAACAGCTTTGCACCTTGATTCGTTATTTTTCAGCGATTTGCAGTCAAATCTGAGATCCAGTCGTAAAATAAGACCACCCCGCAAACGCAGCAGTCTTTTACCCTATGAATAGCAGTTACTTTTAATAACAGTAATTGTCTCCACACCTTAAGACAATGCCGGGAAAATAATATGGCAGCTGAACTGCTTTTCGACCACACCTCACAGATGCACACACGCCTGTGATATCACAAGAAAGAAACCCAGCAAAGCGAGAGTATGAGTTTCGGCCTGTGCGAGTGAGAGTGAACGCGGGTAGAGGTGAGGCAGGGAAGTTTTCTTTTTGTCTGTGTGTGTGTGCGTTTCCGTGTGTGTGTGTGCCACTGTTTTGAAGGAAACTCCTGTCTGTGTTTCCTGAGTCTCAGGAAGAGTGGATCAGCAGACTGTCCACAACCAGGGCAGGGGGAAATTCAATACAGTCCGAGCAGAGACCATTCCAAGCTTTTATTCCTCACAATGTTATTTTGAAATTCATTTAGTTGGATAAATATTGTCCATTAAACTCTGTTGACACAGAGATGATATATTTCCAGGCTCTTCTGAGCATTGCTTTAGCCAGAACTGGACCATAGCGATAGCTGATGGTAGGCCTCAGACCCTAACGTGTACACACCTATCAGTTCCAGTCAGTGGGAGAATGAAGTCACCAGTGCAAAATCCGTTAGCCATACTCTCTCTCTCACTCACTCAAACACAGTTACTAAGTCACAGTCATGCTTGGTCTCTTGGCCCATACAACCAAGCAATGGCAAAAGAAAACCGGTTTGACGGCCTGTGTTCCGCTTAACTGTCCCATTCTGACACTACAAGCATAAATCCGACCCAGCTATTAAACTGGCCCGACCTGCCACCAAGATGGACTACCTCAGGAAACACCGGTCCGACTTAATTTACCCACACGCTTACTAACATAACGTGCGTGCGTTCTTAGTAAAGTTACAGTGTACCGCTAGTTAACGCAGACTAGCTGGTGATCCAGCTATTAATGAGATAGGCAAGATTATCATCTGGGATTCATATGGCAATGATTACAGGGCCGAATGAAAAACAAGACTGAGCTGGAAGAGGAAGAAAAAAAACTTGAATGACCTAGCTGGCTAGCTAGCGAACATTAGCTATGTCAGCCAGTTCCCTGTCCCATTAGTTATATCAGACCGGTGCCAAAGCAATACAAACCACACGGAGATATTTTAGTCATTGCTGGATCAGCTTCAAACCTGTATCTGGCCCACGTAAAGAAAGCAGTTTTATTGTCTGCGTCTCTGCCTATGCCTTTGCATAAACAGAGCGATTACTGCGACGGAGGGGAACAGCGAGTCGGCTGCAATCAAAGGGGGAACCAGAACGGGCGCTCCCCTCCCTGCGCCGTTAGCCTGCAGGCTGTAATCATGATCTCTCCGTCTCTGCGCTGTGCGAAACCACACACACCGCCACCACTCCGCCCGCAGAATCCAGACACCGAGGATTACTGCAGCTCCCCCAAAATCACACCCTATCATAACTTCAATTAAAGCTAATTGCACCTTAAGAGCGCGCCATGTTCCCCGCCCTCCGCAGGTATTGTCGCATGTCGCAACTCGCTCTGGGGTGGGGTCAAGGAGGGAGGGGGCCGGGAGCGTTACCGTGGCGTTTCCTCCGCACGATGCCTCCGTGCAATCTGCACACACCGAGCCCCGTCACTACCACGCGTGCTCTCCAACGGAGCCCCCGAGGGAAACGGCGAAAATTCTCCGATTGGTGGAGTTGGTTAAATCTGCAGGCGCCTGGTGGACCAGCGAGAAAAGCCTAAGGGTCCCTCGAAGAGACTTTCGATAAAGAACAGTTTCCTCTACTGCCTTTGTGCTCGTTAAATTGAACTGAATTGAATTCTGTGGGTATAAGCCGCGGGCTGTTTTGACATTGACAGGCGCTTGCAAAAAAAACACAGGAGACACACACCCTCAGCCTCGTAAAAAAAAGTCTCTAGTGAACAGGCATGCATTAAAGCCTTAAGTGCGACCGACTTGTCACGAAAAGCAGCGATCTCTGGCCTCTGTGAGGACAACGGCCCAGGCCCACCTCCACCCGTCCATCACCAGCAATGCTAACACAGGATATCCAGCCGACCGCATACTGTTCCACTCACTGGAGGCCTGCAGGGCTTGCTGCCCGTCGCCCCGCTTCCAGGCTTCTAATGACCTGGTTGGGGCCATTACGGACAGAGACTCTAGCGGTCTGTTTTTTTCCCAGGTTCTAAATCAGCTCCTAGTTGAAAGGCCCCCATAAAATCAGCAGGCCCCCAGCAGCCCTGGGGCGTTGAGCTGTCCAGACCTGGCCCTGTTAGAGACACAGTTCATTCTTTACCATTGGGCGCATGGGGGGTTGGGGCGAGGCTCATCCCTGTCCCAGATGTAGCAGGCTGAGGGTCTCTCCATAAATCTGCTCTTGCGATGAACACAGGTTGGTAGGAAGACAATCTCAGTAAGTGGATCAATTGATTAATTTATTTTTTTACACAGAACAACAGGGCTGACAATCCCCCTAAGCAAAATACATGCTGACAAGAGCTTCGCTGTCACTGGACTGGCCATATGCCGAAGTCTTCAAGGAGGTGATAGGCACCAGTGCACGCAATGAAAACATTTTCTTTGAAAACGCAAGCACTGGAGGCCACCTGAGTTAAAATAACAGCTGTCTTAATGAAATATATTGAAATTGATGATTTGTATGAATAAAACATCGACAGGGAAATCTAATGGTTACAAAAACGTTGAAAATAAAATGAATGTGATGTACAGATAGGTGAATATGACCCAATGAAACGATTATGACTTCTAATCTTAATACATATATCAATATGTCAGTTTATTCTTGTTATGTACAATAGATAAACAAGAATGTGACCGATTAGACGTACAACCATGTCCAATAATCAGCTAGGGTCTAGTAATGATCTGGGAAGGACTGTTATAGACCACTGTTCAGTAAATACGCACTAAAACACGTTTGGATTATATGTTGTACACAAGTATCTCCAGGTATCACAACGTTGACAAATCAAACAAAGAATGCAACTATTCCAACTCTGAAACAGGACATCACATATTTTTTCATTTGTCATATCCTAATATTACATCTTCTTAAAGCCACCTATACATCTATAATCTTACAGCTACCCGTACGCTCCTGCGCATTTTATTAATTATAGTTAGCTGTGAGAAGTCTGATCCATTAATTTGCATCCATTCATCCTCAAAAGCAGTCAGTCGCTAGACTAGCTAACATAACTTATCGTTAAATCAAGGAATCAGTGGGACTCAGGTTAAAACTGGTTGTCTAGGCAAGCCTTTCTATTGTTTCACTTTAGCTATAGTCAACTGAAGTGCAACAATAAGGAATCTAATGAGGAAAATAACGTTATAAAAACACGTGATACTAGAGGGAAACGCGACGCTTGTTCGGAAAGTTAGTTAGCAAGTCTCAGCAAAGAAACGCGTACTAACACAAGTTTTTTTACTAATAAACGTTACCTAGGAAATCACAAACTGTTTGAATATGTCAATTAGCTTGCTACAGTAAAGAAAGGGCTATGATGGTAGCAACTGAAAGTCTGAGAAACCATACGACTGCCACTCCACATTTCGGCAAACTAAATAGTTAACTTGTCAACATAATTTGAAGTGGAAAAAAGACATGGTCACAGCTAGGTAACTGACAAATGTGCTCGACAAAATTACCTAGATAGCTACACTAGCTGGATTACACAGAGCAGTAACTACTATATTGTTAGTCAAATTAAATTAGCTATGTTAGCTATCAGTGTAGCGACAGCTGGTAACATTCGAAGACACCTAGCTAAACGCATAATAAGCGGAGGAATTAGCTAGCTAGCTGTCTGTTTTAATTTACTTTTTATATATGTAGTCTATGTATGCAGCTGGTCAGCTAACTGTTAAACGTTGTTAACATAGCTAGCTTAGCTAAAGTTATGTACTCACCTCGGTTTTTTTTTCGAAGCCGTCTAGGTCCGTTGCTGGTTAACTGCACTATCTAGGGAACGAGTTGGGAGCAAATCCAAAAAATCTTTTTTTCCTTGTTAGTTAGCCCTCTGTATGCTAACTAACTAATTGGTCCAGCGCGATAAAGTAGCTAAGTGCTAACCAGCTAAACTTCAAGTAATTGCACCGCTACCCTCTCCAGTCCGGCGTCGGTCTTTATGCAGTTGGGGAAATGTGTGGCTAGCCAGCTAGCCAGATCGGTACCTTCCTAGTTGTCTTTCATTTAGCGATGAATTACGCTTATTCTAGCGCGATCAAATCGTTATTCAGTCCCGGATTTGAAATCCTGAAGACATCCCGAGGAGGTGAGAAATGTGTCCGATTCATTTCAGGGGACCCGTCTGAGTCGGGAATAATGGTTCTCGCAAAGTTGAAGGAAGTTTCTAATCTGCTGGGAAGCGAAGACGTCACTCACACAATGACCATGTCCATGTCTCTTTCTAAAACCCTCTGGATACGAGCTTGCAAACGGCAAAATCGTGCAGTAAAATCGGTTTTGCAAGCTTTGCGCTGGAAGTAGACACGTATGCACCTCACCTATCTGGGAGAAACTGGATGGTGACACTATGAGATTTGTGTTCATGTGTTTGAAAGTGATTTCTTCCCAATATTGTCAGCCACTGTACCACTGTTAAGCCAATCGAGTAGTGCCACCAGCACAGTTCCACCAGCTAGTATAATGTGTCTCATCGTTGCATTTGCTAGAAAAACAAATGTCGCTTTTTTGGGCATTTTTTTAAGCACTGAAATACATTAAGTCTGAATACGGTATCTAGGGCTGTACAGCTGATGCACCAGCGCATGATTCAGCTTAATTATTAGAAACTAGTAATGAACTATCATGAAACGGACAATGAACTGATACTAGATTGACAGGGACCTGCCCCAAGATTTTTTTCTGAAGGCAAAGTTCTGGATTCTGTGTTATACTAATGTGTTGTTAGCACAAACACAACGGGATTTGTTGCAAGGGAATGTGAGAAGTCATGTTTTTTTTTTTTTTTTTTTTTTTTTTTTGACTGTTAGTGGTATTTCTGGTTGCGCTTGTAAGATGGTGCAAGTATTGGCGAGAATCATGTGGGTGTGGGGAAGATTTATTTTCCCTTAATTTAATCACACAAGAGCATGGATTACTAATAGCTCATTCTCCTCTCCCCATCTTCCCTGAGATGAACCCTGTCCAAAATTATGAGCACATCTGCTGATTTGGAGTCTGGTTGGATCCAGACCCAACCCCTCCAACGGGCTGGGCTGCTGCTAGCACGTCTGAGTCAAGCAGACATACAGACAGCCAAGCAGCTCTTCAGCAAATCGGTATGGGCCAGAGTCTCTTCAGGGCCAAACTGTTTTCACTTCAGCAACGTCTTTTCTGCCTTCAATCAAAACTGAGTAATATTCTTTTTCTGGAACATTACAAAGCGTAAAATATTAAGACAACAAATTAAGATAAGTTAAAGAGTAGTCTTTATTTCAAAAAATTATATGCGTTCAGATAGAGTCTGACTTAGTCTTATGTTAATGAAATACATCTATCTTCATGCCAAACTGCATTCCATGATATATATTTTTTATTCTTTTTTTAATGAATGGACATAAGAAGCCTCTTATTAATGGCAAGTTTATTCAAGGGGTTATCAATGATTAACAACAAGAGGGTTTTACAGCTCATATTCTCAAGGTAAAAATCCTCAAGATTGTGACAAGATTGTGGTGATGTAAACAGTTTTAGTGTCCCCTTGTTAAATCAATTTATTGAAGAAACACAGAAAAACACAAACGCACATGAAAACTAAACTGATCCAACAGCTTCAAAGGATAGTGTGCAGTGAGTTTAAGGACAGCAAAATGGATGAATTATTAGGTAACTGCTATTGGCTGCTCTGTACAAAGACTGAGCAGTTAGCCATTGATAAGTTATTGATCGTTATGTTTACTGGATGGAAGGAACTGCAACATTGAGGTCACATAAGTGGTTCTGGGTCAGTCAAAAAATGTCAGTACATTGTGCAGGGGCTCGTAGCATAACACCTGGAAAACTCCATCACTTGGCATTCTGAATTTAACAGCATTGTAGATTCAGTTTGTTGAGATGCTTGTCCATGTATTGTATCATTTTAGTGTGTTGAGTGCAGTTATGTGTTGAATTTTTCCCCAAAGCGTGGATCAGTTGCCAATGTAAACAGTTAATATCCCAGCAGACCTTGAGACGTGAACCTGCCCTCAGGTGTATCGTTGCCCTTGGCCCCCTGAGAGCGCAGTGCATAGGTGCTCACTCGCCCTTGAGACCCTCCTGGATGAGGTTGAGCTCGTAGCACAGCGTCTCATAGCGGTAGGCCATGCGGATCTGAGCCACGTTGGTCTTGCGGATGTCATTGCCCTTGGGGCCGTCCTTCAGGTAGTTGTTGCCCAAGAAGCGAACCTTCTCCTGGTGACCAAAAATCAACAAATGTGTCAGAGCAGACAGCAGATAAGGCTATTTTACACAGAACACTACAAGACAGAGGAAAGCAGTACAGCCACACTTTACATTACATTCATTTAGCAGACACTCTTATCCAGAGTGACTTCCAGCACAAGAGAACAGAAGTGTATCCATTCAAGTTGAATGAACAACAGTGTCAGACCAGGCTAACAACAGTCCCACACCAAGGAGTGTGAGCAAAACACTATTCAAGCCCTACCACAAGATAACTTGTGCAACCTGACTAGACAGCCCAGAAACTAAGGGATGCCAAATGCACAGACTCCCATACATCACACTTTCTGATAACCTCAACCTGATGAAACCCAAAAAAACCTCATAAGCCTTAAATCACTGCAGTTGATTACATCCACATCAAACCAACGTGTTCCACTCTAGCCCAGCTGAGCTGCAGCCAGGTATAACCCAGTCCGAGGCAGTGCTCTCCAGAGTTCCACAGGCGGGATCCGTACCTCGTGGGACAAACTGCTCTGCAGCACACTGTTCCTGGAGATCTCACACATGTCACAGGTGCTCAGCTTAAACACCTGGGCCGCAATGGCATACTCCTCCATCAGAGGCTCCTGAGGACAAACATGGACGCCAAGTTGAACAACAGGGAATATTGTACAGTAGCTTTTACCTTATTGTACTGGATCTGTTAATATTTATTTTTTTATATAACTCATTCATTTCTCATCCTTACACCATTCCATCTATGTGTCCTGCACTACTCTTGTTGTTTGTTGTACCACTACTGTTGGATGGTATTCGTTGTCGTTGTCACCTTGAAAATCATTGTATGAAGGCACTATGACAGACATTGGAACCAGAGTCAAATTCCTTGTTTGTGTAAAAGCATACGTGGCCAATAAACTCTGATTCTGATTCTGATGTGTACGCATACACGCATACACACACACACACACACACACACACACACACACACACACACACACACACACACACACACACACACACACACACACAAAACAAGGACAGGTTGTCTGGCCTCACCTTGGTGTAGTGGAACTGCATGGGGTCGTCTGTGGACAGAGACACCACGAGGCCCTTCTTGTGGAACTCCAGCAGGGGGTTCTTGGCGTACTCCAGGAACAGGCTGTTGTTGCTCAGTGGTGACATGGCAATGGGAATCTGGGCCAGGAAGTACAGGTACTGCAGGACGGGGCTCTGCACAGTGGGGGTAAGACACAGATTTATGTCAGAGAAACAGGAACAATACAGCACCGGAGAGGTACATATAAAACACCAGGAAGGGTGTGGGTTAGACATGTTGAGGTGTGTTTAACATGTGCTGAGGTATATGCTGAGATGTGTGTCAGAAAAAAATTAGGCATTTTCTATAAGATGAGGGGTAGAACAGACTGGAACAGATAGAACAGACTACCTGGGTTCCTTCAAGAGAAAGCTGAAAACATTAAAAAAACACACTCTACACTAGTTTAGCACTTAACTCAGTATTTTACTGACCTCTTGTAGTACTTTTCAATAACTACACTTAGCATTGTGACGCACTTATTTGGAAGGCGCTCTGGGTAAGAGCATCTGCTAAATGATGTAATGTAATGGGTAGATCATAGTAAAGTGTGTCAGGCCTATGTAGGTTTTCTCAGAGGATGCTGGGGTGTGTGTCACGTGCGTTGAGGCGAGCTGACCTTCTTGAGGTTGAGTCCGTGAGAGATGTTGTCGGCTGTCATGAAGCAGGCCAGCAGATGAGTGACGGCACCAGCCTCTCCGCAGTGAGGCCTGAACTGGAAGGTGTTCATTCCCCTCTGCCTGGAAGCCACACAGACATACATCCAGCCATGAGCACACAGAGGGGTAAACCACGAACACCACACCCTCGGGACCATGACCTGCTAGGGTTTCACGCTGTCCTCATCAGTGTGGTAAACCCTCATCCTAACCCAACAACGCCGTGTGAAGATTCACTCACTTGCGCAGCTGGTTCAGCATCATGATGTTGGCATACATGTAGTAGATGTAGTAGGTGTAGGATGGGTTCTTGACAATGTCCCACTCCTCTGGCTTGGGGCTCTTGGTGGAGAACATGTGACCACTGTGCTTGGACTCATCATCCACACTGTCAAACCCGGTCACCTAGAGACAGAAGGAGAAAAGGGATTATGGACTGGGAGCAGTATATTGTGATAGGGCTCCATCTTTACCTTCATCTCATGATATTTTCCATGGTTTTATTCTGAGGTGCGTTGTCTGGCCCCCGCCCTCCCTGTAACTCACGTGTTTGAGGAAGATGCTGAGCTCTGGGTTGCTCTGGGGGTCGATGGTGGCCTGGAAGACTGGGAGGAAGATGTTCTCCAGCATTTTGCCAAAGTGTGGCACAAAGTTCCTGCCTCTGAAGACGTCACTGTGGAGAAAACGAGGTGGGTTAGGTTGTCTGTCACGCGGAGAGACCCTGTCCCAGACATACCAATATTGGACAGCAAAGGAGCAAGACAAGCATGCAAATCTAGACACTCCTGTATTCATGTTTAGACTCAGACACACAGGGACGTACTAGATCCTGGGCACTTGGATCATCCACTTCAGGTTTGGGGAGTAAACGCGGTGCTTGTTGAACCAGCCGGCCAGCTTGGTCCACTCTGCAGGGTTGCAACCATAGATGGACAAGCGGGGTTCCGCATACTGGTACTTGGCATCCTCAAGGTCACTAGCCACTTCCTGATTGGGGAGGAAGCCAAAGGTCACGTAAGCTGTCTACGTCCCCATTTCTGTCAGAGAAAACAGGAACCACATAGGTCAGACAGTTACCTTAATGATAGTAGCAAAGTATTCCCCATTGATGTGGTTTTCTGTCTTCAGGTAGATATCACGCAGCTCGCTGGCACCCACAGGGTTGTACTTGGCGTTGAACTTGTCGAAACGCTGGAAGGTCTGTCTGCCCTGATGAGTGGGGAGAAAAAGGTGTTTAGGGGGTGGGATAAGAAAACCTAAACGATTTTTTTCCACATTGCTACCTAACCTTTCGTGTGCTTCACTCTGTCTTTTTTTGACACATTCACGTTCCTTTAACTGGGCCAACTAATCCAGCTGTGCTCTACATATAGCCATGGAAGCAGAATATAAACAGTTTTCTTTCAGCCTCATACAGACATACGACAGTGCTGTTGAAGCGCATGGTGGTTGGTCTTTTAGGCTGTGTCAAGGGACAAGTGAAAATTATACAGGATGGGGAATGAAACCTCAAAGCAATTTGTCAGGTACATATTTTATCATTAACAGATTCAATTTATTAAATGAATTGATCTTAGTAACAGAAAGAGATTTGCTAGTATATAAAATAAGAAAAAGGAAAAAAAAAATCAATGATTGATGCTTCGACCCCTGAGCCTGCTGATCTTGCTATCTATAGCCGCAGGTAACACGTGGAGATACGCTGACCCTGGATGACCCTGACGAGGCCGGCCGGACGACACTCACAGCATGCACGTCCAGGGAGTCCACGGTGAGGTCGTAGGGGTGCAGCTTGAGACCCTCGAAGAGCTCCTTCAGCGTCACGTCTTTGCCCTTGACGTTCTGCACCACGCGGTCCGCGTCCACGCGGTAGGACTTCTTGATGAAGCGAAGCAGGTGCTTCTGGTTCATGCAGGCCGCAGCGTGGATGTGGGTGTCCACCTGCAACGGCGGCCATGGGGGGTATATAGATATGGATTCTGCACCACCTTTACATGTTCATCCAGTTAACATTTTATTTGTTTTTATTTTTCATTAATCTTTTATATTTTCACTAATCAAACAAATCTTTAGTTGAGCAGTCTTTCTTTTAAAAACAATCAATACTACGCAGTGGTGTGGCATAGTGGTAAGGAGCAGGATGGTTAACCAAAGGTTGCCGGGGCAATTCCTACTGTACTACTGTTTTACCTTTGTGCAAGGCACGTAACCTTGGCTTAGGAAATGAATACAGACCTGTATAAATGTATGATTGTGTTGTTAGGTTGCTCTGGGTAAAAGCAACTAAGAAAATGTAATGCAATAAGTACATCCGGACAATAGGGGGCAGCAAACATGCAGATTTGGTCAGGCCAGCGTGGTCATTGTTGAGCATGACCAATTCCCTCCCAATTTACTAGTAAAACTAAGCTGACAGATCTGCCATGAACAGAAAAAAACATAAATATGGAAAAAATATTTATGTCCTGTTAATTAGATTCTATAGTTAAAGATCATTAGCTGTAGAAATGAATATTTTTTAAATGTAACAAGTGAAGCTTGGCTTGGATAAGAACCCCTGACAAGCAAAAATATGACGTTGTTGATAGTAATATTATCTAATACATCTACAAAATTATTAATGGCATTAGTAGTCCTGAGAGAAGCTGTCCAGAGCTTGCAGACCAATGCGGCTGTGACCAGTCTACCTTCCTGCAGTTGTAGAAGTCCCTGTGGGGGTTGTTCTTCAGTTCCTTCATCTCTTCCATCTCGTTCAGCATCTCATGCACATTGAACTTGGACAGGAGGAACTTCAGACGACGGTGGGTGTACGTCTTACTGCGGTCCCCCGGCAGAGGAGGAGGTGAGGAACAAGAGAAAGACAATCAATATAAAAATGGGAAAGATGGAAGATACTTATTTATACTTAAATATGGTAAGTATACGTATGCAAATACAACAGAGCAGTCCTGCAGCTGTGGGCCAGTGACTACAATAAGCAAAGCTGTAGTGGCAGCACTCCATGGAGCGCTCCTGCCCAGCTAGCCAATTAAATTACTGCAACGTCATCAAAGAACAGAAGAGGTGCAGGTACGGTTAGGACAAACATCGTTAACAGATTCCATGTTATATTACAAATACCTTGACATATACAACGGGCTGTAGATTAAAACAGCAACGAGACAAACGGACGGCGTCAGTTTCTTCATTTAAATACTGTGCAACTAAAATCAAATTTGTCCTGTACTATTATGTGATTAGACATGAATGCGCAAGTCTGCAGCTGCCCTTGTACATGAGCTGAAAATTAAATTACAGTATAATGTAATTTCGACTGATAAGTTTCTGAGAACTGTGCAGCTCGTGGGCAGCCTGGTGCTAGGCAGACTTAACTTGTTATCCCAAGTTACCACGACATGGAAGCAGCTAACAATCAGACTGCTGATTATTATCATTTGTTGTGATATCCCTTGTGCATTTCAAAAGGTTGGTCACATTTGTTTCACTGATAGCATTGAAATCCCTATTCATATTTAGCATTTCAAGAAAGGTATCTTCTGTGACATAAACAGATAAAAAGTTAAAAAATAAATAAATGAACTCATTTTATGAGAAGTGAGAAATATGGGAAACCTTTATAATTCGTTTGGGTGACTTGGCTGCCATCTTGTGGTCAAATGGGGGAAATGCAAGTGAGCAGGGAGCCCTGTCTATCCCATCTAACAAAAGGTCCCTAATGATGACATCACCTAATGGCACTAAGGGAGCAGAAAAACTCACGTGGGGCCTTGCGCAATCAGGGCAATAAGGAAGTTCATGTCATCAATGAAAGTGGCGTAGTCGGGGAAGGGAAGGTCCTTCGGCTGGTGCTTGTCCGCGGCTTCCGCGTTGCTGTAAACGTAGACGATGCCCTCGTGCATGCGTGCCACATAGCCCAGGTTCTCCGGCAGGTCCTTGGTGTTGAAGGGGTCCTCGTCCTTCTTGGGTGGGGGCGTGAAGACTGACACACACACGCACACACACACACACACACGCTGCCGTTAGGAGCGTCTTCCTGGCACACGCTCACAAATAACACAATGTGCACACTGATTGCAGCCTGTTGGGTTAAAGTTGTGCACAAGACTACGTACCAAACTGTGGACTACATACCTGCTCCAATGTTGCAGGGCTTTCCACATTTATTTTCTTTATAAATTTGTGCGCTGGATCTCACTTAATTGCACTCCCCCTCACTAAATCTCCCCTTTGCTTAACCTGTGTGCCCCGCCCAGCTCCCCCTCTTTAGTCTGTGTACCTGTGGGTGTACCTGTGTGCCCTGCCCTACCACGCCCCTCCCCCAGCTTGCTCACCTGGGTGCACCTGGTCCTCGCTCTTATGCACCTCCCCCTCAATGGTGCGCAGGTATTGGGACACGATGTCGGGAAAACGCTGGAACGCCAGTCTCATGTACTTCTCCCTGATGGTCAGGGCACGGTACAGGCCCTTGCAGGACAGCTCGAAGTCATCCATCGTCACCTGAGTGAAGTATAAAGAGGGGCAGAGAGGAGAAAGGTGGGAGGGGTGGGGTTAAGGGGGAGGGGAAAGAGGAGAGGGAAAAAGTGGTCAGCTGATAGATCTTTTATTGATTGTTATTGATTATGCTGTACGTTAAGGAATTCAGGAACCTCCAAATTGAATTGATACACTTATTTTCTATTTCACTGGAAATCGCTCTGGATAAGAGCATATGCTAAATGAATGTAATGTTTTGTAACTTATGTATGGGTTTTGTTATGCAGTACAGCAATGCTTTGGTGAAAGTTGTCATGGACCTGAAGGAATTGGGGGCGCAAAAAAGGCTAAAAATTGTGCAAGTTCTCTCTCAGAGAGACTGATAACTGCCCCATGTGACCCAGCTCCCTTTCCTGTCCTCGTGATGCGTCCGGATAAATGTCACACACCGATTCCTGAAACCCAAGCTAGGGGCCGGCTAAAGCTGGGCCCCAACTTAGGAGCCTCGGTCACACAAGGTCAACGACCCAGAGAGGCACTGGACACTGGTCACGGCTCAAAGGTAGGCCATCGGTCACAGAAACTGTGGGTGGGGGGGGGGGGGGGCATGGAAGGCTCTAACAGGGCCTGTACAGACAGATGGTGACACAGGCTAAAGACCATGGGGTCGTGCTGGGCTTAAAAAAGGCTGGAGGCAAAAAAAAAAAAAAAAAAGAAGAGACAGTGTGGAGAAAGAGACAGAGACGCAGTAAGAAAGTGGGGAAAGTGAGGAAAAGGGACAAAGGGAAAGAATACAAGATGTTGGAGGGAGAAGCAAGCATACCCCAGAAGCGTAGTCTCCGAGGATGGCCACTCTCTGGAACGGAGGAACCTCCAGGTAGAGGGGGGCGTCCACGTCAACCACGGGTGCTATGTGCTGCATGCGCTTTTTACTAATGAGTGAAACACAAAGAAAAGAAGACAGAAGGGATTATTGCAGGATGACTTAAAAAGGGGTGCAAATAACAAAAGACACACGGTACTAGGTTGCAGCGAACATCCTCTACATCAGATGCTCCAAGTTCTCTTCTCTGCCCAACATTTCAAGTGTTTCCTGTGTATTTATCTATTGATATTTACCCATTTAACTGTTCTTTTGCAGGATAACCCCCTTTAAATTACTCATTATCTGTATTGATTATTTCCCTCTGTATTTTAATATTTATTGTGATGAAGTTGAGTGGGCCCCTCCACCACGTGCAGAATTGTATTGTATGTATTATATTATTATTATTTTTTAAGACGTGACTAGCTAATCATTTCAAGTGACTCCATAATACCATGTTATGTACATAGAATACATCTTTCCAATTCATCATTACCAGTCCATTCCCTCCCTCTGTCTGTCTATGCTAGGTTTGTGCATTCGTCATTGTGTATGTATTTGTAGTCCAGCTAGGTAGCAACATTGCAGCATGGGGGATATTGGTCAAACCACTGGCCGAGTTTAAAAGGAGTAATGCGAAAACAGTGACTCATCAGGTTTGCGGGTATAGATGCTGTTAAGGGGAACGGCCACATCCGCCCGCATCTTTATTCCGGAGGCGGTGCCTCACTTCAGCTTTCGGGTTAGGGGGCCGTACCGATCATTCAGAAGTGTTGTAATTTGTATGCTTTTTTTGTGTGCATCTGGCTATGGAATGTATTAGATGCCGCAAAAGTGTTTGCTTACTGTGTAAAACAGTACAGAAATCGTGCACAAACGTAAAATATGCTCCCTGTGGGAGCTTCAGGACTGAGTTGTTTGCTTACTTTGTTTTTGTTGTGTGTGTGTGTGTGTTTTAAAGCACGTGCTGTTTTGGGCTTGCACTGTCTATACCAGTGTTTCTCAACCCTACTCCTGGCGGCACCCTGTCCTGCACATCTTCTATCTATCCTTGCTGCTTGATTAAATCAGGTGTGCTCAGCTAATAAAACGTGCCACTGATGAGTTCAGTCAGGTAGGTAGAGCAAGGATAGGTAGAAGATATGCAGGACAGGGTGCCGCCAGGAGTAGGGTTGAGAAACACTGGTCTATACTGTCCACTGAAACACAGTGGCACTTTTGTAAATAAAGCTCATAATCTTTGGAAGCATCCGTGAAATGGCCTGTTCCTCCCTTTGACCCCTATGTCACATTTTATTACATTAAATTACATGACATTACTGTCATTTAGCAGATGCTCTTATCCAGAGCAATTTACATATTTACTGAGGCAATTCTTGGTTAAGAGCCTCGCCCAAGGGTACAGCAGCAGTGCCCAAGTATGGGAATCAAACCTGCAACCTTTTGGCTGCAAGCCCTGCTCCTTACCACTATGCCACACTGGCACCTTTCACATTTATGCTGTGATGGTGTATGTGATGTCTGTTTTATGTACCTTATTTTTTGTGTCTAAATGTGTGTGTATAATTCTTGCTGCACACCAAATGGCCTGCTGGGAGGATAAAGACCTGTGGATTGATTGAGTAAGCCTGTACTTAATATAGGCATATGATTTCACCAATTAGCATGTCAGAGAGGGATCGTCTCACCGTTTCTCTGAACTCTCTGCGGACTCCTCATGCAGGTGGTGGGTGATCTGCTGGTGGACGATGGGACAGTCCTCCGCCACATCAAACAGAGAGACCTCCTCCCGGATGTCCTCATCCTTCGTCTCGGACGCGAACACCTTTTCCGCGAACGCGCGCATGTGTTCGTCCGTCTCTGACACGCACACGCGCACACACACATACACACATACGTAAGCACCTGGCTTTAAGACATTACATTACATTATTAACATTATTGTCATTTAGCAGACGCTCTTATCCAGAGCGACTTGCACAGGTTACAGTTTTTACATCAGTATCCATTTATACAGCTCTGATTTTTACTGAGGCAACTGTGGGTTAAGCACCTTGCCCAAGGGTACAGCAGCAGTACCCCAGCGGGGAATCGACCAGCAACCTTTCAGTTACCAGCCCTGCTCCTTACCACTATGCTACACTGCTGCCCCATTCTTCACAACCAAAGATTGTATTTCTACTCAAGGGCTGACAGATCTTCTCCCCTGACGCAATACGGTGTGGTGCAATGCGCTTCTCAGAAAGTGTAAAGAGAGGCAAGAGGAAACCCACGGTGCAGTAATGAAAGGGCCAGGCCAAAAGCAGGAAAGAACAGCATCCTGGCAGAGCAGAGAGTCAAAGCAGAAGAAGCAAAGCTACACTACACAGGGCGTGGAGACGATGTTCATCACATCTGCCACTAGAGAGGACAGGAGCATCAAGCGTGTGAACTACAGGTTTCCTGGAAATCAGGGACATTCCATCAATACTGAGTCTTATCTGTCAGAACATGTTTACTCCACCGAGAGGAAAACATAACACTAGCAGTCAGTGGTCAAATATGGTTGATGGTCCGAAAAAAAACATACAGCAGTAGTTGAACATGTCAAGCTCATGCTTGGTGTAGAAGGCTATAGCAAAGCTATGACCCCCAACACATATATGATCTTAAACTGCAGTCCCAAGAGCAAAGCACTGTCTGCTCCTCCGACCTACTTCATGCACTCGGTCACATGACTCTCTCTGTAATCCAGGGGTGTCAATCATCAAGAGGAAGCACAATGTCGCAAGCACGCTCACTAGCTCAGTAACACCCATCCTAAGAAAGCAGAACCAAACAAGACGAAGTGGGCAGCACTGCACGTCTTGTTTGTGGAGATCTGAGGTCAGTCAGGTCATTCCAGCTCAGAAATCCCGCATCCACAGAGAGGGGCCACTGTTTATCCATTTATTGATTTACTTGCTTACTGTCAACAGGTTGTTTATGTTATATAGACCTGAACAGGTGCAAATAAATAAATGAATAAAGGGGTCAAGCATTTTTTTGGTTTCCTTTTTTTTTTTTTTTTGCATGTTTGATTTCTGTCACATTCCAGCGCAAATCACGTCAAGCCACCGGGCCTCGGCCCCCTGCAGTTTTGCTGCCCCATACTTACTTCCAGCTGTTGGCAATGTTTTCCCCAGAGAAAGAGCAGAAGAGGCCACAACCAGGAGGAAAAGAGAGGCAAATTTCAAATCAGGTCAGAATGAGATGAGGAAAAGCCATTACATACCTACACACTTGTCACCTTTACCAGTCCCTTACGGCAAGGCTTCCTGAACTGAGTAATGGGTGGAGCTGCCACATTCTGTCAATTGCTTATCTGTATGAACCAATCAGAAGACTCTGCTCTCCATGGAGATATACTCTGATTGGTCCAAATCAGTGAGTCATTGACAGCACATGATAGCTCCCCCCATTTAGTGGTTTATGAAGCCTAACTCCTCAAAATTACTTCCAAAAAGTACCCCCAAGACCCCAGGACACAGGCTCTACCATAATTTCTACACATTCTCAGACACTTCCACTCCAGAGAACAAACAAATAATTACAGACAGAACACTGTGGGAAAATGGAAAGCAGAGAAATGAGTGAATGAACAGAGTACAGGGTCATCCATTGTCAAATGGTTGCATGAAGTTGGGTTAATGGATATGTTCACAGATTGAGAGAGACAGTGATGGAAAATGGAGAGATGGATATACGGACAGACTGAGCATGTTGCTTTTTAGTTTACGCACAATGCACACTTGCCAGTCACTGGTCCTCACGTGTCCCATGGAACAACTGGACCAATCAGAGGAGTGTTTGCATAGTGTGCGAAAAGAAAAGCAACATGCCTGTGGTTAGTTCCATTGTTGGTCAGACGAAAGTATTTTAAAAACCCAGAGAGAAGGATTACGTATGATCAGATAAAAAGTTACTCTTTGCCAGACAAAAAGGTAACAGATTGTTTCTGCCGTATTCACAACTGTGAGAGGCTTCATGACTGGGTGTCCAGATGGCTTTCTGTGATCCACCAACAACAAGAAATGAACAATATAAATCCCATATACTGTAGAGAGCAAACAAGACAAAAGGCTGCACGGTGCACCTTGTTTGTGGAGTTTCACAGGTCTGAGATCAGTCCAGAACTGTCATGCACTCCCAAGTGAGAGAAGAGAGAAGCTACCGTTTATTCATTTATTCCTCTATCTGTTCACTCTTACAGGGGACCCCTTTCTGAGGGTTTGTTTGATAACAGAAGGAGCAGACAGGTGCTTCCCATCGTATAGTGAACAGTTACTGAATAAACGAATAGTTGATATTAAGGTGGCGTGTTCCGTAACATTCCAACCCACGTCTCCCAATGGGACAGGTGTTGTGTGCTGTGTGAGTGAGGGCGGAGGTGAAGTTGGAGTTGGGGATTCTATATTTCTCGCAAACAAAGTCCCACCATTCTCCATGCATGTGCAGTGCCCTCGCGGCAATGCTACTTCCTACTCTCTCCATACTTACTCTCTCCCTCATCTAGATGAACAACACCCCCCACAGAGAGGGGGGGTGGGGGGGGGAGAATCCGGGTGGAAGGGGAAAAAAAAGAGCAGCGTTAATCCAGAGAGGAAGGGGGGGGGTGAGGAGGGCAGGTTTCCAGAAGATGCTCTTCCTGCTCTCTCTTACACACAATTTACCTGTGCACAGTCTGGTGATTGCAAAGTGATCTGTGGGAAATGTCTGCAGAGATTTGATCATCCCACCCTCCATTATTATCTTGCATTACCTGCCTGTGCAGGAAAGCCTTCACCTGTCCCTGAGGAACAGACTCTCACAAGACAGGATTTGTCTATGGCACTGACTTAATGTGACAGATGTGACAGTTATTTTTGGGGAAAGAACAGTGAATCACTGTTATCATTGGTCCGGCTTTTAAGTTTGCATTATGGGGTCAGAAATGACCCTACATTAAGCACATCTGCAATAACTTCTACATTCAGTGTCACACATACACTAGCACATGTGTATACATGTGCAGCGAGTCACACCTTTTTTAAATAGGCACACTCTCACTGTGATAATGAACCATAGTGCAACCCTGGCCCCCCCAGTCCCATCCCGGCATTCGGCCAAATCCTTCCTGTGCCCAGACAGCCCAGCTGTCTCCATGACAGATAGTGTGGCTATTTTTCACTCCTTAAAAAAAATCAGCTTGATATAAGCAGACAGTAAC
This sequence comes from Megalops atlanticus, assembly GCA_019176425.1. Lineage (NCBI taxonomy): Eukaryota > Metazoa > Chordata > Actinopteri > Elopiformes > Megalopidae > Megalops > Megalops atlanticus. The sequence continues at coordinate 32,279,632 of CM032882.1, forward strand.
CTGCAGCACCAGGTCAGTGAGCTATAGTGACTCACATCATATTTATGAAAAATAAATTAGGCAGGAGGGTGGAGTCAGCAAATGAGGTGGGGTGGGGTGGGGTGGAGGGTGGGGGGCAGTGAGGAGAATCAGCTTGCAAGTAACAATGCAGAAGGCTGCATTGAGTGGTGACCTGACAGCAGCTAAATATCAGATTCTGCGAGCACAGAGGACATCTCTTCTAGGATTTGCAGAATATCAAATGACACATGCAATGGATTACTGGACATGGTAAAAACGGAGAAAAAAAAATAAGACCAGAAACAAAAGTGGCGTGGTGTCCCAGTGGTGTCTTTGAACACTGTTGTCACATGAGGGGCTTGAAAAGGGATACAGCCTGTATACACACCACATCCATCTACAAGCTTAACTATTTTTATCTCCATATAAATGTATGGCTTTTGTCCTTGGTTGATTTTGCCCCTAATACATTCATCATAATTATCCATTTACACATTTATCATCTGTGCTGCAGAAAAATTAAGCAACGCAGTCAGAGGATGACACCATCCAGTAACACTTGATCCCAAGGAATCTGCTGACTGGCTACCATCAAATGACAACTCCATATTCTCTTCAAATCATGTTCTCTCTCTCCGTCCCTCTCTCTCTCCATCCAACTACTCATTCAATTCCTCTTCCACTGTCAGAATAAAAATATTTATACTGGCACAAAAGACACTTTTAGCGGGGAATTCAATCAACGCTCAAGGGCTGTGTCCTCAACTTGGATTCATGGATGTATGAGGCATATAGTTTTTGGATTCTTACACAAGTTGGGTAAAATGAAAGCATTGCTGTTGAATAGTTTCAGGTTACTAACATAAGTATAATGACATTTATTGCTTTAAAGCAGGAAACATTTGAATACTTGATTTTTATGTAGATTCCATTAACATGTTTGTGGAACAGCTGGTATACCAGATCAATCTGCTGAATTCCCAGCACATTAAGTGTGCAAAAAAATGTATTACTGCTAGCCCTTTCTTCATTTAGTTGCAGGATGAAAGACTGATACAGAATGTGTAAAATTGACATGGATATGAAAAGACCTTGCATCACTTTACAGGTTAATTTGAAGCTAGATCAAGATATTTTCAAACAAAGCACCATCTTTGATTTTTGTGTGAGTTATGACATGAAAGATACACTGCTAATCTCACTGCAAACCCATGTTATATTCTACCTGCCTGTCTAATAACTGTACTCCCATAAGCCACAAGGCCACTGGTCAGGAAACCAGAAAACTAACAATGAGATGATTCTGTGCAGATATTGTAGAAACATTATCATTTTACTATGACACAACATATCATTTGTGATAACCAATAAGTACTGTATGAAAATAAATTGCATTGTGTATTCATCATTTGAAGAAAAAAATGCAACATTCGTGGTGTTTTGGCGGGGGCCTTGCATCGCAAAAGATCCTTGGCTGGCGAAATGACAGGCAAGAGTGGACAGGTGCCGGCCACTCACCTGGCATTTTAACTTTAGGCATGATGACAACAGGTTCCCGACCCAATCGCTTTCCCTGAGGACTGGCTGAGCTGGTCAGACACCGGGCTGATGCAGCGGAGAAGAGTGGAGCGCTCGGACCCTCGGGTGAAATATTAAGCTCTCCGTGCTTAGTGTAACCGGAGCCACCTCCGCCTCGGTGGCATGTGTGCGAGCGATAGGGGGGTCTGTGCGCGCAACTCTATTTTAAGTTTTAAAAGGCAGCCCACCAACACGGGCAAGGCAGGGGAGGGAGAGAACGGATGGACGGCAGCACTGCGTAAACGTATAGGTAGCTATCGAGCAAATGTTAGTGTCATTTCCCTGTTTATTGCACACGTGTTTATTTTTGATCAGCTGCTGCATGTATATTTATAAAACGGATCGTTCCGACCAATCTGATTGGTCAGCAGGGGGTCGTGCTGTTATTCGGGTTCACAGTTACTGAAAATGATTGTTATTGAAAAGTGCCTGATCGCTTTACACAGGGTATTATCATTAACAATCTGTCATTGACTGAGTTACAATCTAAGGATGTCTGGTATAGGTAGCTGGCACCATCTGGAAAAGAGCACTGATTCTACACATTTAAAAATCTCAATTAGCTTACTACAGTTCATTAAATACTGAACACGTGTTGCCCCTAGCTAGCGAGCTATACACGTTTCCTTCGCTGACCACTGCTAACTAAATTTCTGAATTTAAAGAATCAACGCTTGGGAGTAAACTTTAGAGGCGTCGTGTTGACAACTTAAGCCATGCTTGCTTTCGCTTCACTGGGGAGTGTGGACCAGCAAGGCCCGTTGTGTGGCCTGAGGATTGTCATGGCGCACCGTGATCCGGTATCTCTGCATTTTGCAAACCGGAGATTTTAAAGTAACTCATTTGGGTCTGTTGTGTGGCTGCTATGTAGCTACGCAAGTTATTATTTCAGTGTTTAATAAATATCCGTTAAATTCGTCCGTTAAATTAAAACTAACACGTGCGTTCAAGAGCAGGGACATTTATAGTTTACGCAACCCTACAAGTGTTCTATGTCGCTAGATTACAACCCAGGCGATCGTGTCAGCGAAAGCTCCGTTCAGAGCTACTGGAAACCACCCATCGTCAAACGGTAGAGCGACATGGTTTCGCCTTGTAGCCTACCTAATGCAATACGGTACCAGCTGCATCACTGTGGTGTCAATAATCGCATTAATGCACACTCTCTGGTACATCATTGCTTTCATTTAATTTTGAAGGACAACTTGAAGGGAAGGAAAAATTTGTTGAGCAGATATCAATTATAGCCGATTTGTTTTATGTTACCTTTGTTTTTTTTAGCTCATTTGGGCGTTCGCTTGTTTATTGTAGGATAGTCATTCTTAATTTCTACGGGTTTATTTTATATCTTCAGACACTTAGAAAAGCAACCATTGGATATAGGTGTCCGTACTCATTACACGTGGTACATGCAGAGCCAATGTTAAGACACCCCCCTAGGACACTGATCTGTAGGAATTTGATTATCAAAGCTCTACACTACAGCAATAATCTCACACACACACACACACACACACACACACACACACACACACACACACACTTATTTTTGGGGCTGCCTACTAGACAAGACTGAAAAAAGTACACAAACATAATATGTTTGAAATTAATTTACTAATAAAAGTGTTATTTCAACATTATTGTATGCACATTACAAATGTCCAGGCTACCAATCACTGAAAATCCTCACAAAAATAATGTGATCACACAATTTCTTGTTTAGAGGCAATAAAATGCAATTTTAAGAAGTTACTAAACTCTCCCACTAAAGGCATGGGTTTAGCCCTTAAGATAGTCCATCCAGTATGTACTGTAATCATCAGTAGATTAAAAAAAGAAGCAGAATTACAGTAGACACTGCATTATAGGCAAGCGATGAACGTGAGAACACGAGTAGTTGTGACTACTCACTAGTGAAATCAGTCTTCCAAGAAGGCAATAATGCTGTCCGATGGACAAGGAGAAAACGAAAGGGATCCAGTAACTCTACCTGCAGTGAAGCGCTTCAGCAATGCATGAAGACAGCCAATCCCCAAAGCCACTTCTGAGGCAACAGCGCCCACCCGCAAAGCGACCAGTTTAACAGATTTCTTAAAAGAGGGATAAAGCAATTAAAACAGCATTCCCTTTGTGAATGATTAAGCTCAACACCCACACTAGCAGTGGCCACTGACCCTCACAACATGTGAAAGCACTATTTCCTTTGTGTTTGGCATTGGCAGTTGTAAACTACTTTGAAATATTAAGGGTTAAACAAAAAAAAAAAAATCACAAAGAAATACGATTGCACTTGTCTTGGGATGGATGGACTACTATTTGGTAGGTATTCCCAAAGGCACCAGCACAGTCATTTTAGAAGTTTCCCCATATCCAGGAATTGAATGATCTCAGATCTTCCAGGGGTCCAGGAAGAAACACAAACACACATCGACAGGCATCCAAGTAAGACACAGGTGTGATGGCGACATACAAAAGCAAACATGTTTGGTATGCCGTGACGACACCATTTTTGGCATCAAGAAAGAGACAGAGTGAGACAGGGAGAGACTGACCATGTTCACACAAACAACATTCTGAGGACTGTAGAATTCTGCACGTGAATTTTGAATTTATATTCCAAGCGACAAGTTTACAGGCACACAATTTAATAGTTTACAAGCAGGCATTTAACTGAAGAAAAAAAACTGCAAGAACACACACGCATCATGCCAATCATTCTGAAAAAGTCAAAGAATTCCAAATATGTTTACATCAACAATATTCTGTAATATACGCTGGAACATTAATGGAATATCCCACCCTTCTTGTCTTAATTATAACAGGCCTACTGCAGCCTGAGTAAAGGGTGTCTATAGTTACATATTTGGGATTTTTGTTTAGTTTAAAAATAGACTATTAGTGCACATGTAAACATGGTCAGCGAAGTAAAGATTACTGTTGTGGCAAGTTCCGTATAGTTAAAAACAACCAAAGAAATTCTCAGCAATCTTACCCCTTCCCTCCTCACTCAACACATGCACAATATTTTTTTAAAACATACAGTTCTTAAACTGTCCTGAATAGGAGAATGTTAAGCACTTCAGCAGTATTTCAGAAAACACTGAACATGAGTGAATCCCTGGTTGGTGAGAAAATATACTGAAAGTAAAATCATTTTTTTTCATTCAAAAAGTACATTCACTCAGGATGAACCCCAAAGCCCATGAATATCATCACATGATAGTGTTTGAGATTCGACGGCTTTGCACACTTTGTTAGAACAACCATTTACACGATTAAAAAAAAAAGAATCAACATTGGAGCATGGGCAAAATGACGCTGTGGTTACGTGTGCTCAGTGATGTGGGGGACCTGATCCTGAAACAGATCCAGTTGTTCCTGCCTGTCCAGCTCAAAGCTACTGCAGCAGTGTGGGGGGGTGACTGACCAGTGTCTGTGTGATGAGATGAGAGAACATGTGTCTGACGAGGGGCTGACGATGCCAAGAGAAGCCCTTGTAAAGTGGAGCCCGCTGGGGGGAGCGGGACAGGAGGTGGGCTGGGTCCACTTCGCCAGCAGCGAGAGCGGCAGGCCCTCACAGCACCTCCACCTCGGGCTCCTGTGCGTCAGACCCAAGGCAGACAAGTCCAATCAAGTGTCCAGAGGGAGGGGAGGGAGGTCCGGGTCCCCCGAAAAGAAAAAGGGATGAAGAGAGAGTGAAGGCCAGGAGGTGGAAGAGGGCACGTCCGTCTGGATGAAAGCAGACTCCTCTCTTCCCTCCGAAAAACTCTCCTCTTCTGCAGGCCCCGGAGGCACGTACAACATGCCTCAGAGCTCTGCACTGACCCAGACTGGCCAGCAGGGGGCCACACAGTAGAGGCAGTCCTACAGAGACGCAACACACCTGAGTCATCAACTAAGCAAAACAAAACAATGCCAGAACATAAAAACACTGTAAAACTGCAACTGCAGACATAGCAGGTCTTACTGTTCCTCCTCCAATGTTACTCCAACAACCCTCTGATAAACGACTTGGCAGCAAGGCTGTAACAGGCCGAAGAGTTTAGCCTCTGCCCTCACCTGTTCACATGACCGCGCAGGAGAGCCCCAAGCAGCCCTGCTTCCTGTCCTCCCGGCTGTTGAGCTTCTTCATGCGGTAGTGCCGGATCTCCCGCACCAGCGTGTAGAAGGCGTCCTCCACTCCCTGCCGGAGGAGAGGAGAGGGGGATGCATTAACACAGGAGGCCTTCCAGAAACCCGCTGAGTACAAACCCGCAGTCACAGGCGTGCATATGACCTACCTGTCTGGTCTTGGCAGAGGTCTCCACAAACTCAATGCCGTAGCTCCGTGCCAGCTCTTGTGCTTGCTTGGTGTCGACCGTTCGAGCCAAATCGCACTTGTTGCCCACGAGCACCATGGGAACGTCATCCGAGTCCTTCACTCGCTTGATCTGTTCCCTGTGCAACGGTGAGGAAATAAGGACTGCATTTTTCTGCAAGAGCTTAAAGACTTTGGACTCATATTCAGTCAATATGTATGTTAGCAGGCGTTTTAACAATGTTAAAGTTTGTTTTCTTGAGGGAACCCAAAACAAATGGTCGGCTCAGGTATAGATTCATCCTTGTAGATCTATTCTCCACACAAGCCTGTACACTCCCCCACACAAGTCTATCCATCAGTCTCTCACTCCTGCCCTTACCTGTATAAATGCACATCAGCGAAGGACTTGCTGTTGTTAACAGCGAACACACAGAGGAAGCCCTCCCCAGTCCTCATGTACTGGTCCCTCATAGCGCTGTACTCCTCCTGACCCGCTGTGTCCAGGATGTCCAGCAGACATGTCTCCCCGTCAATCACCACCTGCTTCCTGTACGAGTCCTGCCCAACCAATCAGGTCAGAAAATTGGTTTGCATGCATTAATCTGTGTGCAGACCAGTGATTCTGTACAGTCCATGAAGCCATTAATGGGTGGAGCTAAGATATGCTGTCAATCACTGATTAAAGCAATCAAGTCACTTGGCTCCTTACAGCAAACCAATACTACTGGTTCAAGTCGGTGCGTCTCTGACAACACATGACAGCTCCACCCACTTGGGGGTTCATGAAACCTGGGTAACGTACAAACGACAACAGCAGCTACAGCCACGTTTAATCTTACCTCAATGGTGGGGTCGTACTCGTCCACAAAGTGGTTCTGGATGAGCTGGATTGTCAGCGCGCTCTTCCCCACGCCACCCGCTCCCACCACCACCAGCTTGTACTCAGTCATGTCTGTCCCCCGGCCTTCCCTGAACCACAAACAGAGGCAGAGAGGAAGGGGTCAGAGAGTGTGGACCACAGATGACCAGAGCAAACACTCACCACCTTTACATGCACATTGAGCATCACTCAGCATCAGCACTGTGCAAACCCTAAACCTGTACTCATTCATGGCAATGGCCTACTCTGAATCTGAAAACGAGCAGAATTCACAGTGAAATTAATTATCTGGAATCATGCCTAGTAAAAGGGATATTCAGGAAACTGTCTTCCTAATCTGTCTTTCAATTCACACCAAATCATTAATTTCCTGAAAAAAAGTTACAACGTCTCCAATTAGGCAACTGAGGACCCACATGCTGATATGCAGAATGACTGCCAGGTCACAATGTCTACTGCAGAAACATTCTCCTTTCACGCGATTGGCTCGCTTACTGTTCTGCAGACATTCCTGTGTGTTGACTGAAATACCAGTAACAGTGGCAGAAACAGTTCACATTTCAAGCATGACCAACCATCGGAGGACCAAGGTCTGTGAGACCATCAAACCACAGTTTCAGAATGACCAAGTAACACCACTAAAAACAATGCCTGGACATACACAGAAGTAGGAGGAGTATAATGGACAGGATTAAATCAGCTGTGCGAGTTCTACATGAACCTTTGGCACAGATTAATAGTTGTCAATTTCAGGTAACCGGTTCCTGTTTGAACATGAGGACACTATATTTGATGGAGCACGGTAAAAATCATTTAAAATAGAATGACAGCTATTGTCATCTACAACATGCTTGTGGTGCTTCCTGAAAGCATATTTCAACAACAGGAATTCAAAATTCTCAATATTTCAAATTCCTGTTCTATGTTAAGAAAAAATGTAAAAATTGAGGACTGACATAAGGTTCAATTTAAAAGAGGAAGATCCACCTACAGGTTAGAGTTACAGAGAGGTATTCTGATTCTGTAAATGCACACTTAAAGCTCCCACACAGAGTCCTGCTTCTTTTTCCAGCCCTGCCTGGGTCTCCTCTAAGCAAAGGCTGGGCCCAGCTGGGAGTTTCAGCAGTAAGCCTGGCAGCGCACATGGACTGCGCATGGAAAGCCTTTTCACCTCATCATTTCCTCACTCAATAAAACCGCACACTTCCATGGTTTATGACAGTTATGGTCTAAGACATCCCAACACATATACACACACCAAGCGCTGGGGTCAGTCTTACTAACCCAAGACATATTCTCAGCTGAGGCTCCCTCCTTCACACCCCCACCCTTCAAGCCCCCTTGACATGGTGCTTGCTAAGGGCAACTCTGAAGATATTATCCACCTCATCTATTTCTGGAATGCTGCTCCAAATGTCAAAGCTCCATTCAGAGTCCACCAAGAGGAGGGGTGAGAGATGGACTGAAGAAGAGGAGAACTGGACACTGGTGGGGTATGCCCTGAAAATTTAGATGAACTGCAGGTAATTAAACCACTCCCATTTCTGAAAACTCAGACTACCATGACAGCCAATTCCTCAGCGATCACTATTGCTTCTTTAATTATCAAAGTCTCAAAGCTCATGCAAAGCAACCATCTCCTGTGGTCTCCCTCTGCTTCAACAGTGGAACATTGCCTGAGTGGGTTAACATAACCTGACACTTCTTTTTATGGATGCATTCTGTAAATGAATCAGGTGTATCTAATGAGCTGGTGGACAGCATTTTAATCTATAGCTAGCACGATTTGCCCACCTGCTCAGCTGTGAAACATCATTTGCCAAGTTTCTATTACAGGTTACTGGGTTTTTCAAAATGTCAGACTTGGTCTCACAACCAAGGGACGTGTAACACAGGAAAAGGTATATGGTGACAATCTGACTTAGAGTAACACTTAGATTGCTTGTTACGTTTAATACTTCAGAAGAAATACCACCTAACATAGTCAGCCAACTCTCAGGCAGCATATGCTACGATATCTTCCATTATCCTTCCAACCATGAATGAAATATCCTCTGCAGCATTTTAGTCTATTACCCAGCGGCACCTCCATCTCTCTGGACTCTGAGCTCCACAGCCTCCTGCCTAAAGTGTCCCCTGCTGACCGTCTCAGAGGCCCTTCTGGTCACTCTGACATGAGTTTCCCACCATTCACTGCCAGCGCGTCAGGTTTCCTCAGAGGTCATGCTCTGAGTGAGTGAACGTGCACCAGCATTTCAAATAACGAATCCAGAGCTGTTAAAGGTGCGTTTTGTGTAGTGACAAACCTCAGTTAAAACCAGTAATTTGAGTCCTTCTGTGGATGCTCAGTCTGCATAATCATACAGACAAATCAACAAAATGAAAGCAAAAGGCTAAATAACATATATAATGTACATCCACTGGGTGCATACAGACTGCTTCACCTTCAGTTTTTGATCATAAAATTATGTTAACACACATTATCAATTAAAAAACGAATGAATAAATGTTTAATTTTGGAGATCTACGCTTAAAAACAATGTCACTGACAAAAACTATAGTATGTGTTCTCAGCCAGACAACAGTCACGCTGTCACAATAACACAGTTGTGAAAATGTGAAATTGAAGGTGTGAGACACGAGGAGGGTGGGTGTTAAAACAGCTGGTTCTGTCACAGAACACCGTCACTGGGGAAAGAAAAGGATCAAGTCTCTGACCAGTCAAGGGTCAATGGCAGGGGTGTGGGAGGAGCTTTACTCCATCACATCACCAAACATAATGGTAATGACACTGCTGCAGGCACTGCTTTTGAACTGCCATCATGCATAGTTTTGAGTACAGCCATGTTGAAGTACTGATGGATTACACAGAGAGAACACAATTGTGCCATACTATGAATGGGAATATGAATAATCCTAACTCTCAAATGTCAGGCCTATCCACCTAATTCACATAATTGTATCATTTCTCATCGAAACCACTCATGGATAAATACTACTCTGATGCATTTTGGCAATTTGCATGCATAGAAGACAATCCTGCACATAAAGATTCATTACCAAACATAAAACAGACTACCATTTTAATTTGGGTTATGATTTTCTTTGTTTCTAAAATAACATTTACCTAACTTTTACATTTGTGTAATTTACATTTACATACCAGTTTTTATGTGAAATTCAAGCCCTCCAGCACTTTAATTAGCTTGTGGCCTGACTGATAGCCAGGCCCTAAAAACACCGACCTCAGGAAAATAATGCAAATCACACATGTGGTGCTCGAACAAGGCTGTAACTCAGGATGGCACACCGTGTTCCCAAAACCAAGGCGGCTAAAAACTCCTGTGTCCAGTTTCCCATTTCGCTATCACTTTTCAGTCATAAATCAATCCTTATCCCATTTATCAGCACTGGTTAGCGTCATGGCGAGACACGCCTCTGATGCCTCCATAAAACTGGTGCAATGCAATGGAGCCCTGCGATTCTACTCAGAATAAAATAAGAATGAGCACAAGTCTGTTCAGATGTCCTTAGGCTGTAGCCTAGTTACAGCACAGCACTTGTTATGACACTTAAACCCACAACATGCCACTGCCACATCAGGCATCCAAACAGAGTGAAACGAAAAAAGCAAGCACGTCCTCTCTGTAACCCCACCCTGAGCACCATGCCAGGTCTGCGGAGCGCCACAATGCTCAGGCTCTCAGCAGCTGGTCGTAGGTGGGAGCTGGCAGAGAAAAGGCTCTCACATTACCCCTCTCGCTCCCGCACCTCAAACAGGGAGGGGCTTTGGGAGCTCGCTGACGGATCTCAACAGGTGCTAAATGGGATGCAGTCCAGTCCACAGTTTATTTCATTATTTCATTCTGCTTGTTCCTTTCTATTTGTATGTATGTTTTGTGGGCCAAGTCTGTTTTCAGGGTCTACTGGATGTATAGCTGTCCCCTGTCTCTCAAGCACAATTTGCTCTGTAATAATCAATATGGACAGCATCAGATAACAGGCCTACAGCAGCCCTCACCTTTATACAGTAAAATGTTATGCTTTGTGTTTCTGCAGACTCACCCATCTAACACACCGCAAACACATAAAAATGAAATATGTGTAAAAAAAAAAAAAATCCAGCAATTGACCACAATACTCAATGCTTCACAGAACAACACTTGGGACTGGGAAAGACTTAAAATCAGGCAAAACAGGAAACTTTTGCTCCCTCTTGTGGACGAATGTGTTATATCACTCCCAGACTCTCAATAAGACACTCCTTGCCAAAGTTACACACTGGTCATGATGCAAGTATTGTGGTAGTCAGAGTGCAGGGAATAATACCCAGAATCCCATTTGGTGTCATTAGCTATATCCCTGCACTGCAGTTTTCCTCCAAATATAACTTGATCCAATTATTTCAGTAAAAATTCACACACTCATTGGTCATGTTCATTAAAATCCTTTCACTGCCTTAGTTCAAATACTACCACCGTAGACATCCTACTTTTCACAGTTTTCATCTAATATATGCCGCATATTTCAATCACGGGCCTACATGTGTACAGACTGTTTGTCACGGTTTTTGGTCCCCAGAGATGCCCAATCTGCTTACAAAAGACAATGTTTGCATAGCACTGTTTAATTAGCCTCAGGTTTTGCATACGGCAATCGCTTCCTAACCACGCTTAAACCACTGGATCCACAGTTTCCTGTGTCTATACCTGCTACATATATATGTACATTCATACATATATTAAACACACACAAAAAATGCAATAAGAAAGATTGGCACAAACTGAATTAAATAGGTATCAATATGTGCAGAAATAAAAATATCACATTAAAAACAAAGTACTTAATTATTTTTAAATGAAACATACATGCATAATACTAAAATGAACACAGGGCTGAACAACTGTGCACAAAAGCCACATTACTATAGCTGTAGCACACTACTACACTGTAGTATAGCATTTACACAAGACAATAATAATCCCTGACAGCTACATTACATTTACATTGATTTATTTGGCAGATGCTTTTTTATCCAAAGCGACTTAGGTAGAATGAGGTAGAGTACAACACAAGCAAAAAACATTAACTTTACATTACTAAACTCAATGATTAACAATGATCTTAAAAAGCTAGACTATTTCAGGATTCATTAAAGATAAAATGATCAGATTCTGGGTGCAAGGCAAAGAACAAGTCCAAATATTGGGAACCACACTAGTCTGAAAAGGTGCAATTTGGCTTATGCTTTATGGATATCTTACTCCTGATAAAGGGGTAGAAGACGTATTAATAAAGTCCTTAAATGATTCATTTTGTTCAAACTGTAAACACATTGGAGGGAATCTTTAACAATAATACAGGGATAGTGTCCACCCAAAACTGAACCATCTGCAACTAATTTTCCTGTCATGTTTTATTTGCATTAACTGTTCTTTTTGTTAACAAAATGCAGCATAATACACATTTTAGCCTAAGCCATCCTAAGATTTTCAAAGGTTCGGAAAACACAGACTACACACAAGCACCTAAGCAGTTCCTGCCAACAAGTATTTATATTGCTAATAAAACCAGAATTATCCATGAATTACCAGAAAACAAAGAAAATGTTTATACTATTCAACAGCCCGGTTCAACTGTATATAACTACCTCACCAAAAAAAAAATTTCCTGGCTCTAGCTTGATCATGGTTACAGAATGCACCCATTTATGTATGAGGCTATATCAGGGGTTGGCCCAGGGGTGGGCAATTCCGGTCCTGGAGGGCCATGGTCCTGCTGTTTTTCTTGTTGACCAACTAAATACAATCTCTGATTGGCTGAAGAGCAAGCACACCTGTTTTCAAGGTGAAAATCAACAGGTAACTAAGAGATGAAAACAAAAACCAGCAGGACACTGGCCCTCCAGGACCGGAATTGCCCACCCCTGGGCTATATTATAAATACAATATAACAAGCCTAACTGCAAAAACATAAGTTACCTTTACATTAGGAATGTTAAAAACTAATCACAACTTGCTCCTCTTTAGTTGATGTTTTTGATAAATTTATGACAACAACAAACATAGTTAACAGGTTCCACAGGCATGCAGCAATATTTCAGAGTGCTCAGTCCATTGGGAGTCTCCCTTTCCCATGAACCAGGATGGAAGGTAAAGAAGTAGAAAGTACTTGAATGTACAATGACAATGAATGTAATGTAAATGTAAAGTACACCTGGGTCGAGTTCAAATTTGACAGTAGCCATTGAGTAATAGCAGAGCAAAAGCAAAGCAAAAGCTTGTTTACACATGGTTGCTTCTTGTGATTATCTCAGATTAAGGCATACAACAAAGGGCACGTGTGTTATTAGTGAGTGTGGCAGGATTTCCTGAAACCCTCTGGTTGACCCTGACTACCTTGAAAATAAACAATCTGTGGATTACAGCAAACTCAAAAGCGGCCTGAGCATTGTCGTGAGCAACGATGCACTTCAACAGGGAACATCGAACATTTGTTGATGGCTGGCTCCTGACTAGTTATGATAACAAGTGACCCATTCCCAACACCAGGCCTAAATGTTGTATTCCAGAAGTGTCTGTGTCCTCATCAGGGAATTGTTCAAAAAACTAGGTATGCTTTGGACCACATACTCAAGTTTGTAGTGAGCACTGTTTATTGTCTGCTTTCCCCTGCCATGCTTTACAATGGATCATTTCAGACCGACATAAGCATTAGCTACCTAATGGAGATAAAGTTATGTTTATATGCTAAACTAGCTGTTCAATCAGTAAAGTTACAGTCAGCTTTCATCACCTTTCAGTATTAGTTTTAACTGCTATTGCCATGCAGTGGCTTTCTTCAAAGAACACTTAATTTATTGGCCATTTAAGAATGTATTATATTTTAAAATGGAACCTTGAGCCAACAAACATGTACTGCGATAGCAGTTATGACAGATTTAAACATCTCCCTCCCCCTTCATAAGCAATTAACACTGTTAACTGACAAGCTGCCTTACTGGATGAACAGTACACTTTCAGACGTGAGGCCTTAATTCAACATCAATGGCACTGCGAAACTGATCGAAACTGACCAGTGACAGCAATACCAAAAAGTTTAAGGGCCACATACAATTAGCGCTGTATAATAATAATTCTTTTTAGTAAAAGATTTAGCATGTTTCACATCTTAGGTAATTACTCTGCAGTTCATAAACAAGTTTAGTCTAATACTGTAATTTCCATCAGTTTTAGTTATAACCAATTAGACTAGGGGAGGCTGTAGAGTTTATGTGGATAAAACGTCGCAAACGACGTAAGCAATTGGCATATTTTGCCATTAAGGCTAATTGAAATCAGCTAATAGGCCAAACTGGGGAAAACTTTGACGCTGTCTGTTTTATTCCGGCGAGTACATGTAACAAATTAAACTTCTCCACTGGCCATCACAGTGCGCTTTGCTGGCTAGCTCGTCAAGCTGGTTAATTATCCACAAGCTAGTCTTGCTATTTACCTAGCTTGTCGCGCTTTGATTATCTAGACAACTAGCTAACGCTACCCATTTTAAGTTGTTTGTATAGTACGTTTAAAACTGAAAGTATTTTAAAATGAAATGCTTTGTCTGTCAGCATAAAATAGCTCTGAAATCGCTCAATAAAACATGATTCCCTCTACTAGTTCTCGTCGGTAACGGTGCGTGAGCATACTGCTAACTAGCTAGCTACTATGTGGCTACCAACTGAACATTAGCAAGTTAGCTAGCTAGCCTCAAAGGATGGCAAAATGGGAGCGCTCTCCTTTTCATGACACATTTATGAGGTGCATTGAAACTTTAAAATGACCGGTGGCAAGCGTCTGAGTAACTTAAATCAACATACGAAGGATTTTATCACTCAAAGCCGTTGTATCTAGCGAGTGTCTAAAGCTGTCGATAACGCTTACAGCTGTAAAGTCGCTTTGAAAGTATCGCCCAATGTCACTCCCAAATTAGTAAGCAAACTAGCTAACATTAGCAGCAATACTGGTAGCTTATTCGCTAACTCGTTATAACATACTACGACATGGATGTATTGCTTTATCGGAATTGTGTATTTTTACTCCGACTACAATTATTAGATAACATTAAAAACACGTTCAATTCGTAGTTAATTGTTACTGTTTTTCCTGAGTCAGAACTTCCTAGCTAACTGACTGATTAGCCTCTGATACCGAAAAAGTAAGCAGAAGCTAGCTAGCTAGCTAGCTACGTCACGAAACAGAGGCTCTCACAGAAACTTACCGTTTCTGTTTCCGACTTAAAACGTGGCTGTACCCCCAGGTACAGGACAACGGTGACACGCACTTTTCAGACGAGCTAACTACAACGGGGCGCCAAAGAAACTTAAAAAGTTAAAAATCATTTTTATGTTTTAGTACAAGCTATATGAATTAAAAACTACCGATTACCACACAGCCAACGGCTAAAAAAAACTAAACTTCCTGTCTCGTGCGGACACACCCAGCCTCGCGAACAGTCAGGACCCTGGTTTTTAAATGTCTAGCGTCGTGCCTGTTCTATATTAACGGTAAAAAACGGCTGGGATATAATAACAGTAAAACCGTCTTTGCGGCAACGCATGATTCTGAATGCCGCTGTTAGCCTGAATCTTGGATGCTTAATTTGGGATGTGTTGCCCTCGGAATCAAACAATGACAAAAAATAGCTGTAGTCAGTATGTACTACAGACTGGATCGAGATAGGCAGCCAACTCCAGCGAATTAGGGGACAGGGGGTCGTAATTTAATTGAACGTGAGACCAATTAATATTAGCGGAGTTCTGCGCAAGTTTATTTGTATACAGCTAGCAACTTAGCAAAAGATGGCAAAATATGTGTGTACTACATGTGTTCCCTTCTAATACTTATTGGAAATATACAGCTAATA
Organism: Megalops atlanticus; assembly: GCA_019176425.1. Lineage (NCBI taxonomy): Eukaryota > Metazoa > Chordata > Actinopteri > Elopiformes > Megalopidae > Megalops > Megalops atlanticus. Next base: position 32,295,294 of record CM032882.1, read on the forward strand.
CTAGTTTCAACTATTTGAGCGCTCAGAGCAAACACCTGACATTACCTAGAGATATTATGTCCACTGCAATCACCTGGATTAATCCTATATCCTATAATTATATCTAAGTAGGCCTACGTGTAGTTTACTGTGCGCCAGCTAGACTACCTGCGGCGCCTGTGGAGGGCTGCAGTGGGTTCCAACCATTAGGGCGAAGACCACGGCAGCTCCTCTGCCCACTCCCAGGCCATGAAATCTAGATTAACCGGTCCGAAAAAAAAACACGATGAAAAGCACACTTCCCACCGTTATAGGCGGATAATTCTGAAAGACAAAAAGAGACGTTGCTCTCTGTTTTCTTCATGGTCATTAAAGACTTGTCGTCGATTTGTTAAAGCCAACAACTTATCTAATAAAAATGCAAATTGTTTTATTCACGTACAATTTACAGTCTCAGCAATAACTGTTTTCGGAGAAACTATTTTTAAAAATCAGATTGTGAAACTAGATCGTTTTTGTCAGATGTGTCGCTAACAACACTGCAATGGGCATACTTAGTAAAAGGCTATTAAATTTAAAGTAGGCCTAACATGTTTTCGGCTACAGATCATTTCATTTTGGACAATTCTGCGAAGTCTTAGAGCTCAGTGGAACCGCTAGAGGCCTCCATCTGGTTAAAGTCAACTAGTGATAGCTTACTTAGGTGAAATGTGGCTAACAGGGCCAGTAAAAATGAAACCAGCTGGTAGATTTTTTTTGACAACATATAAGGTGTTTTAGTTGTTTTGCCCTCCCAATCTAATTACAATGTGTTGTTTTGATACCAATATGTCACTAGTTGCCATAGCTTTTCATAAGCAGGCTATTTCATAGCTCATGCATGGGCACAATGCGCACTTGCGCACTTTTGGAGAAATGACAGCAATATCTTCGCATTCCACAGGTTACATCTTCTGATATTGTTCTCCGATTTTTTTTTATCTTGAAGTGTGCAACGCTGAAAGTGGCGAGGGAATAGTTATACACACACAAACCCACATAAACAGGATGCAGAGTATGTGCGTAAAAACCCGCACTAGGCATTCCTGCCTGGTATCTGTCCCAAATCAGTCTGTTTGTGAACAACAGGGTGGGTCATCGAAACTTTCCACACAGTTGAGCAGGACCTGGGAAATTACCATTACTTTGGAACTGTGCAGGTCGCTCTTCGGACTTGTTACAGGGAGCCCATTCTGGACCGAACACCGGCAGGGATAGTCAGATGGTCACTGCGCTACTGAGACTGAATTTCGACGCATACAGGTGAGAGTAATCGCACGCTTTAAATTCCTTAGATAACGATGAATGTAGCGATGATAGACCTACACCAAACAACATAAGGATATCGGCTTTTTTGTTGCTTTTTATTATTTCTTCATATATATATAGGCAACACTCTTAAAATCGTTTGGTGCTTTTTCATCATTTTAAGTTCAAGCGGTAAACAATCGCAAAACTCACTTTGTAGTAAGTATCGTAGTACTGAAAGTTGTTAAAGTCAATTAAAGAGCAACAATTCATTCATCATTAATTATTTGCCTTTAGTTATTTTGCAAGCGCCGGATTATAGCAATTCATTTTTGAAGACAGAAAAGGGAATTGGGATTCTCGCAACACCTGAATATGTGAGTTAAAATCCGTCATAAATTATATAGATTAGATATAGATTTATGGTAATACGGTTGTTTTTCCAATGGAGTTATTATTTATTTACCTCAAATCCAGTATCATGGAGTTGACGACGGACCAGTGCAGTGTTTAAACAAGACCAAACTGAGACTCCCGTCGAGATGAGGGCGGACAGATAAGCACTAATTACAGTAACAGCACTAATGAGTCTAATTTTTGTCTGTCTCAGCCATTTCCCCACGGAAACACACCATCATAACAGATAAAGTTCATATAGGCCTATCGCCCTCATAAACTAAACAAACCAAACCATTAAAGATGTGCCCACATAGAACTGTTACTGCTCAGAATGGAACTTGGTGGCTAAAGAAGGATAACATTATTTTCCCCTACATTTGTGTACAGTATCAGAAAGTCTGTGTTAAAGTTGAATGACTACCTCCGAAAAGAACCCACATTTCTTAGGGAGACTGGATTATATGCAAGGCATTTAGGAAAAATGCATCTGTGGCTACGTCCCCATTTCATTCAAAATATTATCAATCTGGTGGTGATGAGGTATGGGCAGGTGCTCATTAATAGAGCCCCATATGTCATGCTTACAATATGCTTTGTTGTAACTGATTTTTTTTTTTTTACCTAATAGAAATTGAAGTGGCATTGGCTTTACTTTAGGATATCATGATGAGATAACAAATACCTGATGACCTCACTTAAAACTATGATACATCTTTCTCTCCACAGAATTTTTTCCCACAATCAATATGGAACTTAAGGTGTCAGTGGACGGTGTCCAGCGGGTTGTCTGTGGTGTAACAGAAAAAACCACATGCCAGGAAGTGGTCATTGCTTTGGCCCAAGCCTTGGGTAAGGGGCCATTACAGTGTGTTAAGGCTCCACAATTGTGGTTTATCAGAAACCTAGCCATTAAATGTGGCACCTCAACTTCAGCTCTTCCAATGAGGGCAAATTCTCACCAGTCCTTCTTTCTGCTTAGGTCGCACGGGCCGCTACACACTGAAGGAGAAGTTCAAGGAGTTTGAGCGCAATGTGACGCCTGATGAACGGCTCCTGGAGTCCCTGGGGAAGTACGGCCAACAGTCCCGGGAGGTTCAGCTCACACTGCTGCACAACGGGCCATCCCTGGGGGGCGCGGGGGCAGACGGAACACAGGGGGGCAGCCAGCAGGCCTGTGCTCCGCTGAGGAGGGTGGACGCTGGGGTCAGAGGGCGCAGGGGAAGCTGCGGCCTGCACCGTCAGAGCCTGCCCCCTCTCTCCCGCCTGCGCCTCCACGCGGACTCCCCCCAGCTGGCCGAGGCCAAGAAGCCCAAGAGGAAGTCCCTGACGCTGGTGGAGGAGGCTTTCGGCTGGCTGGAGAATCTGAGCAGGGGCGGGAGGCAACAGAGGAGAGGGGAGAGGGAGAGGAGCAAGGAGACTGAAAGGACGAAGGGTTGGGTTTCTCCTAACCTTTCTCCCCCCACCTCTGTAGACTGCACCTCCCCCGTGGATTCGCAGGGGACGGGATGCCACAGAAAGGGAGCAGTCACTGTACACCAGCAAAGGACAAGCATTCTGGGTGATCCCAGTGGTTCCAAAGACAGAGATGGGGTCCATGATGACACAGAACGGGACGGAAACCAAAATAAACACACCAAGAAAGACCAGGAAATCCAGAAGGTGAAACCTGAAGTACAGCAAAATCCAAAGACACAAGGGGAAACAGAAACAGAGGAGGGGAAACTACGAGTGCTGCTGACCCACCAAAGGGCTCTGCTGCGTGAGCTCCAGTTAAGAATAGACGCCACGGATACCCAGATTAAAGAGCTGGAAGAGCGGCAGAGAATTTGGCTGAACCAGGAGACGCTGGAGCGACTGGTGGAGGAGGACGAAGACGCAGACCAGCCTGAGTACTGGGAGAATGAGCTCAGAGCTGAGGAGGGCTACGAGAGAGACCTGCAGGAGCAGTTCCTGGAGATGAAGGAAAAGGCCGCAGAGTGCAAGGCCAAGCTGGAGGAGTACAGACGCCGGCTGCAGGGGCTAGACCCGGCCAGGGGGACCAGGACTCTGCCTGGAGCAGAGGCGGTCATGGACCCAGAGCAAGATTCCACCACTGGGGCACTGAAACCTGCTGCTCCAAGATGGACGCAGCCAAACACCAGTACTCTCTGTGCAGCGATCCAGCAGGATGAGAAGCTCCAGCAGACAAGAACTTCAGCATGGAAGGGGGCGGAGCGAGAGGAGAGGCCCAGTGTGGCCTCCCATCACCACCAAAATCGGATTTCTCCATACCGGATCACACACTCCCAGGCTAAGGGGGCCAGCCAGCTCCGGGAATGGTGGTCCCGCTGGTCTGAGGCCCAGGCTCAGTCTGGACCCAAAGAGCCGGTCGTCCACCGCTCAGCACTCACAATACAGCTCGGCAGCACCAGGGTCTGAGAAACAGGAGGAGCTTCACCAGGAGCAGGATGTAAATCTCTCCACAGAAGTGGTTTTGTCCAGGACCATTCTTCCTGTTTTTGTCTGATGACCACATCCAATTAAATGCTTTCAGCAGTTGCTGGTTGGTTTCTTGGTTACTTCCTTTTCCTGATGTAAACTCGCATCTCAGAAGTTAACCAACTGTGAGCTGACCAAGAATCGACAAATACCTGTCCACAGCTGGCCCCGATTGGAATCAAAGGATGAATTTAAGTAACATGATAACCATTTAAAGATGGCATTAGTCACTACAATATGTATGTGTATGTACACTTTTAACACTCAAAACGAAAGAAAAGCAAGTTGTGACAATTACTTAAGTGTGTCATGTGCTTATGAGCGTCACTAGTCCTTCTTGAAATGCAAGAGGTATGATGACAAGTACGATGCATGTTCACATACTGTCTTAAAAAAATTAGGGAACTGTTTTCCTATTAACACACTACTTGGGTTCCCTGTTCAAGGAAGCGCTTCACAGGGGTCCTGCTTTCCTGTAATGAAATGAACTTGTCACCATCTAATAAAAGACCGCAGAGCTTCTCAGTTTTCGTAAAACGTTTATTTCATTCATTCATGACCATTAACAAAAGTACATGGGAGAACCCCTGTGTGGTTCGACAGAAACCCAGAGTTTAATTTTAACAGTAATAACTCCATGTATCAGTAGAGGCACAGCAGATACCCCTTCCAATTCCTGTCCACCTCACCTAATTGAAATCCTGATTCTCGTAATGATTTTTGTACTTAAATACTTTGTTTTATAACTTTTGCTTTCTTAACTTAAGCAGTTAACATCTTGTTTTTCTATTTATTGTTTTATCATGATGTTGGAATTTCCACTAAAAAAAAGCACACATTACATACAGTATACTTCAACCCACAGGTACTGGGGATGCAAACCTGCCTTATTTCTACCCCCCAAAAAAAGCCATCCTAGGATTGTTCTTTATATTTTGGCGGTTGGCTGGGGAAAGAAGGTACATTACTTTTTTTTTTGTATTTTTTTTTATTTTATTTTGTTTATATGGTTTTTAGGCACCTTATTTTTTTTAGTTTATTTTATCAGCAGAAATGTAAAGTTTCAATGAAATAAAAAAAGCCGAGATGTGCAAAGAAAAAAAAAAGGTATGTTGTATAAAAGCACAAGAATCGCTGGCTACAAGACGCAAAATGGAATTCTGCACCCAGGGAAAAAAAAAGGAAAAAAATACCATGGAGCGAGTGTGCATGCAAATAACCTGCAGGTACACTCCAAAAACAACTAAACTGATAAAAATGGCTACAGTTTCTCACAAGACGAGGAAAAGGAAAAAAGGATCCCAAAATGGGAGGCATTTACACAATCACATATATATATATGAGGACTGACTTTACAACACAGCACTTTCACGCCAGGTCGCAGATATAAGTTTAAAAACTGCTCTGAAAACCGAGCAGGGAAGTACCTTGTGTGTCAAGCCATACATCAGACAAATACATCAAATCTCCTTTAAGAGACCCCCACAGCTAATCTTTATTTCAATTTATTTTATTACAAAACACCCATCACATTCGAAAAAAAAAAAAAAAAGAATCCTCTCATTTTCTCTTGCATGACATGAAGAGGAAGAAAAAAAAAAAAAAAAAACGCGCACACACATAAACATATGCTAAGGGTGCAGAATTCCTGACTCTTGCTGACCATCACCTTTCCAGTTTCAGACAAGATGGGGACTAGAGAAGTTGCTATAGTCATCACCTTTCTTCTGGGAGGTGCAGAACCCTCCATACCTTCCTCTACTCGCCACACCTTCTCTCTGACATCTTTAAAACATTTTACCTGTGCACACACGCACTCGCGCGCACACACACACACACGCGCGCACACACAAGCAGCGAGGTTCCCATGTATACTGCAGTGCTGAGCTCAGCTGGTATGCAGGACACCACACCCACATGGAGAGCAGAGGACAAATGGAATAAGAGGGGTCTGTGTTGATGGGGTGGGACAGGGACAGGGGCTATGCATGCAGATCTCAGAGTATCTGAGTGGGGAAACAGTGCCGCCTCCCCTTTCCCTGTCAATGTAGTTTCCCAGGATTGTACTTCTCCACCCATCGCTCTTTCCCCGGGGGAGAAGGGGCTCAGTCGATGACACCAGCCTGACGGATTTTCCTTTCCACATTAAAGCCCTGGAGAGAGACAGAGGTATAAAGTCAAACTTTGATGAATACTGATGCCAAATATTTTTTTTAAGACCATAGTCTAGAGGTGTCCTTAGTATCACACCATGTGGACTTGACTGAATATAACTTTCAGAATATATATTTCTATACATCTATAAAACATACATTTCAGTATTTCCTGCAGAAACACTCAGGCCTCTGTGAGGAAGGTAGCGCGTACCTTAGAGTTGTCGGGGCCACGTGGCTGCCTCACGATGACCAGGCGTGGAGCACTGGCATCATCAAGCGTAATGCTCTTCAAACGGTTCACCAGCCGGTCGGGGCGCGGGGTGGCCACTGGTTTTGGACCCTCACTGCGGAGAGACAGCAATATACATTACAACTCATTTAGCTGATGCTCTCATCCAGAGCAACCAAAATTAGGGTTTAAGATTAAGTACCTTGCCCAAAGGTACAACAGCAGTGCCCTGGCAGGGAATTGAACCAGCAACCTACCTCTCAGTTACAAGACCTCCTTCTCACTGCTATGCTACATTATATACCTCACATTGTTATTCAGCAGACATTCTTATCCAGAGTGACTTAGGTTAAAATTTTATCCTTTTATACAGCTGGATATTTACTGAAGCAATTCTGGGTTAAGAACCTTATCCAAGGGTACAACAGCAGTGCTCTGACAGGGAATCGAACCAGTAAACTTTCAGTTATGAGACCTGCTCTCTACCACTACACTACACCGCTGCCCACACACCACACAGCTGTCCACAGATTGTAAGGACATCCAGCAGAGGGGCAAAGTGAGGTACTGACAGTCCCATCTGCTGCAGTGCTTTTGCTCTGTTGCCCTTGGAGACGTGGTACTCACCTGACCCTGCGCACGTTGCAGGCACTGCACTTGCCGGTGCGCTGGTTCAGGATGACCGAGAACTCCACCTCGTCCCCAGCCTGGAGCTCCAGCCCGTCCTGCACCTCCTTCACGTGGAAGAAGAGCTTCTTGCCTTCTCCAACTTCATACGTGATGAAACCAAACTGACGGGAAAAGACACAATGGTTTTGATTGCACGCATGCACCCCCTGATCGAGGCACCTGGGTACGCTGTCACAAGCATTCAATCGGATCAGCTCATTCACGCTTTGGCCTTGCACCACTAATTTTAAATGCCTGGTAGACACTGAGTCAGAATCAGTGCTTGGGAGATACTATTGATTTAAACCCAAACTGAAACCCATGGCCATCAGCAAACAGGCAAACAAGGATTCAAGTCACGGCATGTCCAACTGCACTCCATTATAACCATAATAAAGATAAAATTGTTAAATCACATCTTTTCCCCCCCATATTAAAATCAGTGTCAGCTGAAAGGCCTACCTGGTCCTTGACACACTCGACCAGCGCACGCCTCTGAGGAATGATGTTGCAGGCCATCTTCTGCCCCGTCTGCGCCACGGTGCACAGCTGAAACTTCACAATCTCGCCCTTCTGCAGGCAGTCAGCCTTGTTGGCCATTCCCACGATGCCGAAAGGGAAGTTCTGGCCCTTCATACCGCCTGCAGGGAGCAAACGCACAAGTAAAGAAACGTTAATCTGCTTCCCGCCAATTCATTTCCGCCAATCAATTTACACCTCAACACCGCAGCGAGGTGGAAATTCTGAGCCCCCAATAATGGGTGATGTAATTCTTGGCTCAGGGTGGAAGTGAACAGGATAAGATCATTATGATGTCACTGGCCACGCTCAGCTGTGACTCACCTTCCTCGGTGACCTCGATGAGGCCCTGGTACTCCGTCTGCGAGGGATCGACGCTGCGCAGGGGACGCATCACCTTCCCCAGGTACACGGTGGTGCCCACGTCCTCCCCCACACCATTCACTGCCAGGGCACAGAGAGAGGTGTTAACAAAAAGACTGCGCAAGTTAAGGTTCGTAACTGGAGAGTGACATCTGGAAAAGTGGATAACAGGACAGAAAAACCAAGGAAAAGGCAAGTAGTCATCCTGGTACAGACGGGTGTGACAGACAAGAGGACCGATTTAACAGTAAGGGCAGAAAATCAGTATAAAGGAAGCATACTAAAAATGTTAACAGTATATTAAAATGTAGTCATATGTGTGGTTTGTTTGTCTTAAAAGATGCTGATGTGTGGAATAAAGCTAAATAAATCTGGATACCAGGATAAAGAATCTGTAACACCAAAGGCGAGGCAGGTGGTCCACTGAGTGCAGATGAGCGTAACAGACAACAGATTAAAGATGGGAGAAGCAAGACTGGTGAGGAGAGCCGCAGAGTGAAGTATGAACATGCTGCTGCTGTTCGGCTCGGCGACGCTGTCCTTACCTGCTGCCACCTTGGTGACTTTCTCAGCGCTCACTTTGTTTCCTTTGCCCTTGGATAGGGTGTACTCCACAGTGTCCCCCAGCTCCAGGCTCTCCAAGTCCCCACACATCTCACTGCGCAGAGACACACGGCATGCTGGGTCACAACATCGCTCTAATCAGGCCAACATACACACATACGCACGCACACACATTCACACGCACAATGCACATGCTACCAGTAAAGGAAACTTCATTATTGCTTCCATATTACCTCATTATTAAAATCTGACTCTAATCACAACAGCCAGCTGGGCAATCTGGGACTGATTCAGACTTCTTGCTTGTGATTCTAGCACGAGATGTTAAAGATCAGAATGCCTTAAAGGCAAGTTTGCACCCCAATCTGAGCAAGTGCGAAACTACTGAAGAAGTGAATGCATCTTCTCTTGGGTCAGAAATGCCACGGGAGCCTTCAGGCCTGTGCCACGAACAGTAACCTCATTTCAACAAAGTTCTATACAAAGTTACAGGGTTGAATGGCATGGCTGATTCTCTGTATCGATTCGGGCTGTGTTAGAACTGGGTCACAACACATCACATGAACATTTTATTTTGTTTCTTTAATTGGGCTCCTGCTGCTCAGGTCACCACGCAGCTAGAGGGAGCCTTCCTTCCAGGTAAGCATTTAAAGGTGAACCGCCGATGGGTGGAGGAGGAGGAGGAGGAGACGACAAAACCCCAGATGGCGAATTCAAATTGGACAGAGACGTCGGTGTCTATTGATCTGACACAGTCCGGATGGGGAGTCCAGCTGACAGCAGGTTTTTGTGGCTAATAATGAGTTCAATTATTTTGTTATCACTGTTTGTTTCTTCTATGATTCTGACAGATAGGGTTTGTTTGGGGCCTACAGCAAACGTAGTGCTTGGTTGTTTTGTTATGCAGTTTTGTCGCTGGGTCTCAAACTTTTGGAGCACCTCTTCAACCTTCAGTTCCCTTAAGCTGGAAATGGGACTGTCACCTTTGTGCCATCATTTTTAATGAAAAATAAACTGAAAAAACCATCACTGTGGCTTCAGTGGATGAGGAGCCCACAAGACAGGGCTGGCCAGAGATCCAGAGAGTCACCTTTGGCTGTCTCGGTTTGGAAAGACAATTAGGTTACGCTAACAACTTCATTTTACAGCCATTTTCAGCAGTTGTTGTTAAGACAAGGGAGGCTGGGTTGTAACAACAGCAATAAGCAGTAGTACTGTGATATGAATGCAGACCTTGCAACAGTGTACACGTCTTAACATTAGCTACAGAAGGGAAACCCCACAAAATCCATACTTCCTGACACCGCTTGGTAGTGACAGTTGTACCTGTAGTGAAAGAAGATCTCCTGGTCGTGATTGGCAGTTTCAATAAACCCAAAGTTGTCTTTGAGGGTGGCAATGTATCCCAGCAGTCTCTTGGTACTAACAGTGCGGTTGAGGATCTTGATGGACACAGCACTCTGCTGGCCAGTTCTTTTGACCTCGCTGATAGAGAACTCCACCTGGGAAAGGGAGGATCAGGTGTCACTACAGCTGAAGTGAAAGATGACTCATGTCCCCCAAACTGGACTGCATCGTCAGCTTTCTAGCCAACAGCAACACTGCAGCCTAACCTTTTCACATGAGGACATCATTCATATACTAAACCCATGTTTTTGTGCCATGAGTGCATAACAAAAAAAACACCATCATTTTCTGGGTATCAAATTTTCCAGGTTTGTCAACATGACCAGAACCAGTTTTTACACACATACACAATTAAAACTGTATTAATCTTACATTTAAAAACATGACATTCCATGGATGAACACTGGGGACAGTCAGAAAACAGAACAGGCAAGAACAAACCTGTTGTTTTTATCTACATAAAGAGACCGACTGCACAACGGTCCATAATTACTATTAAAAATGCATAAGCATATGAAAAAGTAATATGCCATATAAATACGAAAATTATAACCTATGTAATTTGCTCTATATAAGAGTGCTAAATGACAATAATGTAATGTAAAGTAGCTCTAAGAGTGAGCCAGTGAATGACAAATCATGGGTTTCAACACACAGGCTGAGGGCCTCCTGTTAAAACTCCACGCTTGATGTTTATTTTTGGGCACCTTATCTCCGATCTGCGGATGAGCGCCGCCCTCCAGGTCCTTGCTGTGATACGCCACGGTCAGCTTCACCCCGCAGTCCTCGTACGCGATCACCCCCTCCTCTGCGTCCTGTGGGAGGAGTCATTAAGCGTTCACCGGCCAAATTAGCAGCCACTAATTCAGGAAGTCAGGGCAGTTAGCCCCCCCCACTAGAGCAGCGTGGAAAGATCACTGGGGCTCTCTGCTCATGGGATTCAGCTTCAGCACCCAAGCCTCAGCGTTAGCAACTGCTGCTACTCAAAGCATTAGTCATGGAAGAGTAAAGGCAGTAATTTGATTTAAAAAAAAAAAAAAATCAAAAGATGAAGGCAAATGTTTATAAAACACTAAAATGTCCAAATCATATGTGGGAACCTAATGAAGCTGATATGAGCTTGCAAAAGGCAAATGGTAACACCCTCAAACACAATTAGTATCCTGTCAGTGTTAGATCAACCACTGATGGTGGTACTGGCTTCTGCGTGGTTAATGCCAGCCGCGGTTTCTGTTTAGACTTTTTGGTGTTGCACTGGCAGTAATCAGGATGCCGACAGTATTGTAAGTGTCGCTGCCTCATGTAAATCCTGTGGCCAGTTTCAGTGAGACCATGCTACGCTAATACCCCTTTTCCACTGATGGAACTGTGCTGAATCACCATGTATTCCTCAAAAACACACCACCAAAAGGTAATGGAAAACCAAACAGGACCTGAATATTGCAAGTTCACCTGGTTCTGAGTCCTGTATTCTCCAGTGGAAAAGGGGTTAAACGCTCTAAAGTGAACAGCATACACTGTCAGTAGGTTGTTGTGCACAAACTCGCACCACTCACCTTATCAACTTTACTCTTTGGGGAAAAAAAAATTCAAAAGGAAAGTTGATGCAATTAGAGGAGTCCCCTTTCAAAATACAACTCATTTTAAACATAAGGAAGATGCTTCGAAACTCAGAAGCTGAGACTTTTTCCTCCTGTAGACTGAGATGCAAGAGACCTCTAAATACACCTTCAAAACACATAAAATATGACAAAGGAGAGCAGTTGTGGGCGGAGTGTTAGGGAGAGAGTAGCATGGATGTCAAATGGAAACCAATACTGTTGATGACATACTTTCAAAAGATAAAATGTTATATACACTGCCTTTAATCACACCAGTTTAGTGCTCGACATTTGGTAATGTCCATATAACCAATACTGTGTGTTTCGCAGTATCATCTTCTGAACCTTACGTGTACTGTAGTAACTTGCTTTTGCAACACAAATAAAAATGGAAATAAGCCAAGATGACAGCACTACCATGCACAGCAAAGAGCAGGATCCTACCTTATCTTTTTTCTAATGAAGAAGAGAGGCATGGGGGGGAGAGGGGGGGAGGGAGAGAGCATAGAGGAGTGTTAGAGCTAGAGAGAGACTGGCTCAATCACTGCAACCGATTGAAAACGCTGTCAATGTTTGGCACGTTTTCCCCTACTAAGTACAGTGAAGAGCGATGTATCAATTTCATTTGGGGCCTAGGTTTCGCAAAACAAATTACAGTCCCTCTCAGAAAATGTGTATTGAAACCGTGTTCATTCTGATGAGTGTGTAGCTGGTATACACCTGTTACCAACCAATAAATTGTTAATATAAATTGCAGATGTAGTTGTTTTAGACAGCGCTTGTGCGCAGTAAGAATTGCAAAAATCCTAGAATGATTAGCAGAAACGTATTAACTGTTAATATCAGATAGGGAAATACAGGCATACGTAAAATAGAAGACTACACCTCAAATCTGTATCAATGAGTTCTAACAGACCTGCTTTCAAGGTTTTCATTAGACTGCCTTCTCTGTAACACAACTACAGTAAACAGATTTATTTTTGCCGTTCAGTTTCCAGGTGTGATGTGCCCTTGTGCTTCAAAACTTTCATTTTTTACATTTTACAGCAGGGTGTGGAGGCCTCATATGCCCTTAAAGTCCTTAACTGGAAAAATCAGACAAGCTGTCACCTGTAGAAAGGGGGAAGGAAACTGACTTTGATCTCTAGAGTTTGCATCTGATTTTGGACAGCCCTTTTATGAAACGCACTGCACTGCAGTGCAACTGAATGCAAAAGAGGCTGTTTGTAACAGTGTTGGCAGTAAAAAGCTACAGGTTTAAGTGAGGACAGAAACATGTTTCAACATGTTCCTATCAAATTCCTCACATCTGAAGTGCCATAAAAGTAGGTCAGAATCCCGTTCAAGGCTCCAGGCTGCCTCTCTGAACATACATTATGCGGCAAGGGAAACCTAACTTGAACCAGAGAACACAGTCATATGCATTTTAGAGATGGACTGTGTAAATACAGAATCCCTGGGGAGCAGCCAATCCCAAAAACCACTGATGTAACTTTTCCAAACAGAGTGCGTAAAATTACACGAGATTCTCATATTCGAGTGATTTATATGACTTTGAATCTGGTTTCAGCTCATGTACAAGGGGAGAGGAAGAGATTTGGGCGGGGGAGGGGGAATATAAGAGTAGAGAGCAAAAAAAAAAAAAAATAAAAATAACCCATGTTCTCTTAGGTCCTGTAGGCACACAAATCAAAGGACTATCCCTTTATCCATTAAATGGATGGTTATCTGAATCACCTGTTGTTACAGGCATCAGCCAGAGGGACCCAACTAGCCCCACAAATATAGCACTGGAAGCCTCTCAAGCTGTCTGGTTTCTGGTGTAAGCAGCAGCCTGATGTAACTCTGTGCTCCCATTCCCCTCCCCTCAGAGAGCGCTCCTTTACCTTCTCTTTGTTCTTGCTGGGACTGGTGTTCTTGTTGGAGGTGGGAGCGACGGCCTCCTTGTCCACCACCCCCACGAAGCGCTGCTCTGATTGGGTGTGGAAGGACACCGTGCCTTTGGGCAGCTTCTTGATTCGCACGGCGTGGTTCCTCTGCGCTGACAGCATGTCCTGCAGGAAGCGAGAGATGCACGTAAAAAAAAAAAAAAAAAAACCCAAAAACGGACATTCCTTCATTTTCACCGCATGCGCTATCACTCGGGGTGTCTTCCATGCTTCTCATTCTGATGAGTAATGATCAAAGCTACAGCGGCACTTGGTACAGCGCGTCCTGACAGTCAGGGTACACTGCGATAATGTGCACTGCTCCCGAGGCGGACGGCCCTCGGCTGGGTAAGAATGCGGCTCTCCTGCCGCTTCTTAAGCCAGTGCCTGTCTGGCCTGGTCACTTCTGCTATGCTGACTCCATTCACTTATCTACAGCACCCAAATGTGACTGAAGTCACGAACAATGACAGTTCCCAAAGCGCTTCTGTTCTACTGGGATGTTCTGCTGGTTCTCAGGGAAGCTGTGAGCTCTCCCACTGTACAGAGGGAGGGACGATTCTTTCACTCTTAAGCCACATACTAATTGTAATCTGGAAAATGGCAACCAGGCAGATGCCTCCAAATTCAGTTTTGTTGTACCTTATAAAACTATTTGCATTCAAGCCATACCCAAACAATTCAGAGACTGCTCCAATGCAGTACAATCTGATTTTTTTTTTTTTAATAGGGGTAGCAGCTAGCCATAACATTGGCTGTTAAATTCATAATTTATAACCAATTCCAGACTATGTTCTCCAATTTCAACATGGGTGTGCCCTCAAGAGAACAGAACACTGTCTCTACCGCACCTAAAACCTAACACCATTACCTGAAAATCAGCCTCTTTTCTGACATCTACCTGTTAAAATATCATAAGACTGTCACTGCACCACATTAAAAGGCACCAAATGCTGACACAGTCCCCCCTGTAGATTCCTAGCCTGTTACTTAAGGCCTGAAACCTATTCTGTATTCCTTAATCCCACAGGCAGACGTCAAGGCATGCCATCGTTTTTGTCTATTCCCTTTAGAGGGCAAGTCAAAAAACGGCAATTTCATTTGCTTTGTCTTTTTTAGTTCTAGAGGTTTTTACCGCAAGAACTGTTCTAAATTCAAGGCAGGAATGGAGGAACAGGAGAGAAATGCAGAGAGGGGGGGTGCAGAAGAATGTGAGGAGGAAAGGGGGGGGAGGCAGAGAAACAGCAGGGAGAAAGACGGAGGGAGGGAGAGAAGAGAGAGAGAGAAGAGAGAGAGGGAAAGAGACAGAGAGAGGGGGAAAGAGAAGTTAAAGTCAAAGGCACTGCTGCACACTCACAGGCACCACAGTGAACTCCACTTCATCAGAGATGTGCAGCTGGCTCTCCTCCAGCACCTCGCTGAAGTGGAAGAACATTCTGGCGTCCCGGTCCACACACTTGATGAAGCCGAACCCGTCCCGCATGGCGGCGATGACACCCTGCGGGTGCGGAGGGAGGGACAGAGAGGCGCGAGAGCTTGAGACGTACACTCCTGCACTAATTTAGCCATCCCTCAATATGAATCACATCTCCTACATTACACAGCAGTGTCGAGTATGACAATATAACAGAGGGCATACCAGGGTTCAGTTGGTGTTTAAACTGTCAAATAGTACTGACAGATATTCATTACATTATATTATTTTCATTTAGTAGACTCATCCAGAGTGACTTACAGAGGTTACAACTTTGCATGTTACATGTTATACAGCTGGATACATACTGAGGCAATTCTGGGTTAAGTACCTTGCCAAAAGGTACCGCAGCAGTGCCCCAGCAGTGAATCGAACCTGCAACCTTTCAGTTACAAGCCTTGCTTCTTACTGCTATGCTACACTGCTGCTACAGTATTCCCTTCCTTCCTCATTACATGGCAGTTTTTAAGATGAAAATGTAACTGGGAGGGCAGCTCAGAGTTCAGCTGCTGTTCGAACTGTTTAATGGTGTTGGCTCCTCACCATCTCGCGGGTCTCCTTAGTGAAGTGGAAGGTGTCTGGGAGGATTTCGATGTTCGTGGCTCTCTCCAGCTTGTCTCTGCGGTCAGTTGAGATGTTGAACCGCACATGATCACCCTCCAGCAGGGTCACCTTCGACTTGGTGTCCTTCTCCCCGAAAAGTAGCTCCTTGTCCGTGAAGTTGATCCTGGCACAGATGCGTCCAGGCAATGGGTCATTCTGTACAGAGAGAGAGAACAGGGACAGGCTGAGCAACAGCAGGGAGTCACGTGATCGGTGGCTCTCAAACACCTATCGAGAGACAGGGGCCCGTAAAATATGCCTAAAACAAGTGAACTGAATCACTAACTGCCAGCAAAAATCAAATTATCAAACCAACAAAACAAAAACACATACAACCTAGTATATATTCCATAAAGGTCATACAAAGCTCATGCGGGGTGAGAAGCCAATGGTCCAAAAGCTCTCAGGATTTGTCTACAGCAGTGTGGTGTGGTGGTTACATGAATGGACTTAAATCATAAGCCTGCATACATTCTGGGTGGCACACTTGTAGTATCAGAACTAATAAAGCATTTGGGGAAAGTCTCTTTTACTCGTTTCAACCACTGTTACGTAACACTAAGGGAACTGAGTGAATGGAACCAACATTCATTGTTTATTGAAGGTAAGTGATACTTATTGCAAGGTTTTCAAATCAAAAAAGGCTTCTTCACTGGATTTACCATGGCTGCAGGGATACATTTTGTTCTCAAATGAAATCTGGTAATGCCAAAACCAAAGCCTGAAAAGCCAAATCAGGCAGGAAGGCACAGTGGTAAAGGAGGACTGGGAGTTCTTTTCTTTTTTCGTCAGACTGAATAGGATGTAATTTTGGCTGATTCGCTGCAGGCAGAGAGCTCAAGCTGCACCTGCGTTTCATGTCGGCTCAGATGAAGCACTGCCACTTCACACACGTCCCAAAAAACCGAGCGAGACGCAGCTCTGTCAGAGCAGAGAGCACAGCTTGTGAAGAACACCATCAGCGCAAAACAGTACTAAGCAAATGTTTATATATTAAGTGACGTTTTGCTTTCAACAGTGGACTTATTATCTACATTACATTACGGTCATTTAGCAAACGCTTTTATCCACCGCAGCTTACATATGTTACAATTTGTTTATCCATTTATACAGCTAAATATTTACTAAGGCAATTGTGGGTTAAGTACCCTACCCAAGGGTACAGCAGCAATGCCCCAGCAGGGAATTGTACCAGCAACCTTTTGGTTACAAGCCCCGCACCTAACTGTATGATTATTTATCTATCATACACTCATCATCCAAATTATTCTGAGACTGCTGACGAACCACTTGCACATGAACACACGTTATGCCACTTTGTAAAAAAAAAAAAAAAAAAAAAAGCCAGGATTCCAGGTTTTAAGGCTGGCATCACAGGTTTTTAATAAAATACACAAATATACATAGCTTTAAATATACATTTACACATAATCACTAGGAAGAGTAATAAGAAAATGTATGGATGTTTGTGTGTTTAGCCTTTTCAAGGAAATGAATGCACTCCGTCTGGCTCTAGTACAAGATTGGAACCCAACAGCACGAATGGGTGACTGACTACCTGTACCTAATCCTTCCTGAAAATGACACGGCCAGTGACTTGCTTTGTTGTATCACGTCTTCAAAGTATTTTGAGATTGTGGTTTAACAAAAAATCCCCACAGAGACAAAGCAAGCACAATATTCACATCCCAAAGCAAACCTGTTGTTTGTTGGGCTACACTGGAGTTTTGTTGCACAACTGTTGCAATATTCACAAGTGATGACATGGTCACAGCACTTCAAACACAGAGAATGGATGATACCTGATTCTTGTTGGGGACCTTGGGGATAACTTTGACAACTGTGCCTTCAAAATGTTCAATGCTGATGTCCTCAAAGATAACCGTCCCTTGGGGGAGCAGTCGCACTTCCGTGGCCACTTCCTTGCCCTGGCAGGGGAAGGGAGGAGGGAAAAAAAATGCAGGCTCTAAATATATTCCAGCAGGTCCCAAGGCCCAGAACCCTGACTGGCTGCCAGGAACTCCAAGTACAGTTTAAACACGTTCCCACCTAACAGACTAAACATTCACAGTAAATACGACATTCTATTTTGACCAGTACTAGCATTTTATGGTAATCCCTTAGAGTATGAGACACTCACAATGACTGTGCAACATTTGATCAACTGTAGTTAAGCACCCTGCTAAGGGGGCTCACAGCAATGCCATTCACCACCTTGGGATGGTCCTCGACCTCACAGATCTTACGTTTCTCTCTTTAATAGTGAACTCCACATCGTCCCCGGCCTGCAGCGCCTCCAGGTCTCCTTTGAACTCGCTGTAGTGGAAGAAGATCTCTTTCACCACGTCGCCCCTCTCGATGAACCCGAACGCCTCCTGCGAAAACACAGCGATTAGGGTCAGGATGAGGGAGGGCACTCACAACTGCTGGCTGGCAGAGCAGGGACTGTGACACATTCACACCACCGGGGAAAGAAAAAAAAAAGCGCACCCCGTATTCAGGTGCGAGACACTTTACCTTAGTGGCACAGACGACACCCTGGCACCTCATCTGTTTCTTCTTCACCAGAACAATGTTGTGAGCACTGACCGCACCAGTGCTGAAACACAAACACACACAGGCCATGGACAAGTGGAACGTGCAGATAAACACCTAAACCGTCCTGACGCTACACAAGACAAAGTGTGAATGGCGTTCCGTTGACACACTTGGACAGGTGCCAGACAGCTCTCAAATCACACTACACCATAGACAAGGTGGCTGAGCATAGTCACAGGTGAACAAAGGTAAGTCCCCCTCCCCACCCCACCCCCTCCCAGGGTGAAGGGCGGATACTCACTGCTTGTTGGTCTCCATGTAAAAGCTGACTTTGTCCCCAGTGTCCAGGTGCAGGTTTCCCTCCACGTCCTCAGGTGTGTAGGTCAGATAGAACACCTCCTGCGCATGTAACAGATCACATTCATCAAATGAAAAAACCCCACCCTCCACAACCGCAATGACCACACCGCCACTCAAATTTCGCCCGCTCTTACCCCGTTCCTCTCATAGCACACGCTGCCTGTGGGCACCTGTCCCGGTGCCGACTTGCCGTCCAGGTGAGTAGGGATGGCAGACACAACCTGCAAAACGGGCAGAGCCAGGGGGGTGGACAGAGTTAGGAACGCCATTCAGGACCACCTCAAGACACCAAACACACACTGCACTGACGGTTTCATGAACCAACACCTGTCTCATCATAAACACCGACAGGTACAAAAAATATTTTTTTATCAAAAATATTCTCTTACACTATCAATTTTTCCAACATCATCAATTATCTTGCGTAAACAAACAGTCATTTTTAGGTATAATTTAAACATACAATATATTAAGTTCCTTTAGCAATTTTAGTACATTTAACACTTAACATTACCACAACAGATTATGGACACACAAAACATCAAACAAACACACAGCACAAAGACAATACAGCCAAGCCCAACATAAACCTACAGATGACTTGCAGAAATGACTGCTTCATTATGCTTATTTTTGCTGCTTATTTTTGACATTCAGTTAATACAGATGGATATGCTCTCTCTTGCATAGAAACTTCTGGAGAGCAAAGAGGTTTATCATGAGCTTGACCACACATCCGTTTTTATTTTATATGTAACAAAAAAGTAACACAATATATTCAGTAACGTGCAACGACAGACGAGACAAGGACAGAAACAAGACCAAAAGTAAAATGGTGTTCCTTAACTGGATGAATATAACCATGCAGCACAGTAAAGGGAGAGGCGTGCAACTTGGGCCCCACCTGCCCCGAGATACGCTCCTCTGGCATCACCTCTGGCTTGATCTTCACCAGCTTCACAGCAATGGGCTTTCCGGTGCGCCTGTCGGACGACACCTCGAACTCCACATCATCTGAGGAGGAGGGGGAGGGAAAAGGGCGGGGGACAGTGAGGAACCACAGCAGCCGCTCCCTCGATCTCCGAAAATCAGGGCTGCACTTTGTCCCATCCTCCTACATCACTCTCCCCACCCTCCCCCTCGATCCCCACCTCAACACACCACTGCATTACCGGTTTCATAAACATCTGCCTCAACATAAACACAAGGACAAGTACTAAACACTATTTTAATACATATTTTTTTTACTTATAGCACCAATCTTAGTAACCCCGCCAGCCAATGGGATCCGCCTTCATGCCCCTCTCACCTCCGAGCTTGAGCTCCTGCAGGTTACCGTTGTACTGGGAGCAGTGGAAGAAGAGCCGGGCCTGGCGCTCGGAGCACTGGATGAAGCCGTAGGAGGTGAGCAGCTTCTCCACCACGCCTGTCTCCCTCAGCCCACCCCCGGTGCCATTGGCAAAGGCAGAGTGCCCATTGTTGTGGAGCAGGTTGGGGTCAAAGCTCATCTGGGGTGAGGGAGAGATGCCGGGGCAGGAAGAAGGCGGAGACAAAACAGAACCTCACGTCAATGATTTAGTCATGGTGTTCAAGTCACACTCAAGCCAGACAGCTCCTCCTAGCATTTGATGAACACAGACATTATGTTTTCTGAAAGTAAAGAAACTGTGGGGGGAAAAAAAAAAAAACAATAAACAAAGAAAATTACACATACGTGTTAATCACCACACTCACACTGATGCTAGAAATTTCAGCAAAATACACGCAGAAAACAGATGCGCATTCTGAACACCACTCAGCGCGACACTATACCATGCTCATCATAATATGAAAATGTTCGGACATGCATTTAGTCAAAAGGCAACCACACAACCCTCAAAAGGATGCCATACAGCAACAGACACAAAGACTGAATAAATTCAACCAAACAGCCTTTTTAGTGACATCGGCCCCGGTCTCATCCCCTGTTAATGGGGACACAAAACTGAGTAACTGACCAAAGGAGTTTTCCAGCTCATTCAGCCTATTCATTAATCAATGGCAAGGGCGCGCTGCATAGCGGTTTCTAGCTGGTGCATCCCACACCTGCACTTTTCATTGTTGCCGTCAATATGAAAAAGCTGGAGGCTTGAGCATCCAGGCCCAACATGCAGGCCAGTTTACCGTGATATATTCCCACAGTTCCAATAAACCTGAACAACCACGTGCACAAAATCAAACAGGATTTACAATTTAGATGAAAAAAAATTAACAGCACACTTCTGTGAGCCCTTCAAGAACAAGCACCAAGTACTCAACCCTTTTCGTCTCAGAATTCACACACATGCAAAGGGACGGTCCCTTTCGACACTGGGTCACGGGGGCTAAAATTAGCACATTCAAAATGAGGAATAATTTTGAGGGAAAATCTGACCGAGGGGATTCGTGACCTATTTGGACAGAGCCGTGACCTCGTTTAAAATCCGTCAGTGGACACTGCAAACCATGCGGTTAGCAACGGGCACAGACAAGTCCGGGGGGCTGCACACGCCCACTTACTGATCTCTGATACAGGGGGTCCGCTTGACCTTTTTGCCCCCTGAGGCACGAGAGCTGTGGCAGGAGACGGAGGAGGAGCGGGGGATAGGCACGGGGTTGGTGCTTGGGTCTGAGGCGGCAGCGGGTGCCAGAGAGGGGTCAGTGTACACCCGCTCCATCTCGAACAGCGGGGTTAGGACTGGGACGCACTGTTGGGGGGGGCAGGAGGCGGAGAGGACGGTTCAGCAACAGCCAGCTACTCACAGCACTTGCTCATGGCTTTCCCCCTTTCACACTGCACTCTGCTACAGTGATCTTCCCCCTTCACACTGCGCTCTGCTACAGTGACATCACAATGGGTGGGTGGATCAAAGCTTTTGTTTTTTTTCCCCTTCCCAGGATTCATTGGGAGTCACACCAATGGCCATGTCAGGCTACTATTCACAAGTCAGCACAATACAACTGCAAGTGTATCAAGCAACAAGCACAGGTGTGAGGGACGAGGGACCGGGGATTGTGGAGGATAAGGACACGTGGAGCTCTGCTACCTCGCAATGCCAAAACCAAGTTACTCACAAAACTCACTGCAGCAGGCAGCCTATCGGTGAGACCAACCCCGTAACCATACTGGAAAGATTACCATACCAACTCAAGATCAGATCAACGCCACACCTTTAAGTATGAATAGGTGGTTCCGGTGAACTGTATGCTCGTTCATTTTTTTTTTTTTTTTTTTTTACAAACATTAAAGCTTAATCAAAACAGGCAAACTGAAAAATTAAAGATAAACTAAATGAAACAAATAACAGGCTCTGATACAGAAAAGAATGTGAGCACACAGGTAAGACAGAGAGACAGGGGATAGACAAGAATGGAGCTGAGATACCCTGAGAAATGGGTTGATTACCAGTGCTCTGCAGGCACTGAACTGACCTGAAAACAGTTTTTTTTTTGCCACAACATGCAGTTGCCTTAAACATTCTCACTGAAGGATGGGTGAACTGGATGGCGGATTCAGAGTGAATATGGAAGGCAGAGTGATGGAACAGGACAGATCAAGGGAAAAGGTAAAATAAAGACTCCCCCAAAGCAGGTTGAGGGTGCTTTCCGATTCAGTGTATGAGACAAGGGAGAGGAGAAAAAAGTAAGCTGGAATTCATTGGGCAAGAGAGCAGCAGAAGCAGCAAGAATAGGCTGCAGTATCAGCAGCAGGTTGGTTGTGGGTTAGATGCAGGGTACAAGACCAGCCTCACCTGTGCGGTTGCACTCCACGAAGGCATAAAAACACTGAATTTGGTCAACTTAAAAAAAAAAAAAAAGGTTCAGCCTGCTGAAAGAAATCTAAGCTGCCTAGGGCTAATGTCCCTTCCTTGGGAGCAATCATTGTTGAAACTTTTGTAAATTAACATTAACCTTCCCTGTCATTTTAAATGCAAAATGTCAGTTTATGGAATGCATGGATAGGAGTTACAAAAAAAAAAAAAAAAAAAAAAAGATTTCCTTATTAAAATGTCAACACAGACTGAAAAATATCTGCAGTTCCAGACTGGCAACTTCACTTTAGCCAGCCCTGAGGCCAAGAGTTTCTGTTTTTTGTCACCCACCACCAGAGGGTAATCCAGACCAAATAGAAAAAAAAAACCCCAGCAACCCCTCACTGCACGTCCTATGTGTCTCGCACCAGCACCTAACGGTGTAAGACAGCACAGGCTGGAGCTGAACAGAGGCTAGTCTCGGAGCCCGGGGGATGAAGGGGTTAGGCCAGACAGCGCAGGGGGTGGGGGAGAGGGAGGGGTGGAGTGGGTGTTCGATGGAGTAGGGAGACAGGTGGGGGCGATCATGGAACTTACGGATCGGCCGTACGGCGACAGGCTGAGTCCGACGGGGGAGGTGCTGCCCAGGTCAGGGCTAACGAACGCAGTGGGTGGCGATGCGGGCAAGGTAAACTCCACAAAGCCTTTCCAGGGGCTGCCCATATTTTCCCATACACTCTGGCCAAACTCCACCCCCCTCTGCGCTTTCTTTACTGGGCCGCTTGAGTGCTCGTCTGCCTCTGTCTGCTGCAAACTATTTTTTTTTTTTTGCTTGTTTTGCGTTTATTTTTTTGTTTTTTTATTTTTATTTATTTTTTTTTAACACAAACCACCCCAACGACACACCTCTTGATTTCTGCAAAGGGTGAAGAGAGGGAAGGGACAGAGAGATAGGGGGAGAAGCAACAAGAAGAGCCGGTGAGCAGAAGCGGTACACTCGTGGGAACGGGCAGTGGGTTCTCTCTGGTGTGGGGAGAAGGCAACAACCAGGCAAGACTTGGCCACCTCAAAGCAAAGGCAACATGGGACTGAACAGACCCAAGATAATAATAAAGATCAAATATTTTCCACAGAGATATTACTCTGCAAATTTGTCATTTTTTTAAGTCTTGGAAAACTGGGAGTTAACTCCTCCACTGCCAAATAAATAGCTCACTATACCAGCCGCAAGTTCTGAATTGTACATGCACGTTTACATGTTATATTTGATTTTTGGAGTAAATAAGGATTTTTTCTTTACATCTGGATTTGAACCATTATAGATTAAGAGTCACTAGTTTAAGCCAAATATTGTTCAAATCTATAAATGACAAACTCAACACTTGATAGATTTTCAATCTTAAACTATAAATGTTTGGAAATATTGATTTAATTCTATATAAGCAGAACAGTGGGGGAGCAGAGGTTGCTACAAATTTGGCCAGAGGAAAAAAGAACGCAACCTTTTCTTCACAAAAAATGCAATACACTCTATTCAATGTTTTCTTGTGCTAAATGGTTTCATTCCACTGGTCCCAGGAGAGCTCAGGCAGAACACAGAAACCTAACAAAAAGAACCTTCTATTCGGTAAAAGACAACACATTTGATAATCTCTGTCAAGACTAGAGTTGAAAAGCACCAAGTGCAACTTCAGAGCAAGTAGAAGCCAAATACTTGTCTATGAGAAATACTTTAAATGCAAATGTTTAGTAACAACCGAACAAACACCAGTTGGCCAACTGAAGACTTGTCACGTGATTTTTGCAAGTAAACTTTCGATAGCTTGCCTGCTAAAATACCAAACAATTAAGCTTACTAGCTAATTCAGTAATATTATAATAAATACCTACAGTCACCTACTTTTATGCTGCTGGACTCTAACATATTTGGCTTGCCAGATAACCAGCTGCATGGCTTGATATATGGTTGACAAATAAGAACAATTGTTCTAATTAGCCCAATAATTACAATGCACCCATTGCATACCCATCTTACACAGCTGTTACACCTAGGTAATGTACAAGGAAACTGGTTTAGTCATCTCCAGCAACTAAGCCAGTCTGATCACTGATACCATCTAGGTACTTCATACCCATTTCTATACTTTAATCGCAACCTTTAATCTTCAAATTAAGTACCAAATACAAAATGCATACCTGAACGGTAAGACCTGCAAATTTAAACAAAGTTTTTAAACAACTGTAACAAACAGCCAATACCAACTTGTTTGGAGTTTCTGTGGCCAATTCTCCTTTGCTAATATCTCTAAATACACTAGAGATGTGCATTTTTTCCAAAAAAAATGTGAACACACCAGTAAACTATACCCTCCGGTGTTCTGATTTCAAAGGCTGATTTAAAAGTAAACACAGAGCAGGACTCGTTAATGCACACATACAAAACAATGCCTCCTGTGGTAAACCAGAAATCAGGTATATTTCACTAAACTACATCTGCCTCATTTACATTTGCACAAAATATGAATTTCTCATAGACAGCAGGTCACCTGCTTGACAAAGGCTTGACCACTCAAGCTAGTGAACCAAGCTAGATCATTCTGGCATCAGGCCTATATTAAAACAACTTCAGTGAGTTTAAAGGGACAACTAAATCTGAACTCCTGTTAGAATGCATTCCAACATCTACACATCTGACAGTTCAGGGATACCAGAAAATTCCTAAATTGAATGAAAATTGTTTCCATTTACAGACCAGAAGAGGAGAGGAGAGGAGATCCTTTAAAAGTAAGATTAATTCTACAGTGATTTGTCATTGAAGCTAAATGTTTATGTAAAACTGCTACTAAGCCATTGAAAGCAGTTGCTGCGTAAACCTACAGATGACAGCAAGCAGATTAAGTACAGTTAAAAAAAACAGCGCTGAGGCAACTTAGTTTTTAAAAACATTATTAATTAGTAAGCATATTGCAGACGAAATGTTTGCTTCAAGCAGCGTATTTATTGGGAAACAGAATCCCATAGCAATATCAGAAAGATTTATAACACAGTTCCTTGCATGAGTGTCACGTACTCCTCCAGTTTCATTCCTGGAGTCGGTGTAGACCCTTTAGCCTCCCGTGTGCAGCCAGTTGACCCAGCTGTTGTTTGCTCACCACTCAAGTCTTGCGCAATTACTGCGTGCCATTTCTCAACCGCCTGTAGATCAAACGCGCTACGAGAGGACCTTTGAAATCAGCAACTCGTGGTAGATAAAAGCAACATGAATATTTGTGAGGAACTTTGGAATCAAATTAAGTGAATACAGTTGACATAAAATGTTGTTTAAGAAGTTACCGCGACTGACACGTGGGGGGAGGGGGTTAAATATTTAAATGGTTAATTTCATATTCCAGAAGTGCATTTGTCTTTATGATTACAAAATACTGACTGCAATAATTTCATCTGTGCAAATTTCCGGGCTGACCGGTTTAACAGGAACCAAAAAAATTTGGTCGAGATTCAGGTCTCCGATATCTGTGCAACAGAATTTAGTCAAGGCACTGCCCTTTCTCAGCTCCATAAGTGTCCATTTTCAAACAGGGGGCTGGAAAGGGGGAGGTTATGGGAGTCGAGGAAGGGGACAAAGCCACAGGGGGTTTAGCCAACATTCTGTACTCACTCTGCTGTAAACACAGGGATTCTATACAGACGCAACACTACACCAATCGATTCAGGTTTCCAGAACTTCTGAACCCTTCCACAAATTTCACATTGGAAGCATTCAGAGCAAATTTCTCTCACAGTTTTACAAGTTACAAGTTCTAAAACCAGTTTTTAAGGATTTTAAGGAGGCAACCGACACAAAGCACCTTGCTGAAGAGTGCTACGGGGTCCTACTTGGGATTGGAACTCACAACCCTCAGAGTCTGGCACTCTACCCAATACTCCACTTGCCAGCATATCAAGTTGCCCTTAGACCACCCCAAGGAAACCACACCTCTAGGGCAGAGTGGATTTTTGGGGACTTCCTGTTTAAGACGGAAGTTAGGAAGATGACATTGTAGAACCTCTTTGCACAAATAAGCTTTCACACAGGAGTCCCCTTACCCTGGCTTTCAAAGATTATACATGTTTGACCAGAAGCTGTATCGTGCATACAACGGTGGCATCAATCCCAAAGTGTATTCAAGTTACACTTGAAATACAAAAAAAAAAAAAATTACTTAATGAGGCCTACCTTGTTCTGTGTCTTGGAACTTGGGGTTATTCCTTGGACAGGAGCAGATGTACAGGTATTGCAGACGTTTGTTCTATTCTCTCACACACACGCACGCGCACACACAGACACACAACTGTCACGTTTCTGGCACGTGTTCTGATAGGGTTTTCCAAATAATAAAAAAAGGACAAGAGAAAAAAAAAAAAAAGGCAGACAGGCGTAATGACACTGCTTTTTAACAAAAAAAAGAACAGTGCAAGAATATAGATAGGAGAGAGGGAGACAGGAGGGAACTATGTCAAAACTAGCAAAGAGCAGCCCTCTCCAAACCCCGGACGAGACGGCGGCACGGCGAGGATGAGGAGGGCTGGGAGCAGCGTTGGGACGTGTGCTTTGTCGAAGCTGTTGAGTAGGCACAAACTTCTGGTCTCAGATCAAGTAATGTCTTTTCCTGTGTGTTTGTTTTTTTGCTTTGTCGTTTGTTGGTAGGCTTTCTTCAGCTCGTCTTGATGGGAAGTCTTCGTCTTCGTCTTCTTCGTAGTTCTTTGGTTGCGTCGTTTGGTTTCTTGTTTTTTTTTCTCCCGTTGAAATGATCCTTGTGTTTTTCCGTTGTCACAGGACGTCGTTGAACTTTTTTTTGTTCGTCTTGGGTGGTTTCTGTTTTGTTACTTCTGCGTGATCTGAACTTGAAGCAGCAGTTTCAGATGGTACAAAAATCAGTTCTGTTTCACTTCATACTGTCAAAGAAAAAGCACAGAGAGACCATTAGAGAGCAAATAAAAATGTACAACTTCAACTTCACTAGCTTACTGTCCAGCGGCCTTCCACAGGTCATTATAGTTTCAAGACTACCTGTGACCACAAACTTCTAACAACTGTCTGACAAACAGCAAAATCACTAAATTAAATAAAAATTCTCAGACAATAGTGCATTTGTATTTTTGATCAAGATTCCAAAGAGGGGAATAGTACTGTTAACTCCAATATTATAAAATCCACAAGAGTTGCACTGACAACCATATTCGGTTAAACACTGAGAGCGTGGTAATATAACACTCGATAAACTACGTGGTCCATTACCTCCCTTTCTGGGGGGGGTCACAAAACACTTGTGCCCAGGGATTAATGGTTATTAACGGTGTTTTAATTTTCTTTCACATACACCAGTAGGCTATATTAAATCTTGGGCAGGCAGAGAAAGTCACAATGACATCTACAGACCATCCCCCTGCTGAATAATACTCTTTCAGATTCTTCTGCCACAGCCTCAGACCCCTAAAAATACTGCCAGCTCCCTCAGCTGCCCGAACATGCAGCATGTGCAACCAGCTGACTAGATCATTAAGCCAAGCAAGCAGGCGAACCGCTCCGCCTGCCTCTCGCTAATGGAGTCGTTATCCATACAGCACTTTTCCCCCGACAGGCGTTTGTCTGCTGAACTTCATGTACCGGACAGTGTGTGACTTGGGTCATTCTCCCCAACAATGCAGCTGAACAAATTTTGATTTCTGATAAAGTGTTAAACAAGGGAGTTTACCCTACAGAAGGCTGAAATTTCTTACTGCGAGCATTTTATTTATGAAACGCCGACTAATGCTCCCAAGTTCTCGATTATAACAAGCTGAATGCTGACTTCAGTGTGTCAACATGTTTGTGCCCGAGTGCCATGTCCTCACTAGGGAGAACAGGAGAAATTTAATCTGTCTTGGTTGTGTGGCAATAGGCCCTACAAGCCTTAGGCAGTGCTGCCAAAGAGGTCAAATTCAATACTAGGGAGTGGAGCAGTCTAAATGACGCACCCCTGTAGTGCAGGCTTACTTGGTTTATGGATTAATGTCATACTTTCGTCAGCTCAAAAAACTGTCAAACTGGTCATTTGACATATATAAATAAATAATCTCCTGAAAATTACAAAATTAAGAGTTCTACCTCGGAAGTACTCTACAATTGAGGCTACCAGCAAGGAGATAACACAAATGGCCCCTTAAAGGCTTTCAGTTTTGGCCAGCCCACAATTTCAATCCATGACAAAGAGCAGAGTTAAATACAATCAACAGGATGGCGTCTATTTTCAGAGCAGCAGATGGATCAAAGTTTTGATTTAGCCCGATGTCAACACAATTACTTAGCCCAGAGTACTTTACTTGTAATCACATTTAAGCCTGGAGACTCATTCCCAAGAATATTTCAGAAGTACTCTGACAGGAATGCATTCCTGAGGACATACTGAATGGAAAATATTTTACTGAGATATCCTAGCTAGCAAGCTTCACTCAAGTGCAATGGCCAATTTACTTGCCTCACACTCCAGCCAAAAATACCATTTGCTTTTCAGAGTTGCTAGCTAGCTGCCCTTCACAGCGATATGCCCTTTAGCTTATTAACCAGTCTATTTATATGTCATGTTTGTTCCAATGTCTGACTGTTACCTAAGTCATGCTTTCAGTGGATGCCCAGGAAGAAAAAATTAATACCATGTGGAAATGGTACTGTCCAACTAACAAATCAAGATCCAACCAGAGGAACATACAGCCATTTAAACCACTTCTAAAGCCATGGAAAACAGTTCATTCTTGACAATTATTCTCCTGTGTGGACAGACACTACATGTGTACTTTATAGTTACAACCATATCACTTTGCAAACTTGTAGTCCTGACATTACAATGAGCATAGTGATAGGTCACACAAATAGGGAATAGACTGGTGGCAACCGGGAGGCTGAGAGCACAGATGTACTTCCTTATTCTGGGTGGGCTGCTGAAAAGCATCACAACTGATCAGATTAGCACAAAAAATGGCAATATGAGCCACATTAAAAATCTGTATATTCTCAATGTATAAATGTCTCAAACAACATTCAGATTTTGTTTAGTGCATTACTTTTCAACTTTAACTGGCAACTGAACTACATCTCTTGTTCCATATACTAATCCTCAGCCAAACAACTTAATCACCACTAAATTAAAGTGATCAATTATATTCAAATACTTGTACTGTCTGGGTGGGCACAAAAAATCTAAATATATGAAGACACCACAAGTGCTGGCTCCTGGCATTGCACAGACAGGATGGCAGGAATGGGAGCACTTCCTCTCAGAAACATGATCAACATTGACCTTCCTACTGCAATTTTACACAAATGACTAAATGGAGCTTGAAATGAGCTAACTTTTCATCAGAAAGTCACTGAGCATTTAGAAATTATCCCCATGGACAGTACCACTTGGACATGTCAAATATTGAAATGGCATATATTCTCCAAAAGGATACAAACACTTTTCACTGTGTTAAGGAACAATAAAACCTGCTCGAGGACATAATCTCTCTTTCTCTCTCTCTGAGATGTGACTGGTACATTTAAAATTGTAAAGCACAAAAGACGTGCGCTGCGGCGGCCATTTCGTGTTTAAGTTCTGTGAACAAAGCAGGGAAAAGAATTAGTTAAAATCTACACTAGCCCCTTGTATTTCACAGTTGTAAATGCGTGACATTTCCCCAGAGACACCAAAGTGTATATTCGTTGTACATACGCGGGAAACGAGCTGAGATGGACTGAACTACTCTTTATCTTGTGACAACAATCTTACTGATTTTTCGGAAAAGGCGTGAATTTCGGATTTAAACGGTCACGTGACGAGCACTCTAGCGCGTGTTCTTCAGCTGCCCATGACGCAGCCAAAAACACATCCGCACTCCGGGACCGCCCGCCCGCCCTGATTGGCTGTCGTGGTGACGATTGGGCCAAAAGCTTAAAAATTAATTGGCCACAGCACATGGTCAATCAAACTTCACTTATAAGTTCGATAGAGACGACACAAAATGTGTGAATTATTGCAACGTACTTGGTAGCTAACGTTAGCTAAGGGCTTTAACAAGTCATTTAGCCGGCCACCTCGCTAGCTGACTAAATTTTAGTCAACTAGAAAATTAGATCATTTCCAGTTGATGAAAGTAACCTATTAAATTGTTAAGCTGAGAGGGTTAAATTGATTTTTAAATCGCCAATCACATTTAATCGTATGAGAAAATACTGATAACTAGCTATGCTAACGTTAGCAATCACGCCATTTATTAAAATACCAATAACTAGATGGCAAACATCATTTGCCACCTAGCTAGTTAACATGACTTAACTAGCCAGCTAATACTGAGGTTAGTAGTTACAAACTAGATACCCATACAGTATTTGGTTGGTTAGGTAATTTGATTAGCTGTATGAGCTAGTCACACGTAGCTAAGCTAATGGAAACAGCCCCATTGACAACAAAGAAAAAATGCGACAGAGTAAGCTAGCGAGCTAGGAAGCATTTTTACATAACACCGATTTAGCTAGCCAGGTCACCACCCTTCACTAGCTACCTAGCCAACTACTTAACACCTTTATCAAACACACACAGAATACGGAAATTATACTTAATAACGAAAGTGACAATTTAAAAAGAATTGAAAAACGGTTCGCGGAGCGGTAGCGCTACTGTCGCTATGATTTACGGTGAGAAAAACTGCCCGAAAATACGGTCCGGTGCCCCCGCCCAGGCCCTAGACACAACTGAAGATAACAATTCCAGATAACTCTCGTCGAGGTCCGTACATGAAATTGGTAGTCTTAACTCACCGAATCCAAACATAACACGTTTTAAAACACCATTTCGACGGCAGAAATATATAAAAACTCACCCCAACAGCTTTCAGCACTGTCACCAGCGCCGCCATAAGCAGCACGGCACATTACGTAGTAATGAGAATAACTGATTCTCGCGAGACTTCACTTCACGTCACGTGCGTTTTTTTCTTAATGGTGTTTAAATGGCGGCGCATAAACCAAGTACACGTGGTGCATCAGTTGTGGTTAATGTATGTTCAGAGGGGTTTGTGCATCATGTTCGCATGGAATATGAAAATGATTATTAAACTACACAAAAAGCTGAATTCAAGTATCATAACTGCAAGACGCATTGCGTTTCTCTTTGTAGACAAAGCGCGCTATACAAAGATTAGTACCAATGCGTCTGTTTCCTTGAGGCGTTTAAGATAGAAGAGTAAGTTGTGTTTTAATGACATTTTGCACATTGTGGTGTATCAAGTCTTGCATTTAATGAAGACCGCGTAGGTCCACTGAGTGAGGTCAGATAGATGGATTGTCTTACTTAACGAGCTCGGTGAAAATGAGTCATGCAGCTGACTTAAAGGCTGGTGAAATTGACCAGAAAGTAATCTGAAACACGTCCTAAATTTCATCCACTGACCCAATCAGAGGGACAAAAAGAAAGACACAAAGGACAAATCCAGGGTGGAGAGATTTTCCTTGTTGAGATGTAAATGTCTTAATTTTGCAGAGGTCCTCTGTGGGGTGTTTAAAAAAAAATAAACAAGGGTAACTATAAATTTGTCAGTTTTGCCTCACAATGCCATAATCTGAACCTAGCTCGGATTGTAGCTGCTGGTGTGTAGCTGCTTACATACCCTCTAAACCAAGGGGAAATTTTTACTGGGTTCGAAACAAAAGGTAAAGTTGCTCTCCATTGTGGTCAATAATGATTTCCTCAACATTCTCCACAAAACGTGGGATTCTTGGCTATATTAATTGTCACAAGCAGATTTTGGTTTAGGCGCCACCCTACCATTGCAGAGTTCCTCAGGACACTGTGATTGACAGCATGACCGTTTTAATAGGCTAACACCTAGCACACTTAACAGATATATATCCTCCAAGAGCATGTCAGATTTGTCTGGGAGGTGCTACATTTTGCTAGAACGTGAGAACATGGAGTGTAATGACAAAGACAGGCCATACAGCCTATTTTAGCATGTGATTTCCCTATAATGAGGTCAGCTGAGATCTAGTTTTTCTTGTATATTGATGACTTGGTTAAATAAGAAGTGCAGGGAGAGGGTAGAGGGCATGGCCAAAAATGGATGATTTGGTGGCTAAATTGAGACCTTAGAGAGATCTTATCTTGACCCCAGTGCAACCTTGGGTTAATGTCTTGTACAAAAGATATTCAAGTTCTCCAGTGTAGTACACCCATCACTATACATATGCTGGCTTTCCTCACCCCAGACAAGCACTCCGCTGTTGGACAACCAACACAACAAATGGGTCTTACAGGATTCAAGTTCCATGCTCTGCTAGGAAGGGCAGATTTCAGTTGGAAAGACTTATAAGGCATAACATTTTGTGCACACTTTAACTTTGTGCCCCCAGTATAATATTTGTGACTAACATTTTTGTTCTGAAACCTTATATTTGATTAGATTTCATTGTCTGTGTACTCCCTTGGCAAAGTCTTTCAACTGAAGTTCTGGGATTTGTATGCTGGGCAAATATTAAAAAAAATATACAAACATCAGCTGCATCTAATCATTAGTATAAAACGTAATAGCTACAATTTTGAGGCAATGTTGTGTCTAAACAGAACGCACCATGTGGTCTGCGTTCAGTAAATTGATTGAAAAGCATCCTTCGCTTTGAGGACTGATGATATTTAGTCAAATCAGACTAAAGCTTTGATTACACTACCATTTTCAGCCTGTTTAGAGTAAAACCACCAGATTACACATTTTATTTAGAAACAAGCATTTCTTCAATTTCCTGTTTTGTGGAATTTGAATTCAAAACATAAAAACTGCCTTCAGCAAAAATGTATTTAAATGTAACACAGATGATAAAAGCACTAGATCGCAACCAGGACATAACATTACAAATCTCCATAGCATGTCTATAATGGTCCTCAAATAACTAATCAAATGTACAGCACATGAGAGATTAATGAATATATTTATTAATGATATTTATTGTCTTATTAATGTTTCTTTTACAATTAGTTTTCACACATGAAGGCAGATATGATAGAATTACATGAAACAGAATGAAAGTAAGTACAACACACACACGCAGGGGACGAAACACATTATTTCCTGAGGATTTTCTGCTTTATTTGTCGATATTCCAGTTTGTCCAGACAGAATGCATGTGAAGCCAGGTTTGTACCCAGTGGCCATATGTATTTCTTTAAAAACATATACACAAATATACAAAAGAATACACATTTTCAGCTTGCCTCAAAAGCTGGGAGCGGTGGTTGCCCTGACCTTCTTTCCCACTACGCACCCATCGTTACTTCAGAACCTACAGTGGTGTTCAGCTCAATTCCTTGCGTTTCAACTAATACAGCATAGTTGCCAGTATAACCACATTCATGTTTCAGTGGTAATGTAATATAGTTTAAAAAGTAATCACACTTCTTCAACTACATTCTGGCCAAATTAACGTTATTTCGCTACAGTATCAACTAAAAAAAAAAGGTGGCACTATAAGGTCTCCAGAATTTCTACCTTTCATTTGAATGATCTGAGTACTTTCTGCCAGATTCAGTGTGTTTAAGATGACACCTCAGTGAGTCTTTAGTTTCTGACAGATATACTGCATGACTGCATTATTCATGACCTTGTGGTCGTATTTCGTGGACTCTGTTGAAGCTTAAGTGGGGAGATAGTAAATATACACAAACTACACTGTGTTATCTCCATCTGTATTGATTTGACAATTTCTTTGATAGTGTTCCATCAGTGACAAAAGAAATCCTGGACATTATCCTAGAGCCATCCTAGCCCAGAACAGAATAAGACACATGCAATCACCCCCTGTGCTTAACAGATCCAAAACAGTTCCTTACCAGGGCCTTGTCAGTACTGACATCTGTCATATATAAAAATTTAAAAGAAAAAAACAAAGATGGACTCATTACTAGGCCTATATACTGTACTCTGACTGGTATAATACATTTACGATGGCCACAGCTTCCTCCTTTGTTACATCAATAAAAAAAAACAATTCTACCTGTGGTGGTACCTACATGTGTATCTTCCTTAGCTGTCACACCTGGGCAAATTGCAGGTTTACTTCTCATGTGAAGTATGGCATTGCATGTTGCAGAAAATTATTTTTATACTTATGTCTCACAGTAATCCTGCAAATCATTTACTTACTTTGAAGACAGAGAACCTAGCTGTGCAGTCAGGCCAACAGAAGCAGATGAGTGTGAGTTGACAGTGAAAGAGATAAGCTCATTTGCTAACCTACTTACAGGTAATTGGCCAAATATAAATGATTTGATCTTCAACAATGATATTTCGAACAACAAAAAACACATTTAGAATACAAACACAATAATACAGACTTTATCAATGCCAATCACACAGTCTTGCAATGGCCTACCTAGCTACATCAAAGTGTAAGAATGTTACCATGACACCAGAATATGTAACAAATTCAAATTAGAAGTTACGTAAATTATGGACAACCCAAGATCTGTTCAGTGCCAGGACAATGATCCTTGAACCCGATATCAAAAAATCTGTTTTGCCTCAAGTGTAAAGTTGGAGTTAGCTTTCTGGTGAATTTCACAGCTTAAACAACATAACAACTGCTGAATATTAAACACCTAAAACACAGACTGAGAAACGGAGAGGTAGTGACTATCCAAGATAAGACAAACATTGTGGTTTTGTGTGCCTATTA
This sequence comes from Megalops atlanticus, assembly GCA_019176425.1. Taxonomy (NCBI): domain Eukaryota; kingdom Metazoa; phylum Chordata; class Actinopteri; order Elopiformes; family Megalopidae; genus Megalops; species Megalops atlanticus. The sequence goes on from CM032882.1 coordinate 32,330,339, forward strand.
GTCATCTTTTTCTATCTGCATTGAAATTATCTTTCCTAGAAAAGGACAGACAGATCCATCTATGTCTTCACCTGCAGTTTCACACAAAGCACTTAACGAAGAGAAAGGTACTGCACTCTTCCTACTGCAGTCTGCAGGGATACTTTGGATGACATAAATAATAAGAAATACCAGGGAAAATAAATTTTGGCCTGTTTTGCAGATTTTGTTTTAAATTGAGTAAACTAGGATGGAAAGAACATGTGCACAGCTCTGTGGCCTTGAAGAATTGGAGCAGTCCTTTCTCTCTCTCTCTCTCTCTCTCTCTCTCTCTCTCTCTCTCTCTCTCTCTCTCTCTCTCTCTCTCTCTCTCTCTCTCTCTCTCTCTCTCTCTCTCTCTCTCTCTCTCTCCATGGACTCATTCACTACTTAGCTACAGGTTTAGCATCAGATTCCGGCTGGAGCTGGCTCTTCTCCTCAGTCTGTGGCTTCAGGGAGCTCCTACTGATGGACAGGAGATCACGCAGTTCCTTGTTTTCAATCTTTGCGGAAACACAAACAATGCACAGGAACGCAAAAAGTTATAATTACCAGAGCGAAAAAGACAAAAAGGCCTTATAAGACACACCATCAGAATTTCGAATATCCCTCAGTTTCATGCACAGAATGTAAGCATCGAGGCTGATGCAAAATCCAAGCAAAAGAGGTGCTAGAATCCTAGCGGTCTTCTGGAGAGGCTCTGTGGCAAACACATTCTGGGCAGGTCTTGGATGGATTAATTTGAGGTTTGTAAACGTAACCTCAGACACCAGGAAGCACTTCTTAAAACAAATTTATAAATGCATAGCAGTATACTCGCAGTGGAGGCAAGGACTCCAACAAATGACTAGGGGAACTTCAAGACCAGACATTATTGATAATAAAATCACTCAGATGACTGCAAATGATGCACTATAATGCACTCTTCTGTAGAATACTTTTTATGATTTTATGTGCTGTTTATCAATTAAACATAGTATAATCTGCATGAATACTGAAATCACAACATGTCAGAGAGAGCTACTTTAATGTTGCTCTGTTGCAAGGGAGCACTGATGTTGACTTGTCATTAGACGAATGTTTACCTCCAGCTGTGCCAGTCTCTCCCGCACAGAGCAGTAGTGCTGGTCATCTACCTGGACCGCTCTCCGCATCACCTGTCCCATCTCACAGATCCGCTCTAACTGGCTCTGTACCTCCTGAGGGCACAAGGAAGGAGTGCGAAATGGAGACAGGATGTTGAGGAAGAATTTACGATAAACAATGACGGTTGACTCGCAAAACACATGATGAATTATCCAACAGAGACACAGCTATAACTACACTTCTGTCCTTGACATTACTTATTTATGTAGTCAATGTACTTACCCAGATAAATATTACTGAAGCGACATTTCAATCACACACTCAAAAGTACAACAGCCCCACTTTGGATGCCAACCTGCATCTTATAGTCATAGGCACAATTCCTTACAGTGACAAAGACACTACTGATGTATCAATTCCATTAAATGTACTGATGCCACATGTAATCCACCATAATCCAAGAGATCTAGTGTTGACATCATCCCTGAAGTAACGGATGCAGACAGCACAGACCTTGGCGTGGTCCTCGTGCAAGCTCAGTACAGGCTGAGTGTCCATCTCCTTCTTCGCCATCATCAGCTGCAGCATCTGTTTGCGGTACCGGCCCATGATCAGCTCCAGCGCATACTGGTGTTCCTCCAAAGACAGCCACAGCTCTGAGACAGGAAGAAACAGGAAACATTTGCATCATTTGTGGCCCTGTCCAGCAGACTGCATCAATGTTGCCACTATGCACCATTCTATGGATCCCTCTCTGAACCTATTAAATGATGCAACAAATTGGCAAGAATTTCATTATTAAAAACCTTGACACTTCTGCCAAGAGAATTTCAAAAACATCTGCAATTCAACGTTAAGTACAAGAGGAGAAAGTAGATGGTGGAAGAAGACAGGAGATGTGTGTGTGTGTGTGTGTGTGTGCGCGCGAGAGAGAGTTTTGGAAAGAGGCGGGAGGTTATACAGCCTCACCTCGGTTCTCCTGTTGCAGCTCTTTAATCTGGGTATTCTCCTGGGTCAGCAGAATGTGGGGCTTGTACTTGGACAGTTCCTTCAGCTCCACACTGTCCTCCTGGTACTGTGGGTACAGTGTAGGCTCGCAATTACTCACGTTAACTTCTCTAGACCTTGTTTTTCTTACACTACGCTGCCATCTCTTGGAAACGGATGGGCATGCTTATGACACAACAGTGTACCACAGCACGACGGTTAGGAGGCCTACTCCGCCTCTTACCTTGTCTGGCAGCGCGTTGCCCACCTCCCTCATGCTGTGAACTCTCTGGCTAAGCGCCCCCGACTGCTCGATCAAGCTCTCCGCCGCCGTGTCGTGCTCTTTTAGCCGCTCCAGCAGCGTGCGAGCGTCGCCCAGTACTTTCTCCAGCGTGCACGTCATCGCTCTGTTCACACAAAAACACGCTGGAGCTGAATGACAGCGCATTCAAACGCGCTTTTTCAAACCACGAAGCGGACAGTCGCTGGTTTAGCGAAGTGAACAATTTCAGAAAAAAGACGTAGTGGCAAGTAACCAGCAGGATTATCTTTTAAACAAAGACATTGAACGTTAGTTTTAAGTTAGGTAGCTGCTGTAGCTGGATTACTGTCCGCTTTTAACCAAGACAGAGATCAAACAACGAGCTGATACCCAACTCTTAAATGGCAAGAACACGAAACAAAGCAACTACTTTAAATAGATACATAACTTCTCTACTCAGATAACGTTAGCCTGTTAGAAACGTCAACAATTTTCCATCTACAGCTAGCAAAGCTCTAGCCAATTCCTGCAAGTTACATTTCAGTTTATCAGATTTCGGCACCACACCGACAGCTATTATGGCACAACAGAAATATTGCTGCTCGTAGACACATTCATACCTTAAAACATTTTATACATACCCCACTGTTATTTATGTCAATTCCTCTCAGGATCCGTGAAGGCGCATAGATTATACATCACGTCCGCTTTTACGTCATCGAAATAGAAGGCATCTTCCGACAGATGGCGTAGTTCTTTATACCGATGACTATATTTTTGTGGCCCTACCGGAAAATTCATAAAAATGAAGTCTAGTAACGTTAAACACCCGAGTTACATTAGTTTGTATTGTTTTAGTAAGATAAATGATGAATGTAACGTTAAAGACCTCTAAAAGGTATTAGTAATACTATATTCTACGGGATATTTGCTGAAAAGAAGATGGAGATCAGGAAAATAACATGCTTTTGAACGAGTGCAAAGAGAATGAAAACCACTTGCTCACAAATGATACTGGCATCAAATGAGGTTGACATCAAATGAAAAGTCTGCACATAAATTAACCTTTCATTCGTTTTTGTCTGATCAGAACAGTGGCATGTCATAACTAAAAATTGGTCTGGCTTTGTGGAGGTTAACTCAACTTCCAGGCATTATGTGACGGTGTGCTGCCGCAAAAGGTATGAAGCATTTCAAGGACTGACTAATCAAATTTTAAATAGCAGCAATTCACACAAACGGACCCAGTACTGTAACTGCAACCTAACAGCTCCTGAAATGACATGCATGTACCACTACCACAGTAAAGCCATCCTATTGAGGGGAATTATGCTTAGCATCCACCTTTACACAGGGAGAGTCTTACTACCAGGCTTTCATCCACAGAAGGATAAAAGTGGCTTTGTAAGCAGGGAGTGGATAGGGTATATGTATAAAAAAAACGGTCAAGGCAAAGGAAACCTTGAAAGTGAATAAAAATGTTTATGAATGAAACCAATAGTAGAAAAGCACTACTGAGAAGTGAACATTCAGATTTTCCCCAGTGATAATCTTGGTGTATTCAATATTTTCACAGGTCAAATTGAAATTTTCCAAATAATTACTTTGAACAAAGATTACTGTACATTATGAGTTCAAGAGAAAAAACTTGCATGGATTGAAATAATGACTTAAACTAGCTTAAGTATGTTCTGCTCCTGGTTTTGACCTGTTTGGTTACTTTCCCCTATGCCCACTTAACAATGTTTTCACAGATGTACCTCACGTGCAAGCCATATCTATTAAAAGCATTACACAAGGTTTTCTTGCCACTTAGCCCATGCAACCACTCTACTACCTTGTGAGTCCTTGACCACAACCTTAACGTCTTGCCAAAAAAAAGTTATGGAGTTTCTCCAAACACCTGCTGATCTCCCTACTGGTATGTTTTCTTGGACTTCCCACTGATGGCCACTGCATTTGTAAAGGAGTAAAACACAGACTACACACATATAAACGGGAAAAAACAACACGAAAGAAACCACATGAACAGTGAATGTTTACTATTTCGAGTTTTATTCGTGCTGGAGGCTCTAATACAACATGACCTGTAAGCTTTACAAAAAAAAAGAAACAAACATAAAACATAACCAAAAAAAAAACCTAACAAAAAGCTTCCTGCAAGACAGAGACAGAACCCATGCCCCCCAAAAACAGAAAAAGGGAGAGAGAGGGACAAGCAACGGCAAAGTAATATACAATTAATCCATTCACTCCTCCTCCCACCTGTCTGTCTGTCTCTGTTTGTCCCCCTTCCTGAAAGCCAGAGACAGCACTAACCGTTGCCCAGTAATAATCAGAATAACAATCATAATAATCATAATCATAAGCCAGTGACACGCCTCCCCAACCTCTTTACAGTGAGAAGAGTAACATGTATATTCCTTACAACGAGATGGGGGGCAGAGATAATACCAATATAACAATATATATCATCAATATAAGAATAGAAAATAAATAGTTGCTGATTATGATAACCGGCACTAATCAGTCTGATCCCTCACCCACCCCCCACCACTTCTACTTCTCCATGCAAGAGGTAGGCTGCAGGGCAGAGGGATGGTGCTATCGTGACTTGCCCCTCGAGACGCTGACGATGAAAGAGCCTTTGTGATTTATTAACATTGCTGTCATGGTGTATATAATAATCAACGATCATAACACTAATATTCATAACAGTAACAACACGGAGGGTGAATGCCTTATGAGGATGAGATGCTTCCAAAAATATATATCATAAAAAAATGTGATGAAAAACGAAAAACGCGGAAGAACCAACGAAAAACACAGCTTCTCTTTTATTTTAGACCGATGGACAGGTGTGCAGCACCTACAGTGAGGATGGAGAGAGGGAGCGATGGAGCGAGACAGAGAAACACACACAGACTGATGCTGAGAGTGAGGCGAAGGAGAGAGAGGGAGAGACAGACAGAGAGGGAAGGAGGGAGAGAGAGGGAGCATCTAACTCTGTTGTTTGCGTTTGAGCGCCTCCATTAGGTCGTTCTTCAGAGCCTCCTGCTTTGACTTGTCGGCCAAGGTCTGAACGCTCCTGAGAGAAAGAGAAGAGAGAGCGGATGGAGTCAGTGTTTCAGCCTGAGCAATTCAGCGTGTGGCCACTGTTTCAATTGACCCACACTGCAGTAAGGGAAAAGACAAAGAAAGATGTTTAAATTTGTGTGCACTATTTCAAGAACAATAAAAACACTCGTGATTTTAGTTAGCCTTCTGACTACATGAAAGCACAAGGAAGAAAATGCAAGTAACTGGGAGGGAATAAAAGGAATTATCAGATGGGATTACGAGAGCAAAAAATAAGAATAAAATTATTCGATGGCAACAAAGCTCTCTCCGTCATACAGTTAGCTTGGATCGTTTCAGTACCAAGGTGCTTTTCAACACACAGCATACACACAAACAGGGCTTGGCTTTAGTACCGTCAGTAGCTTCATTCAAACATCAATGCCTACGCCTCCCCCCACACACACAAACACACACACACACACACACACACACACACACACACACACACACACACACACACACACACACACACACAAATACACTTCAACTGCAAACTGGGCCCACTTTCAGGCAACGTGATCTGTAAATTCTAACCTGCACTGGACAAATGATTCAGCTCCTTCACAGAATCTGTGCAGCATGCTCCTGGGTCAAGAGCCCCACTGAATCCTGAACACTCATACGCACTTTCTCACATTCACATGAGTAAGTCAGAAATCACACATTCTTCATTTACACCTCATCATTGAGTCACTGAGCAGGATCAGAGACTCCCATCCAGCCAATCAGAGCCACACCCAGGCCATGCCACCAGTGCCACGCCCACACCCCATGCCCCATGCCCCATGTCTCAGGCAGCCTGTACCTCCAGCCCTAGTTGTCTGGCTGAATGGAGATCTGCCGCTGAGTGAGGACCTGAGACAGCTCTTTCTGGAGCTGACGGTACTTTTGATTATCGGGCAAAGAGTCAATAGATCTGGAGTACAGAGAGCGGGCAGGGGAGGTTAGAGGGAAAAGAGAGGAGAAGGGAGAAGGGGAGGAGAAGGCAGGAGACAACATGGAGACACAAGGAGAGAAGCAAATGAACCGCAAGGAAAAGAGGGAAAGGACTCCATGAGGGAACAAAAGGAGTGATGGCAAAAAACATGAAAAGAAACAAAGAGGGAAAAAATAACAGGAGAGTTGGATCTGAACAAAAGCAAGAGAGACAGTGATGGCTTTCCTTCCTTGGGTTTTGTCATCACATTCAGGTACATTTAACTGCTTAACAGATGCTCTTATTCAGACCGACTTCAGTCTTATATGTTATCCATTCATACAGCTGGATGTTTACTGAGGCAATTCTGGGTTAAGTACCTTGCCCAAGGGTAATGCCTCAGCATTTCTCTGTCTCATGACAAGTCTATGTCACTACAGAACCACTGCTGTGTTTTACCAAGGTTGTTTTAATGGACTTCAAATGGACTTTGCCTTCAACATTATATCCTTCTGAAAATAAAACCAGCAAGCTGGTATTTGCTTAGAAATAATGAAGCACTTACAGACACTGCTACTGTACCTAGCAAACCAAAAAATATCTCAATGAAGACAAGAGCAGCCTGAAAAATGTACTGTTACAAAGAGCTTAGTTTCAAACACTTAACAAAACATGACCTTAGAAAATGAGTCTATTTCATAAACTGTAAAAAGAATAATTTGATATTTAGAAGCTATGCTAACACACATTAAAAATTCATGTACTGATTGTGTAATTTTCATATTTTTCATATTTAAATGAACCACTGAGAAGCCGCTGTTTTGCTAGATATACCTAAATATTTCTTGTTTTAAACAGGCCATTTTTAATGTTCATCCCAGACCACAAATATTTATCTCAAACCAACCGTTTTTCTAAAAATCTCAGCCCATCCTTTACAGCTTTAAAAATAAAATAATAAAGCTGACATATTAGACATGATGACTAAAAACAGCTGGCAGTAAATAAAATGGGCATGAATTCATACTGCAGCCCCTCAGGAAAACGCTCCTTTGGCAGCATAAAGAAGTCCTGCCACTGAAAACGGGATGACCAACCGACAGATGCTACATGTGAAAGTCACAACTTACTGAAGCAGTCTCCACTTTAAGGCCAAAAGAGAAGTTGATCGCATGATCAGACAATATATGTGAACAGTATTAACCACAAAGGTCTTAATTTTGTTCCATTACATTAAACTGTACCCACTGTCCTGATGGACATTTCTTATCTGTTAATATGTCCTGAAGTATATCCGACAACACTTAGCTGGATGCAGTGCAATAAAAATGCTATACCCAGGATAGTCCAGCACTATTCGGTACAGTCAGGGTATAAGTTGTTTCACGGAACAGGACACAACAGTGCAATACTGTTGACATGTAAATACAGTTCAGTGAGTTACTGTACAAAACAAAATAAACCGTTTGTGTTGGAGTCGGTTCATACCTCAGTCCATTGACAATGTCCTTTGTCTTCCCAAAATAGATCTCGTTTAGGGTAGACCGAATCTTATTCTCCATGTCCTAAAAGAAAACAGAGTGAAACATGGGCTTGCATATTAAAATATTTGCTTCACCTCCTACTGAGCAAAAACCAATTTCAGAGATCACACAATGAGTAATAGAATGGTATAATGTGCCACTTCATAGGTCTGAGTATTAGGTAGTGTGCACAGAGCACTGGACTATGAAGCAGATGGTCATGACCCGGAGGGAACCCAGCTGTAAGCCTGAGCAAGCCAGAATGTACTCGAGCTAAATTACATCCACTGAAGTGGGTATTAATAATGAACAGGAATCACAGAGCAAAAAGAGAACTACCAATCAACCGCTCACCTCCACCAGGCGGCCGATGTTGGCGATGTGTGGGGAAGACTCCCCCACTGTCTCATCTTTCTCCATCTGCGCGAAGGAAGAAAGAAGGGGGAAACAGAGACGAGAGTGGGCGAAAAGGTAATAACACTGTGCATCTGTTTTTCCACTGCAAGCGTAACCCTTCTGCAGCGAACTGTGCACAAATGTCATGCATTACTTCCTTATCTGAAATTCACTTTTGATGTCTACAAACAATGAGGAAACGGGTATCCGAATTCCTCTCGTTGCCCGTCAGGTCATGGAGCCCATGCTGACAGCAAGAGACGCGTATCTTGTGCAAACGAGAAAAGTCGTGCATTTCCTGTCTGCCTGGTGCACGCTCGTCTCGTCAGACGTGTGGGCTGCAGGCTTAATGAAAACAGTGAGTGAAGGTTCATTTTCCTGTCTAGAACTTCCAGTTCCAGTTCTTGTTTGGCAAGTGCTGCTGTTATCTCCCTGACAAAGCCTCTGGTCAAAGCACTGCCCAGCCATACGGTACCACTTGCCGGTCTTTTACAGGGAGTTTACCTGTCTGGTGAGGCTGCCACCTAGGTTCATGGTGCCAGAGCCCGTCTTGGTGGTCTGGAGCCACAGCATCACAGTGGAGGTCAGCTTGTAATGAGCTGTGCGGCCACTGGACTTCTCCTGCGTGCATGTGTGAGAGAGAGAGAGAGAGAGAGAGAGAGAGAGAGAATAAGAGAGTGCAGAGAAAAGGAGATGTCTGGCACTCCAAATGCTTTCAGGTGTCATCTCCACCGAGCCCCCTCACCTGAACCTCCACCACGTGGATGGAGTCCCAGCATCCTTTGATCTTCTTGGAGCCGTCCCCAGCCTTCTTGATCAGGATTACACCTGCGAAGCCGTGGTCCAGGTCCCACAGGTAGACTGATGACACGCCCCCCTCGAAGTACCTGACAAGAGGAGGTGGGCCGATGGTTAACACCCAGCACACAGGTCAACACAGGTCTACATAAGTGTTAATGTAGACATTTGCACACATCTTGGAGTGCTTAATGGTCTCTGCCAAGTACCAGTTGTACTGGGGATCATACAGGTCCCTACTCTAGTTATGATGGTGAAACACACCTGGTAAACTGTGGTAAACTGGTATGTTTGTGGTCTGGTTGCAATTATCGTTCTGGTGTATTTTCAACGTGCTGATGCTGGTGAAATACCCCCCAACTTACATGTGATCTTTTGTCTCTCTTCTATGCAATTAGATAGGTGTAAGTATATTTCAGAGTTTTATATAATTGGGTATGTGGAGGTTCACCTGTATGTGTGTAATATGTGTTAACACTACATTTGGAATGATATATTCCTTAAATTGTACATATTGCTTTGCATATATCAATCCAGGCACGCATTTGTGATCTCAGCACTATGTTTAGCGCTTGTCACTTTATTAGATACACTGTGTAAGTTGCTGTGGAAAAAAGCGTCTGCCAAATGACAGTAATGCAATTACTCACAGGTCTCTATACTGGTCGAAGGCGTTGTTGGCCTCCACCTCCAGCTTGCGCAGCCGAGCAGACGGCATGGCGCCGTCGTCGATCGGAGGCTCATACTTATTACTCCACGGGGATCTGAGGGAGATCACATGACAAAAGGAACAAAGGATAAAGCACAGACTGTCCTATGACGCGAACGCTGGTGTGATTATCTCTTTGTTCCTGCGGCACCTTTGTTTACTCAGAGGATGAAAGACGCAAGCTGACCTGTAGGAGTCGCCATCGCGGTTGTAGTCACAGAGCAGGTAGTCCTTGCCCACTACCTTGTCACGCGCGATCTTCAGGGGCTGGTCCACAGAGGACAGCAGATCTTCACAAAGGGCGGGTACCTGGACACACAGAAACAGCACATGCCAAACTCAGCAAAGAGGTAGTGAGTGCAGCTTTGGCAGTATATCATCTACAGAGCTTGTCTGGCTTGTCTTCTCCAAAAGAAAAGAGTGAGAGGAGGGCAAGGGGTTGGGAATGACTGACCTTGCTTAAAGTGAAAAAGCCAAACAACAATTTTCCCTGTCAATTTTCCCTCCTCACCCCCTCCACTACTTCACTCTGCCTCTCCAAAACTGAACACTTCACCCTAATGGCTCAAACAAAGCAGGAAGGAATGAAAGTAACTAACATGATAATGAGAAAGACATCTAGAGGAGAGTGGAAGCAGAACTAACAGCAAAGACAGAAATCATAAGAGTTCACAAAAATAAAGCATGCTGTAGTGTGCACAGGGGGCAGCAGAGAGACATACACTTCTGCTAATAATAGTGAAGGACCACAGCCTCAGATGGAGAAAAGAGACACATTTACTCTTCATAAGAGGGGAAAAGGAGCAAAAGGGACTTCTGAGTGTGTGGGGGTTTGGAGGAGGCAGGAGGAAAAGAGTAAAGACCGTATAGTACCAGTCAAATGTTTGGACACATCGACCCATAGAAGGGTTTTTCTATATTTTCACAATTTTCTATGCTTTAGAACAATAGTAAAGACATCAACACTATGAAATAACACAAATGGAATTATGCAGTGACCAAAACAGGGTTAAACAAATTAGAATTATCTTATATTTTAGGTTCTTCAAAGTACCAAAAAATTTAAAAAATACTTTTTTGGAAATAAATCCATACTTTGGCATCAGCTACAGTATTTATATTTGTTTAAGAAACAAATTTCAAGCATGTAAGACTTTAGATAAAAATGTCTCTGAATCCATGTTTCCAATTATCTTAATCAGGTGTGCCCAAACTTCTGACTGGTAGTGTATATATGATACATATGACATCTAAATTAAGTGAAAATTAACAATGAACCACAATCAACTACAATGAAAATGTCACCTCACTTTGGACGCTCTCCAAAACTCATTGCAAGATATGTACATTCACACTCTATGCATTGGCTATTATATTACAAACATGCGCACAAATGAAAGGACTCTCATACTAACTTTATTCAGCCATTGCACATGCACAGGTCATTGAACAGTTACACCAGAGTACTGAATGTCTCTGTCCTTATGAAGACAACTAATGATCCAAACACGCTTCCATCCGGCTGGATTCCTCATTCTCTTTCCTGCAGCCCACCATTTAGCTCCATTATTCACTCACCAGATCGATGAGGTCACTGAGGTTCTTCTCGATCTGCTGGGGAGGCAGACGCCTCATCAGGTCGAGGGCACAATCCAGCTGCTGTTCATTCTGTCATGAGACACGTGCAAACAAAAGTGTACTGCGTGAAACATACACACACACACACCATGTCACTCACTGGCTATAGATTCCTTTGAGGTGAACAATCATAAAGACTTCATAGGATGTGCAAGTTAACTTAACAGGAAAAAATCTCTGTGCTACAGGGAAAAAACACATAGTAAAAAAATGCAAGATATTGTAACCTGACAAACTACTTGGAATATATTGCACATTGCTTAAACACAAACAAAAACACACCCACTACACATATACACAGTATATACAGCAAGGGCAGTCCAGCTGCTAGTCCTACCAACATGAAAAACATTCATTCCGATCACTGATGCATATTCCCTTTACAAACCCAACCAAATGTATGCTGTACATCCACCAGAATGAATGATGTAAACACTCTAAATTCACACTGATTAAAGCAACATGTGCACACAGGTGCAAATACCAAGTACACATACACACATACCCTTGACAAAACAAACACATAGTCATCAGTTCACACATAGTGAAAACCAACTAAATATATGGCTTCAAGTGGTTTCAGTGCACTTAAAGGCCAGTGCCTGCTCTGAATGATTCATTTGTATAAACCCTTCATATATCCAGTATTTTGGCAACCTGTGTCATGTCTGACACCTGTTCCTTCTTCAGACATACCAAAAAGTAAACAATCACAGCTAGATGAGTGAATGACGTAGTGTGTGACAGTGTATGTCTGTTTGTGTCCCGATGAGACAACATTACCAGGTGAGACCCACGAAGGGATTGACGGGGATGTTAGTAGTAAGGCAGCACGTTTGTTTTCCTTCTCTGAGACATGTGGTTTTGATTGACTGAGGAAAGAACTGGCAACTTTAGCTTTTGGGTCTAACTCCGAAATGTACAATTAAAAATATTGTTGGCGAATGACAACAAGAAGCAATGCTGAAATCTGAGTATTCATATGTCTAGCACTGTGCAGATGCTCGCTACTCTGTGAGTAAACATATCCTCCGAAGACATGACGTTATCAGCTTTACTAGACACTGTTACAACAACCATCAATATTAATTGTACACATCGACTCTTGTGAAATAATCTAAACGTGTAGCAACACGGTGAAAAACAACTGTGGGCTGAAGCGTATCACTTCCAAGTTAGGCAACTTGGTGAGTTCAAACTACAACTCGAAGACTGTTCAGCGCTAGCTCGCTTGCTCCGCAAACAGCAAGCTATCTTGCTAATAGCCAGCTTCAGCACAAATGTAGCATACTTTCACACTGTATGTGTCAATTCCGCAACCCAAAAAATCTCACCGCATTTAATTCTAGACATGCAAATTCGTTAGTTCTTACATGATCAAAGCACTTACGCCAACTCAGTACGCTTGCTATCTAGCTGGCTAGACGCTAATAAGGTCGCAAGGTACCTAACCAGCAATTAGGTACACCGTTCTCTATTGTTGACGTTGTTGCAGCGGTAACTCTGACAGCCATTATCATTAGCTTGCATGCTAATTTACCTACGCAGAGCACTTCCTAAAAGGGCAATCTACCCTGCCTCTGCTCCCGATCTTAAATCAAGCTAGCTAGCTACTTGGCTTGAAAGTTATCTAGCTGGCTAGATAGTTTACTAGTTAGCTGGCTAGCTAGCTCCCCTTCCCGATCCTCTTCTGCCCCCCCCGTCCCGGTCTTACCATGTCTGCGGCTCTCAGTGTCGGAAGTGAATATATTCTGATTCACTGCTTTAGCCTTTCGTTCGCTTATTTTTGCATATACTTTTTCCTTTTTTTATTATTATTTTTATCCCTTCCGAGGGGCTGCTGTTCCTAAACCTCTCTCCGGGAGCCCAGCCCTGTCAGCGACTTGACTTCCTCAACCGGGGGACTCCGAAGAGGGGGAACAGGCGGTTTATCCACTTCCGGGTCACGTCATGCTTGCTTTCTAACAGCCAATCAGAGAGCGGTAACAAAGGCATGGCCAAGTATGGAAGGAGGGGCGGAGTACAGAGCAAGGAACGCTGAACTGAGGAGATCTCCTTAAGAGCGGTGACAAGGAAAAAGGGACGGCGAGCAAGGCTAATGTTGGGTGCATTGATCAATGGCGCGTATTGATTTATGTTTGTGTAATCTGAACGGCTTGTCCTGTTCCCTGAGACCGCCGGTGGGCCGCGAATCGGTTAGCTCCGTACATCAAAGATGAATGAATTTGCGTGTAGCGACGCGTAGCTTTCATCTACAAAAGAAGGCTTGCGTGGAGAGATTGAAGAAATTTCAAAAGAAATAGGATTGAGATCGTTGTGATACCTCTTTAATAATGTAATGGAGCCAAAAGTAATGTGTTGTAACAATGTACAAACAAGTGTGTGTAGATCAGTATGAGTGACAACAGGGCATTACTTGTGCTTGCACTCTCGTCTGCTTGTTGATCTCTCTCCTCTATTCGCATGTCCTCTTTCTACAGGGAAGAAGTGCTCACAAACATGCCAGGTTCTGAAAGGTCAATGAAGAGTTTCTGTTTCAATTGTTTTCATGAAATTAATTTGGCATTTAACAGGTATATACAAGGAAGGTCCTGAAGTGATGTAGTCGCTAATACTCTGCTTTTCAGAACAGATGAAGTCCCTTAGTGTTGGATGATAGTCACGTAGTTCCCTGCAAATTCCCAATGTTGTATGATGTTATTATTTTTGGACAAGGACTGTAGTCCCATGCTGTCGCACCAATTTATCTTGACATTTGTTAGTATAAAGGTCTGTGCTCTCACATTTTTTATGCCAAAGCTACGCTGGTGTCACCCACCTCCCCTTCCACTATTGGCCCTCACATCCCTTTCCCTCTCTTGCCAGTGGAGAACATTGGATGCTTGAGCAAACACATCAAACTCCCACACAATTACAACACTACCCTAGAAGGAAAAATCTCAGAGCCCAGATATTTCAGCATTACTCCCAGTCGTTCTTGTTTTTGATTCTATTTTTACCCTTGATTAGTGTCTCACACAAAGATGTCTTTTCTCACAGTGAGCAGAACTCCAGTTGGAAAGGTCTTCCACAGAGCACTGTTAAAACAGGAAAGATTCAATACAGGCTTGCTATAGACTAAAACCTCTTGCAGCCCATATCAAGGCAGGTCTTACTGACACTTTGAGAAAAGGACATGTAAGCATGTAAAATTAGCTCCAAACCCTTCTAGTGGTGAATGGATTAAAATTTTAATATTAAAGATCACTACACTTTGCAACCATGGGGCAACTGACTGCTCTATCCCAGTGGGGTCGCTCCTCCCAGACACGATACCTGTCTCTACAAGTCAGTGGTGGAATGAACTTCCCATGGGCTCAGGACCACAGAATTGCTGGCTATCTTCTGATGCAGACTTAGGACCCATCTCTTCAGACTGCGTTTCAGTTCCACCTCAATCCCCATCACCTAACACCTGCTACTTGTATTACTTGCTGTTTATTGTAATTTTGTTGTCCTGAACAGTGACAATAAAGCTCTCTTATGTCTTACTGTATGTGTAGTATTGGGATGTGTTTTGGATTCTGTGATCTAGTGTCTATGATGTCTGGTAATATATTTGGCACCCCTTGTCTAGTCAGGTTGCACAAATTAACTTGTGGTAGGGCTTGAACAGTGTTACGCTCACACTCTCTGGTCTTGGAGTGTTGTTACCCTGGTCTGACACTGTTACTCATTCAACTTGAATGGATACGCTTCTGTTTTTTTGTGCTGGAAGTCACTCTGGATAAGAGTGTCTGCAAAATGAATGTAATGTAAATGTAATGTAAAAGATTTATGTCTCTAAACATTTTAAAATGGGATGAGTTGTGGGTTAATCTGTAAAATAAACACGTAATAATACAGTTTAATGTACAATATATAACCGTGCTCTACATAATAGTGGATTCTGGAATAACACGATTCTTTATAGGGTATTTCTTTGTTAAAATAAAGCTCAGTTTCAACAATATGATGAATTATATGCCTGTTATGCAAAAATGATATTATATATTATTTGCTGGTATAGCTTTTGCATGTGTTTTGTTCAATATCATTCCTAGACTTTCTACTAATTGACTGAGTCTGATTGCATGTAATTCCATTTTTAAGAAAATAAAATACTTGAATAATTTAATAGTTATGTACCTCTAATGTTATAAGCTTGGTATCTGGAGTCAACATCCATTGCATTTATCATGTAACTGAACATATCTCTGATTAACTTCATAGCTAGCTATCAATCTAGTTACAAAACGCATTTAATACATTTCCTCGTAAATTCCTTCGATATTATACCATTGTGTATAATTTTACGTGTATAATTACGTTTTGGAGTTCACTGGAATTATAATTATTTATAAATATAGTAGCATTATCTAACCTTGCAGGTTTCAATTTAATAACCCCACTGCCCCGAGGCGTGAAACGGGTCCTCCTTGAAAATCGGAAGAACATCTCGCGAGTTTTCCTGCCAACACGCGACCGTGCAAACATGTCTGAGAAAGAACTGGGTCAGAAGTGGGACCGCTGCCTTGCTGACACCGCCGTGAAACTTGGTAATATACGAACGCTGCGTCGCTGTGAATGGGTTATTTGATGCAGATGTCCTAAATAAATCCCGACATCGACCGAGCGGCCTGGAGGAAGGCGTTGTTTCATGGATTCAGTAATTGCACCTACCATGTCCAGTTAGCTGCAGGAGTAGCTAGTTAGCTAGCCAGTGTGGAGAGGCCACTGCAGCGTAGGGCAGGGAGGTCATGCTAACTGGCTAATTTCAATTGCGGTCGCTAACAATGGTGTTTCCTTTTTTGTAAGCAGACAGCTGAACCTAACCTTCTCCCAATTTAGCGATGTGTCATCGAAAGCAAGAAAAGTCTTTTTATTTGGCTCAGTGGATTCGTTTGTGTCTTTGCCATTGTCATTGTATTGAGCCAGCGCAAAGAAGAACAGTGAAATTAGCCGGCTAGGTGGCTATTTGACAGATTACTGTATTCGCTGGCTGCTAATGTTAGCAACAGGAAAGCTGGCCAGTATTATCTTTGCACACGTTGATATGGCTGCATAGGTCGAGGCGGGTTATCAATGTATGATTAATGTGGTGGAGAAGGACCATTGAAAGCACTGAGGGTAAAACGGAATTGGTTGTAGCTAGCCGGCTGATGTAGTTTCTGTTTCATTCGGGTAAACTGCGCGAGTCATACTCTCAACTGAAAGGAAAGTGTGCGTGTTTAGGGTTAACTCTCCAGTATAAGATCGCATAAATTATAGAACATTAGACCGAGTGTTTGGTAAGATGAAGAAAGACATGGTGTTAATTTGAGGGAAATTGAATGGGGCGTGTACTGGTCAGGACATACTACAGGTTGGCGAGCATGTATGAGTATAGTGTTCGCTTTGCAGACGCCCTGATCGAGGGCGGTTTGCAGAGGTCGGCTATATTTGCATATTACTCATTGATACAGTTAGAGAGGCAATTGTAGCTACCGTGTAGTCAGCCGCACGACCGTAAAACGTCACCTACGGTCCTAAACAGCAACCCGAGAACAGGATTATTAACCGCTGTTATGTTATGTTATGTTATGTTATGTTATGTTATGAGGGTGGTTTGTCTGTTTATGGGAAAGCCTTTAAATTTTCTATCAAACATCGAACCTTTAATTTAATTTACTGTGACCCATTCTTGGGACAGCCTAGACATGTGGATCGGGTACCGGATTTTGAGGCAGCGCTAAGCAGCTGAAGTCGAATATTCCATGGAGTCACTGATTAAAATTTTGTCCTCTAATGGGAGGCGTCTTGTACCCATTCAGCCTTAATTTTACTCAGACAAGACCTCAGAATGTTTTATGTTTGCACACCCGACTCCCCCAGCCTGCAAGAAAGGAAGATGCTTTGTTGTCACTGGGTGCTGTCAGTGGAGTTCAGTAATTTACAGTGTTCCCTTTGATAACAGCAAGAATACATTTTGTGTAATAGAAGTATGACTTTTTTCCATGAAGTGTTCAATACCTTTAACACAATGTGTGCAATGAAGTCAAGTAGTTGATGCTTGCTATTTTATTTTTTAAAATTTTGAAGGGTAGCTTGAGCATCATTCTGTGGTGTTTTTAATTACCACAGTAGTGGTTACACTTGTAACTACTTAACACCGTAGTGTGACACAAGCAGTATATATGTTGCCATGCAGTGGATTTCAGTGACAACAGTCATGAAGCTTAGTCGTAATAGCTCACATGATTATCAAAAACAAAGTATTATTTCAAGTATCCAGAACATGTATAAATGGCTAAAACAGCTGAAATACATAGATTAATTGGCATTCAATGATTTCTCAAGTGAACATATTTATAATGCCTGCAGTAGCAATACTCACTAACTGACATAAACTGGTTGCTAATATACCAATGGAATCATTATTAATTTCCCTAACAGTTAGGACATTGCACAGAGACCAAGGAGGTTAACAATATGCATTACACCATTACCATGGAAATGTCAGAAAAGAAACTAACAGAAAAATCTGCCTGGGAATCCTTACATGGCTTTCACACCTATGGACATTTTTCACATGGTTGGGGAGAAAAAAATACTTTCACATTCCATTCTGTCTTCTACACCACCCCCTCTGTCACCACACCACTCTCTTCCTTCTGCACGGTTGCGCAGCTTGGTGTGATTTCAGTTATTTTGCCTGGCGATATAGGAATGCATTCACTATCCTTGCCAACCCTCGGACCTGCCACCAGAATCACAGTTGTACTGGTATGGATACGAGCAAACGTTGGCTTGGGGAGGGGGAATGGAGGTCTGTCGGCACAACGGTGATTTGTGGCAGGAGGACCACAGATACGGACAAACACAAAGGAGCCTGGTCAGGCAGATCCACTTTGTTCGTTAAAGGAGGGGAAACAAACAGCCAGCTGGTCTTTATAATGGCGTAAATATGCATTGGAGCTGACGTGATGTTTGGTGAAATTGCATGCTTCAGTACTCCAGCTCAGCGCTGCTGCTGTTGCCATTGGAGAGAGCAGCAGCATGCCTTAGAGACTAAGTATAGGTCAGAGGTCGTAGGATTGAGAGGGAGGGATGAAACTTTGAGAGAAGGGCACAGACTTTGGCTTTGTAAATGGTATGCTGCTGAATAGTGTCCAACCTTTTTGGCAGTGCTCATATGATTATTACGGGGTTGCCGAAATGCATTAAGGGACATGGAGTGAGGGGGGTCAGAGAACCATTTTTTTCTGTTTTGCCCTGGCAGTGCTGGGTGGAGCTTGCCTTGAATGAGGTGAAGATATGAACAAACGGTTTCTAAGGGCTCCTGGCTTGTCTGGTCGTTTGTTTTATTTATCAGTGTCTGTCCATCTGGCTCTGACCCCGTCCCTCATCCACCTCTAAAACTCAGGCTCTAAAAATTGGTCTAAATTCAAGTTTCCATTCTTCATCTGTCCTTCCTTAAGCCCAGACCACACACTGTGAAGTAAGACCTAATTTACTCCTGATGCTGTCCATTACTAGTTCGGCACAATTGTTGTTGAAACTCAGGGGGTGAAATTTTAAATCATATACAGGTTTAACATCATAGCTTTTGTAATATGTCAGATGCTTACAAGCTACAGCAGTTGCCCTTATGCTTTTGGATTGAGCAAAAGAACTGCCTCTAGCCAGTGACAAATGACCAGTCAGCAATGTAGGCCTAATGCTTCAAGAGCTGTTTCTGGTAAGATGTTGACTGTTGTACCACAGGGCTTTTTTTGGATCAATGCTCTGCTGATTCATTGATCTGGATCACTCATTTTGACTGAGCTCACTATAGCAGTATATTGTATATTACAAAGACTAGTGTGACTCTGGAGCATTGAAAGCAAAAACAAAAAAACACTGGTAATAACAGACAGCAAAGATATGTGGAAAACCAAAGGCAATACGGCGACAAATCATGAGCATTAAAAACAGAACATGTCTGTTAAAAGCGAAAGGTCAGGAGCTTTTTTAGCTTTAGCGGGAACACAAGTCTTTCTTAGATCTGCCATTTAATTGGGAGCACCATATGGCTGGGAAATTGTACCCACATCCTGAGGTGGTAACGCATAATGTTGCTATGACTTCCTGAGTCAATCCTGTGGTGCATCAGCTTGGACTCCCAACGGTTCCTGCAGAAAGAACCTCTGCCTATATAGCGTGAGCAGCTCACAGCTCAGCGGTTTGAGGTCACAATTTTCATGTCCATGATCATTTATTTGCTTGTAATTTGTGTGTAATCAGCATTTTGGTGCGTTTGTGCTGTTTGGCTTTTTTTTTTTTTTTTTACCCCATTCTCATTTCTCCTTTCTTTATCTGTCATAGGGGCTGGCCTCGGGTTGGGTATCGTTTTCTCCGTCGTCTTCTTCAAACGTGAGTTTTCGCTAAGTGTCACGGGAAAGACGAATGTGTAAGATAGTGAGGAATTTAACCAATGAATATATATTACAGTCTAAACACTGAAATGTTTAGAATTGTACATGTGGCAGGAGTAATTTTGTGTACCACATTGATGGTAGTTTCATAAATATGCTAATCAGACTGTAGTGTTTGGAGAGTGTTAATGTGAATATGTAGCAGCAGTGGAGCAGGGCTCTTAACCAAAAGGTTGCTGGTTTGATTCCCACTGGGGCACTGCTGCTGTAACCCAGAACTGCCACAGTAAATATTCAGCTGCATATATGGATAACATGTAAAGATTATAACCTATGTAATTTGTTCTGTATAAGAGCGTGTGCTGGATGACAGTAGTGTTAAGTAATGTAATGAATGTTTTTTGTAAATATGCCAAGTGTGAGCGTGTTGTATATTTCCCTGCTCTCAGGTCGCACGTGGCCAATAGCGTTTGGCTCAGGAGCGGGACTGGGCATGGCATACTCCAACTGCCAGCATGACTTCAGGTCACCATACCTGCTGCACGGGCACATGGTCAAGGTCAGTACAGCACCCAGAACACAAGCACAGCTCAACTGCATCTCATACAGTATGGACACACGGTTCAGTTCCGATGCCTAATACCCACCAAAGTTTACAACAAGAGGGTTGAGTATACTGAGTATATTGTAGGGGCGGCAGTGTAGCATAGTGGTTAAGGAGTAGGACTCATAACCGAAAGGTTGCAGGTTTGATTCCCCAGAGGGGCAGTGATGCTGTACTCTTGGGCAAGGTACTTAAACCACAATTGCCTCAGTAAATATCCAGCTGTATAAATGGATAACATTGTAAAAACCTGTAATTGATGTAAGTCGCTCTGGATAAGAGCGACTGCTAAATGCCAATAATGCAATAATGTAATTATATATAATGCTGCATGGAGATAACCTCAGTACATTCATTATGTTCTCTTCTCTCTCTATTTCTCACACAGGAGCAGTAGTACAGTTTCATCAAGGGACAGCCTCCTCCTCTCTCTCATTCATGTGTTTGCACAGTCCTCCAGTCAGTCTCTCTGTCTGCGGGCGGGTCCCCTGCCACTTCCTGTCACTGTCCTGTACGTTTGATCACCGCTGCTTCCCTGACGGCATTTATTTAATAAAACAACCAAGACTCTTCACGAGGATCCCGCGTCTCTGTTACTGTTTTGTGTTATTGAGTACAAGAGCAAAGACTCCTCCCCGCTGTGGTGGAATGGGAGCCAGAACTGGCATCCGCACCCCCTGAGCGCACAGACGGGGGGTGGGGTGGGGGTTGAGCTGTGTGTTAGAGAAGAGGGGGTCTCCGGGGGTGTGTGTTACAGAAGAGGGGGCTCTCTCCGGATCACGCTCGGGGCAAGCCGAGAGAGGGGGCCTACTCTGTGAAGCAGGGATGGGAAAAGGCCTTCCTTCTCTTACGTAATGTGTTCCATCTCTCCACGTTCCTTCTGCACTCCAGGGGAAAAAAAATGTCTGGCTGCAGAAGAACACCCGCAACATGCAGGCAATGTGTGCATGAGCTCTATAGATGTCAATAATGAAGCGCTGCGCACTGAGGATAGTAATTACTGCCAAGCTGCCTTGCTGTATATGCATTATACTGAGTAAATACCCTCGAACAGCAGGGACAATGAAAGGCAAGCGAATACTTTTGCTCGCAGTGCTCAGGCAATCTCAGAGCACACAAAAGCTCGCCAGATATTTAGTCTCCTCTGACTCACAGAAGAACACCAGAGCCACAGCATAGAATCTACCAGCCATGGCCAAGCACAGCTAGGTGTATACAAATGTGATCATTTAGAAGGGCACTGCTAGTCTCAAGTATTTGCAAACGGGTCAGAAACAAAACGATGGGTGTGAGGTGGGATGGGTGTCAGGAGAGCTGAGCCATCTTTATGCTGTCGTAGAAAGTCCTGGAGGGACGTGTTATTCTGGGACCTGATTATGCCCCCTCTGTGCTCTCCTCCACCTTACACAATCCCGATCCCCCCGCATGCATTGCATAGTAGGAGCCTGCAGGGTTTGCAGCAGGATTTGTAAGAGGAATGTGGGCGTGTCGTGCGTGAATGTCATTCCTGCTGCAGATCTGAGGGTGTGTAATGTAGGTGTGGGAAGAACAAATGCGAGAGAGAGTGTTCTGCCCCCTGGTGAAGCAGTATGCAAGGAATGCATCCGAATGCCATTTCCTGGCTGGAGCTGAGAGCTTATTGCTAACATAATTGTACACTAAAACACACAAACCTACATTCTCTCCCACATTACTCACTCCTAAGCTGACCAATGCTTGTAGTATAAACCCCACATGGGATCCTACTCTTTCTCTCCATCAATGGCAGTGTGCTGTTCAGTGAAGGGAGAGCAGAGGAGGGTTGGGCCTAGGATGGATGAAAGTTACAGAGACTTTATAGAGCAGTGAGCTGTCATTACCTGTGTCACTGTACTCTGAGCTTCACAGAAAGTAACAATCATCATAATGATCATATTGCCAATATATAAAAAGCATAGCAAGTATCCCCACAGCAATGGTAACAAACCTGACATTTCTGTACAGACCCCTGGTAAACACTAAGTTCCCTACAATCCCCTTCTTCAGCCAATGGGCTTTCTAATGTGATGGCATAAAAGACCGCCCAGTGTCAATAAAAAGTGTAACAAAACACTCAAAAGTATAACAGCATCAGTCAAAAGTCCAACAGAAATCATAATCACAGCTGAGGGTCAACCTTTAACGCAACTAAAAAGAGAGCAGGTGTCAGGTGTCAGGTGTGCTTCAGGCTTTATTCCAACTGGGTGATCAGGGAACATCTGCGCAGGGTGAGCCCAGGTGGAGGCTGGAAAGGGGAGTGCAGCCATGTCAGACTGCTGTGCTAATGGGCGGTGGGTAGCTCTTTCCACCGCCGGGGACCAAGGCCGATAAGGAGAGATGTGATTGACACATTCGCCTTTGAAAAAAAAGGGTTACCAGGGCAACCAGTCGAGTGGAGATGAAGAAGAGAATCTTATTAATGGTGAAAGACAATCGTCTGAGGTTTGTCAGTGTGGGGTTTGATTGAGGTAAAGAGTAGGTAGGGGGAGGAGAATGACAGCTTAGCAAAGTAACAAGTTGTAAGAGCAGAGTAAGGAGATGTGTTGGGAATGGAGGAGAGCTTAGTGAACAGTTTGGATCTGTTAGGGATCTGTAACTGCCTGGATGTATGTGTGCTCACAGAAGAATGAAGAGGGAAAGATACTGGTCAAGATCAGCAGGTAGTTTGGTCCCCCTCCATCTTGCTGTTGGACAAGTAGTTGCTCTTACAGCGCTGGGGATGGAGATGTCTGCATTCATAAAAAATCCACACTCAACATTTTTTTATTTACATGAAACTAAACATTTAAATGTTTTAGCATTGACTCCCTTATTTTCTGATGCACACAGCTCTTGGAAATTTATTTCCTTATCTTTGCAAATGTGTCTTCCTGGTTGAGGTTGCCAGTGAAGGTACAACTAGCTGTTGAATACTAAACATCTAACAGGCACAATACCAAATCCTCTGTTGTATGAAATGAGTGGGTGAAATAAACTGGCACTACTGTTCTCTTTCCAGGTTAATCTGGGGTGGCAATGTAGCATAGTGGTGAGGTACAGTGTTTGTAACTGAAAGGTTCTTGGTTTGGCTCTCCAGTGGGATGCTGCTGCTGTGCCCTTGGGCAAACTACCCAGAATTGCCTCAGTAATATCCAGCTGTATAAATGGATAACATGTAAAAATTATAGCCTACGTAAGTAGCTCTTGATAAGAGCATCTGCTAAATTCCAGTAATGTAATGTCATCCAATAACAACTGCAAAAAGTTACTTACCTACCAACAACCACGGTAATATCAACTTCAGCTATCAAAATATGTTAGCTAAACCTAAACCTAACCTAACAAAATTTAATAAACCTTATAAAAATTAAGACGTTTCAAGCTCCTTTCAGTGAATCTGTAAATGAGAGCTTCTTGGTGAACGGTGTATTCATTGCTTCTTGAACCTTATTGCACGATCATAAAGACATACCTGTATATTGTGAGTGGATTGTCTGCTTTTCTGACTGACGAATGAAACCGCAAGAAAAGGGAAGAATGTCTGCAGGTAAAAACTGAGGGAGAGAAGGAATGAGTAGGCGGACAGAGCTGCATGGACCTTCAGTTCTTTTCTCCAGTCTCTATGTGTCTCTTACCAAGGGTGAGAACATGTCAGTGGGCTGATTTCTGCAAATGAATTCGTAGGAGACTACAAAAAAGACTGTCTTGCTTTCCCAAGGCCGAAGTGTTCAGACATACCAGAAGCGCCTCAGTTTTTTCATTTATTTTTTTAGACTTTCTGAAACTCAGCGGGACCTCAGCCCAGCGTCGCCTGCTCTGTCAGAAGGGAGCCCGAGCTGGGGAGGGTTGTCAACAAAGCAATACGTTAAAATTAAATCTCCCGACGGTGTCGTTTTCCCTGTAACTGAAAGAAGGTAATACATTTTAGATGTCTGTTTTTCCTTTTGCAGAGGAAACAGAGATAGACTCAGGCATCGACAGGGGGGCGGTAAAGAGGAGGGGGGGAATGTACAGTTCAGTGGAATGAGAAGGAGAGCTTCTTGGGCGCACTAAAGTTTTACGAGCCAGCAATCTCCCAGCTTCTGTGCTGGACGATGTGTGACCGTGTTTATCGCTAAATAAGGAAACTCATACCGACGTCTCCCTCCATAAAATGTTATAAAAATCTGATTAATATTTCGTCTCGTCTGCTTGGATCCCATCTTCTGTCTGTCTTTTACGGTCTCATCTGGGGCGGACACTGAGAAGGCAAGAACAGACGTGAGTTTTCGTTGCCGCAGGAGCAGAGACTCCCCTAGTTTGTCCGCTCGGAAATTCTCTGCGGGTAAGTGTGCATCTCTGATAACTTTCAGCTTTTCAACTTGCTTTTTGAACATGTCCCCTGTCAATCACTGTCTCTTTTGATCACTACGGGAACCGCTGTCAAACTCTAATTATCCGCCTACTTTGGAGGCTATATCAATCCATCTGTCGATCTCTAGATATTCTGGTGTCATGGGTGTATAATTTTCAGTGATATTGTGAACCAGAGTGATTTTCAGTTTTTCAGCTGTGAATCGAAAGATAATCCGGTTATTCTCTTGTGCGTTTCATCCTCTTCTTCTCATTTATAATAATCTTACTACAATGATTTATTACTTTTGATAGATGCATGTTCTAAGCGTCTTGTGCGTATTAAAGAAGTTGGGTAAAAAGATCACTATCCGTCTACCTAGGCCACAGGTGTGGATTGCCCTTGTCTTGAATAGTGATGATGGAAACACTTTAATTCTTTATTAATTATGCAATCAAAAAATAGTTGCAATGAAACATAAATTCTGGATGAGCAAGGGTTATGCCTGTTGGTTGTATGTGGCTGTGGACCAAAATGTCACCCAACTCAATTCAAGTTGCAGGAGCTTTGTCCTGGGGTCCAAAGGAATCCTCAAAATAAAATGTGGTGTCATTGCCCCCTTTGCATATTGGACGCCTCCACTGATACCACTGATAATACCATGTAATATCTGTCCTATACTTTGTAGATATATCTTTGATTTACCCTTGACAATACAAATATGTAAGAACTGAATATTCCTTGCTGTGTCTGTTTTGACTTACTGTGCAGCTGTATTTCACATTTTTGATAGCACTTACTTGCTTTGGTCAAATGTTGAGTAATGCAATAGCATTATATTTCAGGTATGGCACTAATGATTCAGCAACTGCATGGCCACTTGCCTAACCCTGTTGAATGTGCTTTTAGCAAGTCACTCTGGATAAGAGCATCTGCCAAATGAATACATGTAAATGTTAATGTAATGAGTCATCATAATGTTATTTAAGCCCAGATTAATGTTTGGAGCAGTGTTAAGTACCCTGTTTTGCAGTTAAACGTCCATAAAAAGTTCTATCTTTGTAACACTCATGGCATGATTTACCATGCACAACTTTTGTGATGAACTAATTAATCCTGCTCCTACAATTAAAATCCTTCCGAACGGTAATTTTGATTATACGGACTCCTCCAGGCGCACTCATGTGGAAGTGGGCTGTGATTGGCTGGACCCTGCTGGGCCTGTGTGTGGCAGCTCCTCCCCAGCACATCAATCGCTTGGCGCTGTTCCCCGACAAGAGCGCTTGGTGTGAGGCCAAGAACATCACTCAGATCATCGGGCACACTGGCTGCCAGCCCCAGTCTATACAGAACAGGTCTGTGTGTGTCTGTGTGTCTGTGAAACCCTGAACAATACGCCGCTGCACCCCCACAAACTCATATTCCCTCATGTTCCCAAACATGCATGACAATGTCCAGCCCTGGGTGTGGTCGCGGCAGCTATGGGTGAGATGGTTTCATTTAGATTGAATCACAAGAAGCAGTAATATCTGTTACTTTTAAAAAGCTACAAAGGAACTACAGGACAGCTGGACCAGTGCCCTCCAGTCCACACTGAGTGGATCTAAGTTACTCCAAATATACTGCTCCATACTATATTTGCAGTCATGTATCTCTCTAATCTTGCTTGTTACTGTTCTGTTCCTTACTTTTCTATACAACTATACTATCCTATACTATCCTATCCTATACTATACTATACTATACTATACTATAATGTCTTTAATTCAGAGCAGCATTAGTATTTCACACCTCATTTAACATGCATCCAATAACAGACAAGCAGTTATCTTTGTATCTTGTCAAGGTGATTCGACAATGGGAATTTTTAATTATTTTAAGGGCCTGAACAATGCAAGCTAATCAGTGTTAATTCAGAATAAATTCTGCGCCAAAGCAGCAGTGTGGTGCTACAAAGGAACTACAAGATAGCTGATTCACTGCCTTCTAGTCCACATTGAGTGGACTAACTTGTACCAAATACTGCCCTAATCTTGCACATCACTGTTCAGTTCTTTACTTTTCTATGCTACACTTTAATGTCCTTATATCAGAGCAGCATTGGCTTCTCAGACCTCATTCAATGTGCATCCAATAACAGACTTGGAATTAGCTTTCTATCTTGTCACAGTAGCTCAGAAATGGAAATGTTTAATTTCTTAAGGCCCTGAAAATTTTGAGCTAATCAGTATTAATTCAGAATAAATTCTGAGCCAAGGCAGCAGTGTGGTGTAGTGGTAAGGAGCAGGGCTTGTCGCTGAAAGGTTGCCAGTTCATTTCCATATTGAGGCACTGCTGTTGCACCCTCAGACAAGATACTTAACCCACAATTGCCTCAGTGAATATCCAGCTGTACACATGGATCAAAAAAACTGTAACCTATGTAAATTTCTCTGGATAAGAACATCTGTCAAGCAGTTGAATGTGAAGCAGCCGTTCTTTTTCTCCCTCTCCCCATCTCCTGCTTTTTCAGGGCGTGTCTGGGGCAGTGCTTCAGCTACAGCGTTCCCAACACGTTCCCGCAGTCCACCGAGTCGCTGGTGCACTGTGACTCCTGCATGCCTGCGCAGATGCAGTGGGAGGTGGTGAGTGCTCTCCTTTGTCTGCGCTGCTTGGGCAGCTCCCAAAAACACGCCACTGCGCATACCTGCACTTTGTACAACTTGTTCTTTCGCTTTGTGTCTACCACTGGTCAGACCTGACGCTCATTGTAATGTGATGTAATGTAATGCATTTGCCACGCTTCGTAGATCAGTTAAATATGGTTAAATGTGGTAACTAATTTAATAGTTATCGTGTGTTGTGTATATAGCATTCACAAACCAAATATAAGGTTTTCCTACATCTTCTTGTCACAACCAGCGTCTTGATGCATTAAAATGCATGCTGTCTGTGGAGTTAATGTACATTATATTATTTGCTTGCTGAGCAGAATCGTTTGTATGCAAAACAGATTGCATACAATGAAAAATCAGTGCCCCTGATTCCATTGTCCATTATCAATTCAGAATTTTTTTTCCAATGCAATGTGAAAATTCATTTGAACTCCACCTGCAGCACAAAACGGTTAATGTGTACTCTCAGTCCCACTGCGGTCCTCCTCCCATGATTCACAGCAGCAAACCAAAGGTGGCCACACCTCTGCGTTGATGCCACTGTAGAGTGTAGCTTTGGATGCATCAATGTCCAATGATGGGGCTGACTGTGTATCGACTTTGCTGTGTATGGCCAGGCAATGCTGAATATGCCTGTGCTAAGCATGAGAAGTGTATCTTTTTACACAGTGTATCAGCTTTGTCTGTGCAGCAGCTGAGCCAAAACCTTTTAACTGCACTGTCCAACCACCATCCTTCAGAGCAGCATCCGGCGCGGTCTAGCTGCTCCCTCTCTGAGTCAGCTGTCACTGAACGCTGTGTTCCAAAAGAGAATTTTGATTGTGGCAGATTCCGTTCTGAGCCAGGGTAGCCTCAAGAATGCAGAATGCTACTGTTGCCGTGGGAGACTTGACATCAGGCCCGCTCTCTCCGCACGGGCCGGCACGCGCGACCCCGCGGTGACCCCATGCCCCGTGTGCGCAGGTGACCCTGGAGTGCCCCGGAAACGCGGAGGTGCCCCGCGTGGACAAGCTGGTGGAGCGCATCCTGCACTGCAGCTGCCAGTCCTGCAGCAAGGAGGCGGGCCAGGAGGGGGCGCTGCTGCAGCTCTTTCCCTCCGAGGCCACGGCGGAGCCCCCTCCCAGGAGCAGCGGCGGCGGCGGCGGCTCCCGCTCCCGCGCTCATTCCCATGCGCACGCACACGCACAGCGAGCTCATGCACACTCTGCCTCACACCCACACGCACACGCACACATGCCTGCAGGGGGGTAGTAGGAGCTGGAAGGGGGCACGGCGTTTCCTTTCTTCCTTGCGTCCTCACCGCGTATCCTGATCCTCTTTTCCTACGCTCTGTCAAAGAACACCCTCTTGTATTACCTTGCACAGTGTCAATCCATTTCTTCTGGGCTCGATATGACACACCACAACAAAAGCACCTTAAGAGTATGTCAGTGCTTGAAAAGCGAACCCAAATACCAGCACATCAATGGAGGCTCGTACATGGCCACTCACACATACAATAAATATCCACGCTTTTAAAGGCAGTGAATAAAATGAAGATGGAGATATTATCACACACACACACACACACACACACACACACACACACACACACACACACACACAAATACACATTTTGATACTTCCAGAAGTGCACATGGAAATTTGTGATATTTAATCAGTTTTTTCATGTTGCATTATGATTACATGGTGCAATTGAACATTGAACATTTAACAGTACATGTTAAAATTCCCTTCTTACAAATCTCAGTTGCTTTTATGTATGTCAACTCTTCTCTTCTTGGTTGTCAAAATGGCAGTTCTTGATATTAAAAATAATATTCTTTCTCATTATTACAGTTCAGTTTGGGATAGTTACGGCATCAGTAATTCATACTAATAATCTGTTTTCCCTTACTGAGTAAGGTGTAGAAAAATAACCAGCTTATCAGTATGAATTATTGGTGTCAATAATCGTAATTGTGACTAGTAAGAAAAGGGGTGTTTACGTCTATAAATTGAATACTGACATCATTAATGGCATTGTAATTCTTGGTATTATTAATTTCCATTTACACTAGTGATAATACTAGCACACACACACACACACACACACACACAGACTGTGCTTATCACTTGCACACAAACCCACTGTGTCTAAACTGTGAATAAGGAGTGAGATCACTCATTGACGTACTCTCAAATTGGATTGTTGGCAGTAAATTCTGTAATCTCGCAGGTGTAAAACCCGTGAATGTATAAATACAAAATAAACTGGAGTTCTTTGCAACCCCTTCATGTCTGTTTTTTGAGAGACTGCATGATTTGAAGGAGGATGACTCGGGGTGAGGAGGGGATTAACAAGCGAGATAAGTGTGTGAAAGAAAACATTAAAATGAATTCAGTCGTCATCAACAGGAACTAGCTCTTCTCAGACAGTGACACGTTAATCTACCAAAAATAAGCCTTTTTGAACGGATCAGTAAGGCGAGTAAACAGACATGCTATGGTATGAAAGCATGCCCGGGGTAATTTCGGGGGAGAATCTACTCCCAAACTGACATTGACGGGGTTTCAAAAGGTGAGCTGCTACCTTCTACCGGCCGCCACAAAGAACTGCAGTGTGAGATGAGCTGGCGTTCGTCGCCATTCAGCCCGACTTCTCCGATCACAGTGCCCATATGGCAGGGGGAACACCAGTCAGCCTGCAGCCCGGGTCCCTTTGGATGTCAGATCCGTCATGCTATGGCGTGATCGTCCCGACATGCGTCCCCGCTCCGCTCCGCGCGACGCAAACAACCGCGGGCGGGCCGCGCGCGCAAAGCGACAGCCCTCTCCCGCCGTTTAATGCGCAGACACGATCCGTTCCCCCCGGCGTCGGGGAGCGGAGCGGAGAGGCGGGCTCGAGTGGCGGACACAGGGATTAGGAGGAGCGGGGAGCTGAGAGGAAGGAGGCGCGGAATCGGGAGACCTTTCGGAGCACTTGTGGACACAGTCATGCTCTCGCACGGCTTGCAGGCGCGCGGCGGCATTGATTTTTTCACACATGTGGAGCTCACAGAGTGCTGCGACCTCACACGTTCCAGCGGACACTTCAAGACCACGCAGACGCCCCCGCGCACACGCACATGCTCAAAAACACACACACACACACACAAACACACACACAAACACACACAAACATACACACGCACACATTCTACAATAACTTTATATACACAATACACACATGTGTAAATCTGTATAGTCAGGAGAGGAATGTATTTTTTCCCTTTTTTCACTCCCTCTCACATTTACGCATAAATGCCTCCAGCCGTCTCTCTCTTTCTCTCTCTCTCACTCTCTCTCTCTCTCTTTCTCACACACTCGGAGTAACGCACCTCGTTATTGCCCTCCCCCAGTGTGTCATCGTGACTCTCTCTCACTAGCTCGCCGCTGAGACGCACTGACAGCCACAGAATCGCTCGGATGAGGAGGAGAGGGACCGCGGAGAATGGGGAGGGATGGGGTTCGCACTGCGAAGCTTTCGCGTGGGGTCTGGGGGGCTGAGGACACCTGAGGACTTGCCCTTTCTCTCTCTCTCTCTATCTCTCTCTCTCTTTCTCTCTTTCACTGGCCCTGACACCAACCGAACGAGCGCTTTACATCGGGTCTGACTGATGCATCTCCCGAGGATTTGATCCCCGCGTGAAGACGTGAAAGAGGAAATCTAGAGCAGGAGGATACACCTTCTCTGCCTCTGCCTTGAGCCTTCCCCAGTGTGCTTGGTGCTTGGGAAGCCCTCTGTCAGCTGCTGGAGTTGGAGCTCTCTTCTTTTGCCATCAGTTGCCGGACCCTAGGGACTTGGCAAGGGACTTGGGGGGAGGGTGGGAGGGCAGAGGGGGGTTCAGGGGCGTTCGTTCATACGATGGGCGACTCGGGCTCACCTGGAGGAACCGCTGAAGGAGGTGTGGGAACAGGAGGAGGAGGGGGTGCTGTCTCGAACTGGGGCTACAACGGCAGCGTCCCCTGGGGTGCGAACGGGGCCGCCTGGGGCGCGGGCGGCAGCGGGGCGTGGCTCCTGGCCGGCGTGCTGTCCCTCATCATCCTGATGACGGCGTGCGGCAACGCGCTGCTGATCGGCCTGGTGTTCTCCCAGCGCTCCCTGCGCTGCACCTCCAACTGCTTCCTGGTGTCGCTCTTCCTGTCCGACCTGATGGTGGCGCTGGTGGTGATGCCGCCGGCCATGCTGAACGCGCTGTGCGGCGCCTGGGTGCTGTGGCCGGCCTTCTGCCCCGTCTGGCTCTGCTTCGACGTCATGTGCTGCAGCGCCTCCATCCTCAACCTGTGCGTGATCAGCCTGGACCGCTACCTGCTGATCATCTCGCCGCTGCGCTATAAGCAGCGCATGACCCCGCCGCGGGCGCTGCTGCTGGTGGGCGGGGCCTGGGGGCTGGCCGCCCTCACCTCCTTCCTGCCCATCGAGATGGGCTGGCACAGCCTGGGCCGGGGCTGGGACCACGCCCCCGGGGCGGCGGGCGCCCTCAACGGCAGCCTGGCCGAACTGGCCGCGCCCCACCTCCAGCCCGCCCCGTACCTGGCCCTCCCCCTCCCGCCCTCGGCCGCCGCTCCCTCCCAGTGCCGCCTGCGGGTCAGCCTGCCCTTCGCCCTGGTGGCCTCCTGCCTCACCTTCTTCCTGCCCTCCACCGCCATCTGCTTCACCTACTGCCGCATCCTGCTGGCGGCCCGCAGGCAGGCCCGCCAGGTGGCGGCGCTCACGCACCCCCCGCACCCCCCGCCCCACTCGCCCGGGGGGCCGTCCCACCCCCCGTCGCCCGGGTTGGCCACCGGGCACGCGCCCCCCGACAGGGACTACTGCAGCCACCAAGAGCCGCCCACACAACGCAACGCACAGGTGAGAGCATAACGGAGAAAGGGTATGGGGGTGGGGGGGCAGAGAGAAGCCTTTGGAATGGCGGGGGGGAAAGGGGTAAATCAGCAGGAGGAAGGGGATGATCACAACAAGAAATTCAGGAAATCTATAGGCTGTGTGTGTTGGCATATGTGTTGGCTCTTTTTTAAATGCGCTTTCTCCTTCGCGTTGGTCTGTGTTGGTTTCTTGAAGTGTTTATTGGTAAGTCAGATCATGTTGTCATGTGCATTTGCATAAGCTACCCTTGTTGCTCTACTCTCTCTCTCTCTCTCTCTGGTCTGTCAAATGGAAGTGGTTCTAAGGTTGAATACACATCTGTCCTTCGTTACACAAAGGAAAAACCAGAGATGCAGAACATTTTAAAGTGTAAGAGAAAAGACCTTTAACAGAATGAAAGCCTGTAGACAGAAATGCGGGTCATGGTGTTAAAGAAAGGAAGGGGGGAGCGGTAAAAAAGCAAGAGTGGGCGTCTGATAAAGAGATATGTAGACTTCAACGGAGAGAAGCGGGACAGGGACCTTGTGGGATTATTTCTGAAACGCTCCGATGTGCCTCCTTCCTCGCAATGTTACTGTGTACCAGGCTGAATACCCGGCCGCGCAGCCATTACACTAATGACGCTAACACTGTCGGAGGAGAATGAAAAAATCCCGCTCCTATATCCCAGCACGTGGAAGGGCCGTGGGGGGTGGGGGTGGGGGTGCTCTGTGGTGACCCTGCCTGTGCTTGCTGTTGCTCCAGTCTTCGGTGAGCAGCGAGAGGAGGCTGGCTCACAGGCAGGGGAGGAGGGCTCTGAAGGCCAGCCTGACCCTCGGCGTCCTGCTGGGGCTCTTTTTCAGCGCCTGGCTGCCCTTCTTCATCACCAACATGGCGCAGGTCAGTGCAGTGTGTGTGTGTGTGTGTTTCTTACCATCACCAACATGGCGCAGGTCAGTGCAGTGTGTGAGTGTGTGTGTGTATGTGTGTGTGTGTGTGTTTCTGACCATCATCAACATGGCGCAGGTCAGTGCAGTGTGTGTGTGTGTTTCTGACCATCACCAACATGGCGCAGGTCAGTGCAGTGTGTGTGTGTGTGTGTTTTTGTTACCAACCATTGTCAACACGGTACAGGTCAATGCAGTGTGTGTGTGTGTGTGTGTTCCTCACCATCACCAACATGGCGCAGGTCAGTGCAGTGTGTGTGTGTGTGTGTGTGTGTGTGTGTGTTACTCATCATCGCCAAGATGCTGTCAGAGTGCTTCCTTTGTCGTCAGCATGCCAGCAAAGGGCATGGTGAAACACCCCTTAAAATATAGCATAGATCAGAGCAGTGTGAGTTTTTGTGTGTGTGTGTGTTCCTCACCATCACCAACATGGCGCAAGTCAGTGCAGTGTGTGTGTGTGTGTGTTACTCACCATCGCCAAGATGCTGTCAGAGTGCTTCCTTTTTCGTCAGCATGCCAGCAAAGGTCATGGTGAAACACCCCTTAAAATACAGCATAGCTCAGTGCAGTGTGTGTGTGCGTGTGTGTGTGCGTGTGTGTGTGTGTGTGTGTGTGTGTGTGTGTGTGTGTGTTCCTCACCATCACCAAGATGGTTGTCAGAGTGCTTTCTTTTGTTAACATGCCAGCAAAGGTCATGGTGAGACACCCCTTAAAATGTAGCAGAGGCTGGGGTGTGGGTGTGTTTGTGTGTCCTTCTCCATCAATAAACTACTGTCAAAACTGGCTTCCTATTCAGCATACTGGAATAGGTCACGGTGAAGACCTCTTTATAATATAGAATGGGTTAATGTAAAGTGGATGTGTGTGTGTGTGTGTGACTCTCAATCACTAAGCTGCAGTCAAAACTGGCTTCCTATTCAGCATACTGCAACAGGTCACGGTGAAGCCCTCTTTATAACATAGAACAGGTCAATGTAACATGAATGTGTGTGTGTGTCCTCTTCATAACAATGGTGTTTTTAGAGGCCGTCCTTTTTATTCAGTACGCATTCAGGATGGGTCATGGTGAAAATCAAACAGCATGCCACTGAATGAGAATTT
This sequence comes from Megalops atlanticus, assembly GCA_019176425.1. Lineage (NCBI taxonomy): Eukaryota > Metazoa > Chordata > Actinopteri > Elopiformes > Megalopidae > Megalops > Megalops atlanticus. Next base: position 32,364,709 of record CM032882.1, read on the forward strand.
ACAAGGTCTCATTTACATGCTTATATACACACACATACACACATATGTATATATGTATATCTCAGATTCAATTTTGTGACAATGTAAGCCAACAGAGCCTATCAGTTTTTATTTTGTCATGCTGCTATATTTTATTTGTTACGTTTTTCCCCCCAGTTTTAAGAAAATGAAAAAAGATCTAAAATGAAGAGAAATAGCCGTAAAGAGAGAAAATACCAATATCTCCCATTACCCACATCCTGTCTTAAACTGCCGCACAGAGAGGGGGCTAAGGGACAATAATAAAGTGGCTGAAATTAACGGTCTGCGTCTGTCTCAGTCAGTAATTGCACCCGTCCCGCTTTCCCTCTTTTAGAATGCAGTCATTTCGCTATCCATCTGCGCCCCTTGCTCCTCTCCCACGGAACCGAGCCCAGGCGCAGGCCGCTTACTTCTCTTGTGTCTGTGCGTGCGCGTGTGTGTGTGTGGTTCTCTTTCACTGTCAATGTGTCGTGTGAATGGCACTCCCCCCACCCATTTTTTTTCTCATCCTTCTCACTTTCTCCCAGCCTTCCTCCTCATGGAATCAGAATGTGACCACCACCACCCCCATCTTCCTGGTTCATAATATCTCAGCGCACAGCCATGTGTCCGACATTACATTATTGGCATTTAGCAGACACTCTTATCCAGAGAGACTTACACAGGTTGTAATTTTTATGTTAACCATTCATACAGCTGGATATTTTACTGAGGCAGTTCTGGCTTAGGTACCTTGCCCAGGGGTACAGCGGCAGTGCCCAAACAGGGAATTCAACCAGCAACCTTTTGATTAGCAGCCCTGCTCCTTATCCCTGTGCTACACTGCCGTAAGACGGTGTCCTTCTTCTCTCTCCCCCCAAGGCAGTGTGTGAGTGTGTGCCCCCCGCCCTCTTCGACGCCCTCACCTGGCTGGGCTACTGCAACAGCACCATGAACCCCATCATCTACCCCCTCTTCATGCGGGACTTCAAGCGCGCCCTGGGGAGGCTCCTGCCCTGCTGCTCCTCCTCCTCCTCCTCCCCGCCGCCCCTCGCCCCCGCTCTCCCTCTCCCTCCGCAACTCTGGGGAGCCCCACCTGCCCTCAGACCCCCCCTCCCTGACCTCCGACCCGCCCCAGCCCCCCGCCACGGCCACGGACGCCGTCAACCTGCTGGACGCCGAGCATGCTGGGAGTGACCTGCCGCTGCTCCTGCCCAATCAGGTGGACACTCTGGACTGAGGAGGAAAGAGATTGGGCGAGAAAAGAGGAAGGGAGTGGAGGGGAGGGAAGAGGGCAGGAAACGTGGGTGTGTGTGTCCTTGGATGCACATTTGTTGGGAGAATTCAGCGGACTCTATATATAAACGTGTAAGAGAAACACGGTGAGGGATGGCGAGACTGAAGATGATGGTATTAAAGGAGACATAGGAAAAAAAAGAACTCCAGTTTGTATCTTTCCCCTCAACTGAAACAGTGGATCAAGGAAGACATGGAAGAAAAATGCTAACATTAGGCATTAGGACTGAAACACCCAGGGCTGAATTATTCAGAAGTTCAAGTCAAGGCATTATAAATATCAAAACGGCAATTTATTAGGGGTTACACTGAGGTGATCAATGAGGCTTAAACTGCACACTATTATGCGGTTCAATTTGATTCCGTTTAAATGGAAACAGCCACTGAGGGGGTGGTGATTATCAAAAAAAAAACAACACAGCCACACTCAGGCTGTACCATTCCCAAATATGACCGGGGGCTGGGGGTGTTAATCTGAGACACAGTAGCAGGCAACAAACTGAGAGCTGCTGTGGTGTCAGTTTCAGATGACAGAAAACCAGGGCACCGTGGCACTCCGCCCAAGAGGAAATTAATTTTCACACTCACTCTCGTCTTCACAGTCATTACAGAGATGAACAAAGCAAGGGGTGGACAAACAGCAGAAGAGCACAGAAATTAAAAAAAAAACCATGGCAGAAAGCCTCTAGCACGTCATGAGCACTGACACCCAGAACCTAGCGTGCTCAGAGTACACCTGCCCTTAATGCACAGAGACCAGCCAAAACACTCGGCCAATTCTCTCTGCCTGACTGTACAGTGTGACTTATTCTCTCTGATGGGCCGTGCCTCTGTGTGGAACGAACACATCCACACACACAATCCTGTTCGTACCTGCTTTTAGAAGCTCACCGAGTTAATCTAATACTGAGTTAATCTAATACGTTTGCTTTTACGTTCTGACAATCCTAGTCTCAACTTTAGACCTACGTCATGTGAACCTGGAAAATGAGAAGACTCCTAGGATAATTTTTTTTAAACTTAATTTTTTACTTCAATTTAAAAATGCTGTGCCTATGATTAGTCAGGGGGAGGGGAGGCATATCTAAGCAACAGCTCCAGTCCCAAAAACCCCTCCCCATTTAATCTACTGAAAGTTGCTGTTTGAGTCCATGTACTTGCCCTTTGCCCTCTGGTCTGCTACCCCTGTGTGGTGTGAGTTTGAGAGTGCAGGTCCATAGTCTCTGTCCTTGGACAAATGTGACAATGCTGCCCCCTGCTGGCTAGAGGAGGTACTGCGGTTGGGCAGCTGGTCATATAACGAGTGCCCAGTATCAGTGTGACAGTCTGTGTGCTCAGTGCTCCAGTGTGTTGTGTCCCAGCCCCAGTCTGTGATTTCAGTGTCCCACTCTGTCCTCTCTGGCCCCTCTCCTCCGCCTTGGGGCTCCGGAGCTGAGGGTGCCTCCTGGCAGATGTTTTTCTGATCAGGGTTGTCCACTGAGCTACCCATGTCACATTGCTGGGAAGAGATGTCTGCGTCGTTCAGGGAATCCAGCAGATCGGAAATGTCCGGAATATCCCAACCGTCTGTGCACTCCTCTTTTCCTGTTCCCCCTCGCCCCTCGTCCCCGGTGCTGGCCAAACCGCTCCCTTCCACACCACGGGCTGACTTGGCCTCAGCCACACAGCCCTTTCCTTCTCCTCCTCCTCCTTTGTCTCCAGGCTCCACCCTCTCATTTCTGCAAACTCCGCCTTCTTCATCTGATTGGCCCTGTCCAGGCTCTGACTTCTCCACTGTGATCTTCGGTGGTGGCCCGGCTATGACCCCTGCCCTTTCGCGAGTGGGCACTCCCACCGCCACGAGGATGGTGTCCATCTGACGCATGTAATCTAGATGACCTTTGACCTGTGAAGGAAATGGAGTTCCAGTGTACTTACACATACTGAGCAGCGGCAAAATCACTTCCTCTGCACAGTTTATGTTCTCTAAGGGTGTGGGTTATGTATATGTACAGTGACTGTATATTACGTTTTTTTTTACAGGAACAGCCCAGTGTGTCAACTGGCCTCTGTTCCGAAAATAAAACTGAGCAACAAAAGGCAGTAGATTTATGTTGTGTCATTTCTGTTACAAATAATAATCTTTCATTTCTGATGTTCACACACACGTGTCAATATGTGGATACAGTTACACAAGCAGTCAATCTCAAAGCTTGTTTGGCTTTGTGCCTACAACTGGAAATGTATTCTGTCAGTGAGAGTGAATTCTTAATATGGACTGGACAATCAGCACACCATGTAGAGCAATTCCAAGAGCACTCTAGAAGAAACATCTGGTCTTCAAGAGGGAACTATTGCCAAGTGTAACACTGATGTCTTATCATAACTTATTAGAGGTCATAAATTAGGGTGAGCAAATTACCCTGCTCTAGAGCCCTTGAGAAACTGAGATCTGTTACAGTGGATATTTTAAGGAGGAACAATATTGTCCAAATAAACTATATAAATACTGTTGCAACTTACCACTGAGGACAGATCCACATTGATCATGCGGCGATCGTCCAAGCTGATTGGCTGAAGCCCCGCGACGCACAGCTGGGCAGACGACCCGCGGTAGAGGAATCCCAGGAGCCAGTCCCCTCTGATGTCACGTGGACAAACATTGACAGAGCTTCAGCCACGCGGTTACGCTAACACAGTAACGCGTTATCAATTGCTCCTTGCGTAACACTCTGAACCTGTGACCCTCCCCGCCCCCACCTTCCCACACTACCTCTCGCCCTTTCCCTCCTTCACTGACCTGCAGTATCCATTGACGATCTTCCCGGCGACCACCCTGGACATTCTTTCCCACTGCTTGGCTGACCCATCCACCGGCGCCCCCAGCAGGATGGCATCCTCCACTACACCCTCGCTGCCTGAGGAAAGAGGAACGGTTGAGGTAAACAACTGCAAAACAACCAAAAACCCAAACAGGGAGCCATTAATGCCTCCCTGCAGATGCCTGAGGTGTTTGTGTGCTTGGGTTAGAGAATACAGAGCTAAATTAATCCTGCAAAAAAAGGCGTTCATTCCTGAGATGCACAACTTCCACCGCCATACACTCAGTTCTGAAAATCAGGCACAGAACAAATTAAGAGCTGCACACAGATAAGTATGTAACATATTCTGACTGTGGTTATCAGGTAGCAGCTCCTGACCATGATCCCCCCCAACTACTTGCAAATTCTTTACCTGCCTACTTACATATGACTTTACCCCTGAATTAGAACTACACTTGTCCAAGAGGTGTGTGTGTGTGTGTGTGTGTGTGTGTGTGTGTGTGTGTGTGTGTGTGTGTGTGTTTGCGTGTATGCATGTGCATGCTGGCATGCATGTGTGCCTGCATATGTGTGTGTATGTGTATGTCTGTGCATGTGTATGCGCATGCGTGTACGTGTATGTGTGTGTACATGCGCATGCATGCGTGCCTGTATCTGTGTACGTGTGTATCAGTGCGAGAGATGCCCATGCCTGTGTCATTTGCCAGCTCCTGCAGACAGAAGTAGATGACCCTCGCTCCGAGGCTGAACCCGATGAGACTGACAGGACGCTTCCCCTTCAAACAGACAGGCGGAAACGGAGGGCAGGAAGACGGGAGCACAGAGTTATAATAATAAGCAGCCATTTTAAGACACAGCTACACAGTGAAAAGGTTTGAACTTGCGTTTGAACTTTGCACTTCCTACAGTTTTGGCCTAGATTTCTTTTCTTTTGTGTGTTTGCTCACATGCAAACATTCTGGGATCTACAGCCATTTAACTCCTATGAAACCAACTGCTGTGACAAAATCAGGTTACCCCATTATGCGATTGCACAACTGTGTCAAGATGAAAACTCTCCAGCCGCAAGCTCAATGGACCGTGTGGGTGTGTGTAACCTATGTGTGGGCACGCATTGTATTTGACTTGGCAGCACAGACTCACCTGTTGCCTGCTCCTCAGGACTTGAGCCAGATGTTTCCCCACCTCTGCAGAGCGGCTCAGACACACCCCCCAGGGGTTGTCAATCACACTGGCCACAGCCAATAGGGAGGCAGGCCATGTAAGCGCCGTCACAATACCTGCCCAAACACAGCACATAGAATGCAAGAGTTACCCAGAAGCACTGAGGGCAGGCATCAACCATTCAGGGTTACCAAAAGACATGTAAAACACAACTGTTTTTCATTAGTAAAATAATACTATACTATACATTGTAAATAGTGTTTCTGTACTTGGTATATTTTTAATAAAATGTTAGTGGTATTATTATATCATAAATTTTAATATAATTATAATGAGTTTTTCAGAACTATCCTCCATATGCTAAAAAAAACTCAGTTTACAATTGAGGAGAAAGTCAACTTTGTCTGTTGGGAATATATTAAAGACTATAAAATTCCATGCTGATGAAAAAAAATCATATTCGTCGAATAAACTATTGAAAAATTAATGAGTGAATAAAACCATCCAAAATAGCCCCTGGCTTCCCACGCTAGTTCCAACGTTTCCTCTCCTTTCAAGTTTGTTTTCCCAAAATCATTGCCTTCTTGAAATGCAAGCCATCATAATTGTAAATTCCACTTCATCACTATAAATATTCCACACATTATTCCATCATCATAACTCATATGGAGGAAAGGGGTATTGCATTAATCATTGGTCAAGCATTGAAAAATAAGTTTTAATTGAGGGTAATTTTCCAATTATTTGATAAACAGATTTTGAGGTGGTGCCTGAAAAATGCTAACCACCCTGTAAAAAGACTGTCTAGGGATTCTGGATAAGGAGACATATTGCCTTTTCTTTTTGAACAATCCACACCAGTTATTCAAACAATGTCAGCAGTTATTCAACAGGGTCAGCTTGTGTTCCATTGCAACAAGGACAAAGTGTTGTTCCACAAACAATAACTGTTGAAGTGATTTAAGCATTTCAAGGGTGTTGGATAGTGGCCATCACTCCCTGACCCATGTACTCCTGCTGGTGTCAACCAATCACAACTGGGTGAGGAAAAACCAGGGGCTTGACTAATAATTCACCACTTTAAGGTGGGGTGAGAAAATCCCAAAATCCGATTGGCTCTGGTACATCTGAACGCTTCCCAGCCCAAGCGTTCTCCGTTATTTGTATGTTTGGATGTATGTGGGAGGTGAGCGCCCCCTACCTGACAGCACAGTGTACTTCAGGGCCTCCTGTGCCACAATGCTGACCAGCCCATCGAGCAGGGAGTCCAGAGCTGAGCCCAGGTCTCGCAGGAAACGGGACTCCCACACCAGGCAGTACTGCTCCCCACACGCGCCCAGACTGCACCAGGGAGACTGGAACGAACCTGGGGGAGGAGAGGAAGAGAGGGGAGTGTGAGAATCAACCAGTTCAGAATAAGTATTGGACTAAAAACATATTTCATACAGAATGCATCCCCATGAAGTCCCGTCTCATGGAGAGATGGTAATCCAGTAAGGTAACCCAACCCAAACTGCCTCAGTAAATATGCAGCTGTATAAATGGGTAAAATTTAAAATTTGTAAGCTAAGTCATACTGGATAAGAGTGACTGCTAAGCAGAATGTAAAACAGGCAGCAGGTGTCATTTAAAAGTCTGAACTGAACACTGAAACGCTCTGCTGTACAGTGTCAGTATGGCCACTGCGACGGTGCTGAATAAACTCACTGTATTTCCCGCTGCACAGCCATCCCGTCACCGCCACGGTCACGTGGAGCCGTTTCCCCGGGCTCAGCGGCAGGAACTCGAACTCCTCGATCGCCCCCACCCGCTTGTTCATCTTATACCCTGAGGGGTGGGAGGAAGGACATTCAGGAACAAGACTGTACTTTTTTTTTTCTTTGAACGCTTTGTCAAATTGGAACATGTGATGTGGAAACAGCACTGAGCAAAGCTTCAGTGCCCTGTGGAACGAAATGAACCCTACTGCTTAGTGATGTCACAGAGGCTGATGAGTTCACCTGCTAACCCCGCCCCTGCTGCCCCGAACAGGGAGGCCATGATGGCGATGCCTGTAGCCGAGCCCAGCACAGCGGCCCCGCCCGCTCCCAGCACCGCCCCCGCCCCTGCTGCAACCAGAGGAGCCGCCAGCCCCCCTGTCACTCCTGGGGAGGAGACAGAGACAGAAAACTGACCCACATACCTGAGAGACAGACAGAACACTGACCCATATACCTGAGAGACAGACAGAACACTGACCTTTCCATAACAGAAACACAGAACTTCTGTACACACATAGACAACAGAGATATTGTAAAATACACCACTGTATGGAGACAGCACTATATGGAGACAACTTACGCACACTACAACATAACACACACATAGAGGTGTTAAAGAAAACTAGACACACGCTTGTACACCTGTAGTGAGCCCATCTGTGGCTTGTGGTGTGGACAGCGGTATACTGCATTAATAAGGCAAGAGTGATCTCTCTCTCCTATAACACTACACACATAAAGACAGACCAACACATCTGTACAGAACACTTCACTAACCAATCACAGTGCCCCCGCCCACGGTCGCCAGACCAATCAGCAAGTAGCGACGCAGTTTTCTTCCTCTTTCCCTTCTCTGCCGGCGAGATGACTCTTCTCTGGGGGAAAAACAGAGAAATGGAGAAAAATATAACAAAAAACTATCACCCACACATGTTAAGTTTAACGCCTCCTAAAAAAATGACCCAGACGAGATGCTAATTGAAAGAACGTTCATAAAAGAAACAGCCTGACAAGATACTTTAGCAAGGCTGCTCTCTTTCTTTTTACAGGACTACAGCACAGAACCTGAGCAGGCAGGAGCAGACGGATGGAGAACACACATACTTACTTTCCCAGCCAATCCTGAGTGACAGCAGTAGAATATACACAAAGCAAGGTCAGAGAATACAACATTCAGATACTAGATGCACATGTACTTACACATTCAATAGCACTCAGAGACTGCCTCGTAACTCACTGATATTTTTACTATATTCAAACATTCTTAGTCTCTGCACAGACTGTACAGACACACATACACGACATGCCTGTATACATACATGCTAGTGACTGGTATATTGTATAACCTATAGTTCAGTGTCTAACCACCCGTCCCTCTCTCACTCACTCGCTTTCCTCTTCTCCCTCTCTCAGTCTCTCTCCCAGCGTCTCCTCAAACTCCTCCAGTTGCTGCGGTGACACACGGAGCAGGCAGCTGACGTGTCGGATCAGAACACGGGCCCGGGCATCATACTGACCTGAGCGGGAGTGTGGGGGGAGAGAAGATGAGAATAATATTTTGCTCTGTTTCCCCCATTTAAGTTATGAGAAAAATCAGCTCATGAAGAAATACGTACCATCTTTCAAAGAGAAGGACACCAGGTCCTGGGGGAGAGGCGGAAAGTGTCACTAGCACATTGATGAACAGAAGTGCAACATAAAGTGAAACTTACATCAAGTAAAATTACATTTATTATGCAGCAATATAAGCACAACACACAGCACTGAAACACACAATTACGCCAACACGCAGAGCCCCCTGTCAGTCACCTGCATGATGGGCGTGGCCCCAGCGCTCAGCAGCGGCTCCCCCTGCAGGATGGAGAGGAAGGTGTCACTGCCCTCGAACCCCAGCCCTGCGAGGAATGCTCCCATGACCGGCATCACCGAATCGTCCAGATCCAGCCATCGCACGAGACCCTCCAGGTACTGCTCTCGAAAGCACCTGCAAAGGAGCACACTTACGATCACAAAGTCATTCCGCTGGGATCTCTCCCCCTTCTCCCCCCGCCTCCTAGGCCTCTCTCTCACAACAACCCTTCGTATGTCTTTCAGATGTATTTTTCATGCCCTGGAAACAATTTTCCAGCAGACTGTAACAGTGCTGTTCAACCAGCCTACATGTATCAGCAACATGTACTTACGTTTACTTAGCAGATACTCTTATCCAGAGTTACCTACCTAGTTTACATTTTACATGTTATCCATTTATACTGCTAGACATTTACAATGGTAATTTGGGTTGAGAACCTTGCCCAAGTGAGCAATAGCAGTGATCCGCCTAAGAATTGAACTGGCAGCCTTTGGGCAATGAGTCTTGCTCCTTATTACTACAGTTCAGCACTGCTCATTTGTATGTATGAATGATACTTTAGTTAATTAAACTGCTATCTAACCACACTCCTCCACTCCTGTTAATCAAATGTTTATCATACCCGTGCTCAGGCCCTGGAAAGAGCTGGCCCAAAGACACCCCGCATAACCCCGCATAGGCAAAGCGACCCGGTTCACTAAGCTGCCTGCCAATCACTGCCTTCGATTCAGGTAAGTCCTGCCCATCTGGTGCCGGCTCCTCCCCCTCTGGATCTAAGGAGAGAGATTGACAGCATGCAAATTAATACATTCTGCTTTCACCTATATCTTTACCAGTGCCATGGCCAGAGACTGTATGACTGTTACTTCAGTCAAAAGCACAGTGTTTAATGTACCCAGTGCCAGTCGATTAGCGATAAGAGAGTAGCCTCTAATGAGTGTGTGCAAAGAAAAAACAGAGAATGCTGAGAAAGGAGGATTCAGATCTCACACATCAAGTTTACATTTACATTTACATTTATTCATTTGGCAGACGCTTTTATCCAAAGCGACGTACAAAAGTGCAAATAGTGAGCAAACAACAGGCACAAGTTTAGTGGTCACTGACACTAATGAAAAACCATGTGGTAGAACTGGGTACTACTTGAACTTGTAAAACAAAGTTGAGAAAAAAGTACCACACTGCTTCTTAGATTTGCATTCTCCCCTAAATTACATCATCCTTAGCGCTGTACAAAAACATCTGTGTTCTTTTACAGTTTCAGAGACATTTATCCTTTCATTTAACTGAGAGCATGATGCAAATGCCTGCAAAATAAAATCTTTTGTGAGGATTACATTTAGAAAATCTCCAGGGGGTCCAGGGTAGTACTGGGGAGAATACCCCCAGACACTACTGCTGGACTGTTGATCAGTCAAGCTACTGATTCTGCCTAGCAAGAGTTTCTCTGAATATGAAAGAAAGGACTAGGAATGGCAAACAAAGTTTTGAAATTTGAGACAAAGAGCTCTGCCTGCTTTATGCCATTGGCATAACACAGTTTAGTACAGCTGGGATTGCACTAGATTGGGCCATGAGTTAGTGCAACATTCAGACAAGACCTGCAGCCTCATAGTACAACAAGATGGGAAACTGATGTTTATGCATGCTGCACCACACAACTCAACATTTAAAGCAATGTTGTTCCATTTTCAGTCCACTCTACCACATTCGACTACTATCAATACCTTGTATGTGCATAACCTTGGTTCCCATGACATTTTGCATTTGAGTAGAGCAAGCACAACGCAGCGGAAGCAAAGTGAATTCAGCGAGATGAATGTTCACTTGTAACATGCCATGGTCGTTTAAGATAAACACAAGTTCGTAGCTGTTCTTGTGCAAACTGCATTGTATGTTACACCAGGCTGCAAATCTTCGCCATGCACTAAATAGTTAGAAATGCATTTGATTGATGTGCATGTACTAAAAACGTACAAGCGCAGCATTAGTGACCATTAATTTAACGACAGGACACACAGTGTCTAACCGCAGTAAACGATCAGAGACACTCCAATGCCAAACAACACAGCGGATCAACCAAGAAGCCATAACAAGCGGGTGTCTCAGTCCCATACGGTAGGATGGGAACGATAAAGGAAGTCGGGGCAGCTATGCTTTCTTTATTTACACTTTAAAAAGTAGACAGAAAACTCAAAAACAGACAAACTTATGTATGCTTTACCTGTGGATGAGCCTGGACCCGTGTCCGTTCCTCCGGCGGTGTCCATGTTCTTTGTAACTGGTACACGACAGCGGCAGCCGACAGTAAACTTGTTAGGAAGCTGACGTTAGCTACGTACGCCTTCGTCGGTAGAAAGTTCAGCACAAAGTTTTGCTGCAAGCTCCTCCCCTTCCCCATTATGTAATGATAAGGGACTTCCAGTGACGCCACTTACATGCGACTGTCAGTCTACTGCACATGCAACAAACAAAGACCGTTATTTTTGAAAGACAATCTACTCGTGGCCTGTTGCCGAACTCAACAGACCGGGAGCGCCGCATAGCCCAGCCAAATTTAGCAAAAGAGAAACCATTCGAGCAATTAGAGGCAGTGCTTTGCAGAGAAATATCGTATTGTGAGAAGAACTGTCTTTATGAAGCGTGTTCTTCAGTGTAATGAGAGGTATACATGGTAATATATGAGCACTTTTATTCATCATTTAAAAAAATATATATTATTTGTGTGTTAAATCCATTTATAATAAGAGATGTTGGTGGAAGGAAGACAAAATACAAAACAACTGCAGCTAAGTACAAAAAGTCCCTTTTCTCAGTCTTAATCACTTCACATATCTCCATGTGGTGATTTCTGATTTGGGCAGAAAATATAAACACATTTATAAACACACCATTAAATCTGAAAATTTACAAATTCATTTACAGATTAAAAGCACAGTCAAAATGTCCCTCATAGTATCTAAAGAAAAAGCACATATCAATGCATGGTTTTGAGATGGGGTATTAAAATCTGAATGCTACACTGTATGTTTTGAGTGCCTCGAGTGTCCCTTGCAGCGTTTGCCTCAGTGTGGTTCGGGGTGCTTGCCACAGCGGCATTGGTGGCAAACGGCTGCAGTGTTGATGGCCACCAGCAGGGCGGTGACAGCGGTGAGGGTCAGTATGGCTGGGGAGTGGTGGAGAGGGAGGAGCGACAGCAGGAGGAGCAGCAGGAGGCAGAGGAGCACCAGTAGCCTTCGGGCTGCCAGAACCCTTGAACGGATCTCACTGTACTGCGCCTCGACCTCGCTCCCCGCCTCCCTCCCTCGCTCCGCTGCTGTCCGATCAATAAAAGCAGGCAGACTCCTGTTCAATCCATCTTCCCCCCTTCCTCCCCCCGCTGTTCCTGGTCTCCAGTAGCCGTCCTCTTCTTCCGCCTCTCCGCCCCTTGAGCAGGGGTGATAGTCGGGGAGTAGAGCAATGAGGCCACCCGGTACCGGGGTGAATCTGCGGCAGAGGGGGCAGGTCACCCCCAGCACATTGTCATTACCTGGCTCCCCCTCCAGCCCCACTGCCGTGCCTGCCCTGCAAAGCATGGATTTCAGACAGAAGGCGCAGAAAACGTGTTTACAGGGGAGGAGTTTGGGGCACCTCCACTGTCCCTCCCCAAACCCAAACAGACAAACAGGGCAGTCCGCTGTGTCTGAGCCAGACGGGGGGGCGTGAGAGTCACCATTTCCGGAGGACATTTCAGGTAAACTCTGAACGTTGTCCATTGTGACAGCTTACACCAGGATCAAGTAGAATAGATTGCTTCGGTCCAGAGTTGCTTATTCCAGTAATTGTGCACACTGCAACCTAATCCAGAATCACTCGAAAGATATTGCTGAAACAGAGCGATAGCATAACTCACAGATTTCTTTTCACTCCCAAAAGAATGATGATAAAACCGACAGAACTTTTTCATTCTGTTCTTTCAGAATTCCCACTGGTGTGTGTTCACTCCGCTTGTGCGTCTTAGTATCTCCACTTCTCCGTTCAGTCCAAATGCGCTCTTCAAGTGCATCTGTCCGACCTTTGTTTTAGGCATTCTTGTTTTCCCAAAAAGACTCTCGAAATGAACTAGCAATAAATTCCTCCAGCACAGGCAGGTAAAGCTGAAGCCCTGTCGGTCTGAGAGAGGTGCTCATCGACGTTTCCCTCTTCTCACGTCCTCGTGTTCCTCCTTCCTCTTTTTTAGTCTGCCTCTCCACACCTCTCTCTATCACTCCATCTGTCTGAGTCAGACTCCGGCTCCTGACTGCAGTGGGGGCCATCTGGATACTCAGAATGGGCCGACGGAGGCTTACTAAGCAGGATCATTTCTCATTTGTGTAAATATTACCAAACTGTCAACAGAGGTATCGGCCTGCCAACAATTCAGTGCACGTTGCTAGGTGGATGTGCCGTTACCGTCCATTTATGGGAGAGACAGGATGTGGCAAAGCGGGGGGAGAGAGAGAGAGAGACTGAGAGAGAGACTGAAAGAGAGTAAATGGGTAACCTGCTGCTGCAGGTTGTTATCAGCACAGTGTTGACAGAGTGCACAGCAGTGTGAAGGGAAGCAGAGCCCTGCCTGCAATTACTGTGATAAAGTAGTTTATTAACTAGGGATCATAAAAAACAGCAGCAGCAGGGGAGGAACTGGGTGCAGACAGGCAGGCAGGCAGGCAGGCAGGCAGGCAGGCAGGCAGCTAGACAGACAGGCACTCAGAGACAGAGAGGCGAGGTTATGATGCAGCAAACGGAGGATAGATGTGCCTGCACCAAACACAGGGTGATATGAGGCATGGGTAAGATGGAAGAGACACTTGGACAGAGGATCGAAGTCATTGATAATCAATGACTTCAATGTTGAAGAGCCCTTTGACATTGAATGCTGTGGTGTGTCTGTGTTGCGATTCTCAGCACACCTGGTGAGGGTACCTGTGTTCCCTTTTAAACTCCTGAAAATGCAAAATAAGCCCACGTGCTTAGAATCCATCATCAAATGTCACATTTAACGGTATCAATGTTAAATGCATGCATGCACACGCACACACACACACACACACGCACACACACACAGGCACGTAACCTGCATGTTGCAGGTTTGATTCCCAGCCACTGTTGTACCCTTGAGAAAGGTGCTTATCTTGGAATTGTGTCTGGAAATATCTAGTTGTATAAATGGACAGTATGTAGAAATGTCTCACCTCCAAGACCACATTATGGTCTTGGGGTTTGGTCTGTGCATCAACATACCTCTGCAGACACATCAGGCGCTGGTTGGTTACTAATATAAGTAGCCTTTTGGTTATCTGTACAGGGTGTGCCGCTTGTGTCAGTCTTGACCATGATAGAATAAGTAACATGAATGGCTGGTGGAATCAAGGGTCCACTGTGATGATGTCATAAAAAAGGCTGAGGGTCCAAGCATTTGAGCTTTTGACCTTGGGGAGTTTGCCATTTTGCAGAGAAGGAGAGGAAGGTTCTGGGTTTTGACCTTAATCCAAATATAGACCGCTTGGCTGTTGCGTGTCAGTATTTGTCTTTCCACAGTCTTGCCAAAAAATGGGTTTCATTATTCAGCTGTCTGTCAGGTTGCCCGTCAGCCCATCCGGATCCTGAAGAAAGGAAAATGGGTAATGGGATAAAGAAATATAGTCTTCTGAGTGATCAGGTAAGTTGTAAATTTCACACCATACACCACACACACACACACACACACACACACACACACACACACACACACACACACACACACACACACAAAACAATCTTAAATGACCATTTGATGGAGGCAGTGTGTGTGGTATGGCAGCAAAGGAAATGGGCCATTAACCTGAGGGTTGCAGGACCCCCAATGGAACATTGCCCATCCGTCATTCCATTTTGAAGGCCTTTAACTGAAAACTAGCTCCAGCTGTATGAATCTAATAGCAACAAAGAAAAAAACTGCAAGTTATGTGGCTTTGGTGTGGGTTCATCTTCTTATGCAAGCAAACAATAATGAAAACATTATTATTAACAATAATTAGGCATGAGCTCTGTATGTAACTGTTTAGCTGTCAGTGCCAGAATGAGCCAGAAGGTGTCAGCATGTCCTTTTTGTCAGTGCTTCTCAGTCCACCACATTATATTATCCGTCAGGGTAATTGACTGGAGACTGATCCTTGTTCTTTCCAATTTCTCCATTACCTCAGAGGGCAGATAAGAGAAATGATCATTGCTGTTGGAAGGCATTTTTAATTAGAATCATTTTCTGCTCTACATTCTCCTTTTGTACATCATTCCTCCCTCTCTAGTCATTCTAGGTCAATGTCTCATTTATACCATCTCTCTCTCTGGGTGTCTTCAACTGCCTTGGTGATACTGTGAAAAGAAGCAGCCAAATATGGAGAGGGGAGGCAAGAGGATGGGAGGGTGAGGCTCTATGTTATCTCACAAACCCAGAATGCTCAAGGGCAGAGGGAGGGACTTTGCAGGAGAGAGAGAGAGGAAGGAGAAGAGAAAGGGAATGAAAGAAGTATTTGCCTTTCATTTCATCCTTTATGGTCACTCTGCCTTTGTCTCCTCGGTCCAGTCTCATTTCTGCTCTTCTCTCCTGCCTCTCTCTCTCTCCACTCTCTCCTTAAGGTATGAGTTACCGCACGCATAAATTCGAGTAGACTGCACATCGTTCCTTCGTTCCCTCGCATTACTGCCCCACGCATGCACGTGCACCCACACACGTTTTTGTTTAAGCTCCTCTCCCTTACTCATCGTTTACAGTCCGATGTCTCTGAGCCCGTCTGATTGATGTAGCCACGGACAGAAGACTGATTAAAATTTCAAACTCTGTCCCAACACCTGTTCGGCGCGCTCCTCATCAGTCTCCTCGCGCCGTCCTCCCCTCTGCCAGCAGGATAAATGAGTATGCTTACCCCATGCAATTTATCGCCTTGAATTTTTGATGTCGCTATTTACTGGAGCGGCTTTGCTGAGAAGATTAAAAGTTTTGCTGGAGGGATTTTTCTTAGTTTTTTTTTCCTAGGTAATAATGACTCGGTGCCTGCACGGTGGGAGAGGAGGAAAGGGAGAGAGTAATTGCACTTAAGTGACTTATGAGGTCGGAGGGGGGTGGCGAGGAATGCTGGTGAAATGGTTGAGAAAAAAATGTTGATCACGATGGAGTGAAATGGAGACATGATGAAGGGATACGTACAACAGGGAAATACTAAATGGATATAATGTCTGAATTGAAGAGTGATAGTATGAACACTAGGAAATAGAGTTAAAACTTGGACTAATATATTATATCTTTAATGAAAATAATTCTTTTAAGATTAATATTTTGCTTATTAAACACAAAATGCGTTTTAACGCACAAAAGACCCCCGACAAAAAAGGAAAAAGAAAAACACGGTGACACACACCCGACCCCAGTCTCCCATCCCTCTATCTGTTTCCCGTCGACACCTCTCCTCTGATGCTCTGCTCCAGTTCATACGGCGATGAATCAAGTCGTCAATCTTCCTGTGCGACTGGAGGTAGCCAACCACCTGTCCCACTGAGTAATATTACGGAGCGATAGCCCGGCGCCCGCATCGAGGATTTGTAGTGCGACGAGTCCCGCGGATCAAAAGTCGCGAAGAGACAGAACACTCTGCATCAGTACACACACCCACACGCACTCACCGTGCCCGCTGTAACCATTAGATACTTTAGGATGTCAGCCGCACGCGCTGATTGACTTTAGTTGGCAGTAGGCTTTTCATATCTTTTTTCTTAAGAATTTTTACAGAACTCAAGCGATTACGGGTTCAAGTCTAATTTATCAAGTCTTATCAAGGCTATTATTTTGCAAAGAAAGACATTGGCCGGGACAACACGGGAAGGTAAGCATGCTTTACTGAAGACTGGCACTTAATTTGATTGATATGGTTCTTATAATAACTGAAAACTAACATTATTATTATTATTATTATTATTATTATTATCATCATCATCATCATCATCATGGGCTACTAACAAACAAATAAAATAGTCAAGTAAGTCCGACAGTAAGCAATGTTTATTAGTGGCTGGTTGACACGGTACAGGACTGCTAAGGGTGTGTAGTGATCAAAACTGTAAATTAGGTCCAATATCTAAACGAGTTTATTTGCACACAAAAATGAGAATAAGCAGAAGAGGTTTATCTAATGATTGCCTGGTGTTATTGACTGCGCGAGGAGAGCAAAAGCAACGGAGGATAGCTAATTGAAGTTGAAATGGCTGGGAAATTGGGCGTTTAGCGGAAGGGAAGTGGGTATGACAGATTATGGCTATCTGGCGGAGACCAGAGGAGGGAGACGTTGAACAAAAAAAAAATTAAATGCCACTGTATTATTTGTCAGATTAAAAAGATTACTTTTGGTGTTGCCTGACAACGGATGTGTAACGTTACACTTAATGACACTGCAAGTGGTCTGTTGAGACGTGCGGCGAATGACGCGCGTGTGTGGAAGGGGTTTAAGTAGGCTACTTGAGGCGCATTTCCTCAGTTAATGCACAAAATGTCAAGATTCATGATCAGTCCTAAAGAGACCAACACAGCAGCCGCCGCAGCCTCCTATGACTGTGTTAGTGAACATGAATCCGCCCACTTCCATTATGGGTCAGAAACGACGCACCTTTTAAAATTATAACAGCTTGGAGAAACAATAACTTTTGATCAGGGGCAAAAATAATCCTTACAAGAACAACAAGTTACGCACCAATGTGATTTAATAGCATGGCAAATTACTCTCCATTTTCAAAGTTATCACTCCTGTCTTTCTTTTATTTCTCACACAAACTCTCTAAAATGTAACTGTAACTAACTCCATTGGTATCTAAGATGGCAGATACATTTTTGCCACTTTACTGTTCTCTTATTGTTCTATTTATTACATATTCACTTGTCATTTTCGAGTAACCCAACCCTCCCACCCCCACATACAGGAAACTCATTCTATGATGGATGTTTTTATCATTATTATTATTCCAGAGCAACATTCTCCTCATGTGACTAAGCCTCCTCACTTCCACAGAGAGATGGGTGAAGGAGCGAGAACAATTCAAAGGGAAAAAATAGGTTATTAGTAATCCTGTGCCGAAGACAATACCACAGCACTTTAAAAATCTTACTGTTTAAGTAACATTGGAATGTAGAAATGCATTGTCATGTTAATGAACAAACTTTGTACCTCATATATCAGGTAAGACAATGCTAGCTATGGTAGATGTAAGTGCTATCTAATAAGAAGCACTAAGATTCCTTGAACAAGTTCATTTAAACCAATTAACCAATTAACACACTAGTCATGAATAGACTTTATGGGTGAGGACATCGCTAATAAATTAACTTAAATATGAATATAGTTTGAGATGGTAAAAATATAAGATGGTTTCCTTTTTTAAACTCATCTGCAAACAGCCCTCTATCCTTGTTCTTCCTTTTGTTCTCTCTCTCTCTTTCTCTCTCTCTCTCTCTCTTTCTCTCTCTCTGTCTCTCTCGCTCACACTATCTTTCTGTCTCTTTCCCTCCCTCTCTTTCTCTGTCTCTCTCTTTTTCTTTCTCTCTCTGTCTGTCTCTCTGTCTCTGTCTCTCTCTCTGTCTCTCTCTCTCCCGTTCTCTCCCAAGGATGTGCGGCATAGACGTGGACCTGGACGACGGAGGGGAAGAAGGGAAGGAGCAGGAGGAGGAGTGCGGCATGGGATCGGAGCGGGTTCAGATGCTGCCCCCTCCGCCGGCGCACAGCGACGCGGGGGCGTGGGGCGGGAGGCGCGGGCGGGGCGGCTGCCTGGCCTGGGCGGCGGCGCTGGCGCTGTGGAACGCGGCGGTGGCGGCCGCGTGCGTGCTGATCATGGCTGCCGTGTTCGCCCTGGTGCTGCTCCCCACCATTCTGCTGCTGTGCGCCGGCTTCCTCTGCCACTCGCGGGTGAGGCCGCTCCCCCGGGGCGCGCCACGCGCAACCAGAAACAACGCAAAAACGCAGCGCGTAGTGGTCAGAACATGCATCAGTGGTGTCAGCGTTGCAGTCTTTTCTACAAGTTAAGCATCGCTTGAGTTTGGAGCAAGACAGGGTCATTTAAAGAGCAGGGTTAAGACAGAGTGTGGTACAGGCTCGGCGCTATGGGGGTCCTTAGGGGTGCATTGCATCCCCCAGACAGACCTCAGTGCACCCCCAGTTGTCTCCTTATATCCCGATGTCTACTTAGTATTTATGACTTTTTGTACACCCCCGTGGTTTGCAGCTGCACCCCTCTGCAGTTTCTCCTGGCGCTGAGCGTACTGTGGCACATTCACTTATTGATACCAAGCTGGGATTAAGCAGCAGCTTTAATCATTTATTTACATGGCTGCTTTGCTTTGGCACTGATAAGTTGCTACATCACACTGTGTATTTTAATAGCCCTGGAAGGAGTGAGGAGGTCAATCTGTCCCTGCTTTTCAGTTCTCTGATCCCTCTCTCTCTGTGCACTCCACTGTTTCTTCCTATCATCTCTCACCATTGTCGGAGTGAAAAAGACAAAGTAATTACTGTCTGATGTCTGAACTCTGAGAAGAAGAAAATAAGAACAAGAGAGGACTAAAAGGAGTGAAACAGATTTCTGTAGACTGTCTATCTTCCCTGATGTTTCAGCTTGTACTGAAATATAATTGGAATCAAAAATTACCTATGGCATAATATAAAAAAAACATCAAAGACTGTGAGAGTATGTATGTTAGTTAGCATGTGTGTGTTTGTCACATTGTATTCACACGTGTCTTTATGTCAGTTCATGTCAGTGTGCGTCACACTAGTGAATGTCAGTGACCCGGGGTTGAGAGTGTGACATGATCACAATGAAAGGGTCACAAAACAAGGTCGTTGACTTACAAAGCATGTTTCCATAGGGTCAGACAGCTCCCTCTCCTAACCAGAGAGGCTGTGAGAGACACACACGGCAGTGTCTATCACACATACATTCACTGAAACACTGCCCACACCCCTCTCTTTTCTCTTGTTCTCTCCTCCTCTCACAGTCAGCGTTAACCTCTTCTTTCTTCCCAGGTTTTGAACTCTCCTTCACCTGTCTGCCGGTACCTTGACGACAACAGCTGCTCCGCCCTCATCATCCTGGGATTTGTGATGATGTCACCACTTGTTGTCGTGGCTGCAGCCACCTTCTGTGGCCTGGCACACAGACTCCGCCTCTTCCTGCTGTTTCAGCCA
Source organism: Megalops atlanticus (assembly GCA_019176425.1). Classification (NCBI taxonomy): domain Eukaryota; kingdom Metazoa; phylum Chordata; class Actinopteri; order Elopiformes; family Megalopidae; genus Megalops; species Megalops atlanticus. The sequence goes on from CM032882.1 coordinate 32,384,804, forward strand.
ATGGCACGCGCCCGGCATCGTGGAGGGGGCTGGGGCTGGGACAGACATGTTCGGGCCTGGGTCTAACTGAGCATTGTTCTGACGCTGGGGGTTAAATCTTCTCCTGGAGAGAAACGTCTTCACCTGTACGTTTCACCCTGAATGTAATCATTTTAGTGACCCAATCAGTGTATGTTACGTGTCAGAAATGGCCGAGAGTTTAAAAGGCACAATGATTCTACAGCATGACTTGTCCACTAAATTCCATTGCAAATTGTTTTAGACATTTGGTAAGGAATTGGTTTCACTGGTATGTATTCTCTGTGCTTAGACAGGCTTCTCTCTCATTAGTTCTACTCAGGCTCATGGGAAAAATGAGTAGGTGTTATCATTCCTTCAGTGAAACAGACTGTTGAATAGCCATGAGTCCTTGAGGGTTTAGAGTAGCCAGTGAACTGAGCATCAGGTAACACGTCCTGGTGATTTAGGAACTGCGCTGTTGTGATATAGGACTGACCACCCGAAGCTGGTTTCCTCTGCGGTCCCTCCATATGTTTCCTATACACATACACATACAAGCACACACACACACACACACACACACACACACACACACACACACACACACACACACACACACACACACACACACACACACACACACACACACACACACACACACACACACACACACACACACACACACACACACACACACATGCACATACATACTGACCACCAAGGACACTCCTCTCCAGCCTTTCCTCCACACTGTCTCCCTTCCTGTAATATTAATGAACTGAAGGTGTGCACATACTGCGAATATATATGTGTATTTATTAAACTTTGTGTAGCTGTTGGTGTCATTTCAGTCAAATGTTGTGATTAAAAATGTACAATTTTATCAATAACACACTGGGTTTGAAATGGCATTGCAGAAACACACACACACACACACACACACACACACACACACACACACAGGCACACACACATACATACCTATATATCCCTCTGCAACCACTTGAAATTGAAACAAACATGCACAAAAGTCATGTTGATTGTCTATATATGTGTATATGTGTGTGCATGTGTGGCGTGAGCGTGCATATTAGTTTATGGTTAAGTGTGCTTAAGTGAACAGGATACAAGTACCCCAACCAAAAAAAAGTACCCCTACTTTGATTCGTGGAACCTTTCCAGTGTTCAGTTACCACGGCAACATGGCACTAAGGGGGTTTGTCATGGCAACTAGATGAAAAGGAAAAAAAAAACCCCAGAATGTTATGTTTACAATGATAATGATAATAATGATTTAGTAACCCACAACAGGAGGTCCCACGGATTCAGAGTGCTGAGAGAGTGTGAGAGAGGGAGTCCGCTGAGGCACGCAGCCACTTAGACAAACTCACCACAAAACAATCAAACTAATTGAAAGGCAATTTCACAGACGAACACGCCAGATGAGAGATAAACAAAAGAGAGAGAACATCGAGGGAGAAAATATGCTTCCATCAGTTTTGGAGTCTTTCTGACTTGGTTTATGAGACGACGACGCGGGAGTACCGATACCTTTGCGTGATGGCAGGCGTCACCATTCACGCAAGCACTCACACGCACGTTCAGAGTAAGAGTATTTGGTGCCATAAAAAGACGCAGGGTGCGTTTGTGCGTCTGAGCGCGTGCACCGTCAGGGGCAGGAAGTGCAGAGTGCGTGTCCGAGTGAGGAGGAGAGGAGGGGTGGGAGACACCGGAAGAGGGACAGGAGGGAAGCAGGGGTACGCTGTCCTGCCCTTGTGTCCCGTTTCCAGACGGAAAGACAAGCATAATGAAAGACAAACATTCCCAGGCAAAACATCGGTTCTCAGCCCAGAATAGCTCGCAAGCAGCTGTGCGAAAGTGCACGTAAAGTCTACACAACACACCTCCTACTGCGCAACATGGTTCAATAAGAGTGGTAAAAACGCAGCATTCGCGCTAAAATCTAGTGGCGGCAGTGTAGCATAGTGGTAAGGAGCAGGACTTGTAACTGAAAGGTTGCTGGCTCGATTCCCTGCTGCTGTACCCTTGGCCAAGGTACTTACCCCAGAATTGCCTCAATGAATATCTAACTGTATAAATCAATAGCATGTAAAAAAATAAAACCTATGTAAGTCGCTCTGGTCAAGAGCGTCTACTAAATGTAGACGTAATCTACACTGCGTGCGGTTCACCACCTCAGTGTAATTGCTGAAGGCCAAATGCACCATGCCGTGGCGCATAGGGTGAAATAACACTCAGTTCAGAGTAGAAGACATTGCAGCTAAATATAGCAAATATCAGGAAGAACACAATACAGGCTGAGTGTCTTGCGCCTCAGACTCCAGTCCGGCACAGAGCAGACCAGGACACACTCTCAGACCAATTGTGAGGTTTGTTTCCACCCTCAACTGAAGTACAGTTATACAACTCATATTAGAAGAGTAATATATGGGAGTGTGATTCATAACTCATAATAATTTAGCAATGCGAATGCATCAGTTCATTATGGGGTGTGTTTGTGTCTATGTGTGTCTAGGCTGGGTGTGAATTAGTTCAAGGGAGAGTTCAAGAGGTACAGCAAATACAGATAAAGGAATGGAGAACATGAAGGGGGTTAGTGAACTAACTTTTTTGTAGTCACTGCACAACATATTGTACATTTTTGATGCATTGGGAAGAAAAATCATGAGGCCATATGGCGTCACCTTCCTGTATCTGAAACCGATCAAAAATAAACTCGCTGTTGCATGAACAAATTTGAGAAAGCCACAGTTCTTAATTGCAATTAAGTGATGATCTTAATTGAAAAAGAGACTAAACTGACCAGCACCTCCAAATGCACCCTGACAAAAAAGAAAAACCATTACTGAAAGAATTTAAAATATTTCTTAAAGCATTGAAGTTGGTTGTTGGTTATGTCTGAATTAGATTTATTTTTCGGAATGTATTTTATGATATGGCACTTGGTATGCTGAAAGCTTGTTTCTCTCAGCTAGCTAATTATGTCTGTTGATTTTTTTTCTCTCCCTTCATTTGATGATGTCCAGAGACGCCTATTTCAAAAGCTTAGAGGGGAATCGAAAATCTTGACCTCTCCTTTTGAAATCTATGAGCTTTTATTCAATTTAGAACCATCTGCCCAGCTATTTTGACATCAATTGAAAAACGTTAAGTCACAAAATGTTTAAAAAAACATTTTCCCGTCATAGTGGAGCTCATATTCATCTCTTGAATCCGTTTTCTGGAACACTAATCACGTCAGGGTTCATGTGTCTTTGTGAGGGTGTGACTACACAAACGTGCATGTGACAGACAGTGCACGCCTGTGTGAGTGTGCGTGCGTATGTGTGTGTGTGTGTGTATGTGTGCGCGTGTGGCTGTGTGTGTGTCTCCCCATCTGCCACTTCACCACACACCTCATCTCCGTCTGCAACCTCTGCACCACTTTCTGTCTGACTCCATCACTGAACAGACAAATTACATCAGCATAATGACAGCTTTTCAGAGAGACGAGACCAGAGAAAACTAGAGAAAAAGGTGAAGGTGAGAAAGTCGGGGGCAGGGTGGGGGTAGGAACAGGGGGTGTACATACAGTCCTCTTGTTGATATAATATGAATGCTTTGTCGAAATAAATTTCCTGCAGTGTCAGTCAAGAATTCTGAGTCTACATGCGGTCCATCGGTGTTTCTGCTTCCACAGAACATCCTGTTTGTGCAACTTTCATTTCCTTGACCTTTCCCTGTGTGGGCAGCTGCTTCACCTCCTGCCCGTGTGTATCTGTCTGAGTATGCCATGATACAGCAAGCAGGTTTCCTTTCCACAGGACAGAATTTGAAACAGAAAACGTACATGCCTCTGTGCAAATGAAAGGATGTCTCGGGTACCATTATCTGGTGTCCACACACAGGCAGGCATATACATGCAGGCACACGCGCACACACACAGAGAGACGGACAAAGACACGTGCACACACACACACACACACACACACACACACTCCCACCATTTAGGTTTCCATTAAACAAAGTAATTGAAAGCATGTCGTGAGCCACAAAGAGAGAACGCTTGGAGGGGGGCCACACCCAAGCCTGAGGCGGTTATCTGTAGCGAAGAACACTCCAGTACAGAACATCTCCTGCCCGAAAGGACAAAAGACAGCACGGCAACCGCAGGGGACAAACAGCATCTCTCAAAAGCGCAGGGATAAACCGATGATCATCGCTTCCTTTTTTCCCCCTTTAAAAATGATTTCTATGTGACGTCAAATTGTCATCATAACTTTGTATTTTGCTATTCAGCTAAAGCCCAGCATTAATCTGAGTCGTACACTTAAATAGGAGACAGACAGCCGGGGAGGGATATGGTGAAAGCAAGAAGCCGAGCTGAAAATCCAGCTAATATGCTCAGAGTCCTTCACCTTCCTGACTCCATCTCTCTCCGTCACTCTCAGTCTCCAGTTCTGTGCTCTTTCAAAGCTCGTGCAGTCTAGTCTGCCTTCTAGCCTTGGCATGTAACTGCTTTTACACAGTCCATTTTGCTCTCCCTTTCATTCCAGCGCCCCATTTCCCAGTACAGAAAATTACTCTCACTGTGGCACTAATGCCCTATTATTCCTGCTCTCCCTCTTTTTCACTCCTTTACCCACTTTTGAGGGTAGGGAATTAGGAGGCACCTCTCACACTTCCTCTCTGTCTGGGGTTCTCTAATGTGATACCTTTCTTCCTGTGCAAGTTTTCCAGTGGTGATTCCCGCTCCTTCTCCCCACCCCCATTCCCCCAAGATCCAGCCCTTTCCTTCATGTCAGACCGTGCCGCTAACTTCATGCAAAACAAAATCCCCTCTACTACATCTGCCTTGATCCCTCTCTCATTTTCACTGAATGGAACTGTTTTTCTCCTCATGTAGCCTTTTTGCTTGATGTTACAGCGTGTGAAGAAGCTGGCTGACACTTCTCCTGAAACTAAAAGCATGAGTAAAACTTACAAAAACAATAATTTACTTTTAAAATCCACAAACAAATAGTAACCAACCTGAGCACACAGCCAAAACAACTCAGCCTGCCAGCATTGCAGCCTCGCACCTATATTTAACCAGCTTAACAAGCCTGTGTTGCTCGTTAATCAGTGGCTGGCTTATGTACACAAAGACAATTACACTTAATTAAGAGCTAACCTGTCCAGATGAAATTGATTGATGAGCTCAGTTATTAACAAAGTTGAAAATGGAAAGACAAGATGCTTAAACATTTAACCAATTTAAACAATTAAACAACTAACAATTACACCATTAACAGTTTGGAAGGACAGGTGAAGGTTCTCCTTCACACAGTGGCTTTAAACTAGTCTTCAATGTGCTTCTTCTCCTTCCTCTCTCTTGTTTTTCCTCTCCCCCTTTCCTCACCCTCTGTCCACTATCCCCACTCTCATCACAGATCGGTTTCCGCAACTTTCGTTCAAGAAAGTTTTTTTCACAGTATCCCACCTCTCTTTATCTCTTCCTCTCTCACTCTCTCTCTCTCTCTCTCTCTCTCCCTCTCCCTCCCTCTCTTTCTCTTTCCTGCTCTTGCACATACATGTTATTTCCCACAGGGTGTGTCTGGACTGTAAAGAGATCTATTGAGCTCTACCAGACCCTTGTCTGACAGTTTCCAGGTCTTTTCATCAATATTTTGATTTGGTTTGCTGTCACAATGGGCAATCAAAGCAAGAGACAAATACAGTGGGAGCAGATGGACACAGGCACACACAGAGGAGTACAGGTCAGTACTTGAAGAGTGGTCTGTGGAATATTCCAGCAGGGTTCGGGGTGTGGCGAGAGCCCTAAGAATGAGGGCAATCAGTTGATGAGGAAAGTTTCCCCGCTTTTTCTTACGTCATTCATCAAAGGGGACAGAGGCTCCCCGAAAAAGGCAGGGGGCACAGCAGTCTTCCCATCTGAAACATTTCCTGCCTCCCATCACCGGTAATCAACTCTCCCTCCTTGATCTCCTCCTGTTCTCATGACCCATCTCTCCATCAATGAGCTCACTGACATTTCCACCTCTGTCGCCCGCACCCTTCAAACGGCAGGGGACGCAAACTGAAACCTCGGCGAACAAAGAGCGCGGGGCGGCCGACAAAGGGAGTGAGGTCACCGCCCACAAGCAGGTAAGTGCATGCACAGCGCAAGCACACAGTCACAGGCCCATGCCAGCGTTGCCAAGGACTTTCAAATCAGGACAGATGTTCGTTCATTCAGCGAGCCGACTGATGATGAAACCTCACCGACACGGAGAAGGGGAGGACAAAGGGAGACTGTGAAGCGCAAATGACAGATTTGGCAGACTTCCACATCATTAGAAATTAGTGCAGAACACAGCTAGCAAGTACATTATGCCCCGTAGCCCCCACAAAACTCCCACAAAGGTGGTGTAAATAATAATCTTAACCTTAATGACTGCCGTAATCTATCTGATGACTGTCACTGCGACTACGACTGATGTGATAGAGGTTCATGTTCAGCCATTAGATCGGGGCAGGTTCAAGTCGGATGGGCCCAGGAGGGGCCCGGGGCAGTGGGTTTTCGGGCAGTGGTGGAAGGTGATAAAACCAGTCTAAAATGTGCCACGCAAATCGTAGCGAGCGACTCACACAAACTGCCCCTGCCGATGTGTTCCTCTGTGTATCTGAGAGGAGAGAGGAGGAGAGAAGAAGCCAGGAGGAGAGTGAGAAGGAGAACAGACAGGTACGGTCGGCTGATAAGGTCCTTCAGGGCAGCAATGCAATATCCCTGAACTTGGACTATGTGGCGTGCGGTGCGGCGATGTGTATTTACCTCCAGGATGGAACGCTCATTAGCTGCAGACAGGCAGGCGGGTGAGGGAGCCACTGATACTGACAGGCTCAAACATGGCCGCAGGGACCCTCTCACCGACGAGACGGCCCCTCGCCTTTTTCACTCTTTACCCCCTAATTCCTGACATTTTGAAAGAGAGGAAAACCTGCTGAGTGGGAGTGGGGAGCTGGGCAGAGCCTGGGGGGCTGGGAGGTGGAGACAGAGGGGGGAAACAGGAGAGGAGGGACGAGGGAGAAACTTTAGTAATAATAGGGGCAGGTGTTTTCTGACACCTGGGCTTGGCTCTGTGCATTGTCGCTGTGCTGTCACTGAGAACACTTCGTGCATTCCACTGGAGAGAGAGAGATGTGAGCAAGGGAGCACTGCTACCCAGGTACACACACACACACACACACACACACACACACACACACACACATACACACACACACACACACACACACACACACACACATACACACACAGACTCACATCACACAGGTTAACACGAATGTACACACACAAACAAAATGCAGGGTCACACAGATGCGTACTCACACACACACACACACACACACACACACACACACACACACACACACACACACACACACACACGCATACGCATACACATACACACTGTATTGACCTGTGCCATCTTGGTGGTGAAGAATAGCTATTGTCGAGTCACTATGGACCTGGACCCCACAGAGACATAAGCATGTCACAGTCAGATTCGCTCACAAATTGTCCAGGGCAGGTCTTCCCAGTGACAGAGAGTATAAGGTAGGATTGTGGATCAAAGATAACAAAACTCTGTAAGACCCCACTTCATCAGCCTTCATCTCAAATGCAAAAACACACAGATGATGTAAACAAATGCATGGTTTAACTCACTGGTTAGCTTTACCTGCTAGTTTCTACCTTCTCTGGCCAACCATTGAAACCTGGTCATGCAGTGCTTCTAATATGTTGACTCTATATGGTTTTTTGCTTGTGTTGTACTGTACCTCACCTCCAAGTTGCTTTGGATAAAAGCGTCTGCCAAATGAATAAATAAAATGTAAATGCATACCTTCATCTGTATTACACACAGGACTGATCTCCTCAACCCCTTCATACACACATCCAGAGAGGACCTCTTCCTCACAGAGACACATGCTCTGCTCCAGTCTACCTGTGCGTCCCCTAAGGGCTGCTGTTAGTCTTTTGACCCGTGGCACACCTAACCCTAACCCTCTCCAGAAACACCTCGGCAGGCCTGAAGCACAGACACTGCAGGCGCACCGAGAGAAAAACTAACAGCAAGCGGGTGGCACCACCTCCGCAGGTAAGCCTTTGGCCCAAGAGGGGAGCCAGAGCCTGTGTGTCTCCATCCGCAGTCTGAGGAGGGCCTGCTCTGAATGTGGAAGAAATTGCGGATTGGGGTGGAGTGTGCAGATGTTCGAATGACCATAGCCCCAGCTGTAATGGGGAGTCTGTGTGTGTGTGTGTGTGTGTGTGTGTGTGTGTGTGTGTGTGTGTGTGTGGGGGTGCAGCTGTACCACAGACGGGAATTGGGGTTTTGGGGATGAATGCAGTCATAATGAGAGGAGAGGAGAGAGATGTGAGCACAGCTGTGGGGGAGACTGTGGCCAAATCGTGCTGAGAGACCAGCTGAGACCGAGTGGGGCGAGGGATACAGAGACACCCTGCAGCGCTGGGAAATAACAAAAAAGGATGAAGGGAGAACCCCCCCCCCCAAAAAAAAACAAACATGCACACACACACACACACACACTCACTCACACACATACCATTTCAGCTGGACCTATGCACACATCTGCACCCCCCACCCAAAACCACATCCTCAAATTCCAGGAGAAAAAAAGATTAGAGAGATGGAAAAGCCAAAGGGAAGAGCAGAGCAGAAGAGGGGCAGGGAGAGCAGAGTAAGAGGAGGTGCAGGAAAAGGAGTGAGAGGGGAGGCGCAGGGAGAGGAGTGTGACAGGAGGTGCAGGGAAAGGAGAGTGACAGGAGGTGCAGGGAGAGAAGAGCACAAGGAAATGCAGAGGGATCTGGATCGTAAGCCTCGCAGGAATCCTGGCAACCCGCTGGCTGATATAAACACCATGGAGAGGAAATGTAGAGAGGGAAAGCATTTTGCTTTATTGCTTGACTCCATTTGGCATCCATGCCTTTTCCCTCAGCAGAGGCAGTAAAGCCAGTGACATCATTTCGTCAGTGCAGATTTGAATTTATTTCACTCCTGCGGGTGTGCGCTAAGCGGACAGTGCTGAAGCTTTTATAATTCACACCAAATGCGCTCCTCTTAATCACATACACCTTCAAATGTGCAACACATTTTTAATTTAACCCAACAGTCAATGTGTGAATAATAAGATGGAAAATACATTTTTAGGCCACTGGGAGACTTTATGTGTGAAAAAGGAATTTCAGTTATGAATATAATTGTGGTTAATGAGCTGTGTGGCCATTATCAGTTTGTTTACACAGTGTGGGGAAAAGAGCTTTTTAAGATGGTTTATAAAGGCACACTGGCTGAATTCTAGATGAAATTTTTTGATAAGTACAGAATGCAGACACGTGTTTTTTTTCTGGTTCATATTACTGTATCAATTATTATTACTCTTCTCCAGATGGTCTTTTTTCCATTCCTCTGACAGTTTCTTTCCATTCTTCAGCAAACAAGTAGCAGGAGAGTGACAAAAAAGCCCACGCTGGAATGGCGCAGAGAAAGAAGGGAAATTGGAAAGACGGGACGGACAATCTGAGGATGCCGCGGTGACGCAGGTAACGGAGGGGGAGGGCTATGGGGGGCAGGAACACAGCAGGGCATAGGGGCAATTAATTACTTCCAGACCCCCAGCCCCCAGCTTTACGGGAACCCCCTTACTTTTCCCATAGTATTTTTAGTTTCATTTAATGGGCCTTTATTTATATCTGGACTCTTGCTTCCAAAATGCGAGCGCCAAGGCGTGTCCTGTTTTTGCCCGTGCTTTTCTGTCCTGCCTCCTTTGATTTTTGCCCTTTGTATCATGGCTGCGCAAGAGATGGAATAATTATTATGGCAAAGCTTCCTTTCTAAGATCTCACAGATTACCTCTCCATATATCCCTTAATCGCCGTCTCCATCTCCTTCTTTCCCCGAGTCTGTCTCACTCAGGCTGAAATCCGACACGCGCCCTGTCTCTCGTTCCCTGACTCCCCCACATCTACCCAGTGGTTCAGGTTTCATGTGGAAAAGCCTCACAGATACAACGCAGACTTTTTCTTTTTTACTTCAAAGCCTACTTATTGAGGCACTAAAGCATGGAACTCAAATAAAATAAGAAAACAAAGCTAAAGAGAAGTAGAAAAAAAACAAATGACACAATGCAAAATCCCCAACAAAAAGACGCAAGCAAAAGAACAGACATTAATGCAACAAAATCTCCGAAAGCCCCAGGAGGACTTAAAAATTCAGCGCTAATACCCAGTCCTCGATAACCTCACATATACACCCCTTTTTCCCCCATGACTCCCTACACAAAACCAAGTCATTCATTCATGAATAATAACTAAACTCAATTTTTGAGATGATACAGCACAGAGACCAAGTCCACAGCAAGCACATACTCCCCATTCCTTGGCAGACACACAGAACAGCAGAAAGTATGACACGGGACCTCACATTTTAGCAAACTCATTGCATAATCCTACAATTATGTGTGGTGTGAACCTAGCAACTTTGTAAAAATCACAAACACTGCAACGACCCAACAAAGACGAAAATGCTTTGGCATGAAAGCCAAATATTGAGTTTTACTATTGAGACGGGCTTTCCATTTGACTGGAATGTAAGGGGCCACTGCAGCCAAGAGTGCTGAATCAAACTGCAAAGAGCAGCCGTAAGGCAAAGGTAAACCAGAATGACACCAGCAGCACAGTAAAACATATGAAAATATGCTGTTTATTGAAGTTCCAAATGAAGATTCAGGAAATGACTTTTCAGACAATCCCTATGCAGTTAACCAAAGCTAGACAAACTGGTCCCGTCCGTGACTATAAAAATCCCGCTCATCACTTCCTTTTTGTGTCAGCTACTCATTACATCCCTCCTCCACTCCATCTCCCCCCTTTCTTTTCCCTGTTTATGATGTCCACTTAGGAGGTCAACAACCTCAGCCCACGGCCAGGTGCAACCCCTTCGTGGGACTCCAAGCCAAATAAAAGTACTGCTACTACCAGCCTTGATGCTTTGATTGCATGGAAATTCACATCTAATGAAATGGTATACATTGTGCACAGTGAGTGATTATTTCAATGCCATCAGCCAACTGCCTAAAGAGAGCTAATGATATAGTGTGCCAACACAATATTCTTTCTCATGGACTTTTTTTTCCTCCAGCTCTTTCTCTCTTTCCTTCCCTGCCCTTGAGTTTCCATGCAGTCACACTGAGAACGCAGGGCCAGACTTACATCACAGAGACCTTTCCTTCTCCCTCTCTCCATCACTCCATCTTTCTCTCTCCCTCCCTCCATCTCTACACCACCCTGCCCGCCGGCAAAAAACAAGTGACGCCCCTTTTGTTCTCCGTTTTTTCCCCCTCTTTTCCACTCTCGGTCCACTTCAGCGGGTTTTGAAATTCGCATTTTGAAAACGCGCTTCATTGGCAAGACGAAGCTCTGCAGGTATTGCAACAGCGCTTCCAAATGAGTTCAGCAGAGCAGCACTCTGGGTAACATGAAACCATAGTCGCCGCGCGACAATGTTTACAGCTCTATCCTCTCTCCTCCTGAAACCCAGGCCTGCAGGATAAGCCGTATGGAGACCCCACAGATCTGTCACTGCTTTTTAATAAAGCAAAATGCATTTGCCATTATTACTTTCTGCAAAAAAACGACTGAAACCTTTGCAGGCAATGTGTCTTCGGAGATCACAGCTTCCGAGCAGAAGCCCCTTGCTTAGGGAACTCTCCTCCCCTCTCCTTAAGACAGATGAAACACATAAAGTGTGATTACGACAGCGAACTGACATTAGGACATGTTTTCTGGCAGTCACAGGGCTACCTTTGACTGGAGATTTTCACATACAGGTTTCACATAAAGATAATGTGGAAATTGCACTTAAACTGAGAGTAATGGCCATGTTCTTAGGGTGTAACTTTGTGCTTGAGGTGCAGCATGACCTCCTCAGGGTGCTTTGAATCATTTTGTCTGATGTGTTTTATATAAAGGAGTTGTAAGTGTTTCAAATCCTTTACCAATTTTGCAGCGTTCTGTCTGAAATTATCCTCTTCTCATCACAAAAAAGGGTACAATGACAGACATATTTTAAAGTTATTAAAAGCTGCTTTTCACCCTCTTTCCTCCTCTTCTCACACACCCTTCCTGCTTTTCTCTTTGCTGTGAGGCTGAAAAAGAGACAGAAACAGAAACGCTTTTTTCTGAGAGGGTTTCCATTAACTGAGCTTGCAGGCATGCCATGACATCATGTAAAATGTTTGATTCATAAATTATTTTACATATGCATATTGCAGACCAACTCACACATTACCTACATCATAAAACACTTTTTTAAAATTTTATTTATTCTCTCTCTTATGGAGTCGTTATTTTCCCCCATTAACATCTAGATAAACTTTACAAGAGAAATCTGGCCAAATGTCCAAATCCTCATTACAGATAATATAAACACAGTATATGATCAGCAGAAAGCAACAGCACACAACAGAACATCTGTCAAGGCTGCTTTTTGCATTAAAAGCTCTTAGACCTCTATGTGGTCTAATCAGATGAGTGACCGATTATGAGCTATTAAACATACATATTCAAACACATGAATATACTCCATTCATCTACTCCAATATTATATATCTAGGATATGAATTCCTCTAACGATATAGGGACTTAATTTTGTCATCCTTGAGGCTTGTTCCACGAATATGTGGCACAATGCTGTAGCTAAAAATACACTATTTCCAATTCAGTACAAATTTTGGGAGCGAAGAGTAACCAATGCTGGTAATGAAGCTGGCATGTGTTATCACACTGAATGAGCAGGACACAGAGATAGGGAGGGCAGCAGTCCTAAAACAGCTTTATAAATGAAAATAAACTAGTGACTCAGTCTTTAAGCAGTTGATGATGTCTGACACACCTTCAGATACAGTGCGTACGGAGTGGTAAGACGCTTACAGTGGCAGTGTAGAGTACCTCAACTAAGAAAATGTTGAGGTAGGTACATGCATACTACGTCATCATATGCAGTCATTACAATAAAATATTACTAAACCACTGTTCCCTTTGATTAAATTGAGGAGCAAGTTATGGTATCAAAATAAAAACTGTAGCTTGGGCTTAATTTTGTTTTCCAAAAGGTTAGAGGTGGGGGATCTAGAGATTAGTGTCTGTTAAAATGCTATTACTGTTTATTTGTAATGCTTGTCGTAAAACCTTTTAGAATGTATGCTATTGTCATTTTGTGTCACTGTAAAGGTGAGGTTTACTGTATGTCATTGTTGGGAATACATCTTAGCACTCCAGCTCTGTGTCTGTCACCTCTGATTAAGTACTGTCAAGACCATCTTTCCAATTTCATAATACAACGTGTATGCTTTTTATCCAAGGGCAGCTGTTAAATGAACAGTGTGTTGGACTGCAGCCTCTGCTAAGGGTCGTTGCTACTTTATGAAACAATCCAAGCAGGAAGCTGAAAATACAAAACATGCATTTGTTGGGCAGGTACGGGCTCTTACAGAACGTTAACAGACACATTAATCGCAGCACAAAGACTGCGAGAATAATTAACCACTTGCTACGGAGGTACAGTGCTACGGGACTTGTGACTGCGTGTGTCTGTGTTGCGTGAATTGGCTGTCTGTGTGTGTTTACGGGGTGTGTGTATGTGTGAGGGCTGTCTGCTGTGCCGAAACAATAGAAACACCTGCAGATCCAGGATCGTCACCCAGGTACCTGAAACTGGGCCTGCCTTTCCTATAGCTTCATCTCTCACTCGGTCTCTCTCTCTCTGTCTCTGTCTCTCTCTCTCTCTCTCTCTCTCTCTCTCACACACACACACACACACACACACACACACACACACACACACAAACCTGCTAATAACTCCCACACACGCAAACTCACGATCAACTATTCTGGGAGTCACCCATTGCTGCTGTGCCAGTCCCATTAGATGGATCACTGCACAATGAATTATTACATTCAGAGAAAAGCTTCTCCCTGCCCAAGGACACAGGCCCGACTATTAGATACAGCAGGAAGGAGGAAGAGTGGAGTGGAGTCCTTGCCCTCACCACAGGCACAGTTACATTGTCAGACTAACAGACTGGCAACGATTTTGTGCACCACTGACGGTAATGTTGTAAATACACTAATCAGACTGTGGAGTTTTCAGAGTGCTAATGTGAATGTGTAGCAGCAGTTGGAGCAAGGCTCGTAACCGAAAGGTCGCTGGTTCAATTCCCCACTTGGGCACTGCTATTGTACCCTAGGGCAGGGTACTTAACCCACAATTCCCTCAGTAAGTTCCAGCTGTATAAATGGATAACGTAAAAAATTGTAACCTATGCAAGTCGCTCGGGATAAGAGTGTCTGATAAATGGCAATAATGTAATGTAATGTAACAGACTGTCAGATGTCAGAATGTAGTTTGCTGACTGACATGCACAGTGTGCTCACACACCATCGTCCCAAGGGCTGCCTCCTTCAGCTGCTTTTGTAACTCCTTCCAGTCAGTCTTCCTTAAAGTGGCATCTGATTCATCGTGCAGTTTCTGGCCACTGCCCATGCACATATACACCCACCCTGAGTATATTTACACGATTGAAACAGACATGCATGCATGCAGAGATGCAATATATAGACTCAAGCAGACGTAGACTCACATTTCCAGTCTCGGACCCACAAACACGTTCATGCTTCTCAGAGAATTTCTGGGCCCCTGAAGAGAGGGAGTTTTCTGGGGCCCCAGAGAGAGAGAGAGAATTTCTGGACCCCCCCAGAGAAAATTTGTGTTGACACTCTGAAAAGCCCCGAAGCCAGTAAAGTCATGAAAGTGAGGTAATTAGAGGATTTTTGGAGAGAATGAATTGCGCTGTCATTCAGTCAGATGCGTGTTCAGACATTACATTGCCATACACCCTCCCGGCCTGACCGCAAAGCATGGCGCTTTCAAAAAAGTGAATTGCTCCACAGGCATCGGGACTGTCAAATTTATTTCATGGACACTGGACTGTGTTTATATAACCTGTATATAACAAATCACACGATAAGAGGACAAAAAAACAGGCCTACAGCAAAAAAAAAGAAAAAAATTCGGGCACAGGTCCAAGAAATCGTGACGCCTGGACCCGTGGAAAACTGAGACACTCAAGGCGAGGGTGCGGAGAGGGGAGGGAGCGAAAGGGTGAGAACAGGACGAGTACGGTGGCAGAGGCGCATGAAGATTGGTTTGTTTCTTTTAATGTGAAGGAAACACATTCGGGAGAAACTGGCAGTTCTCTCCGGCTCCGAACGTTTCCTTAGAAACAAAAACAGAGGGTAGGCTGCAGCGAGGTTACAGGTGTTTGTGGACTGGAGTTTCTGAAAGGTGAGAGGAGAAGCTTTAAAGCGGCGAAAAGACAGGAAAAGGATCCAGAAGGAAACGTGCGCTAAGCGCTTTCTGAAAACGGCTTAAGAGCTCTAAAAACGGACTGACACTACAATATTGCGAGAAGGAGGCGAGGATCACCGGGAATGTGAGGGGGGGGAGCGGTTGAGCTGAAGCGAAGTCTCGGGCAATGCGAGGAAGGATCGCTCTGCACTTGTCACGCTTGTTTATCATCCCCGGCCCATTTTTCTAGTCAGATACACGTACCGCGACTTCCATGGAGCGCCGAATTTTACTCACCTGCGTGCTGCTCACTGTCCTCCTACGGCCGACCGATACCCAAAGCACGGTATCTGACTCAGGTAAGGCTCGGACTGTGCTGGTGTAGAGAGTCCTCTCTGGTGTCAGAATTGCACGGCCAGGACAAAACGGAGGCTAACAGACCCGTAACACTATGAAACTCTCAATAGATCGTTTTTTTTCGTGAACTTTTACTGTTAACCCATGTGGAAATTTATTGTAATATATTAAGAATTAAGTTGTTCAGCTGCAAATAAAATCAGAAACAAAACTATTAGGCTAATAATATTGTTATCAATATCAACACCATTAACGACCCCTGCGTTTTTGCGTTTTTGTTGTTTAGCAGGTAAACCGTATTACTACTGTATTGTGCGAGTGTGGTGTGAACTGATGTGAATGAGTATGTTTGAGGTTGGGGAGGGTACTGTCATTTCTCATCTTTGACCCTGTAATATGGTGTCGCTACACTGGAGGTAAGTGAGCCTCTGAACTTACATTGCAGCGCGGAGCATAACTGATCAGTGCTCTCACGCAGACAGCTGGCGGAACTGTGGTTTGAGTCATTCAATAAGTTGGTGACTAAGACATGATATGCCAATTCTGTTATCAGAACTTGATACGTTCTATTAAGACAGGCCTGGCCCTTGACTCTCTCAGTGATCCACAACGAGCTTTACGCACGCAGCCTTACTTATGATTATGCAGCTGCAAAAATAAATACTTTACTGTAAATGCGGTCAAACTGGGGGGGGGGTCTCACAATGTCAGATGAGAGATCGATCGTGAGTTTGAAATTTCTCTACAATTATTTAGCAATGCGTTATAATAACCATTCTTAGGGTAAGATATGGCTAACACTTTTGCGCAAAAAAGACTACGGATCGTGGTCACGAGAGAAGAGCACGTGTTCAATACAGGTTGCAACTCTCCACAGTACCTGCAAGCACGTTAGATCTCTGGCACAGAACTGAGTGAGGGAAAACATCCAGGCTAGAGTTCTTTGGGCTCATTCTGCGTGATGTCACCTCGACTTCTGCGTGACCCGTTCAGATTTTCTTAAAAGGTGGCACATACATTCTACCTCCTGGGCTTACAACTGCGGGAAAAGTTCACAACATCTTAAATCATTTCTGGAGAGACCTGGATAATTGCAGTAGACTAGTTATCACTTGCCGTCATATGTAAAGGCTGTACCTAAGGCTTTTTGCGGCATTTGTGTCAGTCGAAGCAAACGTGATTTAAATGTAATGTGGTTGTCGCCAGAATTCCTGTTGTCAAATGTCAAATCTCATGTTTTTGAGAGGTGAACCACTGCACTGGTCCACGTTTGAGTTGATTTCCTAGAAAATGTTTCAGACGTGAGAGTGAACTTTGCCTGCTTTTATATCTGCTCAGCAGACCAGGGCTGCTTCTGAACCTGACCCCAGTGAAGCTGGGCATCTTGTTCGTGTTACAACAGCAGCGTGCTTGTCCATCTCTGCAGATCTGGAGCCCATCTGGGTTTATGGGACACTCCTGCTGATCGGCTGCCTGCTGATCTCTCCCAGAGCATCAGCTGGACATGTGTGTGTGTGTGCTTTCTTTGCTCCGGCTCACACATCCACATATGGTAGTTTTTGCGCCTAGCAGGCAGCCTGTGTGTGTGTGTGCGTGTGTGTGCACCACTGATACAGATCTTGAGAAATGTGCTGCTCCTCTGTCTCCCACCTTGAATCCTCCCACTAATCCCAGCCTCTCCACCCTCTGGATGGGAGCCAAGAGTGACACCAGTGCCCCTTGTCACAATGCTCCACCCAGGTTCTGTCAAAATGTTTTCCTGGGAGTATTTTTTAAAAATGTTTCACCTTGGCTGCATGCCAGCCAATAGCCCTCATGCTTTTGCCTCTGGATGCTTTCTGTTAGAGGTTAGTGATGCAGTCACTGACAGGGGAGCAGGAAGACCGATGTACAGCAAAGACAGGCAGAAATAAGTGCTTACAGACAGACAGACAGACAGACAGACAGACAGACAGACAAACAGACATGGCATTAAGCACAGGGGAACAGAACATTATTGCAAAAGTGGGGGTATCCGCTCCTGTCTGGAGTTGAGTTTATGCACACAGAGGGAGAAGGATTCTGCAAGAGGAGTGATGGTGTTAGTGAGTGTGTGTGATTGCGTTACAGCCCGGGGTAAAATGGACTATGGCAGACAGTGGAGTGTGAAAGAAATAAAGAGCTTTGCTTTTGCAGAGTTTCAGCAGACTGGTAATAACAGGACAGCCAGAAGATTGGAAGAGAGAGACCGGTGGGGATTGAAGGAGAGAAACTGAGAAGCAGCACATGCAGTTCATTGAGATAAACAGATGTCTATATACGTGGATATACCTGTAATTTATATGTGGTTCATGCTGATAGGTACATATGTAAATCTACAATCAACATTTTTCAACATTATTCTGTCATGGGAATAACAAATATTTACCTAAAATAGGTGTTAATCTTTACAGCGTGGTCAGTGGGGCATTGCTGTTGTGGGCACAATGCTCCTGCCTGTTGCTAAAGATCGATAGTGGTGCTCTACCTGCACATGTGCTGTTTGCACGCCACGCGCACTCATGCATGCATTCCCCTGTTCCCTGTTCTCTCTCTCTCTCTCTCTCTCTCTCTCTGCGGAATGCCGAGGGGGAACACATTTACATTCCTGCTCTGCTCTCACATGGAACCTCCAGCACATACCTCCCCCCTACTCTGTTTCTCTTTCCACCTCTCTCAATCGCTCCCGGGATGCCCGTTTTTGCCCGGTAGCACTTATTGTCTTCTCCCCCTTTTTTCCCCTTCTCCTCCTTCTTTTCATCTGCCCATTTATTTCCAACCCCACTTTAAAGCTTTCTGTCTGGCACAGGGTTTTTTTCGCAGTAGTAGTGCCAAATCAGTGTTTAATAACACTTCGCTCAGTGCGCATAAATATTTTGGAGGCTTCTGTCTCGGCCCCATCTGTATCCCCTCCCATTTCTTTTTTATTATTATTGCTTGATCATTTCGGCCAGCTCTTCCTTCACTCACGGCTTTCTCTCGTTTCCTCTTTTTTTTGTATTTTCTCTGTCCCTCTCTAGCTCTCCGCTTCTCCCAATCTCAGATTTACTGCCCTCTCCATAAAACTTTAATGGCTGTGTGACGGTGTTGTTCCAGGGAGGCAGGGAGTGAGAGGGAGAGGGAGAGTGTGTGTGTGAGGGAGGGCGAGCGAGAGAAACCTTCTGGAAAAGATGAGAGAGAGGGAGGAAGAACTGGAGAAAGATTGGGGGAAAGTATGCGCAGCAGTGCTGTTACTTTAGATGGGAGCTGATTGCGGTTGTGAGTATTGGTAGGGGTTCCCCTAAGTGTGCTCAATCAGTACAAGACTTCTAAAACCAACATTGCAGACAGTGGGACTCCCAAGTCCCTTTGCACTCAGTTTTCATCTTTTATCACTTGTGGTTCCCTTAACAGCGAGCTGAGCCAAATGTGCATGTCCGTATACTCATTTACATTTATTCGTTTGGCAGACGCTCTTATCCAGAGAGGCCTACAGAAAATGCATCCGATAGGGTTTGGCATGTACTTGTAAATTCTGAATCATTAGTGTCATATTTGTAATATAGCTCTGTTTTGGGAAACAGAGCCTCTATGAGTGCCGTCTTAACGTGCAAATATGATCGCCATATTCAGCCACCAGGCTTGTACTGCCATGAGCCTCTATCACCACAAAATGTTGACCACTGAGCTTTTTCTGCACCAAAGACCTATGCTGTCACCAGATTTTGCCTCAATTGCTTGTACATAGAATCAAATTATTCCTTGACACAATGAGTCAGACAGTCATTAATGTGTTTTGATGTAACTTTATCGTATCAAATCCCCTGCCTGCCTTTTGAATTTTGAACATCAATTAAATTGCATCTCTTAGGCTGGATTTTCCATCCACATTGCATGCACTTTTTAATTTGATCAACAGAACACTTTGACAGTGCTGTGATTTCACCTCATAAGGCTGACTGAGGATCATTTTAAGAAGCCTTATCTGCAGCTGTGCTCTGGTGAAGATGCTTCACCTACAGTAATTACTGAAACCAGCAACAGACAACTTCAGGAACTGTTTCAAAAAGCGAAGTGTCAGCTTTCAAAAGTAAATATATGGCACAGACAAATGTACTGAGAATATATATTACACAGTGTATCCAAGTCTCTCCTAACACCCTCCATCACTGTTCTTCCTGTTTATTCTCTGTTCTCTGCCTCTCTCCTTCCCTCTGCATCCCTCTCTCCCTCTCTCCCTTAGTGCTGAACTGCTGCGAAGGCGACATTCTCTTCCTGCTGGACTCCTCCGGCAGCGTCTCCTCCTACGAGTTCTCCCGCATGCTGAGCTTCCTGTCCGAGCTGCTGCAGCCCTTCTCCCTGGGGCCCGACCAGGTGAGGGTGGGGCTGCTGCAGGTGGGCACCGAGCCCCACCTGGAGTTCAGCTTCGAGGCCCACAGCACCCAGCAGGGCCTGCAGGAGGCGCTGCAGAGGACCAAGCAGCTCCAGGGCGACACCAACACGGACAGGGCCCTGAAGCTGGCCCGGGAGCGGGTGCTGAAGGAGGGCGGGGCGGGCGGGGCCAGGGCGGGGCTCCCCAGGGTCCTCGTGTGGCTGACGGACGGCGTGCAGCCCGGCGCCGTGGAGGGACCAATGGAGGCGCTGCGGGAGGAGGGCGTGGCCGTGCTGGTGGTCTCCACGGGACACGGGAACTACCAGGTGCTGCGGAGGGTGGTGACCCCGCCTGCCGACAGCCACCTGTACTTCGTGGACATCGACGACATGAGCATCATCGCCAAGGACCTCCGGGACGCCATCATTGGTGGGTGCACAGACAGGGGGGAGGGGTTTACAAAGAGATAACAGCGGCTTTGACAGAGGGAGAGAGAGAGGGAGACACTGCTAAACGGAGAAGAAGAAGGAACTGGTGGAAGGGGAGCCGAGGAAATAGAGGCTCTGGGATTTATTAATAGCGTATGTTGAAACACTACACTGTCCTGCTTTACACTCTGAAGCTCACTGTACTAACACTCTGATACACATTACAGAAGTGATCTGGCACAGACTGCCACAGACAGGGTGATGCCGGGGGAAACAGAGAGACAGCCTGGAAGACACTGTAATGAGAGGAGAGAGAGGGGCTATTAATAAAGAAATGATTTCCTACCCCCCCGGCCCCCCACCTGTGGCCCCTGGGATACCAGACCAGGGTATTTATAGAGAGTATTTCTCTGGTCGAGGATAGGATAACGACTGAGACATGCATATGCACATACATCACAGCGCACACTTTGGCTCTAATATGCATAAAACAACATAAACTCATTTACAGACTCAAAACACAACAGAAATCTGAAGCCACCAGCAGACATGTGGTGCATGCACACTCACACTCTCACACACATGCTCACAGTATGCACAGCTGACACTGTAAGAGTGAAACCCCTTATGTGGCTGACATTTGTCCCAGCAGCATCTTCTGACTGCAGTTGCTATTTTGAGTGATTTTACTGCACGCGTTGTTAATGCATGTCAGTCTCCAGTGTGTATGTCTGGCCGTTTAACTGCCTTCCTCCGTCTTTCCCTCTTCTCCTCCTGTATCCTGTCTCTGTTTCTCTCTCTCATTGGCAGAGATTATCCGGGCGGAGCGGCTGCAGGTTCGAGACGTGTCCGCCCGCAGCGCGGTCTTGCACTGGCGCCCGATCCTGACCGCCGGCACCGGGTTCTATGACATCCGGTTCGGCCCGGTCCCCACGGGAACGGGCGGGGCCGGCGGAGGGCCCGGCACCAGCCCCAGCATCGGCGGGGGTCAGTGGCGCAGGGTGACGCGGCCGGGCGACGCCAGCTCCGCCAAGCTGACGGACCTGCAGCCGGACACCCAGTACAGGGCCACGCTCACGCCCGAGTCCAACCTGGACTTCCTGAAGCCCCTCTCCATCACCTTCACCACACAGTCCGGTGAGAGAGGCTCTCCAAAGCACTTATTCCCCTTGAGGAATGTTTCCTCACCGTGGCACTCTTTCACGAAGGGCACTGATAACTTTGTATGTGTAGGGCTACTTTCCCTGCAACATGTTACTCTGGTTAAGAGCATCTGACAGATAAATATAAATGTAAATGAGAGCAAGAGAGGGGGCAGAAAAGGGTGAGCTGGGGAAAGAGGAATTCTGGAAACCATTAATGAGAAAATAGATTATTTTATTGCATGCATGATGTTACTTCCTCTCTTTTCCTCTTTCCTCACCCCTACCCCCATGCCTACCCCTTCCCCCACGTTCCAACACTCCCCTCACAATATTTCCCAAACACCCCCTTCCCCTGGCCCATTCCTCAATCCCCCAGAGGTTCTGAGTCCAGCTGTAGTCACGATCTCGGAGTCCGGCACGAACAGCGTGAAGGTCAGCTGGGGACCCCTGCAGCCAAACTCGGTGAAGAAATACCAGGTGGAGTACGGTGCTCTGCCGGGGGGGAAGGTCCACATCGCCACCGTCAGCCGAGACCGCAACTCAACCGTGCTGACCAACCTGCAGCCTGACACACAGTACCTGGTCACTGTGAGTGCATTTCACTCTTCCGGCCAGGAGAGGGCGATGTCCATCAAGGCCTGCACTCAGGAGGGTGAGAATCCTTGTTTGCACATTTTTCAGTTTACATCCATTCTTTTCCTGATGCTCCCTGACTCTCCCTAACCTGGCTTTCATCAGATTGCACAAGTTAACTTGGTGGTAGGGCTTGAATAGTGTTATGCTCACAGTCAATGGTATGGGAGTGTCGTTAGCCTGGTCTGACACCATTGCTCATTAAATTTAATGGATACACTTATGCTCTATTGTGCTGGAAGTCGCTCTAGATAAGGAGCATGCAATCTAATGTAACCTTCCCCTTCTCTCTTTCTCTCTCAGTGCTGCCCGCCCTAGCAGACCTGCAGTTGACTACAGTAGGGAGCGACTCGGTCCGTGTTCAGTGGAAGGGCCAGGCACAGGGGCTGCGGGGTTACTGGGTCACCTGGGAAAGTGCCAGCGGTTCCTCGGGCCACTCCTCCTCCCTCTACCTGCCCCCCAGCTCCGTGTCCACACTGCTGACCCACCTGCCGCCCACCACCCGCGTCTGCGTCTCACCTGTGTACAGGACGGCGCGTGGGGAGGGGCTCTGCTGCACTGCTCGCTTCTACTCAGGTAAGAAAAACCTCAGGTAATACTGCATTACGGCACACGCATGCACTCCATCTGCTACGAAGACAGGTAACACTGTGCTGTCATTGTAGTTTGAGGACCAAGACTTGTAGCCAAACTGTTGTAAGTCAGACTCCTGAATGGAGCAGTGCTACTGTCCCTGTTGAACTAGGCATTTAGAGCAACACAAAACCACCAAACTGACGTGTTTTTTAAGGTGTTCCTTCATCTTACAATTTAAGCATGCATCATAATGAAGCCCGCAAATTCATCTCAGGGGCGAATAACATTCATTTTTCAATTTGTACTCACTGACGTTAGAACATTAAATTTTCCTCTCCAGTTCATTAGGAGTGTTTTTATTTGATTTCAGACTTGCAAAAGTAACAGTTCAGTGTTTTTACAGTCTTAGTATGAACCCTCAAAGCATGTGCAGGTGGCCATCCTGGATCAATTAGGCCATTTGTATTTTCACAGGAATGTTATTATTTCATAAAATTTCAGTTAAATTTAACAACGATCCCTCCCTCTGTAAACTAGCTTATTTTATTGCTCAGTAAAAAATAATTGCTCTTTGGCATGGATTCCTGCAACAGAAATGATGAGGCCCAACACATACGGTCATTAAATTGCAGGAGAATTATACCCTAATCCAAATTGCTTCAGTAGATATCCAGCTGTATAAAAGAATAATCCTTAGAAATGTAAATTATGCAAGTTGTTGTGAATAAGAATGCCTGGTATGGTTATAAATAATAAATATAATATATAAATAATAATATAAATAATTATAAACATATAAAAATAAAAAATATAAATAATTCACATCCACTCAGGGAAAGTTTAAACATACTTATGTATATCTAGACATGATTATGAATATTTTAGAAGGTGCTGGCATGTATGAGTGTGGTGTGGGTGTTTTGTGCACAGTTCAGTATCTCCCACTTCTCTCCCTGGTCTGTAGATGTTATTCCTCGAGGAGACCTATTTTACAGTCCTGCATGACCGCAAGGGAGCCTAGGTTTGCCCTGGGCGGAAGGACACGGGGAGAGAAGGACGAGGGGGGTGTGGAGGCGATGATGCTGGACACTGAGTCTGTCATCCTCCGCACGGAGTCCTCTCTCCCATCACACCAGAACACCAGACATAGAACCTGGGACTGCTGCAACACCTGTCTCCACAAGGGGGCGGTGCTGCTCCAACACACACTCACAGAAGCACGCACACACGTGCGTATACACATACACACAAACACAAACCTTTTACTCGGTGAATGAAATAAATTATGAAGTAGGCACTAAAACCACTATGCTACTGAACACTCACTTTTCAGCCTGTTGCCCTAACATATACACGCACACACAAACACTCACTAAACGTAGAAGTATTATCACAAAACAAAATGATGGATAAAGTAGTAGTATTACTATCAGGCACAATGACAAATAATTGTGCTCATTTGGTGGGGGTTGTGCAATAGCGTCTCTACAGATGAGTTGTGCTCTGAGTAGTGGCAGAGCAGTTAAAATAACATAATTAATGTAAATGCAGATATTTTAAACCTTCTCAGCATGTGCCCATATAACACTAAGGGAACAATTACTTACTCACGGGCACTCCTCTTAAGCCTAGCCCTTTGCTCCTGTAAGTACAGGGGACAGAAGCTGGTGTTTTCTGCAGGCTTACTCCTGGTGAGTGAAAGAAGGGCAACGGCTATAGTCCAGTGTCCGCGTGACTCAGATCAGCCGTCAGGGGGCAGTGTTCCCTCACAGGCTTCTTTGAACCGACCGCACATCTGCATTGAAAGGAATCGGCCTCATTTTGATGTTTTTATACTGAATGGTTTAGATGCTCTTTTCTGATGAGAATGGCAATGATCATTAGTTCAGTTTCCAGAGTTAGTTTTTAGCTCATGCTAACCGCTGATGCATGTTCACATCTTGGGTGAATATTTATGTTTACCAAGATACTGCTTCAGTCTTTAATTTTTTTGAACATTGGACAGGAATGCCTCAAGCCACATTTAGGAATTTACAATGGAATCCCTGAGAGACCATTTATGTTTTACCCAGTCTCTACTGCCCCCCTGTGGTATTCTGTTGTACTACAGTTTCACACCACAATTCTGTTCTCAAAAACTGAAAATACTAATTTACCTGTCTAGATAGGTGAGTATATATTAATATGAATAAACTTGGTGAAAATGTTTTTGTTTCCTTCCAATGGTGAATTAATTTTAATCTATCATTATTAGATTATCCTACTTTAAAGCTTTTCTGCTGGATAGTTGTGTGAAGGCAATAAAACGTTGGCCAGGATTGGGACATGTTCATGATTATTATATCGGTCTTGCTGTCTGTATGAAAAACCCCACTCAATCTGTTCTTTGTACTCCATCTCTTCTGCATCACCAGCCTTCTTCCTTTCCTACTTTAATCTTCTTTTTTCAGTTTCAGAATAAAATGGAAAAAAGCAACATTAAAGCAGTGTACAGCAACAGTGAGGTGTTCGGATACTCCCAGGTCTCTGTGCCTCTGCCACTCTGAGTCCCTGACTGCCTGGCATACAGATGGACTGAAGTCCAGACCCTTTTAGTCTCTGTCCTAAGAGCATGGAGTCAGGTTCTCCCTGTGGCCACCGCCTGACATCTCTGATCCATGTCCTTAAAGGCCATTCTCTCAGGTCCTCCCAATAATCCGGTTACACCCACTGACATCACACTATTGGCAAGCAGTGAAAACCTAACGCATGCCGTTTCAGGCAGCTTGCGCGATGCTGACCATCCTTTTTGACCCATGATGTCACATACGAGATTCCATAACACCTTCTGTGTACAAGGGCAAGATGCTGTCTCCCAGTTGGGGTGCTCCACCCTTAGTGCTGGAGGAACTCTGTGTCCTTAGTGTCCTTATTCATCACTATCACGCTTGCTTTTAAATGCAACTGCTCCTCATTTCCTCCAGTTCCGGACACGCCTCTGACCCAGCAGCTAATTTCACAGGTGTTCAGCACTGCCAAGCCCTGTAATCATTTCACGTCAGTGATCATCAGCGCACAGCTACAGATAAGGCTTATTTAGATTACCTCCAGCTACGCTCATATGGGGAAGTCAAGCGCTGTCATGGGATTCTGCACTTAGACACAAAAGTGAGAGCAGCCTTCATAGCTAACCTTATCTGCGGGATCCAATTTAATTCATATTCAGAATTAAAAATAACCCGGGCTTCGCCCTACTAAGGTAACAGATAAACTTAAGAGCAGAACTTTTCATTCTGTTAGTGGACCAAGTAATCATTTCCACTCAAGAACTCATTTTACTCAGCTTTGATCAAAACTTAATGGAGAAATCTAACATGCCTACATGCACTTACCATCCTATGATGCAAGCTTTTTAAAGCAGTGCTTAACTAGCCACCGGCCTGGTTATGACTGTGAGTTGTTAAAGTGTGCAGCTCAAGTTACGGGGGGGGGGATCTTTTTGTTCCACTGCCAATACTATATACCCAGAACATCCCTGATTCTCCTTGAAATAGCTACTGATTGCAACTTGTGTGCATTGCAAAACTGGTGCAGCATTTTCTGAAGCACAAAGACCCTACAAACCCCTCGGCGGCTTGGCATCAGTTGACCTGTGCAAAGCCCCCACTGGTTTTCATTTCTGGCCCTTCAGTGGTGGAAAGAAGGCCCACCAGTTCTGCAGCCACCCAATCTCCTGCTCTTCTTAGAGACACTTCTTCTTCTGTAGAGACACTTTTTCAGACTGAACCTGGGCCTCATTAACTCAGACACATCCTGAACCTTTACAAATGAAATGAGACTGTAAAACTAAACCAGTCATTTGTATTATCGCCTATACACTGTAATGTTCATTGGCAGCTACTAAAGCTCTGTAACCCACTCTATATAAGGGAAAGGGTGCAAGTAAATACACCAAATAGTACAAAAACAAAACAACTGCCACATAACACAAAGTTTGACATGTAAAGAAAAATGCTGCAAAGGTTGAGTTATTTTAACATTCTACTTGATTCCAGAAAGAATACAGAACCTTTCTAAGGCCTTTATTGCAATCATTTTAAACCAGACAGACAGCTACTGAAAGGCATGCTGCTTTATCACCTAAAATAAAGGGTGAAGAAAATGCAACAGGCAGCTCATCGCAAAAAATAATGCGACATTTCTTTGAAGCAGATTCAAACTGCCAAAACAGTTCTTATTCCTGGTCTTTCTCAACTCCGTTTGGCCTTTCCTCTGTGGCAGGAGTCAGAAAGAGTAAGCAATCAGATTAAGGCAAATATCCACAGAGACAGAGGGAGAATCTGTGGCTAAGTGCGTCTGTGTGTCAATTAAACATCCCAGACGGCGTCTCTCCAGAGTGGAAACTGTTACTCATCACCTCAGCATTACGCACACTTGCAAACAGCCACGCCCGCAGTCACGCAGTCATTCAAACGCAGACGCCCGGTACACTGCAGAAACAGAGGCTTATGAAACTGTAATTCCTGTGATTGGATACTAAAACCATGGCAAAGCCACTCCTGATTTTACAGGTCTGGTTATGTGACCCATCAGGTCACGTCCAGCAGTCCAGAGTTTCTCCTAAATGCTGAGGGTGCTGAGAGCTGGAACCAGCGTGACAGGCTCAGAGGGGTTCAGATTCTGGTCCTGTCCAGCCCGGCTCAGCAAGGCCTTCTGTCGGTGTCTCTCCTCCTGTCTCTTCTTCTTCTCCAGGCGCTGCTGTTCTTTCCTCTGTTTGTTTGACATCTGTGAGACAGAGGGACAGCCAGTAATGGCGATGTATCTTTAAAGAGAGAACCTCCTTTAAAACAAGATAAGAAATGAGCAAAAAAAAAAAAAAAAAAAAAAAAAACATTAATTTGAGAGGCAGGAATTGGTAGCAGTGAATGAAAGTGAGGGTGGAGTCACTGCATACCTTGGCTCTTTGACAGGTGCCACTCTCCTTTGACGACTTGTTGTCACTGCATTCTGTTGGTGCGATTTGGTTTGAGGGGCGTGGCACAGTTCCAGTCTCCTCCCAGTAGGCGGGTTCCAGCCCCTCCGCCGAAGAACTCAGTGTGGCACCACTGAACGGACTGTGACCCTCTCCTTGACCTGAGAGAGACAGTGTTCGAGAAAATGAACCAAGACAATAAGGTAATAAAACAGCTGAGCAGCACCAGCCCACAGATACCAACGTGTTCACTGACCAGCAGGACTGTGGGCCTCGAGACAGCTCAAAATGAGATCATCCTCCTCAGGGGAAGTGGAGAGGGGGATGTTCTGTTTGTCACCTGGACACCCAGCCTCATCCAGTGCTCTTGAACAGTTCAGATTCTACAGGAATGAGAGGATGGACGAGAGACATATAAAACCTCACACTTAACTGCAAATCTCAGACAGCCTCACAGCACTAATGGCATCGGACATTTCTAGACCTAAGGTGGAAACAATGCACAACTAAAACAGGACCCCAGTGTAATCAACCACTCTAAATCAATCTCCAATCTCTTAACACAAGCTCAAAGTTATGTCTGAAATACACTTCAGACACCGTGGGCAGCTGAAGAACTCCAGACCTCGATACGCAGCTGAGTGGGGTTCTCAGAATTGTCTCCAATCGGTCGCACACTATCGTAGTGATCGCCGTACCGATAAGCAATGTGAAGTTCTCGACACACAGGCTTCTCCGAGCCATTTATCTGAGAGACAAAGAGAGATGAAAGGGAGAGAGGGGACAACCATGAGAAAGCTGCAAACACAAATAACTTATATCAAATAAAACACACCAATGCTAAGTCACTACCTGCACACTGCAACCATACTTGCTTCAACATGAGTTACAGTCTACTATATTTACATCTGACCAATTAAAACGGGCAAATACAATGAAGATATTAAAAATGGACAAGGTTCTGCTTTAATTATAGTATAAGGCATTTGTGCAGAGCCAAAAATACCAGTGAGAGATTTTACAAACAAAATGAATGACTGCGAAAATAAGGAATGAAACAGGGGGAAGGTAAACAGTGACATCATCATAAAGCAGTGGTTATGACAGCATTATCACCTCCCACAGAGGAGCGTTGAGCTGGTGGATGACCACACGCAGCTGCTGGCTGCGAGCAAATGCCACGATTGCATCGTTTCCCGCAAATGTGCCTGGCTGAGAGAGGTTTGCCACTGGAGGGAGGAAAACAAACAGAAAGAAATAAGCAACCGTCACTTTAATGCTAACCTCAGCATTTTACCTTTCCGCTACCCTCATCCGGTCTTAATCATTTACCAGGAGATTTTACCTTCTCTAAATACCTGCCCATAGCCCACCTCCATTCCTTTATCTTTTTTCCCCTCCCCTCCCACTCCTTCCCTCTACCTTCGATCAAGACAAAAGTTGACCCTAAGTGTTGATCTAGGACCAAATTCCTCAACCACAATTCCAACCTTAATCATGATGAGCTAAACAGCAAAACTGGTCCCAAATCAGCACTTGTGGTCGACATCTGTCTGAGGCCTTGCCTTCTTTTCCCTCCCTTTCCCTACTCCCCTACCCGCCCACTCCCTCCTCCTCCCCCTCCCTCCCTCACCGTGCTGAGCGAAAGGCACATCGTCCTCCACGAAGGGCTCGAAGTCCTGCCGATGAGCCTGCATGTACTGCACCGTCTCCTGCCTTAGCCGCAGGTGCCCCCGGGAGTGGCCCTCCAGCTGGTCTCCCAAGGCCCGGAACAGGCAGTTCCTGACAGACAGCAGAAAGGAGGGTGAACACAAATCAATACTCACGTATGACTAAACACTCCAGGAGACGTATATACGCTCACACGCTCCGTGGCCCTTACCCATCCCCGGGCACCTCTCTCAGTTTGAGGCCCAGCGCTTGCAGCTGATTGGTGAAGCTGATGAATTCTGCACCCTCGTCATCCCCCTGGGGGCGGTTCTTCCTGTCCTTGGCCAAAGCCCTGCGCACCGCCCTCTCATCTCGCTTCCTCTCCACGTCACACTTCCTGTTGCCCCGCACCGGCTTTCCTGACTGCTTCCTGGACATGGGTTTGCTCTGATCGTCAGGCTCACTGACAGGGTATTTACAAGGTAATCCAGGACACACAATCACACTGCAACGCGGTTATGATGCACGTGGTACAGAGACCTGGGACAGAGAAAGATAGTGAGGAAAATAAGGAGGGAAGGACAAATCGTTAAGAAACAAAATTATTGCCCTTAATATACTTTTGGGAATGTCATGACATATATTAATAAAACAATTTGATGATCATTCAGTTCAGTTACAACATCCAACATACACTGACAAATATCGCAGAACATAAAAGAATCATGAAGTGAATCAATAATATCAACACACAGTTCAACCCATCTTTGCTCATTAGCCTATAATTTACAGTGAACCTCTTACTGTGTCATGATTTTTATTAAAGGATCCCAGAGTCTCTGACTCCACTACAAATCCTGGCAGATTACTTCATAGATGTGTAACTCTCTAAATGAAGAGATACGTTTGAGTGTCACGTCACTTGAAATGTGCTTTCAACTCATTTACACCTTACTTCTCTGAGTTGAAGCATTGTTGGTTTCCTGTTATCAGTTTACAACCTGGAACTTGTCCTGTTGTCATTCTCTGTAGTTCTTAATTTTATTCATTACTTTTAAATGAAAAACATTTGACAATTGAGCACAACATTCTACATGTGGCCTAACACAGGTACTGTATTCTTCTGTTTCAGTACAACCTCTTCTCTTGTATTGTGCGTTTTGTTTTTGCTTAGGAATCGTTTAACACATTCCACTGCTTCGGAGCACTACATACTTCCTAATAAGATTAAATCCGCAACGAATTAGAAAAGAAAAATTAAATCTTAGGAAACAATTCATGCTTGATTTTCCCTCCGTCGTTGTTGCTTTATCCTATAAAAAACAAACAATTTTCTTCCCAGAATGACTAAGTTATAACTAATGACAGATTACAGCGTTGTGCATACTGTAGCTGCTAAATTATCGGTTTGAGCTAACGTTATCTCCTAGTTAGTTAACTAGCAGAAACTAGTGACAAACTTCTGACAGCGGTCGGCTAGTCAGACAACAAGTAGATAATCAGTGATAATTGCTCCCGGGAAACTTTCTAGATGTTCTTGTTAAGATGGGGGTAGACCTTGTTACTGTAGCAAGCTAGCTAAATAGCTAGCTACCTAGCTTAATAACTAGCTAGGTAGAATATGTCGCACTAACGACTCAACAAGCAGCAGAAATACACCATCGTACAGATACTCACATTCCTCTTCGGGACGCTGGCAGTGGCAAAACTGTCACAAAACCCAAGGCAAAATTCCATCAGGCAAATTACCGAAACGTGTCCTATACCTTCAGCTGGTTTGTTTACCTCACGTTTTAATTCCTGTCCCGTGGCACTGCTTCCGGAGCCTGGCGGTAAGCGCAGTACGGTGGCCTCCTTAGGCCATAAATTGTCTATCTCAAATGTTAGATGCTTCGTTCGATTTCTTTTTTTTTTGCGCCCCCTATATGGATATATATTTACATTTATCGCTATTTAGCGCAGTGTTTCTCAATCCTACTCCTGGAGGCCCACTGTCCTGCACGTTTTCCATCTTTCCCTGCTCTACCTACCTGACTGAACTCATCACTGGCACTTTTGATTAGCTGAGCACACCTGATTTAATCAAAAGCATGTTAATCACACTAATCAGGTGTGTTTGGAGCAAGGATAGACAGAAGATATGCTGGACAGTGGGCCTCCAGGAGTAGGATTGAGAAACACTGTAAGACGCTCATGTCCAGAGCGACTTCTGAAGAGTTCTAGTACAAACAGAATATAATGGAATTGCATGAAATGTTGTACAATCAAGGACATATACACGTAAAACAGAATCATTTTAAAATCATATTGTTTTAAACTACAATTATGTTACATTTATTGTAATACCGCCCAGAATAATGAATTAACTAAGCACCAAACTAAGTAATTTGAATCTGAATTTGACATCCACTATGATCAATTCATCAAAAAATAAAGAAATTCCTTCCCTTTAATTGTTAACAAAAATTTTAGTCTAAACATACCTCCAACATAACAGAAAGGGTCGGAGACCGAGAGGTTTACCGAAAGGTCAAGCCGATTGTTGCGTTTTTGGTCACGAGTCAGGACTGCGGAAATGGTTAGGGTCATCGGGTTGCTGCTAGGGCTAACAGTGATTTGATACATAAATATCCATGTCCTGTATTGAATGGTATATTTGTTTTGCAACATTGTATGTATTCGGTATATGTAGTATTATATTCATCCTATACAAAATGATTAAAAAATAAAAGCAAAAAAGTACAAAATGAATAAAGGCACTGTCTTGGTGGCATATTTTTTACACATCCGCGACGAGCAACGTAGCAACCGCTGTCTCTTTTTCCCAGGCTCAAAAATGATGACTAACACCTCCAAACTCAGCATCTCTTCTTCAAACTTCTGTCCATACAACGTATATTAGTCAGCTGCCATCACTCACGTTTATTTGTCTTTACTTACGATAAAAATATTAAGCTAGTCAGGTAATACTATGGAGTCAGCTAGCTGTGTTGATGACAGAGAGATGGACATGCTATGATAGCATAGTTAGCTTGCTAGAGAATTTATTGAGAAAGAATAATACAACTGAAACATACTCTTGAGCACTTAAAAGACCTAACTCTTAAAAATGTAGACATTTTTATGTCATAAAATAACACAAATGGTAATGCTACCATGTCTATTTTATGTTGTTTGCAACAAAATAGTTCAGTATCTAAAAAAATCTATATCCATGTTTGAACTACTTAAAAACTAATAAAACTGTAATAATATCATCACGTCAGGTGTGAATCACAACATGAATACGTTCTTGCATACTTGGGTCAGAGGATAATCAGTTGATTAATGTCAATATAACACAGCCAATATTATCACGTCTTTTATGTTATTAAAATCATGCACTCCTGTGTCTCAGCCAATATAACCAGAACGTAGGGCGAGGCTACATTTAAAAAGTTATTTCAATGCCCTACACAAACTGAACAAAAATAGATTGCTTTGTTGTAGTTTCCAATAGCGTATTGCAAAATAAAAAGGTCCCAGCACTGCACTACAGGAAATGATTTGCCCTTTGACATTCAACACATTGTCCAAATGCTCCATCCAGACAATGCAAGCATACCCCTCAACCACAGCCCCCACAGTGTCGATATATTAAGTGCATGGTTTTCCAAGCGCAGCAATGCATGGGGAAAAAAAAACCTGAACAGTACTCCAGAATGTAAATGTGTTTGTTATAAAATATATTTGTAGTAAAGTCAATTTCTAACTATTCTTATCATAGCAACACTATCCAGACTTATCATTATTCACTGGAATACCTATTTTTCACACCTTAAAAACTCATTTAATATAGTTTGTTAAAACATCATCATTACTTTAAAAGACACACCTCCGTTTAGTTTAAATATGTACTTGACTCAACCAACACTGTAACAAGTATCTACGTTTGGCGAGAGCACGTTTTATTACTTAGTTTTCCGTTCTTCGCGATCTGTCCTATTTCCTGGTCACTGTCTCTGCCAAACTTCCTGTGCAGGGTGTCGAGAGAAAGGGAACACGCAAGGGTTGCCACGTTTTTTGGCCATAATCTACATTGGAGTTCATGTCACGCAATTCATCGTTATGTTATTGGCAGTTTCACCTTTCCTGTAAGGGATATTTCTGTAAATAACATTTGGGTCTGTTTCCGCTTATATTTCTATTAATAATAATTATACAACTATAAAAAGCATGGTTAACTGAGTGTCTACCGATATAGTTTCTGAACTAGAAGCCACCTCTCATTAAACATGCTTTTGTTTAAATATTATTTTTTGGAAACATAAACTTTATAAAGACGCAAATATATGAACATACTCTGTAAAGTTTTTTTTTTAATTAAAATACAATTCACCGATCGACCATGAATATTTTGGGGTCAAAAGCCACACATTTTCTTTAATACTCTGTTATTACTACACTATTGTACAGTTCAGGGTTTTTCCACCACACGATCATGTATGTACAATAACACAATTTTGCAGCGTCTATAGCTGCAATACCTGTGATAGTCTGATTCCTTTGAACATGGAACTTTGGCAACTTGCTTATTGAGACAAGTGCCTGACAGAGCAGTTATTATTTGTGCATGCACACTAAAATAGGTGTTCAATATATCCCTTGGGGATGGCACGTGAGTGATCAAAATGTGCTTTTTTTCTATGTATAAATCCCGATCAGAGGATTTTCTTCAAACTGGCAACCTCATAGGGGCAGTCAGGGCTCCCCTCCACATTTTGACATCAACACAACAAGACGTCGATCTACGCACCAGTGCGGCGCAATGGGTGTCTCTGCTTCGCTCTCAAACACACATTCACACTTACGTGTCTGGGTGGTGGTGTATTGATCTGATCTGCAGGTTTTGTTTGCTAATGCAGTTGCGCAAAGGATTGAAGAAAGACGGTATGTGTGGTAAGAAAAGGGAAAGAAGCAGCTAGCTAGTTAACTGTAGCTAGCTAGCTGGCTAGCTACTTTTTTGGAAGCAGACAAGACAGAGGGGAAAAAAACACTTTTTACTCACAAGATCCGGGGAAAAGTGGGTGAGGAGAGGGAGAAAATTTCAGGGAGAAACTGATGTGAAAAGGAAACCGAGAGAAAAAGGAACAAGCAGGAAAGGAGAGGAGACGCAGAGTTTTGAACCAGTGTACACATCGGCGATTTCTCTGGCCCGGTTCCCCGCTATACGGTATGATAGTATTTCCACCTGACTAGCTTGCTAGCTTGCTATGACCAATCTAGTTTGTTTTGCTAGCTATGAAAAGAAGTTATTGCATGTCTCACGGTAACGGTATTAGTTCTGAAGAATAATTAAGTTGTAAACTGGATAGATGGTGGTTTATAACTTAATGTGTTTTTCCCTAATAACATCATTAAACGTGTTAATATTAATGGTAGTATTGGGAGTAGAAGATGGAGTAGTGGCAAGCAGATGTCTGTTTAACAGTATGGTGCAATGCGGTTGACAGTTATCTTATGCATGACATTCAAATTTAACTTCCTGCAGAAGTTCATGTTTAAAGTTTCTCTGTTGTATCTCGTCCACATTCTGCTGCTGGAGACATTGACCTATTTTTTCACATAGAGTTTAAAATTAGCACAGTATACTGTCAAAAAAAACTGATAAGTAAGGATGACTACACAAAGTACATTACTGTAAGATCATTATAACAAAGAATTATTTAGCAAGATTTTGTCAGGTTTAAGCTGTTTTGGTGGCATTACGATCGGTGCATTAAAGGATTTGAGCATAATAACTTGTGATTTTGTTGCATTGATTCCTCAGTACAGAGCCATTATGCCTCGCTCGGAATAATCAGGGCGTCCGCCAGCACCCAGGAGCGGCTGAATCTCCCTCCCACTCCATGCTTCCGGCCCCCCGGACGGCCCCTGCCTCTGCCCCAGGTCCCGTGCACGCTCCCCGGCCCCGGCTGCCAGGATGCTGGGTCTGTGCTGGCGCAGGCAGAAGTGCAGTGCCGTGACGGCGCTGCTCGTGCTGGCGGCCTGCGCAGCCTGCGCGGCGGTGCTGCTGCTGCTGTCCCGGCTGCACGAGTGCACGGCGGAGCTGCGCGCGCAGACGCAGCGGTGCAGGCAGCAGCAGGAGGCCCTGACTGCGCAGCTGCAGGGTGAGTGTGCGCGTGCGCGTGTGCGTGTGCGTGCGTGTGTGTGTGTGTGTGCGTGCGTGCGTGGGGGGGGTCAGCGTGGATCAGGCCTGACGCCAGTAGAAAATACAGAGGGGTGCATTGCAATCCATGGGTGTGGGGGGTTAGGGTTAGGGTTGGGGGTTGGGAGCGCAAAAAGTCATAAATACTATAGAGACATCGGGATATGAGGAGACAACTGGGGGTGCGCTGAGGTCCATCTGGGGGTGCAGTGCACCCCTAAGCACCCCTATAGTGCCAGGTCTGGCGTGGATGCTGCCATAACCATGGCGATGGGGTGGGTTTGAGAGGGTGAACGTGCATAAAAGATTGTCTGGCTTTGACAGAATAAGATTGACTGCATGATCTTGGTTGGAAATCTGGTGATAAATGCGTGGATTAAGCGTGCTGCCTTGTAGAGGTCTGAGAGTGAGAGACATGACTCATGCCTGCTTCTGTGCTGTATGCGGAGCGAGTTGAATCGAGGTTGTGCAGAAGAGAGCATGTTTCTTCTGTACAGCGGTCAAAAGGAGATTATCGAAGATTGTCCATAGTGTCGCCGTTGCTTCATGATTAAAAGCTTGGAACTTATGTTGAATAAGTGATCCGTGAAGTAGGAAAGTATGGAAAGTAGGAAAGTAAGTAGGAAAATATTAACTAGCTCCACAGAAAGCAACTGAATGTCAGAGGAGCACTTTTGCAAACTTGCACCATATTTAACTTGTACGTTGTGTATCTCCACTCTCGTTTACTATTTGTAGAATTGACATTTGAACTGAAAACTTTGAAGGAAACTCATTACTTTTGGTTGAGAGTGAATCCAAGAGGAATACATGGTTTACTTCTGAACAATTATTGGTCACCTACTTGAAGCTGTTTTCATACTGCACTTAGGTTGTCCAACATTACTTCATGCCGATACCTATATTATTCTGAGGATTTACTGTTGACTTATTGATGAATTCCCCACAGCAAGACAAGTAATACCTATACGAAACCTTTTTCCCCTGTGGCTTGTTCAGGCAATTACCACGTGTTATGCAATATCACGTTACATCGAGTATGTAAATGAAAATTTTTTGTGTTGAAATTAACAATACTTACTGATTATCTACATACAGTACATGTGTAAGTACAAGCATAGTTTGTTAGTTCTTCACCCATCCAGTTACGTTTCATGGATCAATGTACTTGAGTCATTTAAGTTATTATTTTAAGGTACTATTGCTGCATTGGAAACAGCAGTATTGTTAGTTTTTTGTAGATAAAACCAAGATTTATGTACTTCAGTTTCTTCTTTTTATTCCCTCTCATCTCCTCCCAACATGTCTTTCCTTCAGTGGTGTATGAGCATCGATCTCGTCTGGAGAGATCTCTCCAGAAGGAGAGAGGAGAGCACAAGAAGACAAAAGAAGGTCAGAGGTCATTGTGTCTCCCCCCCTCTGTCACTCACTTCCTTTTCAGTGTCCTGCATTTGTCACCTCACCTCCAAAGCTCATCTTGTGTTCACTGTCTGTCTCTGTGTTTCTCAAACTGCATGTAGATTTTCTGGTGTACAAGCTGGAAGCTCAGGAGGCCTTGAACAAGGAAAAGGTAGGAAATTAATAAGCCCTGTATCAGTTTTTAAAATGTAGTGATAGTGTCTGTGGTGCAGTTAACAGTGAAACTGTTTCTCTGTGTCTGAGCAGCAGGATGCCATGAACAGATACAGTGCCCTGAGCTCTCAGAACAGTATCCTCAAGGTAAAAATTCATGTTGCTCTTTTGTGTTGTAGTGGAGTGAGTAAGTGTGGAAAGTATGTGTCTTAACTGTATGCTTCCAAACCATGAGAGCTCTGTATAACCTTATAGACTTTTTTGTTTTTTTCAAAAAAATAGACTTGAATTCTGAGAATTCAGTTTTGTCACACTAATTGTGATAACTCATAAGCGTTAAGCGTGTTAATTCTGACAGTGTTGATCAGTTGACTATGGGGACATCCATGTATGGTTTGTGTATGAGGAACTTAGGGCTCAATAACATTTTAATATTATAGCCAAAAGCATCTATTTTCCTTTGTCTCTATACCAGGTTGGGTCAGAGAAATCTAGGGGGGGGGGATCTGCTGTTGTTGTGTACACTGCTGTTTAATAACTGTGCTGTGTGCATCTGTTCTTCATCGACTGCTCTGTGTGGGCGTGTGCGTGCGTGTATGTGTGCATGGATGCGTGCGTGTCTGTGTGTGTCTGCGTGTGTGTGCATGTTTGTGTGTGCGTGCATGTGTCTGTGTGTATGTGTGTGTGTGTGTGCATGCATGTGTCTGCGTGCATGTGTCTGTGTGTGTGTGCGTGTGTGTGTGTGCATGCATGTGTCTCTGTGTGTGTGCGTGTGTGTGTGTCTGCGTGCATGTGTCTGCGTGTGTGTGTTTGTGTGTGCGTGTGTGTGTGTGCGTGTGTGTGTGTGTGCATGCATGTGTCTGCGTGTGTGTGTGTGCGTGCATGTGTCTGTGTGTGTGTGTGTGTGCGTGCATGTGTCTGCGTGTGTGTGTGTGTATGTGTCTGTGTGTGTGTGTGCGTGCATGTGTCTGCGTGTGTGTGTGTGCGTGTGTGTGTGTGTGCGTGTGTGTGTGTGCGTGCATGTGTCTGCGTGTGTGCGTGTTCTGCAGAACCAGCACGCAGACCTGCGCAGCCAGCTCCAGTCCCTGCAGACGGAAAACGGAGAGCTGCACTTGGCTCAGCGCAGAGCCTTGGAGGAGTGTCAACAGCAGGGGGTGCTGCAGCGCACCGAGAGCCAGGACCACATAGCGTCCCTGCAGGGTCTGCCAGCTTACTGTTTATGCATTCACCGCTTGAGCGTAAAGACGCAGTATGCATTGTGTGAGGCAGGTGCCTCCCTGCCATCACGGGCGCTGCATCACAGTGTCGGAATGCGCGCAGCAGTCAGGCACAGTGACGCGTGGGCGGCAAACCGACCCCCGCGGAGTCTGACACAGTCTTCCCGTTCCTCATCAGCTCGTTTTATCCCTCTCTCTGCCTCTCAGACACCGTGATGAAGCTGAGGGAGGAGAGCAAGCTCCTGAGGAAGTCTCACCAGGATGTCCACTCCCAGCTGCTGAGCGCCCAGGTGGGTGAGACCCCTGGGCTCTGCTGTGTGCTCCTCTGTGCTCCTGTGTCAGAGGGTGAGGGAGGAGGAGGAGGAGGGGGTGCTTTCTCACTTGCAGCCATCGTGATTGATGTGCATGTCATTCTCTGTGGCAGGCGCAGCTGGAAGAGTTCCGGCAGCTCAGACAGGCCCTGCAGAAGGTCCCGGGGCTGAGGGAACACTCACTCATCCCTCAGCAGCCTGTTGCAGAGAAACACACCGACTCCAAGATGTTTGATTTTAAGGTTCCTGACTGAAGGATGTGCTTGTTGACTCACATTCTGGCATTTCATGAAATAGGGCCAGTTGTGGATGTATTTTTCTGTCCTATTCATTATGTTGTTGAACAGGCTGTAGGAAGTATAATGCTAAAGCAATGAGAATAGGATAGTCAGCGCAGTAGAATATCTTCAGCCTGTGCAGCTGGGATTTTCCTGAGTGAACAAAGCCTTACAGTCTTGGCACAATATTTATAAGTATGTGTATCACAGACTGGATATCCATCTCTGGATAAGAATGTCTGCTAAATGAATGTAGTATAATGTAATGACTGAAAACACTATAGAAACACCTGTTTATTTTCGCAGTCTTCCATGGGCCCACTGATTGCAAGGCCTCTAGTAGGATTGGGATTGGGTAACGCCACGCAGCCCGGACATCAAGGACAGACTGGGATTGGAAAGGAGCCTCAAATTGTGGTTGGCCTTATCTTTATTTTTTTCATTACTCTTAATTTTTGAATATCTTTTATAATACATCTGTTCTGTATATAGTGGTTCTTGTCCAGGATTCAAGTCTAGGATTTTACAACATTAACGTGACACTATACATTTTTTGTGAACAAACACTATTTGCAAACCTTGACACAATCAATCAGTCATCATTTCTTAATGTAACGGATTGGATATGTCACCGCTAACACTTCATTTGGAGCTTGGCCACATTGGAGAAATCGAAATCTGTCAGCCCTCATTAATCTTTGAAAAAGTTCATTATTTTCAGATAGCAATTAGCTCCTCTGTCATTTGTTAACCGCAATATTCGCTTGACTAAATTTCATGTATAGGACTGAAAGACTACAGTTACCACATACTGTGTTTTTTTATGTGCAGTGCTTTCAGGGGATTCTGACTATACAGGCATATTTTTTATCAAATGTAATGCTCAACAAAGAGCTCAGTGTTAAGCAATCAGAATAAATACAGGGTGGCACCAGTCAACCCATGCTGAAGTAGATTGAAGTGTCAAATAACTATGCTAGAAAAAAGTTGATGAGTTCATTGACATCATGGAAATAGAGCTTGTCTGCGCCTGTCAAGAACTGCCTGTTTGCCTCTAAATTGGCTGGGCTGTAATATATGAGAACCATTGGCTTAAAAAGTTTAATTAAAACTTTAATTTTTAAAAGCTGGCGATTTATTTTTGGAACAGCTGTGGCAACAATAAAAACACAGACATGACTCATCAAACTGCACTTTATTGTGTCTTCAAGAATATTATTGCTTCAACAATAGTAGAGCTGTATAACAGATATGCCTGCTTTCTCTCAATGGCAGAAAGGATGGATTTAATAGTGTTAATTTGTGAAATTAACACATTCTCAACCCTTTTCACGCAGGTGACGCATCCTCCCATCAGCCAATCCAAACAAAAGACTCAACAAGAAGTTCTGGATGATGGGCTAGCTAGATTCCGCTCAGCCAATCAGAAGGACACTGTGGTGATTACTGTGGAAAAAAGGGCAGGTGAAGAAGAACAGGACCAAGGACTGGACAGGTAGATTGGACATTCTTTACTACTTCTCTGAGTTTCTTTTTTTTTCAGTTCAGTGATGTAATATATGTCTCAATCGATGAGTGATGCTCTCTGCTCTCTGTGGCTTCAGCTGGAATAGTATAATCAAGAAAAGCAATTACAACCAGAGACAGGACCCGAATTCTCTCTCAACTAATCAGAGGCCACCGTTCAACCACTGGCGAGACGCTGAGCCCAATGACATGAAGACGGAAAGGCCGGAAGAGATAAATGAGGACAAAGAGTTGGAAGACATTCAGGATGATGGGGAGCTGGAAATTGGTGAGATTAGGCCCCGCGAAAGTCCAGAACACGCTTGTCCATGACGCGGTGAGAGAGCTTACACTGCAGCACCGTCACTTTGATTTAATGCACCCTGCTTTTTGTTCCCTTTTCCTGGCTGTCACCTCTGCCTGTCTGCAGACACCTTAGGGGAGGAGGTACCACAGGGCCAGGGAATCATTGCCCAGGAACCAATGGTGAGTCAGAAAGGCGCATCTGTGTGAGTCAGCTTCCTTGTGGAAGCAAGCACTCCCATGTGCGACAAACCAAAAATCCAGTCTTTGTTTTATACTTACCATTACCATAAAAGGCAGTGGTCATCACTCAGGAAAAAAGATATAAGCGCTGTTTCCTTAAACATATCTTTTTAAAGGAGCCGTGTGCCTGTTCTAATGCTTTTTAAAAGGTAATGATAGATAAAATTCTCTGCAGAAAATTTCAGAAGAAAACCCAACTGAATGTCACCTTCTTCCTACACAACTTGAGTTTTCATTGTTCTCAGCAACATCATTTCAATTATTTCACCATTTTTTAGTAATTATTACACAAAAATGGCCTGTCACTATTAACGATAGTATGTATGAACTCTTCAATACCACTGTCGCTTTAGGCAGAATACAGGTTTAAGTTCAGGTAAAGTTTTGAATGACTGTTAATAATGAACATTTTTTCACTCATTCAGGAGATTGGAAGAATGGGAGAGACAGAGGATCAGCTGGAAGAGGAAGAGGAAGAAGAGGAGGAAGGAGGAAACGAAGAAGAATATTAAAGCTCAGAGCTTCCTTTGGCCTTTCAACAACGTGCCTCTTCTCACTTCATTTGTATCGCTTTCCCCTCTTCTTTTTCCTGTTACCTTCACCCCTCATCCTCTCTCACATGTTCTCGCCCTCTTTGTCTGTCTCTCTCTCCCTAAAGCATGGCCACGTGTTTAGTACAAAACTTCAGGGAATAAAGTTGCCTTATCTTCCCTCCTCTGTCCATTGCAGGGAGCAGTTGACAGCTGGTATTGTGCCTTATTGGACTTGACCCAAAGTTTCCTTGGGATGAAACAGTTTATCCATGTGGATACACCAAAACAACTGGTGTTGCAATTACTAATATTCTGACTGTTACATATAGGTTTATTTGATTTGAAAATGAATCTCCTTTTTGTACTCAGTATTATAAAACAATGGTTAGTCCATGCTTCGTGCATTTTTGATACTGTTTTGATGTTTTTCCTTCATTAAGGAGCCATAGCGTGATATAAGAATTTAAAATATACTTTGTATTGATAGGGTTGACTGGCTTTTCCAGCAAATGAAAGCGCTGTTGAAGGCTTATTGACACTGATTTACCCATGGGTAGTGTGAACATACAAATCTGAAAGCATGAAAGGGCCAACATGCCAACATGCATACTATAGAATTATGCATTTCTGTATGTGCCTGTCTGTTGAAATGCATTTGTTTACTCTTTTAATAAAACTGAGTTTGTAATATATCAGCTGTACGTTGGCACTTCTGTCATTGTTTTTGTAACTCTAATGTAATGTGCATTAACTCATACATGGACACTTATGCTCCTAGACGTGCGATCAGCAGCACAGAATGTATTTATGGAAGATTAAGACACCTCTGATTTCAAGCAGAAGACCATTGCTGATAATATCCAACAACAGCATGCAGGCTGGTTCAACATTTTTCTAAAAGCGCCTTTTACACTGACTAGAATATTTCAACCAACACCAAATACAGAGCTGGCTCTTTCCTTGTTGTAATTTTCATTGTATTTGTAAAACATGAAAACATTACATCAGGCATGTAAATATAACCAAATAAGGATACAAATGTCTGTGTCACTATAGTGATATGGACAAACAAAGGTTCATTTATAATGTTATGCACATCTATTACCTGCAACATAAACTGAGATACCGTATATAATCAATAAACTGATTTAGGTACAGAGATAGGTAAGATTGTGCTGTTTGCTGGTGAGATTTTGGAAAGACTGGTTTCTATAGCAACAGCTGTCCTGTTGCAGTGCTTTTTTTTCCTTTACACTTGGAGTAGGTGACCCTCTGGAACAATCTTGTGTTACAGCCTAGTCACCTAGCAAAGAATATTTACCATAATGATAATTTATTAGCTGTAACTCAGATTTTGAAAGTCTGATTGTGTATTGTTATGAGCTCAAGTAATAATAACTATAATTTACAACTGTGTGCTGGTACAAATGCTGGCAATAAATTATGAACCAGAAAATATTTTAGATTTATAGACCACATATGTGTGGCTTTGTGTCAAATTGCTTTAATGCACTGTATCTACATTGCCACTCATGTGGGAAATACTGTACAGTAGAAGCCCTGTACAGTGGAAGTTCCTTCATCAAAAGACACCAAGTACCTGTTATTATTGTGGTCCATGGATGAGATTTTGAAATAGTTTACAGTGTGGTCTTATATTTCAAGGACATGCATTTATTTCTTAATGAAGGTTCTGTAGTTCGAAAATTCCATATTTTATTGGCCGTATCCATTGCAACAATAACATACCCTGTCATTTCTAATATCTGAAGTCATTCAAATGCTAATTGTATGCGGGAAGGAAGCAGAATGGCTAGTTTCCTATTATCAG
Organism: Megalops atlanticus; assembly: GCA_019176425.1. Lineage (NCBI taxonomy): Eukaryota > Metazoa > Chordata > Actinopteri > Elopiformes > Megalopidae > Megalops > Megalops atlanticus. The sequence goes on from CM032882.1 coordinate 32,428,304, forward strand.
TGTTTGATTCAGCATTTGTGGTGTACAGTGCGTTTGGTGTAAGTGAACGTAGAGCCAAAGAATGGTCCAAACAGCAATTTTTTGGTGTTTGAAGAACATTGTAGAACAAGTCCAGATTCTGGTAAGCCAAGGTGAAGTGTAAGTAGGTGTGTTACAGTCGACAGAAGGTGTGTTATTGTTCAATTTATTCATTATTGGTGGTGATTAGGAAGAAAAAGTGATGTTTACATTCATTACATACATTACATGCCTTCATTGAAAGAATGAAATTTCAAATATATTACACAGGGCGTTTTCTTCTCGTATTGTGGACATACTGTACTGCTGTGAAGCAAAGCAAACCACTTAGGCATGATTTTTTTATTGAGGAAATTCAACATAGACAATTTTATTGGCCAAACACGTCACGATACACGTTTAAACCAATCATAATTGAATTTGTTGAGTATTTATGTCAGCTTCAAAACTCAACGTTCACTTGTCTGATTGGAGAAAACCAATGATATTTTACTAGGGATTGGCCATTCGTATTGATAAGCCCCTCCTTTCGTTGGGACCGCAAGTATATCACTCCGCCATTTTAAAAGCCGTTCCGGATGATAGGAAGCCCGTCGTAGCGTTGGAATAATCGGGAAAAGATTCAAATATGACCATGATTGGCAAATTATAGCGTAGAATAAGACTATTTAGCGCGGTAACTTCCATTTCCGAATTGAAATACATAATTTATTTTCCTTTAACTTTTAATTTCGGTTGTCCTACTTTGGGAATTGAGAGCGATGCCGAGTCACCCACTGCGCGTGGCGGTGGTATGCTCGAGCAACCAGAACCGTAGCATGGAGGCGCATAACATCCTCAGGTAACAACAATAACAAGGCATTTCGCACCGGCATTACCGCAGCGAAACACAGCATTGTCTGGTCAGGTTACCTTTTCACACAGTGTAGTAAATAGCTACTTAGCTGTCTTACTAAATTATTCGTGACACTAAACAGTTTAATGGTGGTAGCCTGGATAGCGAGATCAACAAAACGTAACCGCAGTAGACGTAGCCGCACTAGCTAGCTGGTTATTTACATAGAGAAGGTAAGTCTGTCGTCTTCAGTTAGTGATAGCCACATAGCTAGTTAGCTAAAAATCGATAAGTAGATTAAGCTAACATTAGCTAGCTAAATTGCTTTAGTTGAAATTCAGCAGCCCGGCATGTAAAGCCAATGTATACTGACTACACACTTCTGATAGCCTAGCTGGATAGATTGTGGATAAAAATTCACTTGCGTGTTCCAAAACATCTAAAATTAGCTAACCTTACCTAACTACAAATTGCCTATTTGCTTGCACCACCTGTGGACTGAGCTAGATAGCTAGTCTTCGCTGTCATAATAGAACTTCCAGATGTGTTTGAGCTGTGACAGCTTGCCACGCAATGTTTCCCCGTGTAGAATATCGTAGTTACGTTAACAAGCTGTTCTTGGCTTCTTGAAACCTTAGCACCACAGATTAAGGTGATATTTTACGTCCTTCCGAGAATTTACACATTCTGGGTTGAACCTGCTTACACATACTGGTGATTTAATTTATGTTGGTAGATGTTCCATGGTCTGGATAGGCTGACGGTGGGCATGGAGGGTTAAGGGACCCATCCAGATAAAACAGAATTTAAGGATATGAAGGACTAACGTTAAGCATTTATCCCTAAACGCTTCGAGGGCCAGGCATGAACAGCTTCATCTTTCAGGATTACAGAGTCCAACGTTACCATTGTTGTATGTAATAATTAATCAAACTAGTCAGACACCAGTGTCACTGACTTTTTTTTCTCCCTTTCTCCTGTTCTCTCCTTCCTTTCCCTTCCCTCCTGTGTCTCCATCCTTTTATTCTCTTAAATCTTCCTTCCAAACCTTCATTCTTAATCCCCCCCTCCCCACCTATTAATTTCTGCTTACTGCGTCCCTTCGACATGCAGCAAGAGGGGGTTCGATGTGCGATCGTTTGGGACAGGGACCCATGTGAAGCTGCCAGGCCCCGCGCCAGACAAGCCCAATGTGTACGACTTCAAAACCACCTATGAGCAGATGTACAACGATTTGGTCCGCAAGGACAAGGAACTGTATCCCCCCCTACACTCCACACATTTGCAAGTCCCTTGTAACATTGTTAGAATGTTATACGTTGTCGGGTAAACCTGATTTTAGTAAGTGACAAAGGCTATTGAGAAATAAGTAAGGCACAACATGAAACATATAAGCTCCTGACAGATCTGAGTCGACACATTCGGTTTGCACACACAGAAGCTGGTCTGTAAATAAAAGGCACGCAGTAGGACCATGCAGATGCATCCAGGAAATGTCATATAAACCTCTCTGGTGTCTATGCTCTGCAGCATATAATTATTCCACTCACCCATCACCGTACCCTTTGACACATTGGAGCCTAAGCACTTTAACTTGCATATTTGATATCAAAGTATTTGCAATTTTTTAACCTAACTTTGGCTCAGAGGAAAAAAAAATTCCCTTGTATACGTGCACTGGAAAGGTTTTTATTGGCATTATTTTCTGTTATGTAGTTATGTAGTCTCTAATAAGACTACTTAACCTTGGTCCTTTAGGGTTACTGTGCCTCCATGCTTTTGGTCTGTACCTAATTTGAAAAAGTATCTTCTCAGTCGGGCCAATTTATCTTAAATCCCCCATAAGCGTTTGTAGCTTAATGACTCCTTGAAAAGTTTTTGGACTGCTGCCTTTGGGGACTGGTATTTCATGTCACATAAATCTAAAATGGTGGTTTACCGCCCTGTTACTGTTTTTTTAAATAGTGCAGTTTAATTTTTAGTTGTTTTCTGTATAAAGTGGGATGTGTCAGTTTACAGTAGTATCTTAGTTTTGTTTTTATCTGTCAACTGAAAAAGGAAGTGTGGAGGCAGCATGGAAAAAAAACACTGTAGATTGTGACCTGATACACAAAGAGAAGAAAGTGCAGGCAGGCTAGTGACAACAGTATCGTCTATTTGTCCACATCATCTTAACCCACATTCTCAGGTAAGGTCTTATTGCACCATGTTCTAATAATTGGTTGTTGTTTTTATTAATTCCTAATTAGATCTAAAATGCCACCCAGAATCACAAAGGAGTGAAGGCCTGACCTCCCCCTTGTTGACACCAGGTTTCTGCTGATGGCCTGCTTCAAAATACAATATTTCTAAATATTAAAATTTCAATACTGCTTGTGCTTTGACAATGGGGTTGTCAGGTCCTTTCTCTGTATTGGTGCATTAGCCTACACGTTAATTAGGGGAACACTGTATTGCACATGAGATCAATAAATAGCACTGTTGAATCAGAGTTAGTTTGTTGTCCTTCTTTAAGTGGCTAGTACAAATTAAATGGGGGCAACACAGCAAAACCTCCCTGTCGAGTTGTTCCAAATATGGGGCAGTAGCTGTATCAGCTATCCCTTCAGCCTCTGAGCAAGTTATTGCAGTGATTAAATGGTAACAGACAAGTGACAATTTTGGAGCCACAGAAAACACAGGTTATACTGCCTACATTTAAGTAGGTTTTAGTTTGGGGAAAATTAGCCGGCTGTGTTGATGCGTATATTAAAATTCACTGTTACATGGGCTACTAGCTGCCACTAAGTCTTAAAATATGAATCATTTTCTGGTTTGTTTTTCCAAAAGTCACACTAATCTTGCAGTCATAACTTATGCAAGACAATTCCTGCAGTCACCGAAAATAACTCTGTTGCGAGTGTCCCTTCAGATGGGTTCAGAAGGCAGCAGATGTACTGACAAGGGGACACCTGCCAGATTAACCGAGGCTGGAAGGCCTTAAAGACAGAGTTGGAATAGTTATTACAGGGCAGGGATGCGACACTGTGATGTCACCACTACATACCAGCCATGCTGTGGATCTTGGCGGCATAGGGACCATGCTCTAGGTCACAGCAGCATTTTAAAATTAGAAGTATTCTTGTTGTACTTATGTAATGAGTTGAGTGATAAAGAATAGGATGCTGTAAAAAATTGAGAGAGACCAGAATACAAGCTAACATAGTGATTTAGCAAGCTGAAACTACAGCCAGCTTGACCAAAACTGTAAGATCTAAAAAAAAAAAAAAGAGCTTTTACCTTTAAAAAAAAAAATTAAGTATCCTTATGTGTATTAATGCATATTTTGTAGTTGAGAAGATGGCTGGAAACACTTAAGCAAAGCACTAAACCCCACAAATCCTCGACTGTGGAGATGGTGGACAAGTGCCCTGAGCCTTAAAATATGACTCAAGTGACTCCTTGACAGCTGATGAATGATACTGCTCCAATCTCTCCCCCTGCTCCTCTTCAGGTATTACTCAGACCAGGATCATCAGAGATCCTGGGTTGCATTGACTCAGATCTGTGTTTCTTTAAGGAGCAGCTCAAAACCACGACTCTTGCCTTAATCAGGCTGTTGGACCTGGACTTTATACGTTGCATAACGGATTATTATAGATTATGTATACAGTGCCAGTGTGTATGAGGAGCAGTGTGTGTAATTGCCGCTGGCATCCCACAGTCGGAGTCATCTCTGTGAGGGTGTTGCGAGTCTGACTCACAGCTCTGTCTGAAGTGTGAGTGTTTGTGTGACTCAGGGGCAAGGTGGGCGGATGGTTACTTGTGTTATGTAGGAGCACAGTGCGTGTGCCCCCACCGTCTTCCCTTCTCTCCATCCCCCCCCCTCCTTGTCCACAGCTCCCTCTGCCTTTCACCGCTAGCCTGTTTCACTGCTGTGCTTTTTAATTTTGCTCTCCCTGTCTTCCTCCAGTACGATGCTGTGGGAAAGAGTCTATATTTTGAAGGTGTGGTGTTTCAGAGGATGGCAAGTGCAGGGGACAGGATGGAAAGGAGGTGTTCTTTGCAAGGATGCAGACTGAAGACGTTGCCATTGATTTCAAATAGAATAATACCAAATATAGTGAGGCTGACCCTTCTATGTGTCTCGAAGGACCAAAGTGGGCCCCCCCCCATCTGTTCTTGCTTTTCAGGTTTTGGTTCAAGAGAAAATATACCCCCCAGTGATTGCATAAAAGTGACCTGCTGTTTATTCTGTGTCTTGTGTATGCAACTGCTGAGTACATTTTCCCAACTAGTGTTTTTCGTTCTTTATAATAAAACATTCAGAAGGAGCTTTTCTTTTGTCACACTGCATTGTTTTCTTTTCATTAGAATATTTATCTACAGCTTCACCCATCCCATCAGCCAGGGATGCATTTCTCCTGGGAAAGATGTAGCACTTTGGTTAGGTTAATGGTATCTGAGCTTACCTCTCAGAGCATTATGCTACTACAGCGACATTACTGCTAAAATTGTGCATATATTTAAAAAAAATGCTTTATAATGTTGTTTATTTTCTTCACTTTAAGTTTGGTTTTCACTCTAGCCAACTAAACCAGGGAACAAAGTATGTCCTAACTAGTGAGGGTAACTGAGTGTGCATATGCGATTCATACACCAGAGGGCACTGTAGTATTTTTTTGCCATTATGACCTCCCTAGGCAAGAACATCCCTCAACTTCCATCTGTCACTAGTCATTTGACTGTTGTGTTTGTATATCTGCATGCAGGCAGATTTAAAACGATACTCTTTGTTGTGTAAATGAGTTGCTGTGTTTGCACGACAAATATTTTTAATGTCACATTTGATGATAGCTGGTGTGGAACGTAATGCCGAGACAGTGAATGAAACATTGATGTGGTGTTATTATTTGATGGTGAGACTTCAGTCGTTTCCGATTTGCTTTGGTGTGTTGGATCGTGTGTTTGTTCCTTGACCCCCACTTTGTTCAGATACACACAGAACGGAATCCTCCACATGCTTGAACGCAATAAACGAATCAAACCACGACCTGAACGTTTCCAGAGCTGCAAGGACCAGTTCGACCTGGTCATCACCTGTGAGGAGAGGGTCTATGACCAAGTACTGGAAGGTGAGAGCAGATGAAGAGTTTAAAGTACTGTACCAACATGGTCCAATGTGGTCAAATAATCTCTTTGTTCGTGTAAGGTAGTTTTTTGATTTTTTGAGTTGCAGCACTAATGTCTCTTGTGATTTTTACAACATTTCTCTGAGTCTGTGTTTCCAGCTCTGTGATTCCTGAACCCTACAGACACCGTCTCAGCACATTGTGAGTGTACATTGCAAATCCGTAGATTTCAGGTCATCTCTTCTCTTCCACTCTCTCCCTCTCAGACCTGAACTCTCGGGAGCAGGAGACCTTCCAGCCGGTTCATGTCATCAATATAGACATTCAGGACAACCACGAGGAGGCTACTCTGGGGGCCTTCCTCATCTGTGAGCTCTGCCAGTGTGTGAGTATCCATGGGGTGTTCTGGGTTGGGTGTTAGTGGGTGATTGATTGACTGGTTGTGTGTGTGTGTGTGTGTGTGTGTGCACAAGCTGCTCTGTGGCTTAGTGTGGGTGCATTGGTGTTAGTATGTGTGTGGGTGTCCCTTTCATAAAAAAAGGATGTTTAATGTCTATCATGAATTGTGGGGAAAATTTTGCTGTCTGCTTGATATTGTTTGTCCCCATCCCCCCTTTCCTTTTGTTCCTGGTTTTAGATCCAGCACACAGATGACATGGAGAACGAGATAGATGAGCTGCTTCAGGAATTCGAGGAGAAGAGCAGTCGCCCCTTCTTGCACACCGTGTGTTTCTATTGACAAGATTGTGCAACTTGAAGCTGAAGCAAAAAAAAAAAAAAAAAAAAAAAAAAAAAAACGGCATTAAGCACGTCACACAAAATTCACCACACGCATGCTGCCGGCCCTCTCCCATCATCACACGAGGAAGGTGGGAAACACCCTGCTGCCTTAGACTTACATCTGTTGGACCTGGTTTCACAATCGCACGAGAAAAAGGCTCAGCTCATCTCTCAGGTGGTTCATGGATGCTAAGCTGCCCCTTCCCAGCTAGTCATGGGTGAATGCTTCAGTTCTCCTTTCTCCAATTAGTCTGGAGGCCATCCTTTTTTCATTTCCCCACCCCCATGAGAACACCCTGTCATGCAGGAAACCCCACCGACCGCCCCTAAGTCCTCTTTTAAAAACTATGAACTTGAGGAAAGCAGTGGCAGAGCAGGTAACATTGAGGTTCATACTGAAAGGGAACTGATGGAGGAAAAAAAAAAGTGAAATGTGTGCGTACGTACGTGGGAAAGTACAGTTTTAACTTTTGATCATTCTGAAGAGGTGTGTGAGTGTAAAGGTGGCTGAATGAGTGCCGATTTTATTAAATGCTGCTGGGAATGAACTGTAATTGAAACCAATAATGAGCAACCTGAAAAAACCTCTAGGTTCAAATTGTTAATATGACAGTAGTTATAGAGCATTATTACTGTTTTACAATTTACAACTTTTTGCCTCTTACTCAGGTGGGTGATATTTTTTGCTTTGTAAATCATCAAAGATAAATTAATTTGTACCAGTGATTTAGGTCCAGAGTGCCTGTATGTCTGTATGTACTAAAAATAAGATACAGGAATAAAAAAATATATTTTAAAAATCTGTGGAATTCAGTGCTCCTTGTGTATTGTGACAGTTTCTTTGCAGATGCTTTTACTTACAGAAATGGAATATGAATGACGATTGTGCATAATTGCCCTAGTTTTCTATTTTGTAGAACAAATGCATGTGTATAATAGTACATATGTGTACATCTATATATGTATATATATGAACCATACATACATGTGTGAGCTGATGGTTCTGGGTTGGATGGATTGTATATTACACAGACCCTGTATACTAAGGCTACTGGCAAATCTCACAGTCAAAACAATGTTTGCCTGTTCATTAAGAGACTGCCTCATATGCAGTGGGGCGCCAACCAAGACGAGAAGCAGCTTCCGACAGGGAGGATTCTAGCCGGGGACTGGAATCCAGACAGAGTCGAGATATCGGCTGGAAGGGCCGCCATGGTGCCGTGCCACAACCCTGCTGGGAGCGATTGTGCGGTTCTAGCAGGCCGGCGTCCGTGCGTCTGACAGGGTCGTTCCACTTCAATCGTGAGGATGGAGAAAACGAGGTGGGCCACAGTCTTTCTTGAGAGAGGGATTAAGGCAGTCATCTAAAGCAGAGTAAACGCCTGCCCGGCCACACCATGAGTGACCGATGTACCACTGCAGCTGCGCATAGACGTGTCAGTCAGCGCTTTGCTTCGGAGGTGAAGTGTTTTCATGCTTCTGTCAGTTAAGGTGCACCTTGGGGCACATGAAACCTCAGTAAATGAGGGGTAGAGTTTAAACTTGGGAGGAATTTACTGCCTCTATCGCACAAAACCTGCCTGTGAAGCCAGGTGGAGCAGTTCTAGCCTCTCAAGTGAGCAGAACAGTCGATTTCCTTCTTGTCAGATCCATATGGCCTTGCTATACAGTCCTGAGTAATGGACAAGAATACATGGTTAATTGTTAGTACATACACACCTGTGAAAACACTAGAAGCTAGTATCAGCTACACATTTGGTTAAGATGTCATTTACAAAGGCTGAATGAAGTAAAACTAGTTGACATGTAGGGTTTAAATGGTGAACTAGACTATAAAATTATAACGGGTTATCTCTCACTGTAAATGACATTTGGAGTTGTACAGTGTTGTAGAACTGCAGAACAATTAACTGTTTATCAATGCCTTACATATTATCCAAGGTGGGTACTGTTGAGCACTCATGTCTTTTTAATGAACGAGTAACCCTCATAAAGATGTATTAACCATCAATAAATATGAATAAGAATTGATCACATTACAAAGACAAAGGTTTACCAAGCATCTCAAAGCACATTACAGTTTATAAATGACATTGTGTTACTTTATCACCAAACAGTACAATGTCTGAACACCATTCTTCAATAATCATTCTTTTTTGGCATCTCTCTAAAATTAAAATGACTTCTTTTTATTTGGGACTTGCTGTTTAACCATACTTTTGCATATTTTTTCACAATCACTTTTATAAGCAAGCTCTCTGCAGCATTTTTGGGCAATGTTAAGGGCACTATAATAAATTCAAATTGACTGACTGACTAATAGATAAATCTCATTGAGAAGCAAAGAGCAGAACTGCAGAAACCTGCTGAGAGCTCTTGTGCAACAGTTTGCTGAGGAAGTTATTAATGCAAAAAGGGAGTTACAGTGTATTCAATTCATTTTTACAGTATGGTTTTATACATGGTATTATAATAAAGAGTTCCATGATCAGATACTTTGATGGGGAGTCCTTATTATAAATGTTCATGGGCATTTATTTCGTGTATAGTTGCCCCATTAATACGGTCCCATAATTTAAATACAGCACTGTGCACATCCAGGCAGAAAAAACTTGAATCATATAACCTTCCTGTGAATTCATTATTGATGAAAATACCTCGATGTGGGTATCGAAAAAAAGTAAATGTCTAAAAGGTGGGAGAATTTACAGTTACAAGGCTGTGTGGTTGACGTTGACTAACCAAAAAACATCTGGTTGGGTGAGGAGCATGGCGTAAACAGATACTCTGACGTTTCTCCAATTTTGGTCCCTCCCAGCCCCTGTCTGTCCGTCTCCTCTAGTAGCCCACAGTGCAAGAAAACACTGTTATTTTATGGGTGGGTGCTGTATATCCACAGAACCCAATCCTACAGAATGGTGCAGAATACAAATCTAAGCTATGTGTGTATGTGTGTGTGTGTGTGTGTGGAGAGAGGGAGAGGGAGAGAGAGATGTGTTTATTGATCTATTTGGGGAGGGTGGAAGTTTGCCTAAATTAATTTGGGTCTAATACGTATTAATTTATTATTTGTTTAAACCCGAGGAAAACATGCATTCACTGCCTAACAATGAAATCTTATTAATTACATGACCTTTGATCACACACATACAGAGAGAGAGCGCGCAAGCAGGCGAGAGAGGGAGAGAGAGTGCTGGAGAGAGAGAGAGAGAGAGAGAGAGAGAGAGAGAGAGAGAGAGAGAGAGAGAGAGAGAGAGAGAGAGAGAGAGAGAGAGAGAGAGAATAGGTGGAAGATGCTCCTGACAAGGGATGACGGCGAGAATAAGAATATGGGACATGTCTGTCTGCCTGGAGGCGCTGAAAGAGCTGCTGCCGCCTGAATTCAGCTGGAGTGAGTGAAGGGGAGATCCAGCTCAGTATCGATGCTGTCTCCGCCACAGGACCTGGGAAGACTGACGGGAGCCTTCGAGCTGACCACCTAGCCTCTTTTAAACGACTGAGGACGCAAAACAATGAGACAATTAATTCATAGACAAATCGGCAAATTCCTGAATCAACCAATTAATTGATTCATTCAGTCATTAAGCGTGGGTATCTCATTCTCTTCTAACGATTGGAGGCAGCGGCACACCGGGACTGTACCGTGGAGCTCGGGCGCTTCACTCTTACCGCCGCCCTAACAAGCTTTTTTTTTTTGCTTGATTTCGGAACTCATTGGAGTAAACAACCATCGCGGCACTGACAGATCCGAGGACGCCACCTTCTACGACAGGGTTCCTGCTGTATTCGCTGCTGACCGCAGAACTGAACCCGACACGACACAGCTCGGTTCGCTGGATCCAGTCGCCGCATCGCCGGGCGGGGAAAAGAGCCGCAGGTGCGTGTGTGATCACAGGGAGGGAGAGAGAGAGAGAGAGACCGGGCCACCCCACCTTATGCCCCGTAAGATCATACTCCGCGCTGGCGAGCACAGACGGACGTGGGGTCACATACAGCGACGGAGCCTCCATGAGCGTCAGAGCGCTCGCCTCCAGCCCGACTGGATCCGTTGACTAGACGCGGGGACAGAAGGAGAAGGAACAGCGAGTTGGGAAGTTTTGATGCATATGATCACAACGACCATGATCTTTATGATTCTTGGGGCTTCTGTTGTAATGGTAAGAGGATTTTCTACACTCGCATCCCCCTCACCGTCTTAGACAATTTCCCAGTGAAGCAATTAGTGTAATTTTTACCCACTGAGATGATAAGAAAATGAATAAGTGCACATTTTTGGCACAGAAAACTACAAGAGGATAACGATTGCAAGAATGCATGCAGACTTGTAGAAGTGTTCACACAAACAATTCTATTAAGCATATTCAAATAAACAAAGGACATTTTTTCCTGGAGCCACTTTTTTCGTTTTTATTCTTTGGTGGATTTGAATATTATTTCTATGTGATGTGTCTCCAGTGAACGGCTTTGCCATATCGTATAGCGGTTCCTGTTGTCGGAATACTGCTTGTTTGTCCCAGTTGACTCCAATGGTTCTTTGCAGGCGATAGCGTGTTTAATGGACATGAACGCGCTACTGGATCGCTTTCACAACTATATCTTACCGCATTTACGAGGGGAGGACCGCGTCTGTCATTGCAACTGTGGAAGGTAAACATGACACAGTGTTAAAATGCATTCAGAATGACACAACACACTAAAACGAAATGCTGGTATCAGGAATGCTGTTGTGTTTATTTTCGACAATTGTAGCCGAACTGTACAACAGGCCCATCGCAGATAGATTTCTGTCGCTGAGCAAATTTCGTAGCCACCAAATCAAAACAGCGCTCTCCTCGGATTCCAGCGCTCAGCTATTTTGTTGGTTGTCATATCATCGTTGAGTATGTCTGCATGTGCAGCACGTGATTGTATAATGTTCGTCAGTATGTAAGAACTAATGAGCAATGGACGGTTCCTGTTTTTTCCCTATAGTGACATAATTCTTCACGAGCTCACTGCATGACTCAAATACATTCTTGCGTTTGAAAGTGTGTGTGGGCTGTGTGTGTGTTTAAGACAGACATGGATATTTGGTGTCTTAAGGTGGTGATGGTGGTGGTGGGGGTAGGGGGGAATCTGCAGGTATTAGTGATTGTTTCCGTGAGTTTCTGTAGCATAAGGAAGTATGCTGGTGCACCTGGTGACAGGGGAGAAAGAGTAAAGGGGCACAGATGCACAAGCTGGATTTAGTGTGATAAGGACCAAGCAGGAATAGAAGTGTACTCCATTTTTTCCCACTTAAACGGGAATAAGATTTGATAAGGTTCAGGCGCATGGTGAAGAGGAGGCAGAGTGAAAATAGGCCTTTTCAATAGATGCTCAAAAATTACACTGTGATGTCAGAGAGAGAAATGGAGAGGGCGAGAAAGTATGTGTGTGTTCTGGTGAGACACATATGTGTTTTCACTATGCAGTTGTTGTATATAGCAGGGATATTGGTGCCTTAATATACTGTACAAGGATAAATCTGAAAACAGAAATCCACACATGTGCACATATTCATGTAAGGAGTCCAGATACAGAGCCATCCCTATAACATTCAGTTCTTAGGAAATGGTGACACAAAATATACCTGGGATTATTGTTTTAGAAAAATTTAGTATTATTGTTCTGTGTATAATACTTTTATGCTGGGTGAATTTCCCAAATCCTTTGGGCCTACACTGTGCAACCAGTTTTTATTTAAAATGAGTTAGCTCACTCAAAAAAAAAAAAAAAGAATCCTGCTCAAAGATGAAGTTACAGATTTCTCTATCTGTAGATAGTACTACTTAGCCACATTACAATAATAAGTCATGAAAGAAGTAGCTTGCTTGTGATTGTTCTCATTGCAGACTGCTCTGTAGTATATTTACATATGTATTGCAAAATGTGACAAAAATGTTTTTGTCCTACTTTTGCTTTGCATTCTAAATATACATACAGTAAGGATATTGCAGACAAGACAAACAGTTTTGCTCTATATGTGGTCGCTCTGGGATTTTAGCAGACTGGGAACTCCTTTTGAAGGTTTCTTGGTATTGCCATAGTTTTCTGTTACATGATCATTCAAATTTTAAATTTCAAAGCCTCTGGAAGAAGTCTGCAATATTTGCATGCATGAAGGTGCACGTTTGCATGCTGCATCCTTTGTAGTGCATCACACATTAAAAACGAATTTACAGATATTTTACCCAATATACACACTCCAAATTAGCCCTCGGCTGATAATGTGCTATTTGCCATGGTCGGTGTCGGTTATTGTCATCTTGTCTTCAGTCTACCAGTCTTTATACTCCCTGATAAACTTTGAAGTATTAGAAAGAGGAAAGTGGACAGTGATTAAAGGAGGAAGGTTTACACAGAGAGGGACTGAGAGAGATAGGAAGACCACATACAGCTCACACATATGTTCTCTGTTCTGGGGTCCATTGGACAGCCCCCGCCCCATCCCCCTGCCACCCCCCCTCTCTACTTCATCTGTTTCCCTTCTCTCTCTATTTCTCTCTCTTTTTCCCTCCTTCTCTCTCATCCGTTTCTCTTCACTCCCCTCTCTTCTCTCTTTTTTTTTGACCATTATCCTCAGAGTTGTTTATGTAAGGTTCATTGGCCCTCCTCTACCCCCATGGGGCAAAGAGCCCAGCTGGGAGAGTGATGCTCACCGCCCCTCCTGCCCTCTGACTCCAGATGTTCAGTCATCCCTGGCCTGTCAAGGGCCCTGGTTAAACACACACTTACAGATGAAAACAAACACGGAGGGCTCCGTGAGGGTGCATGCCAGTGTGCGTTCAGGGGGGGACGCTCTTATTATGTTACTAAATGATTCATTCGGCTGGATTTTGAAAGTGTCACCAAAAATAAACATCTACGTTTTGCGATACCTCACGTAACGGTGCTGAGACAGGTCAACAGACAACACACGGCCTCTAACTTCCATGTATAATGTAATTTGTCTAATGCCTCTCTATGTACACTCTGTTCCTCATGTGCTCTCATTTCCTCCCAATATTCCTTCCGTTGTGTATTCACCTTTTTCCCCTTCTTCTTACGCCTCCTCCCACCTCCTCCTCATCCCCCCCCTCCTCTCCCCCTCCCCCGTCCACCCCCAGGCATCACGTCCACTATGTGATCCCGTACGACGGGGACCAGTCTCTGGTGGACTCGTCGGAGAACTACTTTGTGAGCGACAGCGTGACCAAGCAGGAGATGGACCTGATGCTGGGGCTGCTGCTGGGCTTCTGCATCAGCTGGCTGCTGATGTGGCTGGACGGCGCCCTGCAGTGCGCCATCCGGGCCTGGAGGACCAGCCGGCAGTACGGTGAGCGGGCCGGACCCCCCGGGGCCCGGGAGCTGGGGACTGGGGGCTGGGGGCGGCACCCGGGGAAAATATACAGAGGGGTGCACTTGCAATCCACGGGGGGGGGGGGGCACAAAACGTCATATCTTAAAAAAAATTGTAATAAATACTATGTAGATATCGGGATAGAAGGAGACAACTGGGGGTGCACTGAGGTCCGTCTAATGTGCTGTCTAATTTGCCATGGCTGGTATCAGTTATTGTCATCTTGTCTTCAGTCTGCCTGTCTTTATACTCTCTGATAAACTTTGAAGGATTAGAAAGAGGAAAGTGGACAGTGATGTCCCCTAAGCACCCCAATAGCGCCTGCCCTGGCTGGGGGTGGAGGGGAGGGGGGCCGACTATGAGGGGATTACACTGAGCAAGTGTGAAGGGGCACTGGGGCAGGGGCACTGGGGCGCAGTGGAGGCTGGGGAGGGTGCTAAACAGCAAGATGGGGAGATGGGTATTAAAGCGTTGGAAGTACATTACATAATTGTCATTTAACACTCTTACCCAAAGTGACTTACACAGGGTACAATTTTTACATGTTGTTCATTTCTACAGCTGGATATTTACTGAGGCAGTTTTGGGTTAAGTACCTCGCCCAAGGGTACAGCAGCAGTGCCCCAGTGGGGAATTGAACCAGCAACCTTTCGGTTATGAGCCATGCTCCTTACTGCTATGCTACACTGCTGCCCTGAGGTAGCAGGAGAGGGGGAATCTGTGGATATGTGGAATGGGCTGGGATACAGAAGCAGCGAGTGAGATGTGAGATAGGAAGCATGGGATGAGTGTAACCGGAACACCTTTTATTGTTACCTTCTCCATTACATTACATTACATTACATTACATTATTGTCATTCAGCAGACACTCTTATCCAGAGCCACTTACATGTTGCAGTTTTACTCATTTATACAGCTGGATATTTACTGAGGCTATTATGGGTTAAATACCCTGCCCAAGGATACAGCAGCAGTGCCCCAGTGGGGAATCAAACCAGCAACCTTTCGGTTACAAGTCATGTGCCTTACCACTGAATGTGAATGGACGTTAATGCTCCCTGTGCAATTGGACTTTGCAGGGGTCAGTATGTTACTTTCAAGAATAGTTCCTGACTGTACTGCAGTGAGAATCTTCTGGAGGTTCCCAGAGTGCAAAATGTGCTGAAATAAGTGGGAAAGATTTTTTCATTGCTGGTTTAGACAAAAAAAAAAACAAACAAACAAAAACAGAAAGTAAAAAACTAGTAAAATAGAAAGTAGAAAAAGTAAAATATTAGTAAATGTACATAACTGCAGGTTTGGGATTCATTCACCATATCTGAACATTGTCTTTGCCAGAAATAATTTTTACACATGAATGTCATGCAACTATATATCCATTCAATGTTAGACACCCATTCAACTTCAACTCGAATGGATACACTTATGTTCTTTTGTGCTGGACGTCGCTCTGGATAAAAACGTCTGCTAAATGAATGTAATGTAACATCCATGTGTAAAAATGACTACTGGCAAACACAATGTTAAAATATGGTGGAATTATCATCGAGGGGTAGAATAACAGCAGTCTCTGAGTGAACCTTTTAGTCAAAACGAGGGATTCGGTGATCCATTTTGCACAAAATATTTTGAACAAAATATTTTGATTTGAATCTTAAAAATGCCCATTTTCACTTAGTAATCTGGCTGAACGGGCTGTGTGCTGATCTTGTCATCTACCTGCTGCAACATAGAAATTGATTACCTCATTTGGGAGAAAATTTGATCGTTACATCCCAGCTGAGATATAGACTTGTTTCTCTGGACAGTCAATTACAGAATAGTCTCCGTCGTGAAAACCTCGGGCTCGTGACGAATCTCCATTTTCTTTCAGAGATTGTTCCCTTATGAGTTTCTTTTGACAAGCGCTGTGCAGAAAACAATACAAAACGCTGGACTACAATGTGTTCGCCTCTCACAAAAGTGTTACCGAGACGTTTTTAGCCCCCAGTTTCGTGTATGGCCTGTCACGTATCGCGTCAATTACGGAGCTCAGATTTCGCGTGGCTGTTCTCGGTGCGGCGAGACCTTGGCGGATTTGCCGGCGTGATGTGAGCGGCGCTCCGCGGTGTAGGAAAACATGAATGACAGGAGAGTAAAATAAGGGCAGTGCGTGTAATAGTAACCTCGCCCTGTGGGGGTAGAGCAACGCAAACGCAGGGAGAATGGGTTTATGTAGCGCGGTAATAGAGACCGAGTGTAGCTTTTAAAAGCCAAACGTCTGGAAGTGCACTGTAAATACAGTGGGGGGGCGGAGAAGGAAGCCCAGTGGGAGATGTGGGGAGAGCTGCACGGCGGGTGGAGGTTGCAGCTTGGAGGGGGTGGGTTTTTTTGGGGGTTGTGAGACAGGCAAGATGGGGGTGGCGGGGGAAAGGGGTGGGGTCAGGCTCTGCGCCGGGAGAAAATACAGAGAGGCGCAAGTGCATTCCACCGGGGTGCACAAAAAGTCATAAATACTGTGTAGACATTGGGATGTGAGGAGACAACTGGGGGCGCACTGAGGTCCGTCTGGGAGTGCAGTGCTGGGCCTGGGTGGGGTGCTTCCAGAGCAGACACAGATTCAGTAATAGACGTTACGCTTGCAGAGAGCTGTCTAAGGGGCCGTATGAGGGACGGTCGGTGAGGGGTTTAATTGTGAACGGGTGTTCCTGCGCACATGCGAACGTGCATAATTAGCGCTTTAATTCTATTTCAGTGTCACGTACATCGGATTTTACAGCATTGGTAGCGCGCGCACACACACACACCCTCGTGCCGCCGTGTCAGACCTGCAGGAATGCCCTATTAGAGGTGTATTCCGTGCCGCTGGATGTGTGACGCTTCTGGCAGGTCAGGCGCGTTTAGCCCCGCAGTGATGGGGAGTGAAGGTGAGGCTGACGGAGCGGGGAACGGGAGGGGGAGATACCGTCACAGCTGCCCCCCCCCCCAACCCCCCAACCCCCACCAGCACCAGCACACTGCACTCTCTCTCCCAAGCTTCTATAAATAGCACAGAGAGAAAGCAGCTGGAGAGAGGAGGCGGGAGAGACACCCCCACCCCCCACACACACACACACACTGCATAAAAATATTGCATTGCGCATTGACTCCTTCTGCTTCCCTCTTCCTCCATCCATTGCTGCCTCTTTCTTTCACTCTCTGCCTTTCCCTCCACCTCATCCCCCCGTTCCTTTTATCTCTCCTCCGTGTTCCTTGGCTCTTCGTACTGTACAGCCATTCCGTTCCCATCCCTCATTTCAAATTCAGAACAGGCTGCCGGCTCCTTTTTAACACAACACAATAGGAGAGTGAAATACAGTGAGGACCGGTGTAAATCAGTGACCTGGCGTAGGTAATTCCCCACTGTGGGAACAGCAGACCTGCTTCTGTTCTTCAAAATTATAACACCCCCTCCACCCCCACATCCATCGTTTGCATGACAATACCATTTTTTTCCCTCCCTCCCTAATACATATTGAAAATGAAGAACTCTTTCCAATTCCTTGGTCTCCCGGTCCAGCTTCTCCATACCCTTCCCAGTGGGATAGGGACACACTCCTCCTCCTCCTCTTGGATCACGTACCCATTCATAGCTATAAATAACCCACTCCTCCCCCCCAGCAAAACCCCTCCCACCCCAGGCAGAACGTGCCGGTCCCTGTCCTGTCCAGACACCCCCTCCCACTGCCTCTGTGTTTGATGTTCAGCCTTTCCGATCAAAACAGGCTCTGCATTTACAAAGCCTAAAAAATATTTTTGCCGTATTTTTAGTGAGTGATTATGTATATGATATTCATACATGTGAGGGCTACATATTAATATACAGCACAGGGGTGTAAGGAGTAAAAACAATGGGCCACATTCTGTATTAAGGAGACAATGCACATATAATGTCTGCTTAATGTAAATATACATATAATTTGTGTGTAATTTCTCTGTACTGTTTAACTGCTATGTGACAAAATATATTTTTATCTTCTGGGAATTAAATAAAAATATATAAAAGGGAGCCTCTTCACACACAATTAAAATTTCCCAAACACCATTAGGTCGGGTTACACATTTGAAATCAGAATGGGATTTTGAAGTGACTTCCTTTATTCAGGGGATAAAGTTAATATATTTTACTGGATTATGTGAGGAAATATCTGACCACAATAAATACATTTTCAACTATTTACAATAGAAGCCTCACCTACAGTTCAGATAAAATTATTCATGTTTCATGTAGATCCTGATGAGGAGACACTTTATTTATTTATATTTGTTGAAACCCCAATTATCTCTTGTTATAAATGTGCTGTCTTTTGAAAATATTATTTTTGAATTGCAGCACAGGTCTGATTTTGAGCCCTGTTCCTTACCGCAGTGATTCTGAAATTCTGGGGTGCATTCACTGGCATTCGTTCCCTTCTTTTTTTCTCCTCTTGCTTAATGTCACGATCGAAGGGGAGGTTGAACTGCCGTGGAGCTTCCGCCCCTCCTTGCAGTATGTTGATTACTCACTGCTATCCATTGCTGATGTCATTGTTTAAATTTGACAGTCATGTTTTTCTGTCATGGAAAATGGCTGCTGTCGGGCTGTATCTACAAGTGTATGTATTTACAGTTGTAATTTGAAAAGGGCGAAAGTCTGATGTTTGGTCATGCTAGGGGTTAGGAGTAGGAGGGCAAAGATGATATTCTGCATTAGTGACCACATAGGTGTACCAGCCTAAAATAAGACAGCAGCTGGTCACAAGTGTCAGTTTGCTTTCACAGGTAAAGCTGTTACCTTATATCGTGAATGAATGGATCGAAAACAGAGAGATGAAGAAGGAGACAGAGTGGGCATCTGAATGTAGGGCAGAGACACACTCATGCAAACACACACACACACACAGCCGTGCCACAGCAGCTATATAAAGCAACTATAAGCTCCTGGGAGAACTGAGACCAGCTGTGGAAAGAGACAGAGAGAGACGGAGAGGATGGGGGTGTACTGCAAAGGGGGTGAGTTTGAGCCTCGGGGTGGCAGGAGAGGACAGGGACCTAAATTCTAAATCCCTTTGATCGACACAGCGCGACTGACATTTTCTTCCCTCTCTGCTGTTGTCCGTTACCCCCCCCTTCTCCTTCTCCTCCCCTCACTTGTTCCAGATGCCCCGTCTTGGTCGTGGCTTCCGCGTTTCTGTAACCTGCGTGACCTGCGCAGGCGCATACAGCTGCGGCAGCTGGAGGAGTCTGGCGGGAACATGGTGCACATCAAGCAGAAGCTCTACCACAACGGCCACCCCAGCCCCCGTCACCTCTGACTGTCGAGGGGCACGCCCCGGACCGCCCCCACCCCCGCCTCCGGCCGCCGCCTCCTCCGGGCGGCTCCCCTCGGCGCCCGCCCCGCCCGGAGATCCGCTGCGGTAACCACCCGGACACCGTTCCTGAACTGTCCGCTCAAACTCCAGTGGAAGACGAACAATTTCGAATAACTGTCCCCCCCCCCAGCTGCCCTCCCTCCAAACCCTGAAAACTTAATTGTGTGTCTGTGTCCATCATGCTCGAGGAAAAAAATGTGTTTTCGAGAGGGTGTTTTCTGTACAGAGAAACATTGTCTGTGTCTGTTGTTGAAACTTGGCATGCACTTTTTTGGATGGGTGATGGGCAGTTCTTCTGGGAGCGGGGCGGTGAGAGCGGGGTGCCAGTGGATTTTTGGGGTGAACGCTTCATTTTGTGGGGGTTAAAGAGTCAGCGAGGGTGGGTTTCAGGGTTTTGTGACAAGGCAGTTAGAGACTGCCTCTTATGTAAATAGTTATAAATATGGATTCAAGGGAAATGGTTCGTGCTGGTGGATAAGGTCATTAGAAATGGGGGTGAGAGACAGGGGTAAAGGAAGGAGGTAGGGAAAGTATCTGGAGACAAAACGGAGAGAGATACGAGGTCAAGCTGAAGTGAGGAGAAATGGGAATAGATGTGACTGCTGTACAGTTCAGATTAATTAGCTTTGTTACTTAGTGAATTTAATGATGAATGTAGTAATTTTATCTGTAAATACTAGAGGGGGAGGATTAGGATGGGGTTAAGGCTTTCTGTGCTGCGCTGAGGGTCAGTGATGAAGGGGTAGATGAAATAGCATCAGCCAGGTCAGAGAGAGGAAGGGTACTTGCTTTCAACATCCGATACCTCCTCCACCCTCGATTTGATTATTTTTCAGCTGAAGCCTACAAGCCTGGCAGCAGAGAAAGCCTGAGACCCCCTGTCCTCTCTCTCTGTCCAGACATTGCTGTTGTGAGGATAAAATGTCTGTTTTAATAAAAGTGCCACTGAAGCACAACAGTGACCCCCAGTGTTTGGATGGATAATTCCTCAATTTTTCTCAAATGCACATGGACATCCAAACAATTCCTTTGATTCAAAAACCATTACACGGACATTAGTCTCATGCAAATGCAAGCACATACATACACACACCAAGGTTGAAGGTTATTCTCAAACTTCCTCTTGCAGCTACAATGGGATTTAGCAGAATATGATGTCATGTAATGATTTCTACTTTCGGATTGCGGCATTTGTGTTTTAGTATTGTCTCTGCTCTTAGTGTAACCTTATTGGATGCACTTGTGTACATCACACTGGATAAGAGTCTCTGCCAAATCGCTCAATGGCTAAATGCAAACGTGAAGGCAAATGTGCAAGTTTTTCATAAACCAGAGTTTCATAAAACCATCTGAATTACTGGTCTGAAGTAGTGAGGCCAACAACTGAAACGGAAGTTCACAGACAAAGGATGCAGACACCAAAGGCTTTTCTCAACTTATTTAATTTAAAGAAATGCTTAAATTCTTGTTTTAATGGAAAATCATACATTACTACCAGATAGAAAGCAAGCCAGACTTTAAAAAAAATCTAGCATAAACAGAATTAACAGACAAAAAAGATTTGGAAATCCATGATTAAACATAATTCAGTGTCTTTCCAAGTATGTAAAGAACCTGAAGAAACTACTACTGGTCAAGCACTTGTCTCTGACCTGGAAATATTCCATTAGGTGGCTTCTAAATGCCACCTAGTGTTACAATAGACCAGGCCATTTTTAGGAAAAGGTCTGTGGCTCCATACCTGGAGATCACATTTAAGGCATTTGTAAGTTCTTGCACTTGAAAGTTCTTACCAATACCCTTTGTAATGCAGACAGGTTACTGTCAACTCCAATGCAACCTGCAAAATGCACAACTCAACTCAATCCCCCAAAATCCCTGGCCATGTGTGCAACCTTTTGAAACACTGCCCAAGTTGTGCAGAGACCCACTGTCTGGAGAAGGGCTGTGATAGGTCAAAATGACCACAGCCTAATGATTTCAGGGTGACAGTTTACAGTTTTCACTGTAGGATAAAGACCACTCTCTTTCTGAAGTAGTAGAAGGAGTACAAACTCAATGCTAATCTGAAGAGCTTTTCAGATAAGCAGAAGGTAGCATAAGAGGGCTTGCAGTGTGAGCCCACTCTTGAAAAAAGGAGTTGTATTCTCATATTGGCTCCATTCCAGACTAGAACACACATTGTACATGACAGGGATTTTGGGGGCAGTGTTAAGCTAGGTGTTTCTCAGTGCTTTAAGGTTGCAGCCTTGGCTTCATAATGTTGACGTTGTGCGCAACAAGGGTTGGGTGTTTGCTGACTGGAACAGCTGAGGCAGAAATGGTTAACAATAGAAAACGGAAGAAGTATGGAAACCCCTTAAAAACATTGACACCCATTCACATTTTCTCTCCCTTAACATCCTCAAATTTTCACAAAATGTGTGCAGAATGAAAAAACATGAAACACTTTCCCCTTCCCCTGATGGACCCTCAGACAGAATCTGATGAAACAGTGAGTAACCACAACACTTCAATCACTATAACCCAACAACAGCCACAGTATAATTTCCATCTGCCTTCCAAATCCATCTCCTCCCCTCTCAGCTTATCCAGCCCTGTGCTGTCCTCCACTCCCCTTCTCCACTCAGTTAGATGTCCCGTCCTTTGGGGGCTTGCTACCTTTGCCTGACCATCCTCTCCACCAGCTTGTTTTTTCCTCCTGAGGTGGTGCGTTGCCCTCTGGGGAAGCAGAATCTTCTGTCTTGGCCTCATGTGCAGTTCCTTCCGCCTTCGGCACGGTGACATCCTCTGGGGGCACAGTAGCCTCGGCCTCAGTCTGCTTAACAGTGGGAGCAGCCTCGGCCTCAGCCTCCTTTACGACGGGGGTTGCTTCAGTCTCAGCCTCCTTGGTGACAGGGGTAGCCTCGGCCTCAGCAGCGGGGGCGGGGGCAGCCTCTGCCTCAACAGCAGCGGGAGCAGCCTCAGCCTCAGGCTCCTTGGTGACAGGTGCAGCCTCAGCCTCAGCAGCAGCGGGAGCAGCCTCAGCCTCAGCCTCCTTGGTGACAGGGGCAGCTTCAGCCTCAGTGGCAGCGGGGGCAGCCTCGGCCTCAGTGGCAGCCTCTGCCTCAGCCTCTTTGATGATGGGGGCAGCTTCTGCTTCAGTCTCCTTGACAACAGGGGCCACCTCAGCCTCAGCAACAGCAGGGGCAGCTTCAGCCTCCTTGACAATGGGGGTAGCCTCAGAGGTGGCAGCAGCGGCCTCAGCGGCAGTTTCAGCAGCAACAGGGGCAGCCTCGGCCTCAGCCACGGTGGGGGTTTCCTCGGCGATGGCCTCGGCAGCAGCCTCGGCTACGGCGGGGGTTGCCTCAGCGACAGCCTCGGCTGCGGCGGGGGTTGCCTCAGCAACAGCCTCCGCTACGGCGGGGGTTGCATCGGCAACAGCCTCCGCTACGGCGGGGGTTGCCTCGGCGACAGCCTCAGCAGCGGCTTCAGCTACGGCGGGGGTTGCCTCAGCGACGGCCTCAGCTACAGTAGGGGTTTCCTCGGCAACAGCCTCAGCAGCGGCTTCAGCTACGGCGGGGGTTGCCTCGGCAGCAGCTTCGGCTGCAACGGGGGTTGCCTCGGCAGTGGCCTCGGCTATGACAGAGGTTGCCTCGGCGACAGCCTCAGCAGCGGCTTCGGCTACAACGGGGGTTGCCTCGGCAGTGGCCTCGGCTATGACAGAGGTTGCCTCGGCGACAGCCTCAGCAGTGGCTTCGGCTACAACGGGGGTTGCCTCGGCAACCGCCTCGGCTATGACAGGGGTTGCCTCAGCAGCGGCCTCAACAGTAGCCTCGGCGACAACAGGGGTCACCTCAGCGACAGCCTCAGCAGCGGCCTCGGCGACAACGGGGGTTGCCTCGGCGATGGCCTCGGTGCTGACAGGGGTTGGCTCGGCAGCGGGCTCGGCCTCCTTAATGATGGGGGCAGCCTCAGCCTCGGCAACAACTGGGGCAGCCTCTGCCTCTGAGGGAACAGCTTCAGCCTCCTTGATGATGGGGGCAACCTCTGCCTCTGAGGGGACAGCTTCAGCTTCCTTGACGACGGGGGCGGCCTCAGCTTCATCCTCCTTGATGACGGGGGCAGCCTCAACCTCAGCCTCCTTGATGACGGGGGTGGCCTCTGCCTCGGCTTCCTTGACAAGTGGCATTGCTGCCTGCACAAGTGGGACCACCACCTCCTGAGGTAGCGGAAGCCCCGTTTCGCCCCCACTTATCTCCTGAGCCTGGGGAATTGCCCCCTGGGCCACTGTGAAACCCAGGCCTGCAGGATCTGCACCCGTCTCCTTTGGTAGCGTGATACCAATCTTGCTTCCACTTTCCGGGAACCCCTCCCTGTACAGCCAGTCCATCTTCTGCAGGTGCTGTTGAACAGCATCCGCAACCCTTGCGTCAATCATGGCCTCAGTCAGGACCCCATCCTCCGAGGAGTATGCTGCAGCCTGAAGAGGGAGAGACGAATGAAGATTAATGTCAAAGGTATACTGTCATCACACATCGAAAACGACTGCAAAAGAAATATGGAAACACTCAGGTCAGGTCAATATTTCATTGACATTACAGGTATGTTTTGCATACAAACCTACAACTACTGCCAAAATTTTATTTTGTTGTCAGGTTTTGTTTAATGAGCGCTAGGGTCTTCCGCTCTGTACTTCAAATCATAGCCTCTCTGAGATCTCGAGAATGTGAACGACCAATAACAACACAGCACCTGGAAAGATGGACTACATCAGCTGCACAGGCCGTGAGTGCATGACACAGGAACCATCATGCTTTTTACCGCACAAAGCGACACTGCTCATCACCAGACTGACACCAGAGGAGGCCTGGCACCGGGCCAGGTGAGTGCAGTTTGCACCTGGTGTGGGAAAATATTGCTTTGCCTCCCCTAGCTGCCACCTCTCTCCATGCTACACACCAGGAATGGCTTGTGAGTCTCCATCCAAATAGTACTGGCTAATGTTATTGTCTATCATAGCGTACACTGACAAAAGCCAAGTATACAAGTTAAGTTGTAGGTAGGGCTTGAATAGTGTTATGCTCACACTCACTGGTCTGGGAGTGTTGTGACCCTGGTCTGACACTGTTGCTCATTTAAATTGAATGGATACACTTATGTTCTACTGTGGTGGAAGTCAGTCTGCATAAGATCATCTGCTAAATGCATGTACTGTAATGTAATGTCTAACATTGTAGCCACTGGTGCAGGACTTAATACACAAAGCTATGGGCACCCCAGCATCAGGACTCAGCAGGAAATCACACGGACTGACTGACCTGCCAGGCCACGCCCAGTTTGGAGATCTCACGGCCCGACATGCCTTCGACCCTCTCTGCGATCTCTGAACACTTACTGCCATAGTCAAACTGCGCCAGCTTCAGCCTCCTGCAGGGCACACAGACAGAGGAGGAAGAGAGACAAGGATGTAGTGTCTGCTTGAGGGCCTGAATTCTTCACTTTTATACCCAGGTCTGTTTGCAGTTGTTTACACTCACAGGACTTATTTTAAAAAATGGCACCTCAGAAGCTTAAGATTTTACATACAAGATAATTCTTCAATTCAATGCAATTTCTATCCAGTGAGAAGTTAAGCGTTTTAAAATAAGCAACTGCTACACATTCATTAACAATGGATGTTAAAGTATATAGTTAATATATTTTGTGTTTATAAAATTGTAGTAATACTAAATCAGTCAAAATAAAAGTATGAATGTTGCAGCACTGGTGACCAGCAGGGGGAGCCCACACACCAATTCCTGTCTGTCAGTTGGTTGTAACCCTGTCTTGCTCTAGTGTATCCCAGTGTCCAAGCGTAAAAAGCAGATTCTACTCACTGTCTCCCCCCAGTGGCAGGACCCAACACATATCTGTCGAAGTAGAGCCGCACGAGCCTGTCCCGTTCCTCTGGCCCCGGCAGAGCGAAGTTTACAATCTCATCAATGCGGTCGTTTATTGCCCAGTCAAACTGCTCCGGCTGGTTGCTGGCTAACACCAGCATGAACCTGGACACACGACAGGAATCCATGTTTTACACAAAAACAGGACAAAGTTTTCACTAGAACTGTGTTCGCTGCCTGCAGAGAGGCTATCAGGATCAGGATGTTGGACGCACTTGTTGCTCTGCTCTCCGGTACGGTAGAGGAATGCATTCAGGGTGGCTCTGAGGTCCTCGCTGATCTTCTCCTGTAACAAATCCACACAGAACATCACTTCCCAGCAAGGGCGCACGATTTCCGCATCATCACTCGGGGACACTATGCTAAACACTGCGCGCATGCACCAGACTCACAGTGGCTCGCTTGCGCAGGAATGCGTCAGCTTCGTCTACGAAGAGCAGAAGGCTGCGGAGGACAAGACAACAACAGCAGAGGAGGGAGTAGAGTCAGGGCACTTGGGTTCAGGGTGTTCAAAAACCAGAACCGAAAGCATTGCCAAAGAAGCAAGCCAAAGTCCCTCTGCCATGTTAAGGCATGCCTGTGTGCATTGTGTGCTGGTTGACAATATGTTTTGTATTGCTGACTTCTAAGGGATGGGGACAGGTACACCTGCAGTGCTCCTGCAACTTCAGAGAAGTGCGCACAACCAAGACTCAGGTCTGAGGGAGTACTTAACAAATATTCCGACTGATGTGTTTAAGTATTCAAAAAGATTTTTCTGATAAAACTTACAAATACACACACAGGTCTGAAAAATATTCACTGCACTCTCAAAGTTTGAGGTGCGAGCTCAAATGAAAAGATCCGATTTAAGAAAAAGTAACCACATTATTTCAAATGAACAACGTGGCTGACTTATTTTGAACATTGTGTGTGTGGCTCAGAGCTAAACAGTGGCAATGCAAGAAACAGGGATCATTTTAGGAAATTAATCAGGGAATATAATGCCACAACAAAATTTTGTTACAGATAACAGTAGACATCTGTATAATTTCAACACAAAGAGTAATATTATAGTATATTTTGTCAAGCCAAGTGCACTGATGTCTTGGTGAAAAAAAACAAGTTACCAAGGTAACAGTTTCAAAGACTTTTGGACTTTTTTCTAATATTTGAACTGTCTAATATTGAACTCTCAGCACTGATGAGGGTCTGAACAAGACTGAAACTTCTGCGCACTTTAATTTTTGTTCGTGCACTTTTTTGTTTGTGCACCTGTTGCTCTGAACGATATGTGAGCACTAAATAATATATTTTTACAGTCCCGACCGATATCTGTGTGCAGTGTGCGGTGAGCTTTTTTGTTGCATTAATATTTCAACCATCAAACAATTCATGGAACACTGCACTAATATGGTAGTGTTCCATTTTAAGATAATACAACACTGAAGGCCTTTGTGAACTGCCAACTTAAAACAAACATGTCAAAGGTTCAAACAGCAGTGGATAGACATGATCCCATTTAGCAGCAAGATGGGTTGACATTTTCAGAAGCAAAACCCTGATGTTGCGGCGTGGCACGGTCCAATGCGGCTGTGTACGTGTCATACCCGCGCCGGCTGGTATTGGCCCAGTCGAAGACCTTGTGCATGGCGGTCACGCCATCTCGGCCCATAGGTGCCACGTCCCCTCCGGTCATGATGGCGTAATCCATCCCAGAATGCAATGCCAGCTTCTGCTCAACACAACATAAACAGCAGCAGCCGTTAACACAGCTCATCCTCGGCATCATGTCTTCTGTGCGTTATTCTAAATCAGTATAAAAACGGGAGCTGGATATTCCACTACATTTGTTTTTCTGTAAAAATGACACATGAAATATGAAATGAAATATAATTTTCTGCATTTCAATGAATAGTTCTTTTACTCATTGTCATGTACAAGCTGGAGTTTGTCTAGTGCTGTTTATTAGCAAATTCACAGTTTCTTGATGTCTTCCTTCAGAGTAAAACGTAACTTGGGCAATACAATGAAGATCTGCGAACAAAGAAACTACAGAAGTGAGAGTGAAATCACAGCTATATTCATCAGCTAAAATTACCAGATTTCCATATTGTCTTTCAACACAAGA
Organism: Megalops atlanticus; assembly: GCA_019176425.1. Taxonomy (NCBI): domain Eukaryota; kingdom Metazoa; phylum Chordata; class Actinopteri; order Elopiformes; family Megalopidae; genus Megalops; species Megalops atlanticus. The sequence goes on from CM032882.1 coordinate 32,455,809, forward strand.
CATTCTCAAAATGACAAAGCAGCAACATATTGACAGTTTCACTGTCACACAGAAAGGTTTCAACTTGTAAAAAGGGGAATAAATGACTGTGGCAGAGGAGGTAGAAAGTTGGGAAAAAAACTTAAATCAGCATCAGATGGAGCCAAACCAGTTCATTGGTGGCCCTTTACTTTGCAAATAATCATTCAGTACACCACTAGCGTACATTGGCCTATAACGTACAATGAGTAAAACACTCAAAAACAACTGACAACCTGACAGTCTCATTGTCATATTGAAAGGCTTAAACTTTTAGAAAGGGGAATAAATGACTGTGGCAGAAGAAATTGCAGAAAAAGTTACACAGCAAAAACAGTGGCCTGTGGGGTGCAGTCAAAAGCTGACTGCATTAAAGTAAAAACATAAGAAACACATCATAATCTCAGCCATCTGTGATACATTTGCCTCAAAGTGGAGCTGACTGGACCAGAATGAAATTAAAATCACTGTACTCTGAAGTACAAGTTCTCTGCTGTGCAACCTTTCTTCCAGTCTGCAACACTGTAAAAGGAGCCATGTCACTTGTACAGCTGACTGCGTACCACCAGCATAAACACATATTAACCCAGCAGTGGTATAGTAAACAAAGCAGTCTGTTGGGGCACACAGTACATAGGGGCGCAGGGAAACCTGACTTTGTGCTGACAGCATAATGCTAATTCTGTACATGTAGCTTTAGCTTGGGCCCTTTATGTCATCAGTGTGGAAAGCATGGTTATATAACAACGACTCAAGCCTTGCACAAAGCCATAGTTCAAACCACACAAAGTCAATCACCATACACACCTATTGTGAGAAAAACTTTCCATTTTTTCCATGTTATTGACGTATGACACACTGCACCCACTGTAAAACAGCTTTGAACACTTAAATTGTGGTTTAATAGCAATGAATCAGCTTTAATTCCAATGAGACGTGTGCTGTGCGCTACCTTGGCAAACAGCGTCTTGCCAGTCCCGGGTGGGCCGTACATGAGGATGTTTCGGTAGAGCCCGTGATTCTTCCTGGTGTTTCGCGTGGCGATAGCGATGTCACGCACACGCTCCTCCAGAGATGGCTGTGAGAGAGAGAGAGTGGGGGGTGAGCGAGAGTGGAGAATAAATGCAGGGGACATTTAGCGCCCAGTCTAGTACAGCAAAACATTTGGACATGTACAATTATTAACATTAATTTCAAAGACACTGGTTTCTATTCTACAGGGAGGACAAAACAAAAATGTACACATCCACTTGGGTTGATGTAGAAATAAAATTAAAACATTATTACATTACTTAAGAAATGTTCAACCAAAATAAAATGTTAATTAAAAGTTTAAGACAACACACAAGAAAGATTTTTATGCCATAAGATCGTTCTAACGTCGATGGCAACTTTTTTAGAAAAAAGTTGCCATTGACGTTAGAATGTTGCCATGGCAGATCTCTCTGTGGTGCCACGACAATGCTGTGTGCCGATACTCACACTGAGCACCACTCCCTCCAGAGCATCCTGAGGTTTGCTGGTCAGGCGTTTCATCATCTGAGAGGAGGAGTCAGAAGCGCGGTCAGTATTGCACCTTCACTCTGCCACCTTTCACAGTATTATCATAAGGATCTTAGTCTAAAGTACAGCCGCCTTTATGGAAGACTGCAGGCTAATCATAAAGTGACATAATGTCTTTAAATGCCCTCTCTCGCATTGTCCTGCACGTACCTTGACTGGGTGCTTGATTGCCTCCCCAACGGTGATTCTTGATGTCTCTCTAACCAGCGAGGGCTTTCCCAGTCGCGCCTCAATGTAGCGGCCTGCCACGGCTGTAGCATTCCGAGCAGAGTACACACCCACTGCGAGCAGGGTGAATCCTGCCACCTGCAGGAAGGGAGGAGTTACTGCGGTAGTTCAGGCATCCTGGATTCAAGGTGAACGTGTTGGGTAGGAGGGAAAAAAATGTAAGAGTATCACTAAATCCCAATAACCAGTTAGTATAAATGATCAGAGCAGTACTCTGATCTATAGCAAAAGGGAGCTTTCACCGTCGCTGTGACTTTGTCCCAGTCTGACACGAAGGCTCGAAAACCTTCCCCAAACACAGCACCTGCAGTCCTGACAGAGACAAAACACAACCAGTCCCAAAATGGCTCCTAACCCAAACACTGCCACTCAAACTGTACTCCCACTCACAAGCATCTTCAAATGCTTTCTAAACTAGGTTCAATACATTTTCATCTTCTGGAGTAACTCCAGGAGATCATATATTAGGCAAGAATTGGTACAAGTGAAAGAAACTAAATAATATTGTATGCAATAACCAAGCAAAAAAAAAACTGCAATACGTTTCCAACCATTGTCTGTTATGTGGTACCATCAGGACAGCTAAACTGAATGATTCTCTCACCGGATGGACTCCAGGACAGTCTGTCTGTGCTCAGCGGCTTTCAGGCGGATTTGTTCACGGATAATGTCAGCGTTTTCGCGCTCCACACGAGCACGCGCCTTGGCTTCGGCCTCCACCCGCAACAGCTCGTTCTTGTGCCGCAAGTCCATCTCGTGCTCGATAGTGGCTAAAACGCAAGAGATGGAGAGAAGCGTTTACACAGAGGCAAACACTGGCTCTCTGAATAAGTATCACTGTATACCATGGAGTAAAGACATTCAGAGTCAAGATATTTGGTATCAAATATCTACTAATGTGTCAATGACAGTGAACATGTTGGAAAAGTATGTTCCTGACACAAACACTGAGGGACATGAATCAGTGACACGCAGAACATAGCAGCACCTCTCCTCATGGCTTCCTGTTTCTGCACGGATTCTTCCTGTTTGCGCAGATTCTCCTCATTGAGAGCTTGCTGCAGAAAGATAATGCTGATGAGACTCAAAGACAAATTCAGACAGACAAATAGTGCTGGACAGAAGAGATACACCGATGTGGACACATTGGTGGACACGAAAAAAAGCTCACAAAAGGTACAGTTTTCTGTCCTAGTCTGAAAAGTAAAGAGATTTACCTTGAGTTCAAGCTGTTCTCAAACCAGATCTTCTGAAAGAGGTGATCAGAAGCTAAAAAATAGGTCTCACGCGTAGAACTACCAATCTTCAAAAACAACAACAGCACAGCTTCCAATCAGGACCTTATATTTAAATTACATTTTATACAAACCATAATTCTCCTCAGTAAACAACTAAGCCACCAAGAAAAAAAAAACACAAGTATTTTGAAAGCAACCCCAGCAAAGCCTGACCAGAAGCCTGCACCCCACTCATCTGCAAACTCTTCTGCCAGAAGCCACAAAACCATGAAGAAATCAGACACCTGTGGGGCAATCTGATCACAAAGCAAATGTGCTCCATTTTATTTCCTCCCCCTGTTTTGGGGTCTCATTTACAAAGTCCTCAGGATGACAAACACAAACAGATGGAAAACCATGACACACATAGAGGCCTATCCAGTAAAAGACTCACGGGGAATGACACACACTCAGGTAAATCGGCAAGGATGCCCTGGAGGTCCTGGCTGATCTTACCTGTTGCCTCAACTGATCATCGTACCTCTGCCTGGCCAGTTTGTCCTGGTACTGTGCTCTCTGGAAAGGGGTTGAAAAATATAAGGAATGCGTTCAATCTTAAGGATATTAAATATATGGCTCTTATATACATCACTGGGATGAAATAAAACCACCATATTTCCCAGAATTCCCTCTGTCCCTCCCTCCCAGCCTCACTCACCGCTTGGTGCTGCTTGGTCTCCTCGGCCACTGTCTTTCTCCTCTCCTCCCCCTGGGAGCGGATTTGCTCCCCCTTAAGCTGCTCCACGGCTGCTTCATATTCCTGCGGGAGCAAAAGAAGTGCATTTTCAGTTTGTATATAACTTTATTGCTTGTGTGCACAGAGTACGAATAACATCATGCCCCCTGCAGAGATTGTGTCAGATTTCCACTCGCTTTGTACAACACTACAGTGACAGTGTAGGGAAGTGGTAAGGAGCAGGGCTCGTAACTGAAAGGTTGCTGGTTTGATTCCCTGCTGGGGTGCTGCTGCTGTACCCTTGGGTAAGGTACTTTACCCACAATTGCCTCAGTAAATACCCAGCTGTATAAATGGATAACATGTAAAAAACTAACCTGTATAAGTTGCTCTGGATAAGAGAATAAGGTAATTTAGAGTGCTCATTATACACACAACGTTCACAGAGGTGAGCACAATGCCTACATGGGCGAAAAGAAAATTGTCACAGAAACAGGAAGCAGTCGAACCTTCAGCTTGGTCTGATGCTCCAGTTGCAAAGTCTGTTCCTGCAGACGGGCCAAGTCCAGCGCCTCCTTCGCATGCCCTATGGGGGAGGGGCAGAGAGGGTCACCCTACACTTCCACCAAACACGCCCACCATTCACATGTGCAGGAAAGGACAAAAAAATCGTCTCGTTTAAAGTAAAAAAGTATCTGTATACCATTTAAAGTTCTAATGCAATTTATTGGAAAACATGCTTCTGATTTTGGAGAATAAAAAAACCTTTGCGTATCGTATGGTCATATCATGAAAAGAATGCGACTTGATCTTTGAACCCTTAACCTTGACTGCGATGTAACTCACTCGGTGCATCCCTCTGTGCCACTCATACTGACAGTATCTAAATATACTCCTCATTTGCCACACTAGACGCATGTTTTTTTCACAGCTATACAAAAGCGGAATGTGATCCGGGACAAGCAAAAGTACGTAAGACATACCGTACCCTACAAACGTGACCATCGACCACTTGCTGTCACAACTCACGAGCGCCTGTCTGCAGCCCACCAGGCCCGGTCATCTTCTTTTGCTTATGTCATATTTTATTTCACAACATATTATCGATCGCATTCATTTTTTCTTTGCAAATCTCTCGTTCATCCAAATAAGCGCCCTCCAACAGAACGTATCACAACGCAACATGTCTGGTTAACTTGCACGCTATATTACATAAGGCTCCGATTTCCTAACCAGCTGGTGAGCCAGCTATTTCCTTTGTCTATTCGCATCCGCTCGAGTTTGCACGCGGCTTCCAGGTAACTTTACCTGACTTGCTCGCGAGCTTGCGGGGTACTCACGCGACTTGTCCAGTTCTCTGGCCGCTTTCGCAGCCCGCTCCAGCCCCGTCGGATCGAAGTTGCTCCATTTGTCCTTGGGTTTATCTCCACCAGTTCCCCCCGAATCCCCGTCTGCAGAAGGGGTTGATGGTGGGGTTGCAGAATCAGGGGGCGGACCGGAAGACCCTTTTCTCCAGCCGAACAGCCAGGACATGTTCTACCAAAAACAACTCCTCTCTTATACGGAGCAAACTTGAATCCAATGTTTGATTACACCCCACCACGCCACACCGTTGTCACGCTTCCACCCTCTGCGCAGGCGCACTCCACTGTGGACAGCCGATCCATAACATTACATATAATCTATAGAATGAGAACTCTGCACCCTTATTGGCCACCAGTAATATAGCTAGCCTATATTATTCGTTGCTTTCTTGTCACGTGTGAACCGCGCCCACACTGTTGCTTGCTCCAGAGGGGAGAGTCGCGGAGTGGGACGTCATACGGCATGCCGTCAGAGGCAGCGTTGGCTGGGAATGGCTTGTGATGAAAAAAAAAATGCAGGGGTCAGTCACTTAACACAATTAGATGTTGCGCATTGCCTACAAAGCGCAAAACCCTGCTTTCCAAGAGGGGTGAGTAGGGGGATGCCGCTGTACCAGCAGCAGCGTGTGACCTCACCCCTAGCCTCCTTCTCCAGTCGTGCATCTCCGACGCAGACCTATCATACACCTTGCAAGTAAGGTTATTTCCCGCCCCATGGACATTCGGTACATTTCCTGATCTCAGACATTATTTATGGTTTATCCAAACTGCAATTATATTTGTTTTTCTGTATGCACATGGAAGGAAGATGGGTGATGAATTTGTGGAAATAGTGGGGCCAGACATGTTTTTTTCCACTAACCACACTTGCATAATTTTCCTTGACAAGACCAATCAGAGGGCACTGTACATTGTAAACAAAAGAAAAAGGTGTATTCAATGTAAGCACGCTTAAGACACCCTAAATCAGATACTTTTTTTCTTGTAAATATGTGTGAGGACTTGAATATAAATGCACCAATGGAGGTTGACACACTTGCAATTTCATTGTGCTTGCACAATGACAATAAAGTTCTTGAATCTTGAATCCCCAAACTGTGTTATGCTAAGCAGTTTACATCAATTTTTAGCATTTGGAACTGAATCCACCCTCTATTGCCTAGTGTAGCACCCACTGCAATCTATGTACAAGACTTGCAGCTCTGTTAAAGTTCACCAGACAGAGTAGACAGACATCATTCCCACTCTCATTCCATTTAACTGATGCTGTGAAAAATCCAAATGGAGCACACAATTCACATCTGTATACATGATATTGCGTAGACATTGGTTCTCATTGTGTAATCATTATAGCCAAACAACTGAATTTTAATATTTTTTTAAGGACACTATATGCAATAATTTCAGGACTTTATCATATGACAAAATGAGATGGGGTCACATGTGACAGGGTATTGCTGAATTCTGTCATTTAAATCACTTTTAACTTGCCAATAAATAGTATTGTGTAACAGTACAGGTACTTGTGATGGCAGAAAGAGCATGCAGTTATTATTGTGTGTAAATTGCTCCCTGTAAAATGGGTCTCTAAGCCTGTGACTATTTAATATTATGCATCTGGTCAACAAAAGGTAAATACAGACAATTCAATTGTTGTGGATTTTTTTTTGTAATAAATATGGCTTTTTAAAATATCAAACTAAATCCTTGATAAAAAGACCACCACCAAGCAAATGTGTCCCTGATGTAATCAGTTATCCCATGACATATATTACTGAAATTATTACAAAGCAAAATATTCCAAACAAATAAATAGGCCTATAAAATAGGACTACAGTGCGAGATTCTGAGTGGCTTTTGACAATCTTGGCATAACCGTAAAAAACTGAACACCGTGCCACAAATACAGTTTATATCTGTAAACATTACATGACTGCTCTGATATAAGTGTTTACTTTGGAAAGCAAGCTGTTCCATGTGGTTGAGGTGGAAAGTGGGCGTTGTACCTACTAGACTGCCGGTTGGGCGGAGTGTGATGACGTTAAACGGAATGACGTCAAGAGAAATTTTTTGAAAAGTTTTATTAGCAAAGCACCGTCTGTTACAGACTGAGGGACAGTGCTGGAAGAGCTGGTCCGTGTACAACTACACTACAGTTGACTTTGAAAATGTCGGTCGTCTGTTTCTCCTTGTGTCGTCGCGGTGCCGTGGCAATCCGTTGCTCTACTGGCATGATGGTAAGCGTGGGTAAAGTAGACTAGGGAGCTTTGTCGCTTGAGCAGTGAAAGTAGAGGGAGAGAGTGGAACTGACTTTTTAGATATCATTAGCTAGTTAGCTAAAAGTTACCCAAGTCCAGTTGTCTGGCCACTTGGCTAACTAGCTAACGTTAGCTTACTCGTTGACGATGACTGCTTGTCTGTTGACAGTGCCAAAGCGATTTGCTACTGTTAGTCACGTTCGAAAGTGTGTGTTGTTGTGATACTCACATCTAACGTTAAACTATTAGGATTGACAATGATAATCAAAAACTGCTGTTCAGCTAGCTAGCCTAGCTAGTTTGCCGGCTGCCTACAAATCATAGCAAGACAGCTTGCTAGCATCAGTGAGCAGATCGGACAACTCCAATATTAGAAGATATTAGAAAATCTGCACATTAACTTAAAGTCACTGTATTTGTGCAATAGGTACTAGTTACCTAACTGCATCGCTGTTGATGTTGCTGTGTTGACGTTACCTAAACGTTAGGTAACGTAGCACCGGTGATGTAACACTTTAACAGCAGTGACGCTCAGATTAGCCGCACCGTTCAGGGGCGTTTTGTAAGACTTTAAGAATATGCTGCCTACCGCCCTTTCACCAGTAAAGGTAGCTAAATTAGCAAACTTTTGATAAACTTTCGATATGTCATAATTATGGGAGGGACCAATGATAGTGTAGGATCATTGTGATTATAATAAATATCAAAGGTGTTAATAAAGTGAGAAATTTCTTAAGGTAATATTCTTCTTTAGTTAGACCAGCAAGGTAAATTCTTTTCCTGTGCAAATGTAATACGAAATCACGTATCCTTACAATAAGTATAGTTGCAGATTACGTAAAGTATTAAATTTAGGTGAAATGAATTGTGGACAAAGCGCTGTGGGTCATTTAAGCAAAAGCGAAATACAAGTGGCTTTTCTAAATCAGTGGGCAAGTGTACGATCAAAGATACATTCTGTATTCGGGTAGGTGTACAGCTGTATGCAGTGGATGCAGTGGAATCTATACAAAAACGTGGGCGTCATGTTAATCTTGAAAACCGTAGTTGTAGTTGGGGTGGATAAGTAAGACAGCCAGGCAGTTTGTCCGTTTTTACACCGATAGGCCTAATGACTGCACGTTTCTCAAAACTGGTACAGTTATTGAGTATTTAATCATTGTGGGTTAGATATATTTCTGTTAAAGTTTTGAATTTCCGGGAAAGAGGTGCACTTCTCAGTAATCGGAAGGTCTGACACTTTCACCGTCACACAAGTTCATTTAGATTTACATTTTTTAAAGAATTTTAGATTGAATAAAATAGTCCTGACCTTCAGTACACTTTGAGGTAGCTCGGGCATGGCCACATAACTGCTGAGACAGATATTCGATGGGCGATTGTGTAAGTGTTCACCATAGCCTACTGTTACTTAAGTCAATGGGCCCCTCGCGCATGCTGACAAAGTAAGGTCACCCGATTTACGAAATTTAGTGGTTTCCCTGAAAGAGCGGTTATCTAATCCTATACCGCACAACTGTGTAATCAAACCACATTTGTTAACCTCAGATACCAGCGTTTTCTCCAGAATACCAGCCGAACATTTCTGTAAACCCGATATTCAAAAGCAGCTGTGCATGATGTATTTTAAATTGCCATTTAACGTCGTATCAGAAACTGTCCTACCTTTCATCCACAAGTCACATCTTGTGGGTTGATGCTGATTTCATGGTTTTATATTTTGCAATGTGTACTCAAAAGCTAGTATAAAGTAGACCTTAGGATTTACCCTTACCTTGTCTACATCCCTGTAATTCTTGCACTACAGTTAACATTTATTCTACCATTTCATACATATCTTATGTTCTCACTTACAGTACAAAATATAAAGAAAACTGCAGGGGTCCAAAAGGGTTTTCAAGAAGGTTATGCAACTGTACTGTCTGCCTCTTAGTTGTGATATCCAAGCAAGGGCATACTGTCTTCTCACAGTATTATTCTGTTAACTCCCCAAATATCAGCAACATTATTAGTGTCAAACAGCTTTGTTTTCCTTGTGTTTGCTATGCTGCTTCCTGTTTAATGGGCTGAAATCTTAACAGAAAATGGAAGCCTGTAGGAAAAAGATTGAACAACAATGACATACATCAAAAGAATGTGCCAATATAGTGGGGGCAAACACCTACAAAAAGGTCAAAAGTCAGAGAATATGTAGAAAAGCAATGAAGAAAATGGGGACATATGTGGGCATATGGACCAAGCAAACTGCTTGTTTGACAAGAATGGCACTAGGTTTTGAAATGATTTGGATTGTACATGGCATTTAGAAATATCTACCAAGTCCTTAGACCCAAGGTAGGATTATATGTGCTGTTTACTATATACCAATGTCTTTTTGAGTCTGAACGCTAGAACTGATATAATATCTAGCTGGCTGGATTTGTGTAGAGAAGGCCACTGTCACCCCACGTCTTTTCTGCTTTTGTTTGCGCAGAACCTCGACAAGCTGCAAACTCTTGGCGCCGTTAAAGAAGGGAGAGTCACTCTAGGCAGAGGTGCAGGCTGTAAGCACACAGTCAGAATGACTGTTCTTAATTCCACCTCTTCCTTACCCTCGCTCAGCTCTTCCTCTCCGTGTGTCTCTGTCCTCCAGACGGTGCGCGGTGCTCTGACTGCAGCCGCCCCTGCTGTTCAGCCCAGAATAAAGAAGTTCCAGTTGTACCGCTGGGACCCTGATAAGCCAGGGGACAAGCCCCGCATGCAGACCTACGAGATCGACCTCAACACGTAAGCGAAGCAGGGCTGTGAACCTGGCACAGGCTGTAATTATTCCTGGAAACCCCTGACAAATAAGTGCAAAGTAGACTCCATAACCTACGTTGTGAAACGTTCTAAAGTTAAAAGGTCAGATTCTCTTAACAGTGAGTTTCAGTTGGAAACAGAAATATCATAGCAAAGGCCTACCGGCCCTTAATTATTTTTTGAGAATGTTGCTTATATTTACCTCCATTGTTTAATTAGGCTATTGAATTCTAAATGTATTTGTTCTTATTCCCCTTCTTTGCTCCATACTGTTCTTCTCCACAAAGGCAGCTTATATCTTGCCCTTTAAATTTGATCAAATACAAACCCTCATGATATGTGATCATACTGGAATGATCTACAAAATATTTTGGAGGCATATAAATTTGATATTACTGTATTACTGGAAATGAATACATTGGACAGCCTTAGAGCAGCATGTGTGGCAGTTTATCTTATTGTGCTTGTCTGTCTCCTTTCAGTTGTGGGCCTATGGTTCTGGATGCTCTGATTAAGATCAAGAACGAAATGGACCCCACACTCACATTCCGACGCTCCTGCCGAGAGGGTAAGGGATGCAGAACAGGAAGGTGGAAAGCAAGAAGGCATGGAGAGGACTTGGACAGAAAGCAGTGATGTTAGTGTGGACTGTATTCATGGAAATGCCTCACCTCTATGTGCTTGTGTTGCATTGTACAATACATGAAAATGTTGTCAATGTGTGATTGATGGTGTGCATTGATAAATTCAGAGGGGTCATTTTTTGTTGTGTATGAATTTTAGGGTAGGTTTTGAAGTTTCTTTTTGCTGTATTGTTTTAGTGATGTTGTGTCTGCTTGTACAGGTATCTGTGGCTCATGTGCAATGAACATTAATGGTGGTAACACGTTAGCTTGCCTGAACAAGATTGACTCCAACACCAGCAAAGTGACAAAGATCTACCCCCTGCCACACATGTATGTCGTCAAGGACTTGGTGCCAGTGAGTATCTTCATCGCAACAGTGATGCGAATGATGAATTAAATATTAAAAACATGGCTTTCTGGTGTGTTTTGTGTTATGTCTGTAATATGAAAGTGATATTGTGTGTAATCAGTCAATTACAGGACTACTGAAACGCAAGAATGATAAATTTGATTCTAATCCAGGTTTCTGTGTTTTATAGGACATGAGTAACTTCTACGCGCAGTATAAGTCCATTGAGCCCTACCTGAAAAAGAAGGATGAGTCACAGCAGGGGAAGGCACAGTACCTGCAGACTGTGGAAGACAGACAGAAACTGGTATGACATTCACATTACACAGCTGTTCAACAAGCTGCTCAAATGCTGTATTCAACCTCATCACAGTCAATACAAGAGTGCAGTTGCACTGAAATCCAGTCTTGGAAAAGGAGGCACACTCTACCTGTGAATGTCCTTGATTTTGATTACAAAGCATTCAGCAGCTCCGTTAGTTCCTTTAGAGAGGATCCTGTACACATATATCATTATTATTAAACCTATTTGCACATTTTTTGCACATGTATGTAGTAACCATCCTACTAAGAGCCTGTTAATTCGTAATTCATAAACCCTTTCTTTAATCCCCTTAACAGCTGGGCTATAACCAGTCTCTCTCTCTCTCTCTCTCTCTCTCTCTCTCTCCCTCTCTCTTCCAGGACGGGCTGTATGAGTGCATATTGTGTGCCTGCTGCAGCACCAGTTGCCCCAGTTACTGGTGGAATGGCGACAAGTACCTGGGCCCCGCGGTCCTGATGCAGGTGTGTACCGGCATTGCTGAGAAAACGTTTGCGCAAATCATACTGTCTTTGTGTTATTCTTGATACACATAACATTGCAAAGTAACACATTTTGCATGTATGCTACTTTGCAGTGTTTTGATATTGTAACGTTCAGCAACTCATGTGTGGCTACCGTCGCTCACCCAACAGGCGTATCGCTGGATGATCGACTCTCGAGACGACTTCACAGAGGAGCGCCTGTCCAAGCTGCAGGACCCCTTCTCTCTGTACCGCTGCCACACTATCATGAACTGCACCAAGACTTGCCCCAAGGTACACCAAGAAGATATTCATCTCTCTGACCCATGGAGTTTGCTGTTCCTCTTGTGACTTCCTGTATTGACAGTTACAGTTAGTCTCTCTCTGATGCACGCTGTCCGTCATCTGACCACAAAGGCAGTGTACAGTTGATTTATAGCTCAGCACTTACCCTCAAATGTTTAACATGTCCTGCCCAGATAAAGCATAATTCACAAAGCCCTTAAGAAAGAAGAGCAAAAGTGAGGGGGCAGCAAACAAGATAGATAACTCAGCTTAACCAAAAATGAAGACAAAACTCAATTGCAGATTAAATAGCTTGGTAGTAAATGACTAAAGAAAATGATTGGTTGGTAGAACAAAATTAATATGGCATAAGGACAGTTGCTCTTAAAACTGAATTTGAGTTAATTGAATAACTATAATGGGGCAGTGGTGCAATGATGGGTGATTAATCAGGTTTCTTCTTCTGTCCTTCACCTATTCACTTTACCTTCCTCTCTCCTCAGGGACTGAACCCAGGAAAGGCAATTGCAGAGATCAAGAAGATGATGGCGACCTACAAGGAGAAAAAAGTATCTGCTGCATAGCCCCTTAATCCTTGAATGTTCACAAGTTCCTCTACATAATTTAAAGGTTCAATGACCCTTTATGATGTGTGCACATGTTGTCTTGTACCGACATACCCAATCACAGTTGGGAAAAGGTCATTGTAAAATGTGGGAATTGTCTGCACAGGAATGCAGGGAACATTAGTGTAGATGTGTATGGGTGGCTGTGTGTGAGAATGAGAGTGGGTCAAATTAAGTTATTCACTAATCCTGTACCTACTTGTATATTGGCTAATTTCATAGCCTGAAAGGTCTGTATGAGCGTATGTTTGAGTTCTACACTTCAAGAGGGTGTCAGATTTGTAGATATGTAATGTTTGTCCAGTATATATATTCTGGATGAACTGATATACTGATATACTCTCAGATATTTAACTCCTGTGTTGTATTTTCAGGAGACGTGTAATATTTAAAATGTTACACAAAACCCATTAAACTATATATTTAGTTATTGGTTTTTCGTCTGCCTTTTCATTCATTGAAATTTCACTGAAAAGAACAGACCATTTCCGCAATTTCGTTGTACCCCACCGTGCAATGACAATAAAGTCTATTCTATTCTATTCATGCAGATGCATTGTTCCAGGCATTCACTCTTTCACTTTTAATCTAAATCAAAGTCTTACTCAGTCCACAAACAGTGGTGACCATATTAACAAATAAATGGGTGTCGGTGCCCAGTGAATGTGCTGATTTTCCATTATGTACTGAGTGTAAACCTACTTCTGGCTTTTGTAAGAGAATCTCTGGAGATATTCTGACTGTTGTATTAATTAAAGAACTTCTTTTTGCATGGTTAAAGAGAAAGGGATTGAATGTCTCCTAAAGGTGAAATGCAGCACCTTGGGAAATGCTCACATTACAACTGCTAAAAAAAAAACAGTTATGGAACTGGTTCTCTGCAAACCTTTTTAAAGAATTCAGCAAGTCTTTATTCCATGCTTACATACCCAATATATCTCATACATGGTCACTGGGTCCTTACCCTTTGATTGTTTTGCCTGTTAATTCATGGCATCCTCCACATGGACACAAATACTCTATATCCACAGTTTGGCTAATGGATAATGCAAATTGCATTTTAACAATTTGCATTATCCAAGGAGGTTTATAGGAAAGAGTTTTGTGTTGGTGTGCTACATTCCTTTATTTCCACATTCAGCATTTCATTATTCTAAATGTGCAATAACTCGTATTTAATTGGTGTGTTGCTGTCACTCCTCCCTGTGAAAAATAGTAACTCCCTTTCAGTTTCACAAGTGCCTTTTCTGGCCTGATCCTCTCAGACTTCTTGCTAACTGCCATTCTCTGTCCTGAGTGGGTTTTTGATGGTCTGTCTAAATGTCATCCAATCACACTATCACATACACAGCATTAAACCCCAATATGTGGGATCATACTGACATCACAGCCTGAACAATTGGAGTGGAAATATCTTTGAGCTGGAAAATGTGGAACAGAATGTTAACCACATACCAAGAGTCATGGTCATAAATTCCATGTGTTATTTTAAACACGTGACTAGTCAGTGTCACGTTGTCATCCTAACCAGTAAAAGGGCTTACGTCAGTATTGACTTCCCTATGTCACAGTATTACTCCAATATTGACTCCCTCTGTCACAGTTTTAAAGGCTGCGTTGCGATTTTTCCTTTAATATATAAATATATTTTAGCTTTGGTCGCATCTTGTCAAGTTGCAAATCCCATCGCAGCATTGGTTTACCTGACTACATGTGGCTGCTGTCCTAGAACACAGACGCGGAAGTAAGGTTTAAGTAGACCGTCTTTGTACACTGAGCGGTCTTTGTCCACGCCCAGAAGCTCAAAGGCGGGGCATCTCCGCGACTAGAGCCCGTATGTGTACAGAGTGTACGTCACATGTCGGGAGTCGGAATGGAGAAGATCTGCAAGAGGCGATGTGCAGATACAATGCAAGAACCCGTGCCGGCGCAACTATGAAATATGGCTTCAGGTACGTCTGTCTGAACTAACGGAAAGGAGTACCTTGGGCGGTCTGTCATAGATAATATTACTCTGTCTTTTTGGTCTGATCGTAGTCATTAAAATAGTTTATTGCCAATAAATGACTAACGTTACTGCATGTTGTCATTTGTGTTCGTCTGCTAATAAGCTGTATCTACCCCTAAACTAAAGATAGAGCTAGTGCTAGCTTGTCATAGAGCTAACCACAACAGAAATGTCATTGATTTCATTGTGGAGAGAGGTGGATACTGGACATAGCATCAGTCATTGTATTGTTCTGTTGAAGGTGACTGTGTAGTTCTCTGGTATTGAGTGAGTATGGTATACACTGTTGGTGGTTTACTGTCAACCGCAGTTCTCTTAAGTTTTGGCTAAACTAGCGTCCGAAACGTCCATTTGATCGCTTCAAGCTGTTAGCTAGTTAGTCTACGTTTCTTAGCGCTGCATATGTATTTTACACTAGATAATGCATAGCGGTTTATTTTAGCTAGATCGCCACACCGCGGTTCAGGCACGTCTGGATCTCGTACTTTGGACAAATCGATAATGCTTTTAATCCGTTTCTCATAACCATACTCCATAACTACGCCGCTGGTGTTGGGTGAGCGATGGTCCGTTGATGTCATGTTTGTTAGATGTCTGTAAGGCTGGGCTGTTGTGCAGGGTCTAAATGCCATTGCCTCTTCTGTTCTATCAGCAAGTGCCCAATTATTTTGCTAGCGATAATAATGCCAGAGAGAACACTTGTGGTTTGCTATAATGTAACTGAGGGACTGTTCGTAAGCTTGTTTTAAACACATCACCAGTCAGCGCCTTGTATTGTAATGGATGTATTAGTAGGGGTTCAAAGCAAGCACTTATTTTATATAACGTTTATCAAGGAGGTTTAAATATTTACAAAGTGTAAATGCTAGATTTCAATACTGTAGATAGCTGTGCTAACTGGTTACCCTCTTCAGTGTAATACCGGCTCGTTCTGATGGCTAACTGTTAATTAGACTAACAGGCTGTGTAATGTCAGTTGGCAGTGAATCTATTTTTTAGAAAATTGGTAAAAATTGGTACAAATACTACCGTGATGCACAAGGAGCACGTAAGATTTGCTAGAGTTATATACAAGTTTGCCTTTGAAGATTGTGTTCGCATTGTGGTATCTGGGTGGAAGATACTGACATTGCATCTGTTTGCATGTACACCTCCTTTAACACCTGAAAAGACAAGTCACTGCCTGAGAATTTCAGTGAGCCTTACGCTGGTCTTCATTTATTTTTGCTCCAGCGGCAGGGGGTGGAAAGGTAATCTTTTGCAGGCGAACAAAGCTGTGCAGCAGTTGACCTGCCTTGCAGCCAAACCTGTAGCTCAAACAAAGCTGTGCAGGAACCTGGCCTCACCAGACCAGCTCTTCCAGCTCATTTCAAAGCAGAGGAGTGAAAACGATACAGAAAGTCAATCATCAAAAATATATGTTGCCAGGAGATGTGAGACTCATGGAAACTAACTACCATTGCCACATTATTAACATGTGAAATGTAGTCCAAGCAGCTCCAATGGAATGTCAACAGATTACTGCATAAGGAAATTTGACCACATTTTAGGCCATGATTAAATAAATCTGATAATGTGTTGGATTCTAATATCTTAAAGAGGAACTCTGGTTAAAATATCAAAATTGATATTTATCATGTACTGGTTTGCACAATTGAGCATTCAGAACCACATCTTAACCCTTGTCCTCAAGTCATTTCAATAAGCTTGCTGCTACTGGCCAGAGTCTTCCTTAAAAGTGACCAGAGAGGGCTTCTGAGAAACAGGCAAGGTGCTTGTTCCCAGCACAGGCTGAACCCACATCCCAGGTTCGGGACACCAACCAGGAACCCACAGTGGTGGAACAAACTGGCTTTGTTATCTGAGGAGTAGGGGTGGGTAGGTCCCCCCAGTGTTCCCTTGTGACACTGTTGGCACCCTGCCACTTGTTGGGGGTGCATATGAGTCACTCAGAGGATGATGAGGAGATGTGCCCAATCTTCCAGACAGAATCTGCATCCTGGTCATTGACACATTTCTCCCCTTCTCTGCTTGCTCCACAAATTGCTCTCTGATCATTCACTGACACCACAAAATCATGCGCAGTAGAAAAACCTGGGTGCAGTTTGCGAAAACGGAATGAAAACCTAAACTAAAACAAAATTAGAGATGATGGTCACAGATCCTATACAACTGGGATGGTTTTCTGAAATAGCGTGCTCGCACAAGAAAGGGGTATTTAAAACAATATAAAATTTGTTGTGAGGCAAGTCATTCAAGATGTTATTGTGGATTTAGAATAGCATGTGGATTGTAATATAAGTATAGTTCAGTTATACTTCAGAACTATAGTGTATAGTTCTAATGATTTGTTTCAAAATCCATGCTCCAGAACTGTATGGGCTAACATGTCACAACAGCCATGAGAACATGAAAACAAACCAGCTGTGTTTATTACTGATTCTACACTTCTGATTTTTTCCCAAGCCTTGTGCAAAACTTTCGAATGTGCACAAACCTGCAATTTTCACTTTCATCCTGCTGGCTGAGTGAGATGGGGAAGTTGAGGGCCCTCAGGGGGAGATGCCCTTCCTCACATGACTCTCACGCTGGAAGGAGTGGGATGACAAGGAGCGGGACAAGAGCATGATATGCAAGATTCTTCAGCAGAAACACAAACACCATATTTATAGTGCTTTAGCAAAGGCCTGCGAACATCTATGGAATAAAGAACAGGAAAGGGAGAGTAAAGGATATAAAACTATGGAAACTGTTCACACAGATTGATTTGACATTTTCCGTGTCTGTACAGCTTATGTCTTTATTTTTGTTGGTCGTTTTGTTACCACAGCACTTTTTATTTGTGTGCTTAATAAGTGTTTCCACGAAAGCATTGCTGCACAACATCATTGAACGTAGATCAAGGCAGTGAACTGAAAGTCTTAAATAAATGAATGAACTGAATCGTTGGATGATACAAAGCCCCAAACGAAGGGGCGGGGTCTGTGGTGTGCCCTGCCTTACGTAGGTACATGCAGGTGTGCCGGCAGACGGAACAACCGTCCCCTTTCGCGTTTCACTGCTCTGTTTTCTGGAAGAGCTACGCTGCTTTACAGGTAAACCGGGGATGGGGGGTTTGAGTGCATTTAAGACAAAAGAGGTAGCAAAAGAATTCAACCAAGTCGACGCAGTTATTAATATCAATACGATATCAATCTGAATGGAACTCTTTATGGGAGATTCTCATAATTTGAACAAAAAGACTAAGTTGGATGACTTCGTCTCTGCCTCTGAGGGCTGGTGTTCAAAACTGGGATGTTGCTCTCTGACGTGTAATCCTTTGCGTGTAATCGAAACTCCTTTCGTACATGGGGCATGTTTATTTGTTAGGAAAACATTAATATATTCTATATTATTTGATCTGTCACGAAGTAAGTTTAACGAAGTCGACATTCTGTTCATACTGGTCTGTATTATCGATTGCTGTATATTGTGCGATTGATAGTTAGATGGTGCGATAGCACCAGCCACCTGTTCATGTTTCTGTAAACCCTGCTATTGCTGGGAGGCTCAATGGCATTCTGCTGCCCTAGGTGATGGCAGTTTCTTCTACGTAAAATCCCCATTCACAGTTTTGAGAGTAAAAAGATTTTTCTAAAATCGCGCAATTTTTTTTCGATGTCGGACTGGTTTTTCCCCGCGATCAGTGCAGCCTAAGAGGAAAGTTTCAACTTCCTTGTCCTCGTGGACACGAAATGCATGTCGACTGTGTTTGTAGGCAATGCCTATTTCCTGTACACCAATGCCAAATATTAGCCAATACCAGAACGGAACAGTGGAACGGGAATTGAGAATCAGTCGGTATCATAAAATCCCGTGACATTCAGGCTGTGGCGAGAGCTGTTGTCGGAAAACAGAAAACACAGAAAAAACAGAAATACAGTTTATTGGAGATATAAATATACTACTGTACGTATCTAAAACAAACCAATGAACATGTATATCAATGTGTTTATCAATGAATTAATCACAACACTCAAGTCTGTTAAAATGATAGTTATTCGTTTTTCACCTGAACTCTTGAAAAATTAGTTATTGGCACTGACTGACTTTTTTAGACGTCCTTACTGTCCTCAGACGTGTCCTCAGAAGTGTGAAAAAAGATATCTTTGCGTGGTTGAGGTCGTATTGTGTTTTTCCTCAAGGTTACTATTCATAGACTTAGATCAGATGTAAGTTGAGCTGGTCACTCCACAAGGAGACTCAAGCCCTTACTTAAAGCGGCTTTCTCTCCAAAATACCTTCACAGTTACCGTCTGCACTTCACTCGTGTAGTGGTTAAAATTACACCTCTGCCTTTAAAAACGTACTGACTGGTTCTGGTGTCGGCTTTCCTTCAGAGAGGTGACCTGACTGGAAGCAGTGCAGCATTTCCACTCTCTGTGATGAAAGTGTTGTTGCAGAGGGCTTGTGTACGTCGGGAATTTACTGATAACATTTACATTGCCTTATTGTCATTTAGCAGACGCTCTTACCCATGGAAGGGGCAGCAGTGTAGTAATTGATAAGGAGTGGGGTTTGTAATCCAAAGGCTGCTGGTTCGAATGCAACTGGGGCACTGCTGCTTGGGCAAGGTACTTAACCCACAATTGCCTCAGTAAATATCCAGCTGTATTAATGGGTAAAATTGTAACCTGTGCAAGTGGCTCTGGATAAGAGTGTCTGCTGAATCACAGTAATGTAATGTAATATGAAAATACGTTGCAGTTTTTGCATGTTATCCACTTATACAACTGGATATTTACTGAAGCAATTTCTGGGTTAAGTGCCTTGCCCATGGGTACAGCAGAAGATCCCCAGCAGGGAATCGAACCAGCAACCTTTCAGTTACAAGCCCTGCTCCTTACTGCTATGTTGTATTGCCACATTTGTAGAGTGGGTGTTTGCGTACCCTTCCATTCTGGTAAATCCTTACCACATTGACTGTGTGGCTGATATTAGGTTGCTGTGCTGTAGATGTAAACGTCTTCCTTTGTGTTGCAGATAACGGTGTGCAGCCATTGGGTGGGTCCTCCTCCCCCACCCTTGGGCCCCCTAGCCACGGCACCATTTCACACATGGTATGTCCCCCCCCAATATTTTCATGAAAGAAATGGTTCTTCCTTGTTGTTCAGCTTGTTATGGATACAGTCGCTAGATGGATACAAACACAAACGGAGGGTTGCAGTAGTTTCAAGTGTAAAATAATAAGCTAATTTTCTCCTTTGTAAAGCCTGATTCATGTCCAGAGGCAAGAGTTAAAATAAAAAGTGATACTGGTATGATACCCTTTAAAAACTGGGAGACACCATGTAGACTCGGTCTTAAGCAACACAACTTGGATATCTAAATGAATACTGCAAGTCATGGGCGCCGTAGTGTTGAGTGTGAAGTATTTCATGTGCCAGCAAACTTTCCCCTTGGCTCCATTTTATGGCTTTATACCTGTGACTCTGAGACACTGAGTGGGTCATTTCATGCCAGGTCTGCCAAAGAAAGGGAAATATGACGCTGATGCATCTCCAGTCATGCTGAAATTAGGTCATACTTGAAAGTGTGGTGATAAAAATGATGTTGAATTTCCCGTAAAGCTGTAAAGATAAGCTAAAAGTGAGAGGGTGTAGACCTTCACTTGAAAAAAAATACCCTTGTGTCATTTTAAAGGCAACCCTTGAGAGTAGCACCTAGCTTTAGCTTTGACTGCGACCCCTGAAAAACAATAACCCCATCATTCTGATATGGGCAGTTTAAATACATTCAAATCTTTGAGTTCATTACCTGATATTGCTGTTTCACTGGTGGGATGAATTCTCTTCCAGGTGAGTTTCCCCTTTATCGTAGGCTTGCATAACACCACCCTGGCCTCACCCATACCCATCCATTTGATAACCCCTTCTTCGGTTCCTATACCATTTCCATGTGAATCTCTCTGGCTCCTTCACATGCAGTGTGTGCGCTGTATTCCAGCCCTCATCTCAGTTCCTGCAACATGACAGGTTCCACAACACTTAAGAAATCATAGATATGAAACTCATAGGAACATAATAATGCAATTTCATTACATTACAGTGCATTCATGTAGCACATGCTCTTATCAAGAGTGACTTCCGGAGAACAGAAGTGTATCCTTTCAAGTTAAATTTGCAATGGGGTCAAACCAGGCCAACAACACAGTGACTGTGAGCACAACACCATTCTAGCACTTAACTTGTTAACTTGAGCTAATATGAAAATAGACAGCCTAGAAAATAAGGGAAGTCAAGTACATACATTACCATATATCTCAATGTCATGAGATCACATTGTTCGTAACACATTGCAATACCACAAGGAACTTTCGAGTATTATCTTACGACAAGCTGAATCATGCTGAAAACTTTGTCCTGAGAGTTATTCAGCACAAAGGCCTAGTCATGTGACCTGCTGATTTTTGGCATGAGCGGGGAATAGGCTAGGTGTCTAGAGGCCGTTGTGTGGTAAAGGTAAGGTTTCTGGGCTGCGGAATGGCAGCCTCTTTCTCAAATTTCTTGCCTCTGTGCTTATTGTCAGAGGTGATACAACTCGAAATTCCTGCCACCTCTCCTGTCCTTACATGCCATATCAAATGCCATTTTTGGCAAGTTTTTCAGAAAAATAAATATGCACCCCATTTGTAGGCGACTTCTAACAAGTTTTAATCGCCGAGAGGCTGAATGGGGGAGACTAACCTGCCCGACGCGCTGGCTGTTAAAATGATTCCTGTGGCTGCTCTCAGTGAAGTTTAATCCATTTATTTGCATAAAAACATAGCATCCAAAATGTTCGAAGGGTCTTGTTGAGCTCAAAGTCCATAGAATCCAAAACAGTCATAAAATCCACAAACGGCAGAACAAGTTTCAAGACTTTAGCAGCATGCGGTCAGCAAAAAGTGAGGCTTCCCCCCATCACCCCCTCTCCACTCATTCACAATCACTCGCAGGTGAACAGGTGATATTACGAATGCTACCGCCACCAACACCACGTGACCCAATCACCAACGTCATCACGCACAACGCAGACACAGACAACATCTGACCACAGCACCATTGTAGGTGATGAGTTCTTCTACAGCTCCTCTGCTGTCAGTCTGTGATGTCATCCTTTCTTTGAAGTCATCCAGCTTGGTGCTATTTAAGCCTTGTCATTTGCAGAATTCTAGCTTACCCTCACAGGGGTCCATTCATGAGCCTTGCAGACTGACCCACAAATCTACTGCAGAATGGGCTCATACTAATGACTGATCTGTTTTCCGTGTCACCTCTGAATGCTGCCATTGAGAGGTCTCTGGGCATGAATGCAGCAAAGTTGCCATATGTGTTCCCAATCTCCTGTCTGTCCCTCCGTCCCCCCCCCAGGATGTTCAGGGGTACAGGTACGTGTGCTGGCGCGTGTGGCTGTGCCGTGTTGGGAGCGTTCTGTCCGTGGGACTGCTGCTGGTGCTGTTCAGCTGGCGCCCCCGTCTGGGAGTGCTTGCTCGCTGCAAACCCTGTCCGCTCGGCCTGGCAGACACTCTGCTCATAAGGGTAAGATATTCGTCTTCGCTGACCAGGGGCAGTGCTCAGCTTTAAAGACTTCTTATTCAAGAGGTGCTGAATCACATGCAGTTTGCCAGCTGCCAGAGTGATTAAAAAAACTGCAGACATGGCTTGCTGCAGTTCCCTTCAGAAATTTCTAGAAAAAGAAACCCACCAGAGGGATGTGATACTGCCAGATTGTAACATCTGTGTGTGAACCAAAAGCTTTCATCTATCGTTTCGAATCAGATTGATGTACTAAATTAAATCTGAGTACCTCAACCTGATGGGAGAAAAGAATTGTGAATAGAGATATTATTAATGAAATGCTGGAAGAATGAGGAATAGTTTGAGTAGAAAGTTCCACTTGAATAGTTCTATATGCGTTGTAAAATCTTAAAATGTAAGAACCCTTCACCACAACAAACTAATGTATTAAATGTGATTGTTTTATCATAAAATTGTATTGTCACTCTGCAAAAGATTTAGAAGGAATCCAGTAAATAAACTTGCAAAATGGCATCAAAAATACTTTAACCAAAAATGTAGTTTTTCTTGCAACATCACAAAAACAAAACTGCTAATCTGTGAAAGTACTATAGGGCCAAATCTTTGACAGATGCATTTCTATGTCTGCCTCTCTATCTCAGGACAGCTTTGGTCAGCAGTTTGTTGTTGAGGTGCTGACAGAAGAGATTGAGGAAAACAGGTGAGCCAGTTTTTTTAGCTTCCTGTCTACCTGTGACCTACGCAGCCATACTCTGTGCCCTCCCTGTACTTATTTGGTTTAAAGCATTGCTGCCATGGTCAGTGCAAGTAATCATACCCGTGCTTGTCTGTTTTGAGTTTGGAGCAGCAGGGAGCCGAGTTTGAGGAGAATGAGTGGAGGGACACAGTACAGCTGCACAAAGATGAGGTAAGGAAAGGGGTGAGGGGGTGATGGGAGAGAGGGAGCGGATTGCCACAGTGTGCTGTGTTGAGTTTACCTGGTTGACCTCCCTTGTCTTTCAGAAAGCACTGCTGAGGTACTATGTGTATGAGGGTCTGCGCTATGTGTGGATGCCGAAGAAGGGTGCCTTTTGTCGGGTCAGGTACGGTGTGGGGAGAAGGAGGGTACCCGGTGGCTCAGGGACCGGCATAGTGGTGGGGTTTGAAAAGCATTTCATTCAGGAATTTCCACAGCTAACCATTCAAAAGTTTAATCCTCCAGCAGTTGTTCAGGTGACCTCAAAAAACGAATCAAAGCTCTGTCTGCTTGAGAGAGAGGAGCGGGATCAGATGGATGTGTGTTCCTCTCTCCTCAGTGTCCTGAGCCAGGACTGGACCTGTGACGACCTGTACCACCAGCTAGGAGGGCTGAGTCGCCAGGAGCAGAGTGCTAGGTGAGTCACTACGCACCCACACCTGCCAGGTCTCATCCCACCTGCCTTAGCTGCAGGTGTAATGTGACTCAGTGTGGTGCTTTGCATTTTAGATGATGGGATCTATCCTCCTGAAATGCTGCTGACACTTGGAACATCCTAGCACTATACTGTACTGTGCTCTACTATAGCCGACTATGCTATAGCCTACTATACCACACCACACCATACTGTAGCCTACTATGCTGTAGACCAGCGTTTCTCAAACCTCTCCTGGAGTACCACTTGTCCTGCATGTTTTAGATCTTTCCCTGCTCCAACACAGCTGATTCAAATGATCAGTTTGTTGTTAAGCAGCTTCAGGTTTTCATAACGAGTTGATAATTTAAATCAGCTGTGTTGGAGCAGAGAGAGATCTAAAACATGCAGGACAAGTGGTACTCCAGGAGAGGTTTGAGAAACGCTGCTGTAGAATATTGTAAAATACAATACTATACTGTACTGTACTATACTGTACTACACTATACTATACTATTACCATACTATACTATAGCAGCATTTTCTGCCATTGCCACCTGGGTCCACCTGTATCACCTTTATATATAAATGAGTGAAACTGGTTTCCAGGTTTGTGAGGTTGCTTGCTAGCTCATGGTTGAAGGAGAATTCCCAATCCTTATGCGTTTGTTTCTGTTTCTGGAGATACCCGCAACAAAAAGAGTGAAGTGAACACTGCTGACTATGTGCAGATCCAGTATACACGGCTTACACTGTGTGGTAAAACAGTAACTTATTCATGATACAGCGTGTGAAAAAAGACACTGACACTTAGCAGTTTTATAAAAGGCTTCCCTTTCTGTGGCATCTAATGCCAACACGCCTACATCCTCCTGACTCACCTGGGCTCCAGGCCAGCAAAATGTCAGCCTGAATCAGATTTCTGTGGAAACGCCTCCAGCTCTCCTTCGGTGTGGCTTTGGTATGGAGGCCCAGGGGGGATCGGGGAAAATTCAGCGGCACAGGAACTCTCTCCTTGTATCTTGCCACACACTGGCCTCCCTTGTCAGACACTTGTCTTCTGTTTAGCATATATTGTGATAAATCTTGAACTTCCCGTCCCCCCATCATATCGGAGCAAATGTTGGCTTTCTGGTTAACCACCAGCTATCAGTGTTAGATTTGCGGCACGGCTGGCTCGGGATGAATTCTGATTGAATCAACTGATTGAGTAGGTACTCATTTTCTTATTTGAACGGGCATTCTCTCATTCATTCCAGTGTAATGGACTGCCATATTGGAGCAGGGGTGAAAGGCAGAAAAAATTTTAGTAAAACATAATAGTGGTCACTTCATTGTGATTACTGAAACACCATGTCACCATAAGCGGAAACATGGAATGTGAAATAAAATAATAAAAACAACAATAAAAGTACTGCTGAGGAGAGAAGGATACCTGCAGTTCAAACACAGAGGTTCTCAGCTGAGGGACTGCAAAACACGTGGGGTACTTCATTTTATTGCAGGGTTTTTGGAAAAAACTTGAAAAACGTGAAATATGGCCTATGCACAATATGTTTTGCTATTAGGTTATTGTTACTGTTAGAAAAATAACACACAAATATGTAATCAACAGCTGTCCTCCTGCAAAAGGGGGCCATGCTATCTAATTATCTTGGTGTTGACCAGGGATGGCATTGGGCATAAATTCATTCATATCATATGCTTGGGAAGTGAGGTTATGTTCAATGAAGTCGAGCTTATTTGATGAGAGACCAAAGAGGTAATAATGGAAAGCATTGAACATGTATGTAACACTTTTCTGACACTGTCATTAACAACTTATCATTATGTTTTTATCAGTACCATCTTGTACCCCCACACCCCCAATTTTTTTCTTGTTCTCACAAATTTACACTAAATTTAAATGACCTTCTAAAAGACTGTGGTATTCTGTCTCTGTGATGAAAAACTTAAAGCCTTGACTCTCGTTCTCTTTTGTGTCAGGAGGAAATTGTACGGGCACAACCTGATTGATGTGCCAGTGAAGTCCTATCCGCGACTGCTCTTTGAGGAGGTGACAGACTCGTCCTTGTGTGCTGTTTTGACATTACATCATTTTCATTTAGCAGACGCTCTTATCCAGAGCGACTTACATAGGGTACATATGCTTACATAGGCTTTATATGTTACCCATTTATACAGCTGGATAGTTACTGAAGCAATACTAGGTTGAGTACCTTGCCCAATGGTACAGCAGCACTGGGGGGGAGCAGGTAGTCGTACCAGCAACCATTTGGTTACAGGCCCTGCGCTTTACCGCTATGCCACACAGCCGCCAAATTTGCCATCAATGCTGAGTGACACCAGCGTGCTCTCCCTGCAAGTTGACACTGGCTGCCTCCCTCTCTCTGATTTCCCCTCTCCAGGTGCTCAACCCCTTCTACATATTCCAGGTGTTCAGCATTATCTTGTGGATGTCGGATAACTACTACTACTATGCAGCCTGCATCTTGTTCATATCCTTCATCTCCATCGCAGTCTCGCTTTATGAGACCCGCAAGGTGAGGAAAAGAAGAAAGCCAGCGGTTTGGAAAACATTAATCCGCTAAAGGCCTCACGGGACCAATATTTCCGTAACTTTTCATTGAAAGGATTGGAATTAACTCTGGCTATCCTGCCTTTAAATGTGTAATAAACACAGCAAAGTCTTAAGTTTCCTAATAGGATCATGGGAATCTTCTTACGAAACATGATATCCTTGATAATAAGGCTCACTGCATGCCATAGCAAGCTGCCATAGAAAAGCTGTGTGAAATGTATTCATTGTTACATTATGTTGTATGAGTTACATTATGATACATTATTAATATTGCAATGCTCCTGTGTAAAGTAGCTTAATAAGTTTAGCTCAGGAATATTGTGGATGGAACACAATTTAACATACACACCATAAACCATGCCACCGTTGTTTTTTGAATGGAAACATCTGTGGGAAATGGGGTCTCAGCATATTCTCAATTGATGAAATTACATTTGCATTTTACATTGTTGCCATTTTGCAGACGCTCTTATCCAGAGCAGCTTTCAATTTTACCCATTTACACAGCAAGATATTTACTGAGGCAGTTGTGGGTTAAGTACCTTGCCCAAGGGTACAGCAGAAGTACCTCAGTGGGGAATCGAACCAGCGATCTTTAGGTTACAAGCCCCAAGCCTATCACTAGGCTACACTGCTGCCCTAGAGCGATATAGAGTAATTGTATTTGTCTTGCATTTACCCGGTCTGAATGTATAGCCACTGTTGTTAGTGTATAGTGTATGTAGTGTAACTGTGTTGTTTGGTGGGCTCCTACAGCAAAGCAGCACACTCCGCAGCATGGCACGACTGGTCGTGAATGTGACCGTGCGCAGAGACACAGGGGGTGAGTCTTTCTCTCTCTCTCTCTCTCTCTCTCTCTCTCTCTCTCTCTCTCTCTCTGTCTTTCTTATCCGGAGCGACTTACACAGGTTACAACTTTACATGTTACCCATTTATAGTCAAGTCAAGTCACTTTTATTTATATAGCACATTTAAAAACAAGAGGAGTTGACCCAAAGTGCTTTCCAGTCAAGGCAGATGGATTATCAATACAAGTATACATGAATAGAGGGAAGTAGGAGAATGAGTAAAAACCAGATGAGGAGAAAATACATAACATATATATATATATAATAAATATATATATATATATATAGATATATATATATATATATAAATATAATAAAATAAATAAATAAATAAATAAAAACACAAGAACAGAAAAAAATGTCATTTATACAGCTGGATATTTTACTGAGGCAATACCTTGCTCAAGGGTACAGTGGCATTGGGGGGAGTGGTAAATTGAACCAGCAACCTTTTGGTTTGCAGCCCTGTGCTTTACCACTATGTCAGATGGCTGCCAATTTTGACATTAACACTAAGTGATACTGGTGCACTCTCCCCATGAGCTGAGTCACGGTGCACAGCGCATAGTTCTCCACTCACACTGGCTGTCTCTCTCTGCCTGCCTCTCTCTCACTGTCTTTGTCTCTCTCTCTCTCTCTCTCTCTCTCTCTCTTTCTGTCTCTCTCTGCCTGTCTTTCTCTCTCTCGCTGTCTGTCTGTCTGTCTGTCTCTCTCTCTCTCTCTCTCTCTCTCTCTCATAACACCACTTTTCTCTCAGGTTTTTATTTATAGACTGATGGAGGGTTTTTGATTTCCTTCCCTGAAATATTATGTGCCTGTCTTTCAGAGGAGGACACTGTGAGCTCCGAGGAGCTGGTCCCTGGGGACTGTATAGTGATACCAGAGGCAGGGCTGCTGCTGCCCTGTGACGCCGCCCTGCTGGCCGGGGAGTGCATGGTCAACGAGAGCATGCTGACTGGTGAGGCACACAGAGAACCAGGCTTTTGTTTCATTGCCTTTTGTTTCATTGCCTGGTTCTTTTTTTGTTTACTTCTTCTATTGCTCATCAATGTATGACTTGTGACAGCATCCAGTTTTGTTCACATATGGTGTGCTCATTGGTTACTATAAGGAGGGCTGTCCTATGTGATAGACTTCTCACTGGCTGAGGTTTAAGGCCACGTCCAATCTGGTGACCAAGCATGTTTTTCCATTCATGCCCATTGGTCTTCAGCACATTCAGTCATTTCACACATCCATCACACATGGGCCGTACAGGTCTATAAATTGCATGTTATATCTCTTGGTCCGTGGCCACGTATAACCATGCCAAATATGGTTGTAAAACATGATTTTTGCTTAACGTTTCCATACCATGGCTTCATTGGGCTCCAGGTCAACACATTTATCCTTTAGTGTGTCTAAATGTGTTTGAAATTATTTTTGTCTCCCTGGGCCATAGACAATACCAGTACCATGTTTCTCGCATCAGTAACTTTTGCGTACATTTACTTCTTCAGAGAAGATTTGGCACATTCATTAGGCATGGACTGTAGGTATGTGCCTTTTACCCTACCTTAGACACATTTGCCCTTATGCTTGAAAATTTTGTGGTTATGTGAAACTTCCTGTTTCTATTATAAACTCTGCTCTCAGCTGTACAAAAAGGGAACTGAAAAAACTTTTAAAAGAAAATCTTTTAGAAAATTTATTAAATAGGTCAGTCGTTGAGTCCTCAGAGACCCTCAGGAACATTTGCTACTTTTTTTATTTTTCACTGTCAAGAAGGCGAATAATTGTATGAGCCAGAGGGGGAGCATATCTGTGACTCTGTAGCTCGAGTGACGTCAAGGGACGCTTTTGACAGAAAGCATGGGTTTAAAAATGATGAAAATAATGAACAACTCTGAATGTGAGAGGGTACACAAATTCAGAAGAAGAGGGGAGACCTGAGGATCTAATGTGAAAAGGTCAAGAGCAATGGGGTGACGTCTTTCTTCTCCCTCCCTTCCCATTTCTCCCTGGTCGAATCAGGTGAGAGTGTGCCAGTGATGAAGACTCCACTGCCGGCTGGAGAAGCTCCGTACAGTCCTGACTCCCAGCGCAGACACACTCTGTTCTGTGGCACACAGGTCATCCAGGCCAAAGGGGGGCAGCAGAGAGGGGCAGGGGCCCTGGCTGTTGTCGCACGCACAGGTGAGATGGAACGGTGGGTGATGTGTGGGGCTGTTTTCATGTGGCGCTTTACACTTGTAACTCAGCTCAGGTGAATGATGTCAGGGGCCTTTTGAGTCTATTTGTCCTGTTTCTCCACAAATGAAAAGACACAACAAGTGTAGACTAGCTATCTGAGAAATTAATATATGTTTCACATGAGCCAGGTCAGCAATTTTTGATATGGTATAACATTGTTTGAATGATTTACAAGACAGAGTTGAAGCCCTTTATGTCAGGCGAGTCCTCAGGTGAGTCTGTCTCCTTCTGAATTCTGCATTTCTTCCTTTCAGGTTTTTTTACAGCGAAGGGTGACCTGGTCAGCTCTATCCTCTACCCCCAACCCATCAACTTCCGCTTCTATCGAGACGCCATGAAGTTCCTGCTCTTCCTGGGGGCTCTGGGTACACCTCACTGCTACTATGTGTCTCTACCTGTCTGTATCCACCTGCATACGTCACTGTTTATATAGCTCATATAGCTGTGTGTGCGTGTGTGTGTGTGTGTAGCTCCTAGCTGTCTCAATTCTGTCAGATTATTGTTATTTGCCCCATTTTCTTCACTCTCCTTTTAGTCTGCTGGCCTTTATTTACTTGATTTTGTGATTATAATACCTGTCTCTGCATACCTTCCCTGTGTGTTTCCTGTCTGTCTCCCTCATACATTTTTGAAAATCCATGTGGTCCTCAGTGCTAAGTTTCATGATAATATATTTTATTTTGTTCCATGTCTTTTGTTACAGCACTGATGGGCACTATCTACAGCATTGTGATCCTTCGCATGAGCAACGTGAGTCTCATAATTACTAATGCAACATTACAGTAATGTGCTGGGATATACTGTGGTATTTACCACTTGGAACCATAATATTTTTAACATTTACAGTGCTTTTCATTGGACTTATGTGGGCATAATGACTGCAGATCAACTGTGGGCCTTGAACACTGATAAGACAAAGCAAAGATGTTGTCATATGCTTGGTCTTTTAAGGTGAAATCAGGATTATGCTGACATCAGCTAGCTGTGAAGCAGATTCAGCAACCTTGTATAATGTCACACACTCATCGTTAGCTTGGTTTTGGAAACTGGAAAAGATTTACTTTTTCCTGGAAATTGTCAACATAACTTCTTAAACTGTCTGTTTGACACCAATCTGGTTTTAAGTCACTGAAGGGACCAGTTTAGCTCCTGAGTCTACCTGCTTCAACTCCTCACCTTGCCTGGAAAGTGAATCTGAAGTGTGCCTGCTTGGAACACGATTCTGGGGCACTGAAGGGGTCACTTAGTTACTATACTTCTATGAGGGAGCACGTCAATTAGCAATTAGCATTTAGCAGATAACCGCTGCTGCATTTGTGCCCAAACTGACACGCTGTGCAGCAAAGCCCCTGAGCTCCAGCGTGTGTTGATGTCGCTTCCAGACCCCCTGGGTGGAGCTTATCGTCCGGGCTCTGGACATAGTGACAATCGTCGTGCCGCCGGCACTCCCTGCCGCCATGACGACGGGCACCATCTACGCCCAGAACCGGCTGAAGAAGAACGGCGTCTTCTGCATCAGCCCGCCACGCATCAACGTCTGTGGGAAGGTCTCGGTCTTCTGCTTCGACAAGGTGAGGGGCGGGGACGGGGGGGGGTGTGCTTCCTGACCTTAATGTGCGTGTGGCACCCAGAAAATGTCCTCACACCCTCTTTCCTGGCCAAAAATATGAAGATTTTCCAGCTCAAAGGACCTAACCCTTCAAAAACATCACGTCTTAAATTGTTTAAAATGATGGCTTGTCAGCTGTTTTCCAATCATCACGCTCACTTCTCCTCTCCTCATGTTAACAGACTGTTCTCTCCTCTCCTTTCTCTCCTTTTCCTTTGCCCGTCATCAGACAGGCACTCTGACGGAGGAGGGTCTGGACGTGTGGGGGGTCATGGAGGGGAGCAAGGCAGGTTTTGGGGAGCTAGTGCCCGACCCTCGCCTGCTGCCCCCCGGCCTGCTGCTCTCCGCCCTGGCCAGCTGTCACTCTGTGGCCCTGCTGGGGGATCAGCCCCTGGGTGACCCTCTGGAGCTGAAGATGATCGAGTCCACGGGATGGGTAAGAGGCTGCCAGGGTCACCTCCATCATTCTCCCTACAGCTGCACAAGGAAGCACAGAACAGCCCAGATCGTCAGGTGTTTTAATGCTTCAAGTTCAGTGTGGAACTGAAACCATGTTAACGTCCTAAAGAGAACAGCACAAACTGAACCCAAACGTAAAACTGCCACAGAAACCAAACTTCATCAGGCAAAAGTCCCCGTGTCTAGGAGTCTAAAGGCAGTGGAGTTTGAACCTTGTCACATTGTAAAGTGAGCGCTCGTCTTTGAAATGAAAGGTAAACATTTACTTTTCAGACTGAATTCACGTTAGCATGCGCTCAATAAACATGATCGTAAGCAGTACAGTTTGTGTGCCACACCCGCTTTTGACTTGTGATGACTTGCGGTCGATTGGTGCGACAGGATTGTGCCTTACTTCTGACTGTCTCTCCTCCTGTTTGCTGTAGGAACTAGAGGAGCCGGATGGAGGTGGCGAGGGGGGGGATGGGGAGTTTGGAAACGTCAGAGTGCTGGCAGTAATGCGGCCTCCTTCACCGGCGCTCCAGCCTGAAGGCATTGTGAGTGTGGCAGGGTCTGGGTGGGTGTTTTTGAGGGGCTATGGTGAGGACTGGGATGTAATTGTACTTGGCTTCCCTTGGTTTCTATGCTGTCTAGTCAGGTTGCACAGGTTAACTTGCGGAAGGGCTTAAATAGTGATATGCTCACACTCACTGATTCAGGAGTGTTATTAGCATGGTCTGACACTGCTGCTCATTCAGCTTGAATGGGTACACTTCTGTTCTTTTGTGCTGGAAGTTGCTCTGGATAACAGCATCTGCTAAATGAATGTAATGTAATGTAACAACAAGGGTAGTATAGATGAAGATGAGTCACCTGTCTCTGGAACAATTCCAGTAAAAATGTCCCTGTCTCCCTCTCCCTCCTGTCCCTCTCTCAGTCCATCCGTGAGCCCGTGGCGATCGTGCGGAGGTTTCCCTTCTCTTCCACACTGCAGAGAATGAGTGTGGTGACCGTGGGCCCAGGGGGACGTAATGCACTCGCCTTCCTCAAGGGGGCACCAGAGATGGTGGCCAGCCTGTGCTTGAGAGAGAGTGGTGAGAGATTAGCAAAGAAGGCGGGAGACAAGGGTGGGAGAAAGGGACCAAGCTTTTTAGAGAGCTATAATGTGTGGAGAAGTGATATGGATAAAAATTACTTGTACAGGGAAACTGTTGCCTTTTGTAATTAAAATCAATTCAAATGTTTTTCCTTTCTTCTCTCCCTCTCACAGTCCCCGCTGAGTTCTCTGATACTCTGCGTCACTTTGCGAGTGAAGGGTTCAGGGTGCTTGCTCTGGCTTGCAGACCTCTGGACGGACAGACGGACATAAAGACCATTGAGAGGTGAGTCACGTTGGGACTGGGGGATATTGGACCCATCTTCTCTAAGCCCAGGACCTTCAGAAAAAGCTGTCAACCAGTCAAACAACTGTGACAGTGTTTGTTTTTTGGTATCAGTGCTGTCAGTTTGCACATGTGGGCTCCACATGGGTTAGTCACACAGCTGTGATGGTGCTCACAGGGGGGAAGTGGAGAGAGGGCTGCAGTTTCTGGGCCTCCTGGTGATGAAGAATCTGGTAAAGCCGGAGAGCGCCGACGTCATCAGCACTCTGAGACAGGCACAGCTCCGGACTGTCATGGTCACAGGTGAGGGGGGGAGAGAGGGACAGCCGAAAGAGAGGGGAAGGAGGAACAGAGAGGGGGGGTTTAGGGCTCCCGCTCCAGAAGTGCATTTTAAAGAGCCGTTTCTCAAGTAGTGCCCTGGCGCCTGTTTATGTCTGAGAGCAACATTCTGATCTGTTTTCTGCTCTTTGCCTAACCGCTGCCCCCTTCCTGCCCCCTAGGGGATAACATCCTGACAGCGGTGAACGTGGCACACAGCTGTGGCATGGTTTCGCCACACGAGCGCGTGATTTTTGTGCACGCATCGCCCCCTACTGCCCACTCCCAGCCATCGCTGCGATTTCACATGGCGGAAGGTGGGGCCGGGGCTATGCAGGGAGAACTCGATGGTCTTTCACAGGTAACTGTCCTCTACCAACATACCGACACAGGTTACCATATGCAGATTATATTCTTACACAGGTAGAGGTATGTCACTGGTATGGAAACGGGTTTGTGTGTGTTACTGACGTTGTTATACAGGTAACACTTATAGTCTGACACAGATTACATCATAACTAGAGCACATCTCTCATAGTGAAGGATGTTACTTATCTGACATTCATGTTATTCTGAATGTTGTATTTAGTGATGTACTCATGAAGCTGAATATACTTCACTAATACTCAGATTGCTCTTGACATGCATATTACTCATTTCTGTTAAACCAGTGATGCCATCTCTCCCCTCCTCCCAGGGTCTCTACCAGGGCAATGTCCACTATCACCTGGCTGTCAATGGGAAGTCCTTCTCTACACTGTGTGACTACTTCCCTGAATATCTGCCAAAGGTACCATTCACAGGGACCAAGGCTGCTTTGCTTAGATCATTTTCATTATCCACTAGACATGAAAGACTTCAGTTTCTAAAGAGGACAGTCAATCTGCTGTAGGATTTACATGCATTTCCCAGGCCAGTATGTTTTCAGTACAAAACATTTAAGGTCTGATGAATGTCACCAGCTGGTACCACTACCAGATAGTGAGCAAAACATAGTATTTTATATTTTAAATGAAAAACAATGATGCTAGGAAGTGGCAGTCCATATAGCTGTTCTACATAGGCCCTATGGGGCACTTTGAACTCATCCTTTTACATGTGAAATCTTAGGAGTTGACAAGTTTCAACATGAAAGTTCTGTATGAACAGCGTTTTTCACCTGCGCCTTACGAGGCTAGAACCAGGTCCTTTGTCTGAGTGACATTAAGCTCAAATCACCATGGCTGCTTGTACACTGTACTGTAATTGATGATGATGATGATGATGATGTTGGATGACTATGGCAGATGATGATGGTGATGATAATGATGATGATGTTGGATGATGATGATGGTTGGTGGTGATGATGATGGTGGTGATGATGATGATGATGATGAAGGTGAATTCCTGCTCTTGACTGCAGGTCCTGATGAGGGGGACAGTCTACGCCCGCATGGCCCCAGAGCAGAAGACTCAGCTGGTCACTGCGCTGCAGAAACTCAAGTGAGGGCCAGATGACAGGAGGAGAAAGAGAGGGAGATGGAGGGCAAGATGAGAGAGGGCAAAAGGAAAGAGAGACAGAGGAAGATGGAAGGTAGAGAGACATGGCAGGGAGACAGACAGGGAGGAAGAGAAAGGGAGCAGGGCAGGAAGGAGAAGGAGGAAATCTTTGCCTGAATTAACCTTGAGTATATAATGCTGAAGTAGAACTGTTGCTCATTTGAAAATATGAAAATATTTTTGAAATATATGAAATATGAAAATACGTTGGTTTTGAAAGCCAGCAGTGCAGTGAATGGCTTCCTGCAAAGTGAAAATAATCAAACTGTGAAGGTAATGTTTCACCCTGTTGAAAACTGTAGGTAATTGTTAGATGAGTGAAGATGCAGTTCTCGCTAATCCCTTCTCTCCCCTGTCCTTCCTACACTCCCCCCTCTCTCCCAGTTACCGTGTGGGGATGTGTGGGGATGGAGCCAATGACTGTGGGGCTCTGAGGGCAGCTGATGTGGGCGTGTCCCTATCAGAGGCAGAGGCCTCTGTTGCATCTCCCTTCACCTCCAAGTCTGACAACATCAGCTGTGTGCCCCTGCTAATCCGGTTAGATGTTCTTCTCTCCTTTTGCCTTTTGTCTCCATTCATATCCATATTTATAACTTATCGTTGTGCTGAATGATCTGCTCAGAGCAAACCAAGATAGACTGCCACCTGGTGTGTAACAGATCATTTCTGGAAATTGCAGTGCAGTGTGGTACAGTGACCAGTAGAGGTCAGCAGAACTCATGTAGCGCTGACTTTATTGATGTACAGTATTCAGCTCAGCTTTCCAAACTTCAGTGCAGAATACTTTAAGAACATAACAGCGTAGGATGCATGGAATTAAGCAGGACTGAAGTCAGAAAATACAGTTAATGAAACATAAGTAAACAATGAAAGAGCTGTTCTAAAAAAACAAGGCAAAACCATAACCCTTGTAAAAATCATCTCTCTCTGTGTCTCACTCAGGGAGGGGAGGTGTGCACTGGTGACGTCGTTCAGTCTCTTTAAGTACATGGCTCTGTACAGTCTGATACAGTTCTGCTCTGTGCTCGTCCTTTACACTGTAAGTTTCTGGCGCTCCATAAACACTTTTTTGCATGCAAATAAAATCTATGACACAATGATGAATATGAACTTGTCTGTATCCCATTGCGTCTTTCTCTCACCCTCCCTCCCTCCTTCTCTCAGGAGAAGACAAATCTGGGTGACCTGCAGTTCCTGTTCTTTGACCTGCTGCTGGTGACGTCATTGGCCATCGTGATGGGGAGGGGGGGCCCCAGCAAGGAGCTGCACCCCCAGCGCCCCCGCAAGCCTGCTGACCCTGGTCGTCCTGGCCAGTCTGCTGCTCCACACCGTGCTGCTCATCCTGGGACAGGTGGCTGCCCTGCTCATCACCCAATCACAGGAGTGGTGAGGAATCATGGGAAAGCAGTTTCGGGACTTTCTATTGGAGGGGAAAAAAGAAGCCAACTCTCTTTCACATCTTTCATCATCTCCTCCAGGTTTGTGCCTCTCAATTCGACGGTGACGGGAGCGGCTAACTTGCCGAACCTGGAGGACACGGGGTTGTTTGCTGTTTCTGGCTTCCAGTACATCATCATGGCTGTGGTGGTGACCAAGGGGTACCCCTACAAGAAGCCCCTCTACACCAATGGTGAGACCTGTGAACAGATACGCTGAGGCGTCTCGGCAGCCTCCATTCCTGACACCAGATGACAGTTGTGGAAGCTCCCCTGTCTAAAATCCATTTATCCATCTCGATGGGCGTGATAGTATAGAATAGTGGTAAGGTGCAGGGCTGGTAACCAAAAGGTTGCTGGTTCAATTCCCCGCTGGGGTACTGCTTCTATACCCTCGGGCAATATACTTAACCCAAAATTGCCTCAGTAAATATCTAGTTGTATAAATGGATAACTTGCAAAAATTGTAACGTGAGTCGCTCTGGATAAGAGCATCTGAAAAATGACAATAATGCAATGAAATGATACCCGCTGTCTGGCCTGATGAAATCTAAAGCTTGCATTACACTCTAGTGTCCTGTGGCAAAGAGCTGATGAGTTGAACGTGTCTCCCTGTCTGTGCAGTGCTGTTTGTGTTCGTGCTGCTGATCCTGTTTGCGATCATGTGCTGGCTGGTGATCTACCCCCTGCCGCTACTGCGCAGACTGCTACAGCTCTACACTGTCACTGACATGAACTACAAACTGCTGCTAGTGGCCCTGGCTGCGCTCAACTTCTTCACCTGCTACCTGCTGGAGGTAAGGACAATCAGATCTACACTCATTACACGCTGTGATGTAATTACTGCAGGCCTTTTGTTTTTTGTTAAAAAAAAATCAATGATGAATGCTGATGTAGCTACTTTTTGAATATTGGAGGTTATATGAATATATGTGAAATGACACTCTGTGAAAGACTCAAACTCAGAGAATGTTTATTGACGCACTTTAGCTTTCTGTTTTCAGTTGAAAAGTATTTTTAACTGAAGTATTTAGTATTACAGTAGTACACTATATAGTATTGAAGTATTATTTAATACCCTAAGATGAGTAAAAGATTATAGGCAACCCAGAGTATTTGGCTGACCTGTTTTGGACCGTCCCCCTTTCGGACATTATATTTGGTGCTTATCATTTCTTTCTCCTCCAGGTGCTGATCGACAACGGGCTGCTGGACTGTTTCCGTGCCTTACGAGGCAAGCGGGAGTCTAAAAAGCAGTACAAGCGTCTGGATGTGCTCTTGTCTGACACCCCCACCTGGCCCCCACTGGACCAGCCTCTGGCCCCTCCACAGTGCTCAGTCATTGGCCTTAGTTAACGTCAACTGACCCACCTCCATCCCAGAGTGCTCTCTTCAGCTGAACATGCAATGGGCTGGGTGCCATCTGAACTCCTGTCTTTGTTTTTACTGACATATTTGAAGGAACAGCAAACTGACTCAAGACTACTTTTTTATTAACTTAATATAAATGGTCAGTAACCCTCTTTTTGAAGTTTGTGCAAGGCCTAACAATAGCAGAAACCAAATGTCATCTTCTAATACTCGGCAATATTTCTCATTTTTACTCTGAGAATGCTGAGGGTACAGGGACTTACTTTTTTTTAAAGGACCATCAATTTCTGTAAACCACTATAATAAAGCCTATTTTTGAAATATTGCCTGTCTCCTACGTTTTGTTAAATTGTGTGGTGGTCGGTGGACACTTGGACCTATTGGAGCAAGGTAGGCGGGAGGGAAAGAAGGGGGGGGGCGGAGCGACACATTGTCGCGCTTGTCAGTTAGTGAGTCATTCAAGCACTCTGTAGATCCGAAAATTCGCGGAGGGACAAGCTGGAGTTACAGTGTACGCGGAATTATATGTGCCAGAGGTAAAACCTAAATGACAGACTGGGTAGCATACCTGTGGAGAGCAGAGGAGGAAATGTCTGAGAAGTGCATTACATTTTGATCTAACATGCAGAGATGAATATAGGTTAAGCTTTGAATTGTGCCCTACTTAGCAAATGGTGGTAATTTGTTTGCTGTGAAGTTTTGACTTTGTTTTAAAATCCTGATTGCCACTGACAGAATACGGTACTGACATCGAGTTTACTTGTGTTTAAAAGGACAGAAAAATATACCTTGTGCAAGTCTGTATTTATTTGCCAGTAAGCGGTAATATTTCTAGTTCTTTATTTTAATGTTTTGTGTCGTTAACGTCTATTGCGCGGTAAACTTCCAAGCCAGCTACCCTTAAATCCAGCAATTTTATCAGGCGTTCAAATAATTGTCCTTTTCTTAATTTCTCCTCGACTGTCACCTGTGGTGACATAGGCTACCTATGGTCCACACCTGAGGCGAGTCACAGTTGATGGGACACTGTCTTCTTGAAGGACTCCGTTGAATTACTGGGGGGTCCGGTCCCGAATCCAAGGGGGTGGCATACAGCTTAAACAGTGGGGCTATAACGGAAAGGATGTAGTTAACGAACAAGCGGGAGAGAGGGAGAGGGTTGGGGGAATGTGTTAAGTAAGAGAGATTTTGTCATGTACATTACGTTGCATTACATGCCCATATGGTTTTGTGATGTCTGCATTCCGACATTCCTTTCGCATTCAGCTGAAGTGATTTTCTTTTTTTTACTGTTTGCCGAAAAGTTGTGCTTGCGAGAAAGGGTACGGAAGGGAGAGGGGGTCTTCCCCTTTTTGGTTGCTTTGTTCTGTGATCCCCAGGCAGTGGGGGAGGGGTCAGAGGTTTGGAGGACGGGTTTGGGGGTAATAGCTCCCAGATGTGTGCTGTGAAAATATGGTTTCCTATTGCCAGTGTGATGCACTCGAGGGATGTCTGTGAGCACATAGTCTGAGACGCACTCTATGACACACATTTAATGGAGCACACTGAAAAAGCAGAAAAGAAAATAAACCAACATTCAGAAGACTCTCAGTGTGAAAGACCTGATTACTAGAGAAGCTAATGTGAGAAGTGGGGTGTTTTCAAAACTTGTTGGTGTTATAGTCCATTTTTTAAAAAAATGTACAAGACGTAGAGTACATAGTATCTGCATACTACTTATCAGACTGTAATGTTTGTCAAAACCTGTTGTGGAAGAAGAGGGCAGGATGTACACAGTGTCCATACTGAAGTGTGTCTATTCCTCAGGTGAATGTATATTTAAAATCATATCTGCAATGTTTGTCTTCTTTAATAATCATTTACTGTACACGCGCAGAGGGAATACATAAGAATCCAAGGTATGTGTGCTTAATTGGCTTAAAACCACTCTGCAAAGACCATTATTGCAATAAAGTTTATAGAGCTTATTAGAACATAGCTGTGCTTTGTAATCCATTGTCTACCAACTGTTCTGTTCTTTTCTGTGAATGGAACATGTCTTTCATGTGTGAATCCCCCTGGGGCCTGTTTGATGGGACATTTGGAAGACATTTACTTAAATATGTTTAGTGTTTTCGGCTTTTTTGAGCAATTTATTGCCAGTCTCTCCGCAGACAAAGGGCTTTGTGATTTCTTTCTTGGAATCCAGGCTCTTCTCTCCCTGCTTTTACGTATTTCTGGGTGAAACAGAGGAAGGAGAGAAAGACCCAGGATTGTTGTGGAAGGCAAGTGTGCCACATTCTTTCTGTCTGTTCCCCTTTTTTTCTGTGGATGTTGTAAGTCGGGGGGGCCAGGGGGAAAGAGAGAGAGCAAGTAAGGGCAAGGCAGGGAGACCGAACTTCCAGGAAGATGTTAGGTGGCTGTGGACTGGAATGGATTTGGAATACTATTACCGCTGCTGTCAATTTTGAATAACTCTCATTACGCACAATTTTACGTGTTTATGTTCACTTTAAATGGAAAATTGTTCATTTGCCTCTCCCCTCTCTCTTGTCCCCTTCCTCCCTCCGGCGGTCTCTCAGTATCAGGGCCTGTCTATCGTCACGGAGTAACGATGCGATCCAGCTGTCTGCTCCTGCTCTGCCTGCCTGGTCAGTCCCGCTACGCTTAGCACAGCATATACACACTCAGCAACACTGCATGCCACACACAGACACAGCTGAGGAAGACCGGGGGTGTCAGATATATTCCCAATTGTGTTTTTCTATGCACAAATACCAGGGCATCACTGGCGTATGCTAGGTGTCCTTCTAAGCAAATGTGTAAAGTGCAGTGCGCTGTTAATTGATCTCTTGTCTGAATTAGTAATTTAGTATGATCACGGACTGTGATGCACCGTAAGGTATCATTTGGTCAGAAATAGATGTGCACCATGAAAAATGAAAGACTCATTTATAAACTCACTTATCAGTCAGATCAGTTCTCAGACAGCTGATGCATTCATTTTGTGTGACGTGATCTGTGGCAGTTACCTGACCAGCAGACAGATACATAGTATAGAAGGATTAGGGTTAGCCATGGATGACACTGGCTTCCCTAATGCTGAAAATGTGACAGTGTATACATAGTGCCTATATGTGAGTGTATTCTGTCTGCACAGTCCTCTTTGCACAGCAGTTTGCAGTGACTGAGGAGTTTTACCCCAACCAGCTCATTCCCTTGGGTGAGTCTATAGTCTGCATTCACCTTTGCAATGTCTATAAACAGTTTGTGTCCAGGTTGAATACTTGGCCAATTATGTGTATTATTTTTTGTTTAGAGTATCTATTTATGGGAATGCAATGCCACTGAGAAAACAAAACCTATTTTTTATGCTTTTGCACTATTAATATGCCTACACTTCTTTGTGAGCAAATTATAATTAATCTACATCGTGTACGTTTGAAGTCATAGGTGATTTGAAGTCTCTTTACACTATATTTTACTGGAAAGAAATAATTGATTACAATAGTGCTGCTATTATGGTCATCTGTCTATTAGTCTGTTTTTAATTTCTTCTCTCAATGATGGTGTATTATATGTACCAATCAGGTGGTCCATTGTGGGAGGAGCAGGTTGCTTGGGATGGGGGTGGGGCATCTTTTATATTCTGTGTTCAACCTCTGTACAATTTTTGTATTGATTAAAATAAAAAAAAAATGTTCATCACAAAAATAGTGAGCTGTTCTACAGTTCTTGGACGCTGCTGCATATCATACCCTTTACCAGTGTGTTACCACCGATTTGTCAGTCTATTTTCGAACTGTTTTAAGTTATTGATCATTTATGTGTATCCTGCCTAATGCTTAGTATGTATTTTGTGCCTTTTTTTAATTCACAGAGGATTATGGTCCTGATTATGAATTTCCTGGTAAGAGTCTGTGCGTGTGTGTTCTGAAGTACTCCAAACACATTACTGTTTTCTGAGCAGCGTTATATGCATCATTGTTATAAAAGAAAAAGTCATAAAAGAAAAAGCATGATCAGTCTGCTCAGTTTTAACTGAGGTGTTTCATTGATATCGTTATGTATCAGCCAGAATGACAATAAATGGCTTCATGTGAGTCTGTCTGTCTCACCCTCTCCCTCTCTCTCCTTCTTCAGAGACCCCTGGGTTGGAAACATCACCACAGCAGCAGGTTCTTTTGAAACCGGAAATCCGCCCCACTCCAGCTGGTATGGCCTTAATCTCATAGCATTCTTGCTGTCATTATTCAGGGCTAGAGGCAGCACTTCCCATGCACAGCAGTTTGAGCGATTCTAGGTTCCACTAGAAGCAGGTTAGTGTCCTCAGTGAAGCCTGTCTGTTAAGAGGCTTCCACTCTGTACACTAACCTGCTTCCTGTAAAGCCTGGAACTGCCCAAAGTATGTTGCACTGACAGTGACATTTCCACCTGATATCCCTGTAGTAGAGGACAGGAAAACAGACAGTGGGATAAAAGCTGAAAAGCTGAATAAACATCTGTGGTGTGTCTTTCAGCAACTGAATTTCAGACTGAACCCACTGAGCCTGGACCCTTTGGTAAGATAACATAGCAGGAAAAAGAGAGAGAGAGAGTGTGTGTGAGAGAGTCTGTATGTGTGTGTGTGCTGATGAATTTCACTGTTGCCTGTTTGTGTATCGATTTGCGTCTTCCTAGAGGGCTCACCGTTTGTTGTACTGTTGTGCAGATTGTCGGGAGGAGCAGTACCCCTGCACCAGACTCTATTCTGTTCACAAGCCATGTAGACAGTGCCTGAAGAGTCTGTGCTTCTACAGGTATGACTGCAGATGGTATCAGTGGGTCTCCAAACCTCAGGTCTTTTATCCGTACTGGTATTTTTTTCCTTTTCCGCCTTTTTATGTGTATGTCAAATCCATGTGGTCAAACCAGCCAATTGCCATTGAAATTTGAAGGTTTGTTGGTTGTCAATGGTTGTGATGGTTGCTTTTGTGGGACGGTTCATTAACTCTAACCCTAACCCTAAAGGAAAAATTTTTGGATAACAGACTCCACGGGTCTGACAGATTTACGGCCTGATTTGTTAAAGTCCAAAGTCTCATGGAAAAACTTCCTTAAATGTGAATATAAAAACGTGAACCTTATATAGGCCCACATTACTGATCTCCATTGTAAGTTGGAAACCTTAAATACTGTGGTTACTTGACTTGGGCAGCCATATTCCTTAGGTCAAAAACACTAAAG
This sequence comes from Megalops atlanticus, assembly GCA_019176425.1. NCBI lineage: Eukaryota > Metazoa > Chordata > Actinopteri > Elopiformes > Megalopidae > Megalops > Megalops atlanticus. The sequence continues at coordinate 32,498,542 of CM032882.1, forward strand.
CTTCTTTGCTGGACACCTATTGACCCTTAACTATGACTCTTTGGGAATTATGACTATGGTATGACCCTCAGGCTGACCCTCTTAAGCATGGCATTGGCAGCTATATTTTACTTTCCAATTTCCAATTAAGTTTGGAGCCTGCAAGGCGCAGCCCCAAGTCAGTGTCATTAGCTTGGGTACTAGTATCATTTGCACCTTGAAACATTATACAGTGATGCAGTTTATGCCTCTGTGTCCCTGTTCTCAGCCTACGCAGGGTGTACGTGGTGAACAAGGAGGTGTGTGTGCGGACAGTGTGCGCACACGAGGAGCTCCTCAGAGGTGAGCATTCTGTAACAGCACCGCATATATAGCGCCTTTCAACCAGCTCCTACATAATCGTGCACATCGGTTTACTCCTCCCTGCCCTGAGGAGTCCCAGCACCAGAACATGCACACACATGCACACATGTACATGCACACACATGTACACACACATATGTACATATGCATGCACACACACACGCACACACACGCGTACACGCACGCACACACACGCACGCATACACACACACACACGTACGTATACGTGCAAACACATGCATGCACACACATACACACACGCACACACACACGCACTCACAGGTACGCACACACAGTTCAGAGTTCCTGATGGGTTGCTGCGATGCCATGTTCACAGTCTCCCCTGTCCTCCTCCCTCTGCAGCGGACCTCTGCCGTGACCAGTTTGCACGTTGCCCCTTCGCTGCTCTGACCGGCCAGTGTGTGACTCTAGGCAGAAGCTGTGGGAAGAGCTGTGGAGGCTGTTAAAGGCTGTTAGAGGCTGTTGGAGGCAGAGAGAGCCGTCCCCAAGGTACTCCCAGATCACCACCTTCAGGATCCACTCCCACCCAGCCTCCCCAAGCCTGCTTCTCTTCTAACCCAGAGACCCCCCACCATCTCTCCATCCTGTTCCTCCTTATTCCACCCTCCTCTCATATCTATACTAAAATATTTACTTTCATACCTAAATATATATTTTAGTGACAGTATGTTGCTAACAGGAAACATCGGAGACAATCAGAAGCACGTAACTGTTTGTACTCTCAACTGTGTGATTGCTTTTGAAATGTACTGTATCATTGATTTTTTTTTTTGTTAACGTGTAGTTTTTTTTTTTAATCTTGTTACTGTTAAGGCAGTGTGAAGGTAATTGAGAAGGATTCCAAAGCTGTGTTCACAATGCAGTTGCTACTGCAGGAATCGGCCATCTCTCTCAGATTTAGGAGAACAAACTAAAGCCAGGGAAGCAACCAGCATTGGGTTTGTGTAGCATAACAGTCAGATCGAGAGAAAGTAACTAATTAGACATTTAGGATCAGCCAGTACAATCATGGGTAAAAGTAAGTGTAATCTAAGCAGAAAAAATGATGCACAAGTTATCAAGTTACTGTAAATATCAGTCAGCTAAACTGAATTTCCCTCTGGCTGTTATGCAACAGAAACAGCCATTATAAAAATTTTAACACGAACAAAAGACAACTGGTACTACATGATAGAAGTATGTTTTATAATAACAATTGGGAATATTTCATATTTAATATTACTATACACCCTCCGTGCTCTGCTGACAGTGCTACATAAACCTGCTGGCTTCTACTCAGTGTAAAATCTATGTCATGTCATATTAGCTGAAAATTCCTGTGAGTTAGAAAGTCACGCTGCAGTTTTCTTATGTGAAGTATTGTACTGTGAGCTTCAAAACAATGCATGTAGGTTTTTGAATTCTGAAGTTTTGAAATGTGGATGTCATTTTTGCCAGTATGAAAAATCCTGATATGTCATGACATAAGTGTCATAATGCGTACAAACAGTATAATCTGCAATCTCATTCTAGTAGACATTGGAGGAAGGTATCAATCGGTGTCAAAAAATCTTTTTTTTCTCTGACACCCTTAGATATGGGTTAGTAACTCCATTTATGCCTCTGTGGACTACAACAGCCTGTCTTACCTGGTTTACCAAGAAGAGAGTGGTTTTATGTACTGTTTTTAACTTTAAAAACAAGTTAACGCTAAGTTGTGGCTGAATGTATCTATGCCTCTGCTGTGTAGTTAATGTGGAGAGCTGAAATATGTTTGACTTCCATGCGGATGTGCATGCACTGGCTTGATGTGCAAGGCTTGAGGCAGTGGGGCTTGAGTAGTTTTGTCTTGTACTTTGTAAGGAATGCAATACAATGAATAGTTTCATTGACATATCAGTGGCAACAAATACTTCATCAAGGCAGCCCACAAAGTTCTACTGTACTAGTGCTTTGTCACTTTTTGTCAACTAAATACATTTTAACTAAATTTGTGCAATTGAATACATGTGTGTGCTTGATCATTAATCTTAAAATCATTAATAATTGTGTATTTAATCATTAATCTTAAAAATTGTAATGAGCAGAATAACAACTCAATGAAAATGTTTGAAAAAAAGAATTTCCTATGATACTGACTCACATTCTTTTCTCTGTGTGTTTAAAGATGACTATAATAATCATCATCATCAACATCATCATCAGCAGCAGAAGCAGTCTGGTCTGGTTTTCATTTCAACTTTGGAATAAACCTACAAATATTGATAGAGCTCAATTACACGACTGCATTAAAGCCAGATTGAATTTGCATTCGTACCCACTCTGCAGTCTTCTTGCTTTGGGATTCAGCCTTTTGCGCTGAAAAATGAAAAGTGTCTCAATGCCGCATGGATCACAGCTGCAGGATAATGTCATTCTCTCAAATTTTCAGCACTTCTGACGCTGAGTTCTTAAGGTGTGATAATTGAGTGGGTCTTCCACATTCGCATGCAGTGCAAGACACTGGCTGTGCAGACACTGCACAAACAGAGCCCCACAGAGACCAGACACAAACACGGGGAGGGAGACGCACAGGTCGTAAATCAGGGCGCTTTTCTCTCCACACCCTCTCCTTCGCCAGTCACTCCCCGTTATGATCTCAGATCCATTTCCTATATTGGTCTGGTTTCTGGGATTCGGGCTCCAAAGTTTTCCTTCCACTCACCCACTCCCACCTCCCACCTCTTAAGGCTTTCGGTACTTTAAAAAAACTGCGCTGTATTTCTTTTTGAAAGTGGATGGAGCAGTTGTTTGACGTCTCGGCATACGCCCTTGTCAAAGGCGTGTACCCTAGCAACAAAATATGATGGTGTCTTGTTTCAAGACTAAAGAAAAATAAAAAGTGAATAAATTATTTTTGGAGTGCTTCTCATTGGACTATTTTTAAGTTGCTTCAAGATTTTGGAGATGGGTACCTACTGTTGTCATTAGTTTTCTTGAAAATTTGTCAAGTTGTTTCAAGAGTTTTGTTTTTGAGACCTTTAAGTTGCTTTATTGCAAAATGCATCAACGAGAGGACCCATCTCGGGACGGATGGGCCCCAGGCCTGGACATTTTGGATATTTGCACAGAAAACCAGACCCACTAATTTATTGGGAACACATTGCTTCAAACTGAGCAAATGGAACACATATGAAATGTGACCCATTTAAGTCACCCCAGATAACAGTCTCTGCCATGCAGTAAGTGTGGTACAGTTTTAAGCATATTTTGTAATTCACCACTATCCCTTTAGTTCTGTTTCCGGATATTTTAAACATGGCAGGTTTCCCAATACTCCTGCCCTGGAGCCTTATGAATTGCACTCTGAAGCTTGAACGGGACCAATGATGCAATAGATAACTTAGCTGGACATAACTTTCCTTTCTTGAGGGAAAACATGTTCATTAAGGCTCAGTCCTGCTGTGCTGGATATCTGGTTTCACACCGAAAAACAGCTTGGTGGACTTGCATCAGTTTTCAGCAAAAGCAACAAATAAGGTGGAGGTTTTATTTAAACTGAAAGAGGTACCCTAAAGTACATATTCATGACTCATGACTTTGGGGGGTAAATGTATTCTCTGTGCCAAAATTGTCACCAGCTAATGGTAATCCATAAGCAAAAGGTTTAAAATTATTTTGGGCTTTCATTTTTGGAGACTTGAAAAAAAGCTGCCAAAAAGTTGCACTTATACAGTGTTTCCTTCCTGATGTCATGACTTAAGAGGTACAACTGCACTTAAAAGTATTGATCCAAAACACAAGAAAAATTTTAAAAGATGACAAGGAAAGCAGCTCACAAAAATCAGAGCCCTCTAGTGAAATATTGTGGAAACACCGAAGGTCACAGACTTGCACTGACCCATTTCCCGAGGTAACACGAGACTGAGCTTAGGCGAGGAATCGCAGCACACATCTGGTCTTTGCAAAGCATTGTTAAATGGTCTGTATGATTTCTTGTTCAAGTTTTTTTTTTTTTGACCCGACACTGACAGGAAAAGGCATTTCACACAGAGACACCGCAGCGCTCTGGTGGGACTCCCTATTGATTCATTTTATTACAGACCCATGCAGTTTACACAACTGATTCGGCCCTGCGGAGCCACGCTGAATTAGGAGCTGTCCCCATGGCTCACAGACCCGAGGCAGTTAATGTGCTGTGCCCTTGGACGGCTGGAAATAAAGGCATTGGAACAGAAATTAAAAATAGAAGAAAATACATATCAGGGGAATATCTGTGACCAAAATGGCTGATAATGGATTTATGCACCCACGAGGACACTGGCTGTCATTCCAGAGAAATTTTTATTGGTCACAGAGACCAAAGAGCACATATAAACCTGACAATCACTTAGAGTGCACAAGCTGTACACCTTCTGGAGTCAGTGGCAACCTCCACTGGAGGCTGCGCTTTTGTGTGCCTCATTGGCCCTCTGGAAAGCTCTTTACTCTAAATACACATATGGCACACACCTAGTAGGCCAGCACAATGTTGTGCCAGCGATTACCACATTTTAACATTGTGTACTGGGTAGTTATCATACTCTTAACTTACTATACAAGTCAATGCAATCTTGTTCAGATAGCTACCCTAAGTCTGGACCTATGTGGTTACTGGAGAAGGGATCTGGTAGTTGTGAACCTCTCACCTGAGGGAGCTCAGATTCATAGCCATCCTCTACCACACACATAGACACACACACACACACACTTCAATATCTCAGAACAGAAAAAAAATGCTAAAACATTTTAGTATTTCTTCAAAAATCCTTTTATTAAATGGGCTTCTTTTTAAAGTATTTACAGGCTGATTTTTTGTGTTCTTGCTCAGAGTGAAACAAACACTGACCGTCTTCGTTTGCGACCTTGGTGGCTGTGATATGAGGGACATCCCCGGAGTTGCCAGGCAGCTAAAACGGGTCCCCGACCAGGCTGCCAGACAACCCCCAGGATGTCACTGCTGACAAACCCAGTGAAGAGACAGAGCTATCTAAAGGGTTCAGTGGAGGTGGTCTACCCAAAGACAAACACATCTGTAAATCACAGCACCCGAGGGCAGTGACCTGGGGAGCCTGAACAACTGGAAAAATAAACTGCATGAAACTCTTACAATCCATGTCGGTTCCAGCACATTTCGTTAAACAAGAGTCAAGATGTTTGACTCTCGACACAACTGTGACTCACACAAACCATCTGGGGCGGTTCGGCCTTTTCTCCATGGGAGTGGGACAGTTCGCCTCTCTATCAGGCCCAATAAACTCTTGAAAGCCAGTAAAAAGTATGTTCTTTCTTTTACAGACCAATTATTTCATCATTCCTAATTGGTATCACATTTTAAAGAGGAAAATAACTTTCTCTTCATCCTTTCAACTTGATACGTTCTTCTCTCCTCTGATTCCAGCATTGCCTTTAATCTCTCACAAGCACCTGAGTACCTACTTAAAATGCACATTGGAACAAATGGATACCATTGACTGCAGATATATGACATGAGGAAAGGTATGGAGGATATCAATAAGATCTCTGTGGCAAATAGCTGAAAATAAAAAACATAAAACCTACAGAGAAATACAGTAAACCTCTTTCCCCCATATATTTCAGTCCATTCAGTTCATTCCAGGACCACTTCCTTACTGTCTGCATTGTGGAAAAAGTTACGTACAAGATGATGTTTTTTCCCAAAACATTCACATCCTGTGGGTGTGGTTTTGAATTAAAATATCATTCCTTAACTGCTAGTCCAAAAAACTGATACAAAAACAAAGCAGCTTTAAAATTGACTTCACTCCACTAACTGATATTTTTATCTATATTGTCATTCCATTTTGCTGTTTTTATTCATTTTGTTTATAAATAGAAATCAGGACAGTCTAAGGAAGACACAGGGAAAAGCAAAATTAAAAAAAAAAAAAAACAGACGGAAAAACCGTAAACAATAGAACTGTACATAAATTCAACAATCGTTTAAGGTTGCACGCATAACCCTCCCTCTCCCAATTAAAAACTAGTTATAATCAGCAGACAAATTCATCAAAAAACTCGAAAATTAAAAGAAAACACAGACGCTAAAAACATTGGCAGGTGGACAGTGCAGGAAGGAGGGCTGATTATGGTTAATGATATCTGTATTATTGCTGGGAGACGCTGGTACCCAGTGCCATCCTCCCTCCCGGAACGTGTACGCCTCCATCGCTGTCAGTTTCTCTCCTCCGCTGCGTCACTCTGACGCCCTTCAGCTGTGTCCAGACCTCCCTTACACACTCAAGCCTTTCCTCCTCGTGGGGGGGGGGTGTCCATGCCTACTGTCCCAGGGTCAGCCGTCTGCCCCCGAATGTTCCCCCCTGAGGCAGGGTGCCAGTCACAGTGGGGGGGGGCCAGGTGAGGCAGAGAGCGGGGTAATGGGGTGCGGTTTTGGGGGTGGGGGGTGTGGGGTGTTTTAAGGGGATATCACAGTGAGCAGTGTCCTGAAGAAGCAAAGTCCTCATCACAGTGTCGAACAGGGAGAAAAGATTGCACCCCTCCCTCCGCCGCCATCTTTTCTCACACACACCAGGGCGGAAGGAGGCTCGGGGACAGAGGAGAGGAAACGCACTCAGCCGTGTAATACATCTCCTCCCCTCTGATCCGATCAATATTTCCTTTTCGTTTTTTTGGATCCGTTTCAAATTTCCATCCCGCTTTGATATCAACCCATCACCCCCACCTTCTCTCCTCCCCTCTCCCCAGGGCAGGATGTTGTCTGCCTCTACCTGTGCTGGCGGAAGCCTTGTGTACCATCTGGGCCTGCTGGCTGCCGGATCACGTGATTGTTCGATCGAGATTCCTCTGAGGGGGGTGGGGCGCTCACTCGCACCGGTCTGCCGAGGAAAAGAGCAAACGTGAACGAGAGTCAGTGGGAGCTCATGATGTGTTCATGTGAATGCATGTGTGTGCATTCTGTTACTTCTATGTGTGCGTGCGTGCGCGCGCGCACACACACACACACACACACACACACTTCTTTTCACTTGTCAACAAAATCAAAAAAAAAAATCAATGAGCTCTTGTGGAATTCATGCTTGCTGTGTCATGGCCATCCCTGTTAACAGTATGCATTCACTTCGGAATTGCAAAGACCCTCAGTTTTGGTAAGTGCTTGAATGAAGAACAAATGTGTCGATGGAGAGCACAGGACTTGGGCAGTGTCATGACAGCAGTGCCAGAGACAGCAAAAGAATCAAAAGAACCTTGCTCTGAAATGACGTTCACATTTTTGTCAATTCCACCAAAAACAACTGCTGTTGGCTGGTGACACTGAAGACATTTTTGTGAATTTGTTTCCCCAACATACAGTGTTTGACAGAATATACAGCAGACATTTCTCTGCTAATGTCAAATAGTACCCTATTAAAATGGGGGCAGGAAGGGACTCAGTCACACCGCCTGGATGACCCTAGGATGCTCCTGTGTCAGCGTAACGCCTGTGTACACACAGGGGGCGGATCAGGCCGTTACCTGTCTGCACTGGGTCGGTCCTGAGGTGTGTCGTCGGGCGTGGCGCTGCCCAGGATCCGCTTCCTGGCCTCGGCGTACTCCGCCTCCCGCTGGGCGAGGGACTTCACCTGCGGGACGGGCCGGGCAGGGGCCATGGGGGACCCCAGGGAGCCATTGCTGGAAGGCCGCTTCAGGATGCGGATCTGGGGAGGCGGGGCCGCCGGGAGGGAGTCGTCCTGGATCACGATGGGCATCTTCAAGGGCGACTGCCTGGAACCGCAGCTGGACATCCTGCAGGGAGGATGGCAACTTTCAGCCACCACCTCATTCTAAAGCACACTAAACCTTCAAAGTTCCTTCAGCTGAAAAGTCTGTACAACCAGGGTTCTCCAAAGTTTTCCAGCCTGTGACTATCATAATGTAACGCAATACATAGAGAACTTTTTAATGACAGGGCTTTTCCACGCTAAATTGATCAGGTCTTGACTACAATATATTAATTATAACTATGCGTAACTGTAACCAATGTAAGTCGCTCTGAATAAGAGTGTCTGCTAAATGCCAATGATGACGATGATGATGTGTAATGACTTGAAGGTATAATGACAAACTACCCTGCAATGCAATCACCCAAAAAAAAACTTGATCCTAATAATATGACCTAGGTAACATCCAGCCACTTAAGAAAAATCAACTGCTGCACTGTTATGTGCCTGAGAACCTATGGAATGTTTTGCAGTAGTATGAGCTATATTGGAAACAGGGTGTGACTACTTCAGTCATCATTATCAACCTCTTATGTGCTTAAAAACATCATGATTCACTCACTTCTCTTTTTTACTGATCCTCAGTTTCTCCTCCAGCCTTCTTTCAATTTCCTGCATTTACCACAAAAAAAAAAAAAAAAAAAAACACATGGTTATGCGGCAAAATCCATGAAATTAAGCCTGCTCATCCACAGCAAGGACAAAAAATGGGTGGAGAGAATGCATAAACATAGAGGGGAAACATAACTGTGTGTGTGTGTGTGTGTGTGTGTGTGTGTGCGCGTGTGGAGGGGTGGCAGGGTATGGAGGGATTCAGTTTCATCAAGTTATTTCTGTATCCCTAGTGCAGCAGCCAGAAGCCTGGGGGGGTGAATGACACACTGAGGGAGGCAGCAAAAAAAGCAGTTTGTAAAATGGAAAACCCTTTGTGTGTAAAAGACTGGCCCCATTTCAAATTCCGTCAGACACCGAGCACCGAATTAAAAATGTTTACCTTTAACAACCAGTAAATGCATGACTTCTGTAGTTTCCAGTTTAAAAAATGCATTTCAATATGCAAATATTTACAAAAACTGGTTTTGACAGCCTTAATATGTGGGTATCAATGGGAAAAGCTTGGGAGTCACAAATTGCTGAACGACTAAGTCAGTTAGCGCAGAAGCAATTAACATGTAACCAAAGGGCTATGGGTTCAAATCCGGGTTGGTTAACTGCTATACAACTTAAAAAGGATTTGTAAGGTATTTAAGTACAATACAGGATGGGTATTGTACTTATTGGCGTTGGGTAACGTCACCTTAAGTTTCATCATAGATCTTTGCATATAAATGGGCAATAACTTATGTGAAACATCAATCGTTAGGCCAATCAAATACGTCACCTAGAGATCGAAACTATCAATGTAACTTGTTGGGTCCACGGTTCGGTCGGTAGGGTAACGTTGGGCGTTTCAGCAAATATCACATCGTCATCGTGGGTTACATATTAGCTAATTAGACTAGTTGCACTGTATGTTACATGGATATCCTACTATATTACAGTACCTACCGACGTTAGCTAAAATTTCACTCTCCAATGGGGGATTACCCACACGCGGGGAACGGCTAAGAATACCTACTTAGGTAGATAGCTTTTAGTTTCTTTACCAACAAATTTTCCAAATTATTAGAAAGCAGTTTTTCTAGGCAATGTTTACTTTCTAAAGGTAGTCATAATAATACTGCTTTCGGTGTAACCTCACCAATTAATTAGCAAGACTAGCTAACTAATTTGTTAGCGTCCTGGCAAGTTTATGAATGAAGTTATCTGCTAGCTGGCTAAGTCGTTCGTTCACAACAATGTAGCAACGATTTGTATTAGCTTGCTAGTTAACGTTAGCCGGGAACATTGTAACTGTTAGCATAGCATGCTATCGTGTTAGCGAACCAGCAGCTGTCCCCCTTTTTCAGTTAGCGTTTACGCGCCATAAAATTGGAACGAACTTGAAATTACGTTACATTTGACAACTAGTTTGTCGTTAAACACGTACAAAAACTTCAAATGCCTTCACTTTAGCTAGCCGGCAAAACAGTTAGCCATCTGTAGCTCGGCTAGCGGCAGTCCACGCGCTCTCTCGCCCTCGCGCACACTCGTTCCGGTCCTCCCCCCAGGGCAAGCCCAGGCCTCTGTCCCTTTAAGTTGCGGCCTACTCGCTCACACAGGCGCCCCGCCGTTTACAACCACAGCAATGGGCCGGGGGGGTCCATCGTGGCTGCTAACCCTTTTACCAGCGTTCCCCCTGACTCCCTGTTCGAACTGAGCGCTTCATGGAAACTGCAGGAACTGCCAAGGGACACTGTTCACCCACGCTCACTTACCCCGTTGTCCGCCGCTTCCTCCCAGCTATCCGTAACCTCCTCATCTTCCATGTTCCGATCTCCCAAACACACACGCTCCAGGAACAACTTCTTCTGTAAGTTATGCGCTCAGACTTACAGACTACGTTGGCACTGCCGCCACCTGCTGTATCGGAGTGTAAAGTGAAAAAAAAAACCATGAAAGATGGTGAAAAATTGCAAGCCAATTCCCCCCTCGCCAACTTTTGTCTTTGTAATAAGTGGTGCGGCGTAGATCCAGTAATCTTTGTATGTCTATGCACATGTTTATTTAATCATTAACAAATTCAGATGGAATTAACGAAAAGGGTTTTCGAGATGAAGCCACTAACACTTCACCATTCATTCAATGTGCCACCAGACGTTGCATTTGTCTGCATAAACAGTTTAAATAAATAAAATATCAATGCAGGTCTGTACAAATGCCCACTGGAATCTGGGAAATATGTTAATATTTCCAGTTTCAATACCTCAAATGCCTATATGTTTACACTTTATATATAGCACAAGCTAGTCTTCTTCCTCCTCTAAACGGTGTGGGCTACATGATTGGAGCAAACAAGCAGATTATTTGCCCTGAGTATTTATTCTCTAGATACTGACAATACAAAAGTTGCCTGATAAACCCAGACCCAAAACCGCAGTCTCACGTTTACAGGACAAGCTTTTATCATTGCCTCTAAAACAGCAACAACACGTTGATGAGATCCAGTCTGGCGCCAAAATGTCACCATAATTATATGTCAGCCAGAAACACACAAGCTTCAAAAATAAAAGTTATGTGCAAGGAAAAAGTTGTCCACTCAAGTACATACTCATCAAATCCTAGGACTCGGATACATACATCATCGATTTAGTCGGGTGCGCCTGTCACGTGACAGCGACAGCGTGCTCGCTCCTCAGCTGCTTTTCATTCCCCCTCCTATACGTTGCGTGCGCGTTCCCGTGTCCGTTGGGAATGGGGATGCCGCTGACGAGGAAGATGGCGTCTGTGTGGACACTGGTGAACAGTTACAGTCACTGACTAACGTTTTGGGAGACACAGGCTGAGAAACAGCGGCGTAAGAGACAGGACGGTGTAGACGTGTTTATAGAAGACGGAGAGCTCAGAAAGGAGGAGGGGACCTCGCCAAACCGGTCGAACATAGACCTCCCCTACACCCTAGCTCCCTCTCCAGACCGGCAGATAGACAGGGCTACCAATTTAGCCAGCTGGGTAGCTTAGCTATCTGTTGCCCCAGACGCTTCCAGTAGGGGCTAAGGGGAGAGGGGTGGTGCTGCTCCTGGCAGTTACACCACAGTAACAAACAGCTCGGCGTTCCTGCATCCCGGAGACGCCGGTGGGCACGGCTGTATTTCGCAGGGAAGCCAGGATAGAGCGTCGTCATCGGGGAGAAGGGCGAGGTAAGAGTGGAAAGATATGTGTGTTTGGGGGGTCTGGGTAGCTACTTGTCTGAATGAGATTTGGTAATATAGCAAGCCTCCCCATTCTTAATCGAAACCGTAACAGCTACGTCCCCCGTTTACACTATACGTAAGCTAACGTGAGCTACATAGACGAGCACTTCGTGGTCACATTCACAGTTTAGATGGAAAGCTAGTTACTTTGTGAATAACAGATAGCTAGCTAGCTTATGATGCTACCCGGCTCTCCATTCAAAGAACGGAAATGAAACGTTATCGTTACCTATATCTAGATTTGCTTTTAAGTGCATTTAAACTGCTCTGTGCATTGACCGGGTTGAATGTTTTGTTTTGATCAAACACATGCAGCTTTCGTTTCTGGCCATAACTAGCTTGCTAGTTACTGAGCAAAACGCTACTGAGTTAGTTATCTGACACTTTGCACAGCGGAGTTTGGCTAGTTTGAGAGCCAGCCATTGTTCATTCACATTCGTACTTGCTTGTTAACTGACACGGGCTCATCACATGCTTGTCGCTCGATATGCACAACAGAATACACGCCTGATCAGTTTTTATCGAGCTGGGCTGAGTAGTTAGGTTGTTTACACTGGTGCCTGTTTCGCTTCCTCTGGCTTTCCCCTAAATTCCCTCGCCTCTGTGGTTAGCGGGTCAGTCCCGTGGTATCCGTCAGCAGTCAACCTGAGCCAATGTTTCAGAACCTTTCCTTGTTAAGGGAAGTCATTACGCATTCAGCTAATATTCGGCAAACCTACAAATCAACCATTTAGTTTAGCTACAGAGCTCTTTGACGGTCAGGATGCTGCCTGCATTTCAAGCTTCAGTCACAGGACCAAACATGTATAGTTATTTGCTTTAGTATATTGTTTGAAAGTCATGGATATTTGTTTTTACAAAGACAGCACACATAGACTATACACCATATAAAGAGATACAGCATGCTGGTCATTGTCACAGAATAGTCACGAAAAAAGACAATCTAAAAGCTGTCATACCTCACTTACCTGTGTTGATAAAGGGTGCAGAATGAAAGAGAGATGCAATAGAAATTTTTAATAGTAATTTTGCATTGTAACATCACTAGAGTATACAGCTAGCATATAAGACTGAAGAGGTGGTTGTTCCTGTGGAGGCACAGCTCAGGTGACCAATATGGTTGTGGGAGAGAGAGCAGAGGGCTACAAATGTGACATGTTCTGCATGGAGAGACTGATTGAAGGCAACACACCTGATCATGTCATTGCTCTGATTGACTGTGAACATCAATTATATTAGAATACGACAGAGATTGTGCTCAGAGAAATGCATTGCCCTCTTTCAGCTCTTATTAAGAAAAAGCCTTTTGGATATGCTTTTGTAAAATGGGGAATGGGGATTGAGCAAAAAAGTGGAGGAAGATAGAGTTCAAACACATGGCAGTTTATGAGGATATAAAATCAAAAGAACAAGCTAGAAACAGCCAGATACATAACTAACAAGAGAAAAGGCCTTTAGCTTTCTTTTGCTTTCAGTCTGCAAAATAAAGAATGATACAGAAAGGGAGAAGGTCATGTGGTTTTCTTACACTGAATGTGCAAGTAAAGCACATAGTTTAACGTTCAGCACTGGTGTCAGATTTCTGCACATAAAATCCAATCGATCGCCTGCAGATAAAACATCTGAGAGATTATGGTGAGGAGGAAGGGGGTTCTCAATTATTTTATCGGTTTCCCTAATTTTTTGCTCCATATGACAGAAAAGTTTACCTCAAATTAAATTTTGTAACCCACATTTTAAAAATAGTAACACTGATGTTCACCCTGCATAATGGCATTTTCCCAGTGGAAATCGCAAGTCAGTGTCAGTGTCAGTGTCAGTGTCGTGGTGTGTCTGTCTGTGCTGTTGATTTGGCCAGCATCCTGTCCTTCAGAGACTTAAGAGCTGGACTTGTCTTTGGGAACAGCCTCTCCACTCTCTGCCTTTCTTGTTCTGTCAGCGTCTGTAAGTGCAGCCCTGTCTGAGTGCTGCTCTACTCTTAAATATGAAATTGAACCCCTCTTCTGCTTTCTGTCCTGACTGCCTTACTTGCAGTTTTCTGTTGATGTAATTAAAGTGGAGCAGAAGTGTTACTTGTCAGCAGCAGGTATTGACCAGGAAATGGCTAATTGTACACTTGGGAATAAAAGATAAAGTATTTATTTATTTATTTATTTATGCAGTACGGAAAGTACTTTAACATTCAGTTCTAGTTCTTCTAATCTCTGCAATACCCAGGTACCGCTTTGCAATCACGAAGATTTAAGGGTCAGCTGTCTCCATTTCCAAGGGGTATGCAACTGCGGTGACTCTGCATTTTGCTGTGTTTTTATTTTTTCAGTGTATAAATGAATGATTGATGTTTCTCTCAGTCTCTCCTTTTTACTTGTCCTCATCTCTCTCTCTCTCTCTTTTTTCTTGCTCCCTTGCCATCAGCCAGAATGTCCTGCTCCTCAGACAGTGAGGATGACAGTTTCGTTGCCATGGACACGGAGGAGGCCGGGGCGGGGCCGGGGCGGGTCGCCATGGAACACGAGGAGGCGGGGCGGGGCGGCGCGGAGAGGGAGAAAGTGAGCAAGCGGACGATGGGAGAGCTGCCGGAGGAGGTGCTGGAGTACATCCTGTCCTTCCTGTCTCCTTATCAGGAGCACAAGATGGCTGCCCTTGTGTGTAAACAGTGGTACCGCCTCATTAAAGGTAAGGCAAGGAAATCTCAGTGCCCACGCCGCCCCATACCTCAGTGTCCTGTGACGCAAGGGCAGCTTCCGATGGTCTGACGACCCGTTTGCGTTTTAACACTGATAATTACTCTCAAGCGATGCGGAAGAATTTCCCCACATATTCTCTGTGGGTTTGTCTTCTGGAAGGTTTTTTGGCAGTGACTGGATAAGGCGTTTAAATCCTCCTTTCTCCCCCCCTTTCTGTCTCTGTCCTAAACTCTTCCTCCCAGGAGTCGCACATCAGTGTTACCATGGTTTCCTGAGGGCCATTCAGGAGGGCAACATTCAGTGGGAGAGCCGGACGTACCCGTACCCAGGCACCCCCATCACACAGCGTTTCTCCCACAGTCAGTCACTTCCCTTTCCTCTCAGTTCTCAAAGCTCCTCCAGTTACCTCTGTTCTGTTATTGCTTTTTGTGGTGAAATATGTCTGCTCATATGACTCTTCTGTGCAATCTTTTTCACTTCAAAACTGCTTTGAAACAAAGAAGGAAATGGTCACAACACATTGTGTGTGTTGTAGGTGCGTGTTACTATGACTCAAACCAATCCATGTACGTGTTTGGGGGCTGCACCCAGAGCAGCTGCAATGCTGCCTTCAATGACCTTTGGAGGCTTGACCTCAACAGTAAGGAGTGGATCCGCCCGCTGGCTTCAGGTACTGGCATGTTCTCTTCCACTCGTGTGCCCTCATTCTGCCTTTTGTACCTGCCGTATGCCTTTGAAGATGTTGACCACCCCTCCTGATCCCCCCAGGATCTTACCCCTCTCCAAAAGCGGGGGCGACCCTGGTGGTGTTCCGGGACCTTCTGGTTCTTTTTGGGGGCTGGACCCGGCCCAGCCCGTACCCCCTGCACCAGCCGGAGAGATTCTTCGATGAGATCCACACCTACTCGCCATCCAAGAACTGGTGAGTACAAAGTGAGAGACACAGAGCTTTGGATAAGAGACAGAGAGGAGGAATTAAAAAAAATCTAGTCTGCCAACCCTGTCAACAAGTGTGTCTCTCTCACTGACCTTTTCCTGCCCCCCTCCGTCCTGCCCACCCAGGTGGAATTGCATAGTGACGACCCATGGTCCCCCACCCATGGCCGGACACTCTTCCTCTGTCATCGGCACTAAGATGGTCGTTTTCGGGGGCTCCCTTGGAGCGCGACAAATGTGAGTGGCAGTTTTGCATGAGAGATTATAACCGGAGCGAGGCAGAAGCTTGTGCAGAAGTACGTGACAGGCATGGAAAATAACAGAAAACCACTTACACTGTGCGGCTTACCTGCCAGAAATGTACAGCCTGGCTGTCATAACTGGCAGTAATGCTGGAGCTTGCGAGGCATCACCAAGGTGATAAGATGGCACGGCAGTATTGCATGGGATATGAAATATGAAAAATGCAGAGCTTGATTAACATTATGACATACAACAAAATGGTTTACATCTACCTATGAAAGAGCCTTATGTATTTGAACTTAAAATATTTTTTTTTCTCTTTCGTATGAGAGCCAGATAGTGTGTGTGTTGAGGTATAATTGTAATTAACAAACTAACTTTATTTACTTTTGGTCTTAATATTGACAGAATAATTAAATACGTGTACGAAAGACTGTAGAGTTTTAAAGAGAACTAGTGAAAGTGGCACAAAAATACAGCTTGGTCAATGTTTTGTGTGAAACCGTAACCCTTCAGTCATTGTTGACATTACCACGCCTACAAACCTAATCCTAAATTTAGAATCCTTTTCCCCACAAAGCAAACACAAGCCCACATGAAGGGACTTTGATTTTAAAAAGCTTCTTCGGACTAAAATTGCAGTTATATCTGCTGTATATTTTCATATTTTTCAAATCATCAAAGAGCATTCAGATCTCAGTTTTTTCCTGCCAGTCCCATTCCTTGTTAATTCTGCTTGCTCTGTGTTTTTCTTCTCACCTCTGTGTACTCACTCCCCCTGGCAGGAGTAATGACGTTTGGGTTCTGGATCTGGAGCAGTGGTCCTGGTCCAAACCATCCATCGCTGGAACCTCCCCCCATCCTCGAGGTGGCCAGTCACAGGTGAGCGTGTGTGACCTATTGTTTTCCACAGTAACTGAGTGAGTTGAAGATAACCCTAAAACCTTGCTCTGAATATATTGTTCATTTGTATTTACTCCTTCTGTCATAATATTTCTTTTGTTTCATCCCCCTTTTCTCTTCTTTCAACATTTATCTCCTCTTCTCTCCCTTCACCCCTTGTGTTTCCCAGATTGTTATCGACGACAAGACATTACTGATTTTGGGAGGCTGTGGGGGCCCCAATGCTGTGAGTATCTTCGGCGTCTGTATAAAATCTCGCAGTATCAGTCTGCTTGAGCGGGTGTGTTTACATGAGGATGCTGCTGAGTAATAGTGCTTTGCGTTACCTTGTCCTTCTCCAAATGGGATGGATGACACAGTGCCTCTGTGACCTGGCCTGTCTGGCAGAACATTATTTCGGGTGGTTATTAATTGGAGATGGTTAGCTAAGTATCAGCTGTTCTAGTGTTTCTGGCATTACGTAATAAATAACCCTGATTTGCTTATCGTTGTTTAGGCTGTGATTCATTTTCTAATTCTGTTTATTCAGTTTCAGAATCTGTTATAGCTGGCCAGCACTTAACGATAGATAGTTAATTTTGCCATTTGCTTGTTAATCATGCATTCATTTTTAAGGACATATGTTTTGTGATATCAAGGATAATGAGTGAATTGGTTTTGGTTTTTGTCCTTAAGGAGACTGTTTATCTTTTTCTGCTTTAACAGTTCAAAATTGTATTCAATTGCTAATTTTAGACAAAAAAGACATCTGTATCGTTGAAGAAAGACATTTTAATATACCATTATGGTTTGACCCTGTAGTCTTGTGCTGCCGTGTGCCTTGTTTTCGCAATCTGTGACCATCTCCCCTCTCCTATCCCAGCTGCTGAAGGACGCCTGGCTGCTGCACATGGGCACCCCCCCGTGGTCATGGCAACAGCTGCGGGTGGAGAACGAGGAGCACGGGGCCCCGGAGCTGTGGTGTCACCCTGCCTGCAGGGTACGTCCGAGGAGTCTGTCTCTCTCCTCTGCTTTTACATTTTTTACATTATTGGCATTTAGCAGACGCTCTTATCCAGAGCGACTTACATGGGCTACAGTTTTTTACAATGTTATACATTTATACAGCTGGATATTTACTGAGGCAATTGGTTAAGTACCTGGCCCAAGGGTACAGCAGCAGTACTCCCATGGGTTACAAGCCGGGTAACCCCAATTGAAGTCCTACTCCTTACCCACTATGCTGCATTGCCCGTTTCGTAGTTGACTCAGGATGTGTGAACTGTGAGAATGACAGTGATTAATTTAAGCGCTCTCTCCCCGCCGCAGGTCGGCCAGTGCGTGGTGGTGTTCTCTCAGGCTCCCTCGGGCCGCGCTCCTCTGAGCCCCAGCCTGAACTCGCGCCCCTCCCCCATCAGCGCGGCATCCCCGCCCCTGGCCCCGGACCCGCCCTCGGCGCGCTCGCAGTCCCCCGTGCGGAGCGGCTCCGGGGGCGTGGTCCTGGGCGTGCACGAGGAAGCCCCCTGCGTGAACGGCCGCTGGGGGACGCTGCGGCCGCGGGCGTCAGCCAGAGGGGGCGCCAGAGAGGGGAGCCCCTCCTCCTCGCAGCAGCAGTCGCCCTCCCGCGGCTCCGACAGCCCCCGCTCGCCACGCTGCCCCCGCTACTCAACGGCTCCTCCCCCTCACCCCGCACCAGCCCCGCCCAAGCCGCATCCCCTCCGTCCCGGCCGCACCTTTCCCACCCGCACCCCCCCGTCCCCCCTGACTACTGCTGGGACTCCCCACCCGCCCCGCCCGCCGCCCCGGCCTCCGCCCCGGCCTCCGCCCCGGCCTCTGCCCTGGCCTCTGCCCTGGAGCTGGTCAGCACCAACGGCCTCCACACGCCACCCGGCTCCCCCCACACCCCGCCCGGAGCCGTGTCCCCCGGGGCCCTCCGCCGGGGCCTGGAGGCCGTCAAAGCGCTGTCTTCGGCGTCCGTCTCCTCCTCTTCCTCCTCCGTGTCTCATTCCCAAGCAGGAGGGGGAGGAGCCGCGGGGGGAGGAGGAGGGGGAGGGGCAGCGTCCGCCGCCACTCCCTCTTCCTCCTCGTCTTCCAGCCCGCCCAATCCCGGGCAGGCGGCCGGGGTCGACGGACACTCCATTCCTCCAATCGCGCGGAGGCTGGGTCACCACCCGCCCCAGAGCCTGAACGTTGGGAAGCCCCTCTATCAGTCCCTGAACTGCAAGCCCATGCAGATGTATGTGCTGGACGTGTCGCAAGCCCGGGAGGGCGGAGTCGTCTCCTGGAAGGCTTTCAGCAGCGGGGAAGGGGTGACGGGGGGCGCCGGGTCCGTCGCCGTCGTGGGACCCCCCGAAACCAGCCTACACACTGTGGTCCAAGGAAGGGGCGAGCTCATCATTTTCGGGGGTTTGATGGACAAGAAGCAGAACGTGAAGTACTACCCCAAAACCAATGCCTTGTATTTTGTGCGCGCCAAGAGATAATGCAGAGAGGGGCAGGGGTAGTGAGGGAAACGCTGATGTGGATCTGTCCACCCGAACGCACAAGTGAAGAGGCTTCTTTAAATAACGCTCTCTCAACTGAGAGCTGTTGCGATGGCTGGACTGTGCTTTTCCCAGAGGACAGTAATAAGGGGAACAACAGGACAGGACAACTGGATACACACATTTCTCAGTTTTTTACCAACTTCCCCACCTCCATTCTTCCTCCCATGAAGTTCACTCAGAAATTTGTTCAATAAAGTATTATCACAACTTCAAAGCAGTTAAATATAATATCTGACCACAGTTATGGCTATTACAGCAGCTACCATAAGTAAGAGCTTTGACCTCCTGCCACCGTCTGAACAGGAGGAAAGGGCTTAAATGAGAAGAGAGAGAGGTGGGTTGTTTTCACCCCAGTGCACTTCTCCCTCCTGGCCTTCAGGCACAGGAAGGTGGTGGAGAGGTGTGGGTGTGCTCTGCTGAAGGGAAGACAGGTTGACTACTGTGCTTTTTATATATATATATATATATATATATTTTGTGTTAATGGAGGAACACTTTCAAAGTGCATTGTTTACAATGGTGTGTGTGTGTGCGCATGAGTGTGTGAGAGTGTGTCTGTGTGTGCGTGAGTGTGTGTGGGAGCAGTGCTGACTGTTGAATAATTTGAATCTTGCCAAGGGAGGGTTTGGGGTCATTGGGGTTAAAATGGTGGACTGTAAAGAAAGGAACAACTGGTGAGAGAAAGTATTGGAAGCAGACAGAGAGGGTGTTGTGTAATTATATGCATCTGGGTGAATGAATCTCTACAAAAATAAAATTGACAATTTCAGTTGGAATGTCTTGTCTGTGCTTGTGCTTGCACCATGTTTTTCTTCTGCTTTTCACATGCTGCAGGCAGTCGCTTGATGAAGAAGGGTTCCCGGGATTTAAAGAGGCATACAGAAAACTCCCACTTAGTGCAGAGAGCTTTCAGAGCACATACCTGCAAACACCCACACATTGTGTGTTGAATATTCAATGCAGGGATACAACAAAGTATTTTGAAATAAATGTGTCAATGAACACAATTTTAAGATTTTTCTCAATGATGGAGTTATCATTGGTCTCAATGTCTTGGAGTACCCTGTTTCATGTTGTCATGTGACTATTTGCCCATCGACTCAAGTCAATAAACCGCTGGTTGACTGGTGCAGTTGTCAACGAATTGCCAGTTTTTGCATATGTGACAACACGATGAATAGCCAGTTTTATTGAGGTGTCACGGGTTATCTACTGTGCAGATAACTTGGGTATTAAAAAAATCAACTTCCCCCCATAATGCAACACCACTTAATGCAACAACCATGCCATGATATCAGTTTATAGTGCGCATAAGCCCCAGTTCTGAAAGATGATTGTGTTTTTTGAGTTACACCTGGGCCTGCACTGTGTCTGCCAGCTCATTTATCAATAGTGACAGTGAAGGTATTCCAGCAGAAATCATGTTTTTTACCTTGTGCAGAATCAAAAATTGATATATTTCAGTATAAACACAGCCAGAAAGCTGCAGAGCAGTAAAGAATAATCATATAATCATATACTTATATTTCATCCTCTGCATTTGACCCATCCTACACACACAGTGAGCTGTGAGCACACACACACACACCAGCAGTGAGCACACACACACCAGAGCCAGGAGCAGTAAAGAAAGTTCTTTTAGCCAGTGCCTTGGTCAGGGCACTGACAGAGTATTGACCCTTACATGCATGTCTTTTGATGGTGGGAGGAACTGCGCCCGGAGGAAACCCACGCAAACACGGAGAACATGCAATGGGACAGTTGAACCCAGGACCTTCCTAAAGAAATATTTTAGTTGGTTTGTTGTGTAGAACTGAGAAGCGGTGCAGTTTAATGTTGTATATTCACGGTCTTGAATAAAATATGTATTGCAGTGTTTTTAGCAATGCCCACGTTTGAATCAAAGATGTCCACAGTCTTGGGCTCTGTTTTAATGCTTAGATGCCTAAGTGAACCAAGCCAATTCCAGGCTTCGAGAATATATTCTCTCTAGCAATGCTGAATCCTGATCCTCATAAGTCCACTTTTCATGCCAGTTTTAATCCATTGCAAATCAATGTGTGTTAATAGTTCCAAGACAGATTACCATTTTTTCCTTCCACAGTGTAGTACATTGTAATTAACTCTTAATTACTGTTAAGAGCAGTAGTGGTGTGCAGAGCCGCTGAAGTGCCTGTATTAAACACCTGCACCTTACAGCTGCTTCCCAGGATTAGGGCCTTCAAAGCCAATGACAAAAACTGTCACTTGAATCATTTTTTAATTGAATAATTTTCTGGCATTAGTTCATTAATCTACTCCTTAATAAACCCATTAATCATTTCGCTCTTAATGAGACAGCAACTTCCTGAATGAATATGATTAAGAGCTTCATACCGAAGGGGTGTATGCTTTGACCTGATCATAATAAACTGTTTCTTTTGAATTTTAGTATAAGAGAATCCTAAAAAAAGGCTTAAATCAAATCACATTAAGTTCTGCCAAAGACTGCATTGTAAGTATCAAAAGGAAAATGTATGATGACATACACCTAAAACTCAATACATTTAATTATCATTTTATCTCTTTTTTTTCGTAATAGTAACAGATCACATGACATTAGCATCCTACACAGATGACATTTTGACTTGTGTTCATAATTCATTGTCAACACAATTTGTGTTTTACCATGGGTTCCTTCTTCCATAGGATCTGATTGGTATAGAATTTAATGGTCTTGTCTTTTTGCACATGTGAAATAGATCAAAAACCATTCATGACTGTTCTAATCACTCATCTGTTTCAAACCCCAGCTCCTAGCACACTGCCCCCTTTCTTGCAGCTCCTGGATCATTCCAAACCCTCACCCCTCCCTACTGCCCTGCATGCCTCCTTTGTCTGCACACAGCACCCCGTCTGTTCCCCCCCATGTCTACCCCAACACTGGCCATTTGTTTTCATCACCGACAGTGGAACGGGCTGGCCACCGCTATCAGAAACTCATTGTCCCTCTCTACCTTTGATCACGCTCTGCAGTCTCAGAAGACCTTGGTTTACCTGACAATGATCTGTCCTAAATTGCTACATTCCATGTATATCCTGATGCTCTAATCGGCACCTGCTATCTGTTGTGCCATTAGAGTCGAATCACTTGTCAGTGCGATTAGTGTATCTGAATTCATACTCAGCACTTTGGTGTTTGTCATTAATGCTGTGAACATTGCAGTGAACGTTATACCTATCTGCAATGTTCTGTAAATTGCTTTGGATTAAGATATATGACTGTATAATAATGAGGTAATAACAGTAAATAATGACTGGACTGTAGCCAGATGTGAAAGCAGATGTCAGACACTGAGGCACAGATAGGGAGGATTTTCGTGTACCTTACATCTCAGAGAACTGGCTGCAGGCGCAGTTTCAGAGCACCGGGAACACTCAGCCTGACCCACATAAAGCAGAATGAGCTGAGGCAGGTTTAGACTGAAGAGCCAGTTCACTGATGCAGCAGGGACACAATGTTCAAAACTGGTGAACAAGAGTGGTCTCATTCCACTGAATTGAATAAAAAAAAACCTTTTTCAAAGGTTAAATTATGCTTGTAATACATGTTACAGTGAGGGCTCAACTGGTATCATGAAATATGAGATACCCTGTATCAATGTCTGCATGACTCTATGGTTGTGGAAAAAGATCCTGATGATGTTGTACCCTTTTTAAATCTCCAGATGAAATTATAATAAGCCTGGGTCGAAGGTATGCGATTCTCAGAGATCCAGCATAAAGAAGTGCCTATATAAAGTCTCAAGAATTGCATTTCAGCTGTTGAGAAAAACTGTAAGGCGCTAACAAAGATCAGAAAAGCCATTAGCGAGAAAATATTTGCAGGACCGTCATACCTACCACAAGGCGGCGCTATTTACTAATTTACAAATGAAGAATGTGCGTTTTATTCCTTCCAGGCGAGAACGTTTCCTCGAATTCAGCGATGTCCACACGTTAAACGGGAATACTCATATCAGTATACAATAGACCGCTATATAAATTTTAAGCATGTACTGCATTGCCTTTCAGACACAGTGAGATTAAACATAGTATCACAATTAAATCGTTAGCTAGTTTAGGTGTAAATCAGATTAACACAATAATAAACTAAAAACTCTCTTGATTTCATTTGCTTGACATTTATCTGCTAATCAATAGATCCTAATCAGTAATATCTGAGTATACTCACAGTAGTAGGAACAGTAGGACTCATTTGTGGCAACAAGGGGCATTCTCTCTAGCAGGATGACCTTTGAAACGACGTTTAGCTTTGAACAGGGTAGGGACAAACTACAAGTAGGCTACATGACAAAGAGGAACGAACATGACTGGGAAGTAACAATGATTTAACAAAACTAAATCAAGATATTAACGCCCCGGACAACAAGGCTAGTATTAACATTACACATATGTTTAACTTTGTCTTGTTCCGTTGTCGTTGCACTGCTTTCTTCATATCATGTATTTATTGATTGTTTCGTTCTCAGGTCTAATAGGCGTTCCTGGTGGATGTATGAAGACGTTGGATCTTGTCAGGAGTTTAGTATTCATGATTACTGATGTAATAAAATAGTTATATTAATAGCACTGTTTAGTTTTAGGTTGGCAGAACATTGCGAAGGACGGAATGATAGCCTTCGTTAGTTTCTTGATGTCATGGATACCAGAGTGGCTCACATTCGAAACGAGCCCCCTGGACAGCTTCCTACAAGGTGAGCTGCAGGTATTACTATTATATTCAATATTACTGTTTCAGTTTCACTTATCTATTCTTATTCCTAAATGTTTTCTTAGTATTAAACGTGCACATACGGCTGTCGTTCTCAGTATATCGCAATATGTTGTCTGACTCAATTTGCTGAATGCACTCTTAAATTGAGCGTTTAAATAAATTAACATTTGTTGCATTCGTCTGATATACAGGGCTCGTGGGTGCATGTGGGATTTCAGTGCTCTGCAATCTCATAAGAGTTCATCTATTCGTCAAATCTATGAGGTGAGACTGTGGACAGACGGAGAGAGAAAGCTGCTTGTTCATGGGCATCAGCTTAGAGCAGCCGGTGCGCAAAACTGATCTTCATATCATCCAGATAGGCTGATAGCAGTCTCAGACGATTATACTGATCCATGTAACATAGGGATCAGTAGTGGATATAGTGGATCAGCACATTGCTGCTTGAAACTTATTCTTTTGATCAAGCGTGTGCATAAGCACAAATGACTGTGTGTGTATGTGTGTCTGTGCACATGCATGCACACACGTATTTGAGAATTTGAGAATTTGAGAATGTGAGCACTTGTGCTTTCTTTAGCTAAAATTTAGATCTCTGATGGCCTCTCTGTTTCCTGCTCTGAACCAGTGCCATGGGGAGCTGGAACTAGTAACTGTCTGGCACAAACCAAAACATTTGGAAGCATTCTCATTCCATTACCTTTAACAGAGCTACTCCTGCTTACTACTTGGCCTAGCCCATCAGGAGTGCTTGAGAGATATCAAATTTCATTAAAAAGTTGCAGACAATCAGAATGCAGGCTGAGGGCTATGGCAGAGGTTTCAAACCAGGTGTGTCACTTGCCAACAATGACCAGCACTGCTGTCTATAGCAAGCATTAGCGAAGCTTCATTACAGGGCTGAAGCAATGCAGTCCTTATACTGCGTGCTCATCAGGCCCAAGAGGGTGCCTGGGACCAGTATGCTCCAATTCAGCCTGGTTCCCTTTCTGACAGTGGAAAAGCCACATGTGCACCTGTGTGTGGCTCTCATATCGCTTCTATTTCTTTTTACTTAAAATTCATTTGTAACTGAGTCCCTCTCTCTACTTCTGTATGTATCTATGATTTGGTAGTGATGGTGATGAGACAAATGGCAAGGAGAAATCAAGACCTATGGGTGGTGCCAATGGCAGACTGAGTGGATGGCTGCAGTTCTGGTTCCTGACAGGAATTCTGACTCTGGTGGGTTCTAGAGTTGCCTCCTTGGTGGTTCTGGAATTCTCCCTTAGAGCAATCTCAGCCCGAGTTACTGCTGGACCGGTAAGGCTAATTCATAATGATGGTACTGACACACATCATTATGCATTTGCTCACAGGTTTGCTCATATACTAAAACTAAATGCATGCTAAATGCATGTAATGTAAAACTGTAAGACGTAACTGATAGACATTGTGCCTTCCTGTTTCTCTCTCAACATATCACTATTTCTCTCTCAGCTATTCTTTCTTCATGTCCTCTCCTCTATGCCATTTTTACTGCTTAATTTTCAGTGACAGTGTTCATATTTATCCTTCTTCTGTCTCTTCCTCTCCCTCCTGTCTCTCCAGGCTAGTAGTACCCAGCAGTTTGTGGTTCAGTGCCAGTTCTCTTTGGGGTGCGCTCTGAGCTGCAGTCTTCACTTCCTCCACGAGGGGTGCCACAGCGCTCACTAAGCCTTCTCCTCACGGCAGGACTGAGCTGGCTGCTGGCCAGTCTGAGTTTGCGCCTCTGGAGTCACGTGAAGGCGCTGTACCCGCTGCACAGCTCCCAGCGCTACTGCGGCCTGTGCATCGGGCTCCTGACCTCAGGCCGCGCCATCCTGTCTCTCCTGAGTCGTGCCCTCGTGATAACCTTCGCCGTGGCCGCCGTCACCGCCATATCCATCATCAACCGCTACTTCCTGTCTGCCACGGAGGCCCTCAGGTTCTGGACACCACTGACTATCTGCTACACGCTGCTGGTGGTGTACATGCAAGGTAAGGGATGGGAGGAGACAAGTGTGGGGAGGACAGCGTGGATAGAGGGACTGACCTTTGACCTGGAGTATGAGAGGGAGGGGTCAACGGCAAGCAGTCAGGGATGGGCAAGCATATCAGAGGAAGAGCATGTTAAATGTTAACATTTATCCCCATATTTGTCAGTGGATGGCGGAGTATGAGCAAATAGCCACTGTCCACTCCTTCCTTAGATGAGCAACATCGCCGCCCTGGTGGCGAGGTGGTGCTGCAGACGGTGGTGGTGCGGCTGGGGGGGCTGCTGGTGCTGATGCTTACGGTGGGGCGCTGGGCCGACGTGCTCCACATTCTCGTGTGCTTCCTGGGAGAGGCCGGCTGTCTGATACCCTCCCAAGACCTGCTGGAGGCCGTGCTGCAGGTGAGGATGTGCCTTCTTTGCACATGTCTCTGTTTGCATACTGCTTTTGCCTTTTCATCACTACGGAAGAATCTGTCCCTTTATGGTTGTCTGTTGGTCAGTGGCTGTGAGTAGTTCTCTTTGTTCGGCACAGTGTTTATGATTTTTGGACTAATAAGGTGTCTGTGCTTGCCTGTCCTTCCTTAGGATGTGGGTGAAGAGATTCCCAGGAGGTCCCGAAAGAAGGTTACTGAGAACCATAGGAGACACCAAGAGACAGTGCCATCAGCTGGCAACAAAAAGAACCTTTAGGTTACCCTGATTAGGAGCAACTGTCAGAGCTGAACCTCTCAGCAGAAAAAGTGTCTGAAAAAGTGTCCGTTTTCAAAAACAAATCAAAATGTTTTGTTTTTTTTTTGGAATTGGCAATACATTGATTTTATTTTTCCATGATAAATACATGTGTTCACAGAAGAATTTGCATGTTGAAGATGTATTCATAATATTGTACTTATGATAATCAAAAGTTATTCAAATTCAAATTTTGTAGTTGTTCATGCCATTTTGTGACAGTAAAATGCTTTAAAGAGTAATGGAGTTTGAGAACTGCAATAAAGAGGTAGGGGAAGGGAGTGACAGGGAAGCAACAACAAAAACTGAAGAAGAGTGAAAACTGAGAGGGAGAAGTGAGAGGGAGATGGAGAGAGAGAATGAGAAAGAATGAGAACAGTAAAAAGGACAATAAAGAGAAATGGGAATGTGAATCACAGGTAGCCACATTAAACCAGCTGCATGAAATGGTAGGAAACATTTTACCTCAGTTTTTAATGGATTTTTATTTTAGTTTATTTGAACTTGAGGAGTGAATACATGGTATGCTGGTAGTTCTGTCTGCCTGTATCTCTTGTTGGAAAGTATGCTTGAGTGTGTGTGTGTGTGTGAGACAGAGACACAGTATTTCAACCTTTGCTTTGTGATTAATTCTTCACTTTTTACAGATGAGGAAGAGCTGTTGTTGCTGGAGTGGGGGCGAAGGTTTGTGATAGAGGGAATCAGTTAATAAATTGTCAAAGGATTGCCTTTAAATTTAACCTAATTTACATTTTCTTGTATTTATATCATACCCTTGATTTTAAGCAAGGTGCTCTGTGGCCTTCAGGTCCTGGGGCTTTATTATTTTAACCCCCTGTTGGCTAGATAACTAGCCAGAAAAAAATGCATCAATTGCCACTTGTGACCTACTAATCATACTAAGAAATGGAAATGAATGGGTCACAAATTGTGTGAAACCTCCATCATCATCAGACAGGCTCTGTACTGGAAGCTGGAGACCAACACCAATAAAACAGGATACACATCAGGAGAGCTGCTGAAAAATAGCTCAAGATCAGACAGCTGTTGGGGGAGTTATTAACAGCTTACACTCTCCAAGGTGCAAAGGGCCTAATTAAGCAAGAAGATTAATAAGGCTGTTTCAGAAAAGATATATGCCTATATGTTTATTGCAATTTCCACATCTGTCTTGCCACCTTAAGGATTCATATCTGTGGGTTTGCTTCAGTTTTAACGTGAACACAAAACAGAGCAGCACTGACAATATTTGCTCCTCAACAATTTGTGATCTTTGAGACACGTTTTCTGTAATTACTTAAGATTATGCAATAAATTTAGAATATCATTTTCAAAATAATAATAAATAAAAATAATAACCGAACAATGATTAATTTTGAATCTATATTGAGTCTTCTACAAAGCGGGCTGTCCGGAGTTTATCTCATGACCTTGAGAAGGCTGAATTACAATTCTTAGCCTCCAGGGGGCAGGCAAACCCATAAATTTTGCACCAGTTCAGACAAGGATAAGATCGAATCCTCCACTCATTTTACGTTCTTTCTTTGTATTGTATCCATGATAATTACCACATGTAATGATTAAAATTATAATATTAATATAATATCACATACATGTTACTCCAGTTGGCACTGAATACTTGCCTAGTATTCATGTCTCCAATGTATACAAACACTTGTCTGCTCATGTTGATTTTTCTGCTTAATCATCTCTCACACTTTGTGTGTGTGT
This sequence comes from Megalops atlanticus, assembly GCA_019176425.1. Taxonomy (NCBI): domain Eukaryota; kingdom Metazoa; phylum Chordata; class Actinopteri; order Elopiformes; family Megalopidae; genus Megalops; species Megalops atlanticus. The sequence goes on from CM032882.1 coordinate 32,526,980, forward strand.
GTGTGTGTGTATATATGTGTATATATGTACCCACACACACAAATTTTCTCTCAGTGTTGCTAGGTAAACATGATACTCCATATAATATGCATCCGTTGTCTTAGCTGTCATAAGGTTTCAACCTGGAATGTAGGAGAGCAGGTTGAAGACGTTTGCTTTCTCCCAGTGTTTTAGAAAGGGATAATGGGTTTTATGTTTACTTGAACAAGATGCCATCCCTCCTCCACCTACACATGTCACAGTGCAAAGGTAATTATTTAAGGAAAAATAGAACAAAACACTGGATATTAGACAAAATTAATAAATCAATAAACTGGCATGAAACCATTCCAGTCCATGTCTTTGGTTAGTAATTTTGTTGATCCCAAAACTTAACAAATTCCAAGGTTCTCTAAAAAGATTTTAATTTAATAGTGTAATAGTTTAATGTGGAGAAGGATTTCCAAATTACCATTTATAGGGCACATGGTTTATCATTTTTCAAACATCGGGAAATGTGTCTAATTGCAAATTGTGGCAATTTTTCATAAAGGTACTATTATCACTTCCATTTTTATGTATTTCTGAACATGTTGCAGGAGAGAACATAAAGATGTTTTACCATGTGAGATGAGGGCATAAATACAATTGAGGCTAATGCTCATGACTAATTAGGAATCTGATGTTATATTGTTGTGGTGTGTAAATATATCCTTATACATGTTAAATTGAAATAGTTTTAAATTTTGATTTTGAGAATTTACTCAAGAATGCTTTTAGCATTTACATACCATCTCATAGTTGTGCTGACAAAGTAATCACCTTATGTGAAGGAATTAGGTGGCATAAGGTATCTAAAGTAGCACATTTAGACATTACCAGTAGCCTGCCAGCTGTATGGATAAGTGTCGAAAATGTGTGGAATTTTGAACACCCATACGAAAATCTTCATTTATAATAATATCAAAAGTCAATAGGGATTAGTGCAACCAACCATTCCCGTTGCAGAATTACATGGTAAGCAGTACAGTACAACAGAAAACCAAATCATACAGTACACAACTGAAGGGCACTGAGACACTAAATGCACTGTCCCATTTTGCATTCAGGCACGGTTGTTAAAATGTCTTCAATGTTTGACATTACACTACAGCATAACGATCCTATGTAAGACCCAGCTGACCCTAGACTCTTTATCCCTAATGAAAGTAGTTGCGGTAAAACCTGACAAAACCAGCTGCAAGAGTGTTCAGGGTGAGAACATTCAAGGCCCGGGGCAGGGGGTTTAACATTTAGTTGATCCTCTTCTTGTGTGTCACTTGCATGCACTGGTCAGTCCGCGCATATTGTTGGTAAACATGACAACGGAAAGCCGAGTTGGTTTACAATTCCTTTGGTCGGAAGAACTAGTAAATACAATATGATGACTGTCTGCCATCTTGTCTCTACACCCCAGCACAGTAACTGACCTCTGAGGTGGCCTGCCAGACCTCCATAGAAGATTAAAGATGACTTAGATGCAAAATTGTGTTTGAGAAATATGCTTGATTTCACTATAGTGAAATATTTTGCTAACCTGGACATACTTAGTGTCGGCTGGTTCCCGTTCTTCACTGCCGTTCCCAGGATTAGCGACAATTCATTTGGTAGGTTGTATCCAGAGATAGAACCAAGATCCTTATGACAAAATAGACTACATACAGTGTGTATTGCAACAACAAGCAAATATGATGATCAGATTAACATGACTTATACCAGAGATCAGCTGAATGATTATTTTGCTAACGTGGGGTGTACCAAATTCTGTCAACATATACAGTACCAGTCAAAAGTTTGGACACACCTGCTCATAGAAGAGTTTTTCTTTATTTTTAGTATTTGCCACATTTTAGAATGATAGTAAAGACATCAACACTATGAAATAACACAAATTGAATAATACAGTGACCAAAAAAGTGTTAAATCTAAAATATCTCATACTTTAGATTCTTCAAAGTAGCCACCCTTTGCCTTGGTAATAGCTTTGCACACTTTTGGCATTATCTCCAGCAGCTTCATCAGGTAGCCGTCTGGGATGCTCTTCCAACAGTCTTGAAGGAGTTCCCACATCTGCTGAGCACTTGTTGACTGCTATTCCTTCACTCTCTGGTCCAAGTAATCCCAAACCATCTCTGCTGGGTTTTTAGGTCAGGTGACTGTGGAGGCCAGGTCATCTGATGCAGCACTCCATCACTCTCCTTCTTTGTCAAATAGCTCTTACACAGCCTGGAGCTGTGTTTTTGGTCATTGTCCTGTTGAAAAACAGACGACGGTCCAACTAAGCACAACCCAGATGGGAAGGTATGTTACTGCAGAATACTGTGGTAGCCATGCTGGTTAAGTGTGCCTTCAGTTCTAAATAAATCTCCAGTAGTGTCACCACCAAAGCACCCCCACACCCTCACTTGCTTCATAGTGGGAACCACACATGCAGGCATCATCCATTCACCTTCTCTGCATCTCATGAAGATGCAGCAGTTGGAACCAAAACTCACAAATTTGGACTCATCAGACCAAAGGACAGATTTCCTCTGGTGTGGTGTTCACTGCCTGCGTTTCCTGGTCCAAGCAAGGCTCTTCCTTCTTAACTGGCTCCTTCAGCAGTGGTTTCTTTGCAGCAATTCTACCATGAAGGCCCAATTCACGCAGTCTCCTCTGAACAGTTGATGTTGAGATGCATCTGCTTTTTGAGCTCAGTGAAGCATTTATTTGGGCTCTGATCTGAGGTGCTGTTAATTGGCGATTTCTCAGGCTGGTGACTCTGATAAACTTGTCTTGTGCAGCAGAGGTAACTCTTGGTCTGCCTTTCCTGTGGCGATCCTCATGAGAGCCCGTTTCATCAACGCGCTTGATGGTTTTTGCCACCGCGCTTGAAGAAACGTTCAAAGTTCTTGAAATCTGTCGGATTGACTGACCTTCATTTCTTAAAGTAATGATGGTCTGTCGTTTCTCTTTGCTAAGCTGAGCTGTTTTTGCCATATTATGGACTACTACAAGTTATGGCCTTCTACCGAACAGGGCTATCTAAGGCCCACCCTACCTTGTCACAACACAACTGATTGGCTCAAAGGCATTAATGTGGAATGAATTTCAACAAATTAACTGTTAGAGGCACACATAGTAATTAGGATGACATAATCATTGTGGTTAAACATTCTATACATTTCACTGAAATTCTAAATGAAAACTACTTAATGGGGTCCATTTAAAAAAATATATCTTTATTTTTTTGCATTTAAGCACAAGTCTTTAGTTAAAAATGTCTTTGAGGTAATGAGAAGCATGCATTCAATCAGGTATGTCCAAATTTTTGACTGGTACTGTACACAGGTTCTTTTCCATGTGTCTGATTTAGATGGATTTACTGGAAGATCGTACACTCACCATCTACCATAACAGGTGTGGACTAAGGTAACTAGCTAAGTCTATCCCCAAAAGTATCTGGAAATGCACCAACTTGGGAGAGGGCTAAAAACCTTTACCTGGAATTGTATATCTAACTTTAAGAGGGAGCAGTCACTTTCATGTGATGAACGTGAGCACGGTGTTAAATCAAGTTAACTCGCTACCTAACCTGAACAAGTTGCCCGGTTTATTGCTGCTTGCTTGGGGATACTTTCCTTATCTCCCCGAGCTAACAAAATATGCGCAGCAAATTGCTGATAAACCAAAAACATGAACAAAAACACATGAAGTACAGCTTGGTATATATGAAAAACACAACCCAGACACGGTCTCTCAAAGTGCTCGATTACTAAGTATTTAAGCTTCAATGCTGGCAAGATAAAAAAAAAAATCTGGCTAGTACGTCTTCATATCAGAATATATGCACATGCTCTGAAAACATTAGATCTCTTTTTGGTTGTACGTAATCATGCTAGGCAAGTAACACTAGGTAGCTAGTTAGCATCTGGAAATCTGGCTTCCTCATCCCAATACAAATGCTACTGGGGATACCTTCAAATCGTGCTCATGAACACAAAATGCTTTTGGGGAAAAATACAAATACTGCTAAGGCATTGTGTGCGTAGCACAGTCATTTTATCTGCATTTGAACTAAACTACAAAATGGCCGATGTAAGCAAGTTATTACTGGGTGTCAGCCCACATAAAATGGCGTTTATGTTCTTTTAGTACTGCAGCTCATATTAAAATTTCCAATCTAGCTCGTAAACGCAAAATATCATCCAAGAACATTCATTTGAAACTTGAGCACACGCATTAACTTGCTTAGTTAACTTTCTCTACACGCCACCAAATGGCGAGTTGACAACATCCAGCAGCCAAACTAGTCTAGCTACCTCGCAAAGTCAATTTTATTGGCTAATGTTACAAGTTTAGCACGACTAACGAGCATTAATTCAGCATTAACTCTTCATTGTCGGATAACTAATCGTGTCTTTGTGACAGTATAAACTGCTTTATATAACGTTGCAATGAACAGTTCGCTAACCAGTTAGGTTGATCACAGTGCTAACGTTACCACTACACAAAACAATATGTCCATTTGCGTGGGGGGTGTCATTTTTTTTACTTAACATTAACTAAGTTAGCTGTGTTGCAAGCGATTTAAAGCAGATTCGTGTTGATAAACATGGTATCGTGATAAATCCACTGATGTATTCACTTTTTAGTTCTTCCAGGGATAATTCCAACACAAAGTGAAGAGGGGAGGAGTAGAAGACGAAGTTGTTAATTCAATAAAATCCCGAATAGACCAAGCCCGTATCTGTGGGATGGAGGGATTTAGCTAGCGAGGTTAGTCTGATTGTAAGTCCGTTTCAGATTATGTGACAGCCAGGCAGTAAGAGCTCATTGTCCACCATAAATTCCGAAAAGAAAAAAGATTAACTATCTTTATTACTCCTTTTCAGTGTGTTCAGATTATGGCGATACCAGCAGAAATATGCAGCCTGCAAACGTGTGCAATCTTATGAAAAGCGAACAACTCCGAGTAAACGTAATTCCTCTGTTTGAAGAGCATGGTGATTGTGCATAATTTCCTCAGTGACTGAAAGATGCTCTTCTTGCGATCCCTTCCATACGTCTTGTGTTTTCCAGAAATTTCTGCCACTCGAACCCAGCTGTGGCTCAGTTCCCTGTGCCCGCAGACAGGAAGGCGTGGACAGCGCATGCGCACTCCCTCCACTGCAGCTCCCCTGCTTTGCCGCATTGTGGCGCGTGCGCGGTGAGTGAGTAGTACGCGCTGGACAGTAGCATCTGTATAATGTGCGTGCTGTTACGTGGACGTGTGACTCGAAAAGTAGAAACACGCAAGCGGCCTTTGAACATGTTATGTACAGCATTTTTACATTGTGTTTTTTAAAACCGAGCACGCAGAACACCCCAGTCTATCTACTGGCTAAATGGTTGTGATAATTTATGTTCATGCAGGTGTATCGAGCACAACCCTTCCAAAGCTGGCTAAAATACCGAATGCAGGTGTTAGTATGAGGTTGCTGGTCGATTTAGCGTAAGTCATTGTACGTTGGACAGTTGGATGTTGAATGTATAAATGTTGCATTCATAAGAATTAACTTTATTTTCTCGTCTCCATACCTCTCTTGCGGTCCCTCGTTCCTGTTCTTCCTATTCCGCAATATACTTTTCTCTTGTTCAACTCTTGGAGTGTGTTTGATGCACATATGTTGCTGTCAGGTCGTGTCATCAATAATTAATCTTAGCCTGAAAATGGAACAAAAGTACTAATTGGAGAGTATATAGGTAGGTGTTACTTTCTCAGATTTCTTGTTACCATAATGGGAAATGTCGTTGCATTGGAGGGGGAACAGGAAAAAAATACTGTATGCTTGACTTTATCTCACAACAAGTTTATATTTTGGCTGTCATGTTACAGAAAATACAAAGCTCTGCAACAAGGTTTGGATGTGCCTACAGTTTTGCACAAAACTGTGAATACAGGGTTTGACGTCTTTTATGTTATTAGATTATTAGGAGAGACATTTACAATGACCACATCTTTCATCTGATTATCATATTTTAGTTCACAGAGTCATTCCTACAATAGAGTATGCCCTTCACCAACTCCACTCATGGGCTCAGTCCTAATGCAGCAGCACCAGGTAAGTTAAAGGGCCAGAAATTTCACGGTTTCCTACTTGCTCATTAGGACTAGCTGATAGTGCAGAGACTTGCTGGCTGAGGCTTTTTTCTGAATTTCATGGTACAGTAAACTTGTGAAACAGGAGTATTAGTGAAGTAGTCTGAATGTTTTATGGCTTAACATTGCCGCCAGCTGCAGGGGTGCATGCCACTGTGAGTCTTTAGCTACAGTTTACTTCCCACTCATCTACAGCTGTGCACATGACTGATAGCCTAATTCCACTTCTTAACAATACTGTGTCCAAATCATCGACAGAGGTATATCATTTTTAATGCATGTACTAATCAAGCACGTACAGGCCAAATAACCACCTGGCCAAACACATTAGGTGAACTGTACTCTTTTCAGAGATCCATCTTTCCCTCCTGGGTATGATAAGTCAAAGATTCCACATTTTCCAGTCCAGGGCCACAGCACTGCATTAAGAAAAAGCCAGTGTAAAACATGGACTTTTCTGTTGTTATGCTTAATTAGATATACAGTAGGCAAAAGAGTGAGTGCACATAAGGCACTGCTTGGTGGACACAGACAAGAAACTGCTGAGCTAATTTTGAAATGATGTGTCTCACACTGAAATGCAAACAGAATTCTCAGCTGGGGTTCTGAAAGTCCCATCTGTTTCTAATACAGGAAAGAGTTTACTTAATGTCTCCCCCCTCATCTCTGTTCCGTTTTCTAATTTTAAAGATTGCAACCTGATTCAATCTTAAAGAACTAGGGGACCACGTCAGCCATCACAAAAAACAGCAGTTATATGGTTTATATTCTCTGAAAAGAGAGCTGGTTGTGTGCCATAAATCCAAGCTTTCTGTATAATGCTCTGCAACATGGTTGAGTGTGTTTAGCCGTTTAATTTGATCTGCGTGCTCTCTCCATCACCTTGCATATCTCTATTTTTCTCCCCTTCTTTATCTCTCTTGTGCTCTACACCAGAGTGAGCCAGATAAGAATATAATTTGAGACAGGATACTGAACAAAAGCTGTGAAACAAGAAATGTGTGCTGGATAGCTTTAAAGTGATGTGAGTGCAGGCCTGGGTTCTCTGAGTGAGCGCTGCATGCGAGAGTTTGGATCGGCGTCCTTGCAGCAAGAAAGCTGAAGTCTGATTTGACGTAAAAGATCTGAAGCAATCGTGCAAAAGCAGAACACATCAACACCCACTGCATGGACAGTAGAGGTCAAATTCCTTGAAAAGTGATTATTTTATTTGCAGAGTAACCTTGCACATTACTGGGACATTTGTTTCATAACTAGCTGAGAGAGGCTGATCATGAGTAATATTCAAACTAATTTAGGAACAATCCAAAATTACTCTGAAATGATGAAAACTAAAAATAGACATAGATTAAAATTCAGTCAGGAACAACAGTGGGGGGGAGTCATATTAAATTAAGCGGCACCTTGTGTACCATCAGTACCATGAGACAAATGATACATGAACTAATTGGTAAATATTTCAAGGAACCTAGTTTCTCAGTTAGTTTGCAAAAATTCCATAATTTTATGTTGGAGGGGAAATAGGCAATGGTATAGCAGGGAGTTTAAATGAATGTTGCCCATTTTTCTTCACAATATGCTGTCTGAATCCATTTGCTGAATGAACTCTTAAATTGAGCGTTTACATAAATGAACTTTTATTGCAAGTGTTTGATATACAGGGCTGATGATTGTGTGTGGGATTTCAGTGCTCTGCATCTGTTCATCAAAGCTATGAGGTGAGATTGTGAAATGGGAACTTGGATCACTGGCAGCCATGTGCAGTTCACATTGAACTAACTGCACAAACTGGTACAAAAGATTTCACCTCAATTATTAATGACTTTTTATTTTATTTGAACTTGAGGTAAGTATACACAGATTGGTAGTTCTCTTTGCCTGTATCTGTTGTTGGAAAGTATTCTTGAGTGTGTGATTGTGTGTGTGTGTGTGTGTGTGTGTGTGAGAGAGAGAGAGAGAGAGAGAGAGAGAGAAACACATGTAGGGAGACAAAGTAATTCAACCTTTGCTCAGTGATTAATTGTTCACTTTTTACAGTTGAGGAAGAGCTGTTGATGCTGGAATGGGGGCAAAGGTTTGTGATAGAGGGAATCAGTTAATAAATTGTCAAAGGAGTGCCTTTAAATTTAATTTAATTTACTTTTTCTTGTATTTATATCATACCCTTGATTTTAAGCCAGGTCCTCTGTGGCCTTCAGGTCCTGGGGCTTTATTATTTTAACCCCCTGTTGGCTAGTTCACTAGCCAGAAAAAAAATGCATCAATTGCCACTTGCGTCTGGTGACCTACTAATCCTTAATCATTGAGGAAGTCCTGAGGAGGAAATGGGAATGAATGGGTCACAAATCGTGTGAAACCTCCATCATCATCGGACAGGCTCTGTACTGGAAGCTGGAGACCAACACCAATAAAACAGGATACACATCAGGAGAGCTGCTGAAAAATAGCTCAAGATCAGACAGCTGTAGGGGGAGTTATTAACAGCCTATGCAATCCAAGGTGCAAAGGGCCTCTTTAAGCAAGAAGATTACTATGGCTGTTTCAGAGAAGATATATGCTTATATGATTATTGCAGTTTCCACATCTGTCTTGCCACCGGAAGGATTCATATCTGCGGGTTTGCTTCAGTTTTAACGTGAACACAAAACAGAACTGCACTGACAATATTTGCTCCTCAACAATTTGTGATCTTTGAGATACATTTTCTGTAATTACAGAAGATTATGCACTGAAGTTAGCATATCATTTCAAAATAATAATTTTAAATAAAAATAATAACTGAAAAATTATTAGTTCTGAATCTATATTGAGTCAAAGCGGGCTGTCAGGAGTTTGTCATACACTTGAGATGGCTGAATTACAATTCTTAGCCTCCAGGAGGTAGACTGAATCCTCCACATATTTCACATTCTTTATATTGTATCCATGATAATTACAACATGTAATTATTGAAATTATAATATTAATATATCACATATATTTTATTCCAAATGGCACAGTTCTGAATATTTGCCTTTTATTTATGTCTCCAATCTATACACACATTTGTCTGCTCACATTGATTTTTCTCCTTAATCATCACCCACACTTTGACTTTGTGAACAGCTAGGATGAGACTAGAAACCTGGGTGATCTTTCATTACCCTCCCCACCAGAAAATGGCTTTAGTCTATATCTAAATCTTGATAAGACAGTCTCTATATATATTAATATTACTGAAACCAAACTTCTACATAAAGTGGTAATGTACAATCCACATTCCAGGTGAGAACTTAAAAAGACAAGTTGGATGTGTATAATAATGAGTATCATGTTTACCTAGAAACATTGGTAAAATGGTCAGAGTAAAAGAATTGCTCATTGTTTAGGAGAACAAGTTGAAGACATTTACTTTCTCCTAGTGTGGTTAATGGGTTTTATGTTTACTTGAACAAGATGCCAAATGGTCTCACCTCAATGTTTATTTAAAATTACGTACCAGCCCATCCCATGTCAACCTATACATGTCACAGTGCAAAGGCGGTCATTTGGGGGCATAAAAACAAAACACATTAGATAACAAATGAAATTCATAAATCTGTCTTTGGTGAGTAACTTTGTTGATCCCGAAGCTTAAAAATTCCCAAGTCCTTTGAAATACTTTTGGTTTAATTTGCAATTGTAGAGAAGGATTTCACATGTACCATTTAATATGGTACATGGTATATATGATGATTGTCTGCCATCTTGTCTCTACACCCCAGCACAGTAACTGACCTCTGGGGTGGCCTGCCAGAACTCCATTAAAATCACTTAGGTGCTAAATTGTGTTTGAGAAATATGTTTGGCTTCACATTAATGAAATAGTTCGCTGACCTGGACATACACAGTGTTGGCCAGTTTGTGTTCTCAACTGCAGTTCCCAGGATTAGCAACAATTCATTTGGTAGGTTGTATCCAGAGATAGAACCAAGCTCCTTATGACAAAATAGACCATAAACAGTGCATATCACAATAACAAGCAAACACAATGATCAGATTAACATGACTCATACCAGAGATCAGCTCACTGATTGATTATTTAGCTTAAGTGGGGTGTACCAAATTCTGTCAACATATACAGTACCAGTCAAAAGTTTGGACACACCTGCTCATAGAAGGGTTTTTCTTTATTGTTACTATTTTCCATATTTTCGAGTAATAGTAGACATCAACACTATGAAATAACACAAATGGAATAATGCAGTGACCAAAAAACTTTTGAGAAGATTCTTCAAAGTAGCCACCCTTTGCCTTGATAACAGCTTTGCACACTCTTGGCATTATCTCCAGCAGCTTCATCAGGTAGCTACCTGGGATGCTCTTCCAACAGTCTTAAGTTCCCACATCTGCTGAGCACTTGTTGACTGCTATTCTTTCACTCTCTGGTCCAACTCATTCCAAACCACCTCGACTGGGTTTTTAGGCCAGGTGACTGTGGAGGCCAGGTCATCTGATGCAGCACTCCGTCACTCTCCTTCTTTGTCAAATAGTTCTTACACAGCCTGGAGCTGTGTTTTTGGTCATTGTCCTGTTGAAAAACAGATGACGCACCAACTAAGCGCACATCAGATGGGAAGGTATGTCACTACAGAATACTGTGGTAGCGATGCTGGTGAAGTGTGCCTTCAGTTCTAAATAAATCTCCAGTAGTGTCATCACCAAAGCACCCCCATACCATCACTACTACACAGTGGGAACCACACATGCAGACATCATCTGTTAACCTTCTCTGCATCTCATGAAGATGCAGCAGTTGGAACCAAAACTCTCAAATTTGGACTCATCAGACCAACAGACAGATGTCCTCTGGTGTGGTGTTCATTGCCTGCGTTTCCTGGTCCAAGCAAGGCTCTTCCTTCTTAACTGGCTCCTTCAGCAGTGGTTTCTTTGCAGCAATTCTACCATGAAGGCCCAATTCACGCAGTCTCCTCTGAACAGTTGATGTTGAGATGTGTCTGCTTTTTGAGCTCAGTGAAGCATTTATTTGGGCTCTGATCTGAGGTGGTGTTAATTAGCTCATGCAGAGACGGTTGGACATTCTCCTCAAGAATTGTGTGGTACAGAGCAGAATTCATGCTTCCTTCAATGACAGCAAGTCGTCCAGGTCCCGAGGCAGCAAAACATCCCCATACCATAACACTGCCACCACCACGTTTCACTGTAGGTATGGTGATCTTACAGAGGAATGCTGTATTCGCTTTATGTAAAGCATAGGAAGACTTGCACCCTCCAGAAAGTTCCACTTTTGACTTATCAGCCCATCGAATATTGTCCAAAATTATTGGGGATCAACCAGGTGCTTCTTTTTTTCTTGGTGAGAAGTGGTTTCCGCCTTGTTACTCTTCCATGAAGCCCATTCTTGCACAGTCTCTTTCTTATTGTTGAGTCATGAACACTGACCTTAGCTGATGCTAGAGAGGCCTGCAGTTCTTTGGAAGTTTTTCTGGGATCTTTTGAGACTTCCTGGATGAGTTGCCGCAGTACCTTTGGAGAAATTTTGGCAGGTTGGCCACTCCTGGGAATATTCACCACTACTCCAAGTGCCCTCCATTTGGAAATAATGGCTCGCACTGTGGTTCGGTGCAGTCCAAGAACCTTAGAAATGGCTCCGTAACCCGTTCCGGACTGATATAACTCAACAACTTTTTTTCTCAGCTGTTCCGGAATTTCCTTTGATCGTGGCATTGTGTGCCTATAAAAGCTTTGTGTTGACTACTTCTCTCTGATGGTAAGGTTCAATATACATGCCTATATATGCCATTTAAACTCAACTGGACTGGTTGCAAGCCTGGCTGTGTTCAGTCACCTGAATATAATTATCAACTAAAATTTTGTTGATTTCTTTGTTTCAAATCTAAGCGGGCAATTACTTTTCCCAGGGGCAGTATGGGTAACTGTTGACTTTTTCTATCAAATGAATGAAATAATGATTTAGAAATTACGTTTTGTGTTTTCTCAGGTTTTGCTTGTCTAATATTAAGTTGTATTTGATGATATGCAACCATTCAGTGAGAGAAACATCCAATAAAAGAGGAAATCAGGAAGGGGGTGAATACTTTTTCATGCCACTGTAATTAGGATGATGTAATCACTGACGTTCAACATCCTCCACCTCTAACTCTCACTCTAAATGAAAACTACTTGTTGGGCGTGCATTTAAAAAATGTTTTTAATTACAATTTTTGTTTTGGAAAGAAGTCCATACATAGGCATCAAGTTCACTTTTTATATTTGTCTAAGAAACAAATTTCAAGCATTTAAGCACAAGTCTTTAAATAAACATGTCTTTAAGGTAATGGGAAACATGCATTCAATCAGGTATGTCCAAACTTTTGAATGGTACTGTACACAAGTTCTTTTCCATGTGTCTGATCTAGATGGATTTATTGGAAGATCATATACTCACCATCTACCATAACCGGTGTGGACTAAGGTAACTAGCTAAGTCTATCCCCAAAAGTATCTGCAAATGCACCCCCTTGGGAGAGGGCTAAAAACCAATTACCTTTGTTTCGCCTGAATGTTACATTAGCTCCACTGTATGGAGCGCAATCAGATACACATCTGAATGTTGTGCGGGTACATGAAAGCCGGGTAAAACATACCAATATTATACGATCTAATCTCAACACGAGTTATGCTGTTGAGCTCCAATTTGTATATCTAACTGCAAGATTGAGCAGTCACTTTCATGTGTTTAACCAAGGTAACTCGCTAGCCAACCTTAACAAGTTGCCCCGGTTTATTGCTGCTTGCTTGGAGATTCACAAGAGAGACCCACAAAAAACAAAGATATTAAATATGAAAACACAACCCAGATACGGTCTCTCTCACCTGCAAAAAAGACACATTTGGCGATAAGGTAACTAGGTACCACTGATATCAAAGTGCTCGATTATTGATTATTTAAGATTATGTAAGTGCTGGAAAGATAAAAATCTAGCTAGTATACCTTCATATCAGAATATATGCACATGCTCTGAAAACATGAGACTTCTTTTTGGTGGTACGTAATCATGCCACTTAAGTAACACTAGGTAGCTAGTTAGCAGCTGGAAATCTGGCTTCCTCGTTCCAATACAAATGCTACTGGGGATACCTTCAAATCGTACTCATGAACACGAAATGCTTTGGGGGAAAAATACAAATACCGCTAAGGTATTGTGTACATAGCAGTCATCTTATCTGCATTTGAACTACAAAATGGCCGATGTAAGCAAGTTATTACTGGGTGTCAGCCCACACAAAATGGCGTTTATGTTCTTTTAGTACTGCAGCTCATATTAAAATTTCCAATCTAGCTCGTAAACGCAAAATATCAACCGAGAACTTTCATTTAAAAATAAAGCACAGGCATTAACTTGCTTAGTTAACTTTCTCTGCACGCAGTCAAATGGCGAGTTGACAACATCCAGCAGCCAATCTAGTCTAGCTACCTCGCAAAATCAATTTTATTGGCAAACGTTACAAGTTTAGCACGACTAACGAGCATTAATTCAGCATTAACTCTTCATTGTCGGATAACTAATCGTATCTTTTTGAGAGTATAAACTGCTTTATATAACGTTGCAATGAACAGCTCACTAACCACAGCTAGGATGATCACAATGCTAACGTTACCGCTACACAGAACAATATGTCCATTTGCGTGTGGGGTGTCATTTTTTTACTTAACATTGACTAAATTAGCTGTGTTGCAAGCGATTTAAAGCAGATTCGTGTTGATAAACATGGTATCGTGATAAATCCACTGATGTATTCACTTTTTAGTTCTTCCAGGGATAATTCCAACACAAAGTGAAGAGGGGAGGAGTAGAAGACGAAGTTGTTAATTCAATAAAATCCCGAATAGACCAAGCCCGTATCTGTGGGATGGAGGGATTTAGCTAGCGAGGTTAGTCTGATTGTAGGTCCGTTTCAGATTATGTGACAGCCAGGCAGTAAGAGCTCATTGTCCACCATAAATTCCGAAAAGAAAGATTAACTATCTTTATTACTCCTTTTCAGTGTGTTCAGATTATGGCGATACCAGCAGATATGCAGCCTGCAAACGTGTGCAATCTTATGAAAAGCGAACAACTCCGAGTAAACGTAATTCCTCTGTTTGAAGAGCATGGTGATTGTGCATAATTTCCTCAGTGACTGAAAGATGCTCTTCTTGCGATCCCTTCCACACGTCTTGTGTTTTCCAGAAATTTCTGCCACTGGAACCCAGCTGTGGCTCAGTTCCCTGTGCCCGCAGACAGGAAGGCGTGGACAGCGCATGCGCATTCCCTCCACTGCAGCTCCCCTGCTTTGCCGCATTGTGGCGCGTGCGCGGTGAGTAATGCGCGCTGGACAGTAGCATCTGTGTAATGTGCGTGCTGTTACGTGGACGTGTGACTTGATAAGTAGAAACATGCAAGCGGCCTTTGAACATGTTATGTACAGCATTTTTACATGGTGTTTTTTAAAACCGAGCCCGCACGACACCCCAGTCTATCTACTGGCTAAATGGTTGTGATAATTTATGTTCATGCAGGTGTATCGAGCACAACCCTGCCAAAGCTGGCTAAAATACCGAATGCAGGTGTTAGTATGAGGTTGCTGGTCGATTTAGCGTAAGTCATTGTACGTTGGACAGTTGGATGTTGAATGTATAAATGTTGCATTCATAAGAATTAACTTTATTTTCTCGTCTCCATACCTCCCTTGTGGTCCCTCGTTCCTGTTCTTCCTATTCCGCAATATACTTTTCTCTTGTTCAACTCTTGGAGTGTGTTTGATGCACATATGTTGCTGTCAAGTCGTGTCATCAATAATTAATCTTAGCCTGAAAATGGAACAAAAGTAGGAAGTGGAGAGTATGTAGGTGTTTCTTTCTCATGTTTCATCAGTTTCTTGAAATTTGTAATGGAATATCTCCCTAAAGACAAGTATGTGTGTGTGTGTGTGTGTGAGTTCAGTTAATTATGCTACGTACCAGCCTTACTTGTCCAAATTGGTTCAAATGATCAATGTCTGAAACACAGCTGTCAGGATCAAAAAACTGAAATGGGACTGTGAAAGATGTAATAGAAAGACAGGGAAAACATGTTTTTAGAACTGATTGTCTTGTTTTCTGAAATAAACGTGTTAATGGTGAGTATACATTATAAATGTCCATCTCAGCAGATCTGAGTAACAAACTCCTTCCTTGTTCATAATGTGTGATGAAGAGTGAGTATAATAAAAAATGTTGTGATGAAATTTTTTTCCAGACAATTTTAAGATGAATGGTAGTTGGGAAAAGGCTTAGACTGGAAATCAGGGAGGAGTTTTTACTTGGGAAAATACACTTATGTTCTGGTATGCTGGAAGTCGCTCTGGATAAGAGCATCTGCTAAATACATGTAATTTAATGTAATGTAATGAAATGATGACACAAAAACATCTGTCTGCTGTTGTTCACCAGAAAATTGGCAAAATACTACAGCAAGTAATGTAAACATTCATACTTTGCAGAAAAACCCATTGGTGCTTCCATAATGGGAAAAGCCATTGCGTTGGAGGGGGAACAGGAAAAAAAATTACTGTGTGCTTGACATTGTCTCATAACAAATAAGCTGTTGTCTTCCAGAAAATACAAAAATCTGTGCAACAAGGTGCCTACAGCTTTCCACAAAACTGTGAATACAGGATTTGATTTTTTTATGTTGTTGTTATATTATGAGGACAGAAGTTTTCCATGATCGCATCTTTCATCTGATTATCATAAGATCACAGAGTCACTAGCTCCACTCATGGGCTCAGTCCTAATGCAACAGCACCAGATAAGTTAAAAGGCCAGAAATTTCACGGTTTCCTACTTGCTCAGTAGGACTAGCTGATAGTGTAGAGACTTGCTGGCTGAGGCTTTTTTTCTGAATTTCATGGTACAGTAAACTTGTGAAACAGGAGTATTAGTGAAGTAGTCTGAATGTTTTATGGCT
Source organism: Megalops atlanticus (assembly GCA_019176425.1). Taxonomy (NCBI): domain Eukaryota; kingdom Metazoa; phylum Chordata; class Actinopteri; order Elopiformes; family Megalopidae; genus Megalops; species Megalops atlanticus. The sequence goes on from CM032882.1 coordinate 32,543,090, forward strand.
TAACATTGCTGCTAGCTGCAGGGATGCATGCCACTGTGAGTCTTTAGCTACAGTTTACTTCCCACTCATCTACAGCTGTACACATGATTGATAGCCTAATTCCACTTCTAACAAAACTGTCTCCAAATTGTCCGCAGAGGTTGATCATTTTTAATGTTGGTACTATTCAAGCATGTACAGGCCAAATAACCACCACCTGGCCAACACGTTTGCTGTTAGTAGCATCTGCACTAGGTGAGACCAAAATCTAAAACATCTGTCCAGCAGCTGGGTGATATATTTGGCTGCTCATGTGAGTGTCATGTGGTTGCACCATAGTTTTCCCTATCCATAAAGGTCAATTTTAGTTTGAAAAATTAGTTGCTCACCAGCACTTCATCCATTTTGCCGTGACACCAACATCACAAATCCAAAGTATTAAAACAAGACAAGAAAAACTCACAAATTTATTGATATGCCTTCAGTACTGCAACAAAGGGCTGATATGTCACAGTACAGTATGCTGCAGTGTCACGTATCTCTACCTCCCTGTGTATGATTTATTCAGCCCATATTACTGGAAACTTTATTAATTTTGCAACAGTAATTTCTGTTTTTTTCAGAATCATAGGAAGCTGAAGGGCCTGGCTGTCAGTCAACATAATCCCTCGTTTGACCTTTCATTCACAACTCATTGAAACAACTGTGCCCGTCGCGTGAGCTAAACACCACCCTGAGCCGTAGCTTCACAGTACACACAGAATACGCACGATCTAGCATGTAGAAGACGTGCGAGGATGACAGGAACAGGCTGAAGAAAACGACAAAACATACAGCAAATATTTTGGATCGCTGTAACGAGAATGAGCTTTGCACTTGATGGTTAGCTCCCATGTTGAAAGGCATTCCTTAACCAATGAGACTACTTTCTGCTGGCGCCCGTCATAATTTCACAATTCAAACTACCTCTGCAGTCTTCTTAAGTTGTGCCCCTTCCCCCCAACCGTGCTGGTTTCGGAACACCATTCTTACACATGCGAATAAAAACAAGCGTATGTCTGCGCTGACGATGCTCGTATAATCAAGAGTGCAGCATCTTTTCGGAAGCTGTCGAAATAATTTTAGAAAACCACAGGTCGCGTGGTATCGGGGACGCGCCTCAGTCACGGGAACTGGAAAACAGCGCGTGCCCGCCAAACGGAGATCGCGCTCCTAGTCAGTGGAGAATCACACACAGCGCAAGAACTAATGGTGGGATCGGGTCGGAGCAAGCTGTCGTTGATCTGTGTACAAAATCTCTCGGCGCTCAATTTGCAACGCGAACACTCAACCGGCAAGGATTAAAACGTGATAAAACATATGTGTATGAACGGGGGACACGAACGCACAGCATGGTTCGGGAAACCAGACACCTATGGGTGGGGAATTTACCCGAAAATGTACGAGAGGAGAAAATTATCGAACATTTCAAACGGTGAGTCAACGTTACAAAAATCAGATTGAAAAACGGGGTAGCTAGCTTGCTAACCTCCAGCGCCGCTGCATGGATGCCTCTTTCTCTCGGCGCCTAAGGATGGAAATGTAGCTGGTCATCTAGCTGCTCGCCTCGCCGTGAGAAATGTGCAGTTATATGGATGGAGATTAAGAGAGTGAAATTGGTCTTTACCAGTGTGGATTTTGAAAGCGTTCTTGTGCATGGGGAATATTTCATTTTAAAGGTTTACCCAGGTGTGTTGTGGAAATAAAAAAAAAACAGAAGAATGTGTCTTGCTTGCTTGCTCGCTAGCTAGCAGCATACGGGATAACTTGCACAGCTAGCTAACGAGCTCTGTCGAAGAAAAATGTTGGATAACTAGCCAGCTGGCTAGCTAGCAAGCTGTCCACGCATGGCTGCTGGTTCTTGAAAGGAAACGAAACAGCGAAGAGGTACTGAGCGGGGATGAAACGGGGAGGAATGGTTAGCTAGATAGTTATGCTCAAGATACCTAGCTACGATGGAACATTTGAAATGTCTGTTTGCTTAAAGCTATCCAGGGATCAGTCAGCTAAACGTCGCCAGTTCACTTAGATAGCTGTATCTGCCTACCAGTTGATTCAGATAGTTAGCTGGGGAGCTAATTGCTTTTTTGCGCACACGTGCAATACAACCACACGTAAGTCCTAAAATGTTGCTAGTCACTGAGATAATTGTATAGATCATTAGCTAGTTAACTAGCTAAGAAAAAAAATCTTGAATCGTATCGCTAATGACATTTGCTGCCCACAGCTAGGTATACGCACAACTTTCTGCTGCCATTTACCCTGCCATGGACTTAGTTAGCTACCGCCAGGAAACTTAAAAAGTGACAGAAAAGGACAGTAGGAAGCAAGGTAACACGTCTTGTTTCATTTTCTGTAGCTAACTGGCTGTCTAGCTAAAACACCAGTTTTTGCAGGACGCGTACTTTTATAGGATTCACGTCACATGTAGCAAACAAAAGCAAATTAATTGCAAAATATTGCATATAGGTATCTTTCTAGGTAGATTAGCTAGAGATGTTCGTTATTTGGTTAGCAATTACTGCTGTCATTGCCAGTGCATAACTGTTTGAGGTGAACTTACTTGGTGCTAATGAATTGAGTGTGGTAATAATTCTAAAGCTAGTTTTAAGTCATAAAGTACATTTTTGCTAAATTGTGGATGACGGCTACTGCAAATATAGGTCGTAAACTGACTAAGATAGGACCTGTCAACCAAACAAACGGCACAGTCCGCCAAAGGCAAAGAATACCAGTTACAAAACCTCGCGGTCAATCTGCAGGTATGTTCTTTGTATGGGGTTGCGCTGATTTGAGGTCCCTTCTCCCTGCATTTTTTTGTGTCTGTGCATCAATAGATATACTGTGTGTTGTTTTTTTGTTTTCGGGATCATGAAAGATTGCGGGGCTGGTCAGCTATGTTACCGTGATATGCAGCAATGTGCGAATGCACCGTTTTCCTGTCCCGCAGTTATTTATTTTACCGTGCACCTGGGAATGAATCCTGTTATGTAGAAAACCAGCAGCACAAAAATATTTACAAGAATTACAAACGTAAAATTGTGAAGTTCGATTGAGGGTGATGGGAATGAGTCAAAGAAGGTTGCGCTGGATGAAACGCTGCCTGTTTGAACAAACAAGAATCATTTCTGAATACTTGTCAAAGTCCCTTTGGGATTTGCAGTTGAACGGTTTAAAGTGTGTTGCCACCTTTAAATGCGCCTTTTTTGTCTTGGCGATGGATCTAGACTATCAGAAATTGCGCTGTTTTTGGTAATTATTTGGCCCATAACTGAACTGAAATTTTCTCTTAAGGCCTACGTTTTGCGTCTTCGTCCCATTAATTACATGTATAGGCTGTGGTTGTAAGATTTTCGTGGATTGGTATAATATGAATCAATAAGACATCTGTTTTGAGTTGTCAGAAATGATGTGAAAAGGCCCCTCTCGTCCACAAATCCCGCGTGTGTTTTTGTTTTTGAGTACTGACCCCATCTCTTGCATCAAGTTCTGTTTGTTTTCGTTGAATATTGAGTTCGCTGACCAGCGCTGTGGCTGGGTGCAGTTTGGCTGTAACGCTGTTGCTCTTGGTTTCCCAGGGTGGGAAAATGTATCCCGCCGACCTGACGAGATTAACTGTTTTGTTGCCATAGTCTAAACTCTAACATTTTTAGTAGTACGCTCTCAGTCCGACCACAGTGCATGTATGTTGCTTTTTGATGCCTAAGAAAGTTCGATATCCATCAATCCCGTAAGCGCTCATGTTGGAGAAATCGCCGTCTCGGAATCTAAATTGCTGTGGAGTAGCTAGCTACTGTAATGGCTGTAATTCCTATACTATTTATCTTGGTGTGCTTGGCAAAGTGATCCCCCAGAGAATAATGCATGTTTGGTAATATTTTCGCTGAGCATTGTCCGGCGCATGGTGGAATTTTCTTGGCAACGAGGAGATGTCTGTGAATGGACCCCAGTGTCTGCCCGCTTTCTTACAAACGGTAGCAATACAATACGCTAATAAATTATCCAATTTAATGCATTTCTGTGGACGTGGTTTGTCAAACGCTTGATTTTTTTTTTTCAAAACGTGTGACTTTACTATTCCCAGTGAGTCCGTCGTTTAATGTTGCGTTTGGTCTGGAACGTGAAAAAGAGGTGTACGTGCAAATAGGTAGACGTTTCTCGTCCTCGGGAGTTGTAGTTGCTACTCTTGTCACTCTGGAAGCATTTTCTAAACGGGTAACTCGCTGACGACTCCATACATTTTACGAACATCTATTATTAGAAGGCGTTCCCTTGCATATTCGATCGATATATTCAGCTATAGTATATTTCTTTTTCAAAACATTTTCTTGAAACTGCTCGAACGTGAAATGTTTAGATGCTTAGACGATTTGTCTCGGTGTGGCAAGGACTTTGATAGAGTGCTCAGAGGTAACATAGCTGGCTTCTGGAGGATAATTTGCACAGAGCACTAGCTGTGTGTTGCCGATTCCGTCTCAAATGAGAGCAAGTCAAAATGCGAAAGCGTGCCAGCAGAATGCGGGAGCGGAAGGTATTGAAGATGGGGGAAGGGACAGTGAGTAAGCAGTGTGAATGGGTTTGTAAAATGGCGTCGAGGATTGTGGAGTCAGTGTGGGAAACTGTTCTGCCCTTAAACAAACCGCACATATGCAGCAGCACCCCCAAACGACTACACGCAGAGGCTTATTTTTGAAAGCATGCAATTGTTCCGTGGCGCTACATTGTTTCAGTGAAATGGATCGTTACCTACGGGGGTGCCCCCCTTCATATGAAGATCTGAAGGATGCACGCATATGTTTGCCAGCAATGAAAAATCCGAGCAAAATACGACCAGTCATAGATACCCTGCCTTCCCTGTTAATGTTTTGCGAGCGTGACAACCGTAAGGCACGTACTTGTAACATTACAGACAAACGCGAAGCCCGCATGAAGTCTGCAACTTTGCCTCAAAGCGTAGCCCAACTGGACGTCTTTTAAAACGATACATTATAACATAAAACATAAATGCGCACTAAGCTAAATCTAACTCTGCTTAACGCTGTCGTTACATATTGGAGCCACCATTTGCCCGAACCTCAGGGGAAGAGCTAAAAAAAAAAATAGATGTTTAAATCAAATGTTCGATTTGGAGAGAGTGGGATGGGGTTCGTGGCTGTGCGGTGCGGGGGCTCTACTGCTAGACGTACATAATGTCCCTCCAAAAGGATGCAGAAGAAGAATTTGCAAAACGTCAGTTTTGCAATTGAACAGACTGAAAGAACTGACTCATTTCGTTTTCTCTTTGTAAGCGACGGTTAAAGGGGGTTGGAAATTCTGTAGAGAAGCTGTCAGTATGTGTTCTTCATTGGAATACACAAATTAAGATATTTTGCCTCGTTTCCATAAATGTTGCTCTTTTCTCAAGTACCCTGGTGTTGGGTTTTCAGTTCGAGTTGCTTGGTTACTGTTGCTTAGTGAAGTTAAGAGATGACACAGAAAATGCGACGGTACTGAATTAACCCTTTAATACATAAATACATCTCGCACTAGCCTTTAAAGTCCATGTTAACCCTACGTGTGTTTGCGTGGAGCCATTTTTATATCCTAAATTAGAACTGGGTCACTAATGATGGTATAAAATGAGGCAACATATTGGTGATCAGACCAGACTGTTACTCACTTAATCAACAGGATATGTGTAAGATATGTATTTACTAATTCATTTGGCAGACACTCTTACTCAGAACCACACATAAAGCCTTTAGGAGCAAATGCACAATACACATATCACATGAGTACAAAACAACCAAAACGCAAAAACAAGCATGTAGCTGAAAAACAGTGATAAAATGCAAGCATAATCATAAAGCAAGTAATTACTACAAAGCGCCTAACGTTCAGCGTGTTTATGAGAAGAAAATGAAATGGCAAGAGGATGGAAGAGTGTAGTCAAAGAACAGCTTCAAATCTCTCTCTGGAATAAAGCAATTGTAGATTACCCATGTAATTATTAACAGTCCCAGTAAGAAATATTGACAATAAATGTTTCTGAGTTTTTAATCATTTTGAATAAAAAGAGACAATATAAATGTCTTGATCACGTTGTCCGTATGTTTCTTTTGTCAATATTATAGCAAAACTAGAATATCAGTTTTCTGTGACCTGAGGATGTGTCTTGAGTTACAGCAAAGTTCCCCACTGGGCTGAAGCCCTGCTATGAGGATGTGTTGGTATCAGAGATGCGCATGCGTTGCCTTCACAAATTTTGCCATCAGAAGGGACAGAATGTCAGTGGAAGAGGATTGTCTTCGCTGTCAGTCTGCTGCTCCTATTGTGAGATGCACACACACACACACACACACACACAATTTGTTTTATTTTGAATCTCCCTTCCAGCAGCAGTCCTATCTAACAGTCTGCAAGTGTCACTCGCGAAGGCAGAATGCAGCCGTGACTTTTGCCGATTTACCTGCAACACTGAAATTTACTCACTGTTGATTCAGCGGGGAAATGCGTTTGAAATGCGTATCAAATGTAGGGGTATGGCCATCATATATATACAATATATATATATATATTTTTACACAAATCCCTACCCTCAATTTTATATCGCTGTGTTCTGTATGACCTAAGTGGTTTCACAAGAAAATGTGGGCTTGTCTGTTGCTTCTGAACTGAGAAACCGAGAACTCTTGAGCCAAGGTTTCTTTTTTCCCCAGTAGGAACAAATGCACAGGATATTGCTTTGTATCCATTTTGCTGCATATGGAATTTGTTTTTCATCTGGCTACTCTGGCCAGGCCACTTGCTGATGTACTTACTCTGCATTGCATATTCAGGGTGCATTGAGAAAAGGGAACTTCACTGCAACAGCCAGCAGACTTCAGTGGCACAAATGCATATTTGGCTGTAGCCTGCAGTATTGGAAATTTGAAGTGGATTGATTTTAGCATGCTGAATTAACAAAAGTTTTTGCTGTTGTTTTGCTGCCTTGAACCCCTGCCCCTGAAAGTGAAGTAGATAATTATCAGTTGAATGTTTTAAAGGTGTGCCCTTTGGTGTGTACTGATGAAATTTATTAGCTGTTTGAGGAGGTTGCCAAAATTCACATGTGATACAGTCTTACTATTTGAGAGGCTATTAAATGTGTTTTCTAGGCAGTCATTAGCATGCTGAATGGTCTGTAGTTTTTCTGTAATTTTCCATGTGACTGCTGCTTGTTTTCAGTCTTGTAATCAATGCTTTTCTTTACTTAAACCCATTAACCCTTTTTCTGTGAAAACGTGGCATGCTTGCAGCTTTGATGAATGGACTGTACTTATGTTTTTGCTGGCTGATCTGTACCTGTTGAGCTAATCAATGGACATAAGCCAATAATCAGTGTGATAGTTTAAGGAAAGCGTACTTGATGTGGGGGTGAACTGTCCTCTTCTCAGAGATCCATCTTTCCCTCCTGGTTATGGCAGGTCAAAGATTCCACATTTTCCAGTCCAGGGCCACAGCACTGCATTAAGAGGTTTCTGGAAACCCAGTGTAGAACATGGACCTTTCTGTTGTTATGCTTAATTAGATATACAGTAGGCAAAAGAGTGCAGATAAGGCACTGTTCGGTGGACACGGACAAGAAACTGCTGCGCTCATTTTGAAGTGATGTGCCTCGTAATGAAATGCACACAGTATTCTCAGCTGGAGTTCTGAAAGTCCCATCTGTTTCTAATGCAGGAAGGAGTTTACTTTATGCCTCCTCCCTCATCTCTGTTCTGTTTTCTAATTTTAAAGATTGCAACTGGAATCAATCTTAAAGAATGAGGGGACTCCATGCCCACCACAAAAATGGCAGTTATATGGTTTATATTCTGTGAAAAGAGAGCTGGTTGTGTGCCATAAATCCAAGCTTTCTGTCTAATGCTCTGCAACATGGTTGAGTGTGTTTAGCCGTTTAATTTGATCTGCGTGCTCTCTCCATCACCTTGCATATCTCTGTCTTTGTCCCCTTCTTTATCTCTCTTGTGCTCTACACCAGAGTGAGCCAGATAAGAATATAATTTGAGACAGGATACTGAGCAAAAGCTGTGAAACAAGAAATGTGTGCTGGATAGCTTTAAAGTGATGTGAGTGCAGGCCTGGGTTCTCTGAGTGAGGGCTGCATGGGAGAGTTCGGATTGGCGTCCTTGCAGCAAGAAAGCTGAAGTCTGATTTGACGTAAAATATCCAAAGCAACTATGCAAAAAGCAGAACACATCGGCACCCACACCTTGGAGGTCAAATTCCTTAAAAGGCGATTGTTTTATTTGCAGAGTAACCTTGCACATTACTGGGACATTTGTTTCATAACTAGCTGAGAGAGGCTGA